>CM038678.1:168103771-168703771 GCA_021605205.1 Aegilops longissima
GCGCAGATCGTTCTTGTGTTCATCGACATACGGGTCACCAAGGTAGAGTTCTCGTAGAATGTGTAGTGTTCTTGAGACCAAGAATATCCGTCCCTGCATATTATTGAGTCTCTTCCAAGCGTGTTTTTTCGGTCGGTCTCCCCTCATACCGCGATTTAGGGAGACCTATCTTCTTAAGGCCAGGAATGAAGTCAACACGTAACCCGATGACATCCTCTCGTTTGATGGCCCATGGAGATGCTTCCTTCCGGCCTAGCGCGATTCTGAACATATTTCTTTAGGACTCCATGAACCTCTCAAAGGGGTACATATTGTGTAGAAATACGGGCCCCGTAATGACAATCTAAATCGACTAGATGAACTAGGGCGTGCGTCATGATATTGAAGAAGGATGGTGGGAACACCAGCTCAAACCGACAAGACATTGCGCCACATCACTCCTTAGCGTTGGTACGATTTCTGGATCGATCACCTTCGAGATATTGCATTGAGGAATGCACATAGCTTCACAATGGCTAATCGGACATTTTCGGTAGAAGCCCCATCAATGCAACCGGAAGCGATTGCGTCATAATCACGTGGCGATCATGAGACTTTAGGTTCTGAAACTTTTCTCCGCATATTTATTATTCCCTTTATATTCGACGAGAAGCGGTCGGGACCTTCATCTTCGAGCAGGCATTGAAAGAATCTTTCTTTTTCTTCTTCAGAAGAGCGTAGCTGGCGGGACCTTCATCTTGCTTCGGAGGCATGCCCTCTTTTTCGTGCAAGCGTTGCAGGTCCTCTCGTGCCTCGGTGTATCTTTTGTCTTCCCATACACGCCCAAGAAGCCTAGCAGGTTCACGCAAAGGTTCTTCGTCACGTGCATCACGTCGATCAAGAGCGGACCTCTAGGTCTTTCCAAAGAGGGTAGGTCCCAAAATATAGATTTCTTCTTCCACATGGGTGCGTGATTCTCGGCGTCATTCGAACAGCTAGTCCGCGGGACCCTTTCCAAAGATTATGTGTAAATCATTGACCATAGCAAGTATGTGATCACCGACGCATGGCGGGCTTCTTCGGTGATCTGCCTCGCTTTGAAATGCTTGCCTTTCTTTCGACATTGATGGTTGGTCGGAAGAAATCGGCGATGGCCCGTGTACACATTCTTCCTGCAGCTTCCCAGCTATATACTATCGGTGTCAAGTAAACAGATGCGTGCATGCGTGGTATCCCTTGTTTGTCTGTCTCCGAAAGGTTCCGAGAGCGGGCCAATCGTTGATGGTCACGAACAACAACGCCTTTAGGTCAAATTCCTCCTTTTGTGCTCATCCCACGTCGTACACCGCTTCCATTCCACAGCTGTAAAATTTCTTCAACTAATGGCCTTAGGTACACATCAATGTCGTTGCCGGGTTGCTTAGGGCCTTGGATGAGAACGGCATCATAATGAACTTCCGCTTCATGCACATCCAAGGAGGAAGGTTATACATACATAGAGTCACGGGCCAGTGCTGTGATTGCTGCTCTGCTCCCCGAAAGGATTAATGCCATCCGCGCTTAAAGCAAACCATACGTTCCTTGGGTCCTTTGCAAACTCATCCCAGTACTTTCTCTCAATTTTTCTCCACTGCGACCCGTCAGCGGGTGCTCTCAACTTCCCGTCTTTCTTACGGTCCTCACTGTGCCATCGCATCAACTTGGCATGCTCTCCGTTTACGAACAGACGTTTCAACCGTGGTATTATAGGAGCATACCACATCACCTTCGCAGAACCCTCTTCCGGAGGCTCTAAATCAACATCACCGTGGTCATCTCGCTCGATCTTATACGCAATGCACCGCATACCGGGCATGCGTTCAGATCCTTGTAGGCACCATGATAGAGGATCAGATCATTAGGGCATGCATGTATCTTCTCCACCTCCAATCCTAGAGGGCATCGACCTTCTTTGCTGCGTATGTCTTGTCGGGCAATTCGTTATCCTTTGGAAGCTTCTTCTTCATTATTTTGGTAGCTTCTCAAATCCTTTATCGAGCACTGACATTCTCGCCTTCCTTTGCAGCAATTCGAGTACGGTGCCGAGCTTTGTGTTGCCATCTTCGCAATTGGGGTACAACCCTTTTGTGATCCTCTAACATGCGATCGAACTTCAGCTTCTCCTTTTGACTTTCGCATTGTCTCCTTGCATCGACAATGACCCGGCGGAGATCATCATCATCGGGCACACCGTCGGTTCCTCTTGATCTTCAGCAACCGCCCGTTCCAGCACCATCGTGCACATCGTCAGTGCATCTTGATGTTCGATAGCATCACCGTATTCAGGGGCACATAGTTGTCATCGTACTCTTCTTCCTCGCCGTCTTCCATCATAACCCCTATTTCTCCGTGCCTCGTCCAAACATTATAGTGTGGCATGAAACCCTTGTAAAGCAGGTGGGTGTGGAGGATTTTCCGGTCGAGTAAGACTTCGTATTCCCACATATAGGGCATGGACAACACATAAAACCATTCTGCTTGTTTGCCTCAGCCACTTGAGAAAATCATGCGCCCTTAATGTACTCGGAGGTGTGTCTGTCACCGTACATCCATTGCCGGTTCATCTGCGTGCATTATATATAATTAAGTGTGCCAAAAATCATTACAGAACATCATGAATAGATAATTAAGTGACCAAATTAATAGAAGTTCATCATCACATAAAAACCAAAGTACATACATAGTTCTCATCTAACAACATAAAGCTCTGCAGAGCAACTAAATTAATTAAACCATACATTGAAACTATGTAAAACATTTCAATGCGAAAACAAATACGATCATAATCGCAACCAAGGTAACAACTGATCCAACGGCATAATGATACCAAGCCTCGGTATGGATGGCATATTTTCTAATCTTTCTCATCTTCAAGCGCATTGCATCCATCTTGATCTTGTGATCATCGGCGACATCCATAACATGCAACTCCAATATCATCTTCTCCTCCTCAAGTTTTTTATTTTTTCCTTCAAGAAATTGTTTTCTTCTTCAACTAAATTTAACCTCTCGACAATAGGGTCGGTTGGAATTTCCGGTTCAACAAGCTCCTAGATAAATAAAATCTATGTCACGTTGGTGGCATAATTTTCATAAACAATAAATGAACCAATAGTTATGAAAAGATAATATATACCACATCGAATCATAAACAGGGACGAGGGCCGACGGGCGGATACCAAAACCATCGCACTATATAAGATGCAATAATAAAAGTAAGAAAATAATACAAGTATCTATCTAAACAAACAAGTAATAATATTTTCCTTTCGGAAAGAAGATAAGAACAAGAGGCTCACCACGGTGGTGCCGGGCGATGAGATCGGCGGGTGATCGGCGGGGACGGGCGTGACGGACCGCTAAACCTAGATAAATATTGAGGAAAATGGAGCTTGGCGGTCGAGCTTGGAGAGGAGAAACCTTAAGTAGTGTGGCTCGGGCATTCCATCGAACACCTTGTGTGCATAGGAGGTGAGCTAGAGCACCACCAAGCCCTCTCCCCTCGGCCAGGAAAAAAGCAGAGCAAGTGTGCTCTGCTCTTGTGAGGGGCTATATATAGCCACCACCATTAGCCCGGTTGGTGGCATGAACGGGCTAAAGGTAAGCCTTTGGTCCCGGTTCATGCCACCAACCGGATCAATGGTGGTGGGCGAGAGCGAGACCATTGGTCGGTTCGTCCCACCAACCGGGACCAAAAGGTCCGGACGAACCGTGACCAATGGCCCACGTGGCTCGGCCGGCCCACTGGGCTCACGAACCGGGGCAAATAGCTTCATTGGTCCCGGTTCTAGATTGAACCGGGACTAATGGGCTAAACTGGCCTGGACGAAAGCCCTGTTTTCTACTAGTGAAACTCAACATCTAATATATATCTAAACAAACTTCTCATATATGTCTACAAAAATCAACATCTCATAGTTATCTATAAAAATAGGCATCTCATACATATCTAAAAAACTAAACAATATAGGCTTTCACCAACAAGAATCATATATTGTGAACTAATAAATAACACTACGGTACTACCAATATGAATACACATCCTAAATCGAGCAAACCAAACAAATCAAGGGTTCCATCAAATCTTGGACAAATCTCTAGAATGGCAACAAATTTACGGAGCAAAAGAAAGAGAAGGGAAGAGTTTACCTAATAGGATGGATTGGGCATCGAATCCACGGATCAAATCTTCAGATCTGAGAGGGATGTGGGGGGGTTAGATGGGCGCCCGCCGCCGCTGCTATCTGTCAGAGAGGGAGAGATGAAGAAAACTGCCTGGTCGGGCTGGGTCGGCCGCGCTTAAGTCACTGGGCAGCCCCCAAGGGCTAGGCGCTGCACGTCAAAGTGTGGCGCCTAGCCCTTAGACGCTGCACAGGTGTGTGTGGGGCCGCAACTGGACCAGGGCTGTCACGCTGGCAGGACGTGCGACGCCTAAGGGAAGGGCGCTGCACAGTAGGGTGCGGCGCCCAGCTGTCGGGCGCCACACCAAAGGGTCAGGAAAGTGAAATTTTTTCGTGACCAGGTCAGTTTGTGATTTGATTTCTGCCTCAGGTCAGATATATGATTTCTGCCTCTCGGAAGCTCGCAGTATAGGAATCATATCATGATCAGCGGGTTCGAGAGGCCGAGTCCACTCATCAACAAGACCTCCTTGTCTTGTAGTTTTCACAAGTCAACCCAAGACCTTAAACCACTCACATTAGGCACCCAAAGCATGCATCTAGCCATCTACCCATGCATATAGAAACATGACCCAAAAGTCAGACACACACTGCCATGCATGTTGGACACCGAAAGAGAGTACATGCATGAGATTATAAAATACTACTGCTACACAGATACTTTTTTGACTAATTGCTCATTCATCTATAATCACCATTACATTGCAGGGTTCAATCTTCAAAGTCATCCTCTGAATATCAGTAGACCCTAGCTAGTAAGATTGATGAAGAACTTTATATATCTATATCACTGCAGCTAATGCTAATTAAGTAGTACAGTACGCACTAGTATATAAAGATAGTAGCTAAGCTTGAGCTTGACATTAGAGTCAACAAAGCCATGGGAGATCACACAAAAACACACACCGATCGATACACTTGCGCCGCAAAAGCTTGACTAGTAGCAACTGATCAACGTACTCGGGACTTAGCTTATAATAAACCAAGCTTTCCATAGCTATGGCAGATGCTCAAAGCATCTAAAAGATCATGCTTATAACTGCCTGGATGTTTGGCTGGTCAAGCAAGCTCTTGGTTCTTCTCCACCACCCTCACTTCCTTCGCCGACCTCAGCACGCTCGCCTGCATCAGTATATAGTTCAACCGATCATATATGCCATCAGGGGTGTAAGAGAAGTTTCATGTACAGTACATATGATGGATCCATGTACATCCATGCATCTGAGGTTATAGGCCGGGCGGTGACCTGAGCGTCGGTGATCTCGACGGCGAATCCGTCGACGATGGCGAGCGAGGACTTCTTCCAGTAGGTGTCGGGCTGGAGGAGCTTGGCGAGGAGCTTGTCGTGCTTCTGGCTCAGGTACGCGTCCAGCGTCGCTGACCCCTGCTTCGTCCTGCACCCAACCCAACAAACCATCCATCAAAACAGCGCACATATATTGCACACGAAGATGCAAGCCATTATATTTTTGTGCAAGGTATACAGACCGATCGGCCCTCAGGCGCTCGTAGACAGGGTCGAAGTTCATGAACACGAAGTACACCTCCTGCTGCGGCTTCGCCATTGCTCGCACTCGTTGGATTCTCTCTTCCTCGAGCTACACAGGAAGCTAGAGCTAGGTAGAGGTTTTCAGTGCGGGTAATGGCTACTGATATGAGTGAGAGAGCAAGTGCTTGGCTTGGCTTGGTTCCATATCATTGCTATGGACCGCTATTTATAGCCGGGGGAGAGGAGAGGAGGTGGTCACATGCCGATCATGTCACCGGCCGGGAGCTAGCTTGCACCTGCAAGTTTTCTTACTCAGTCCAGATTAGCCTAGATCTAGAGTGATTAGTCAAATTAACGAAAGCGCGACGCAACTAACAAACATGCAGCCAACTGCGCGAGCTTAGGCCGGCTTGAACTTGGTCAAGGGAATCTCGCCTATAAAAAGCGCACGCACATGCATATGCGTACGTCCAGCCACTAGTTAACCAACCCTTACTTGTCCATATAGCCAGCTTGCTGCAGGTACTGTGGCGCGCATGTATATTTTATGTGGGTTGCAGTTGGGTTGCTGGAGAAGATGGAGTATATACATACACATTTGTTTGTATGATTCGTGGGCAATATCCAATAGAATGTCTCTGATGGTTGGGGAGACGGGAGGGGGCATGGGATGGTGACGCAGGCCTGCATGCAGGCGCGGTGGATATGTACGTAGCATGGAATCTCGCACAGAGCTGGAAGAGGTCAAGGACTCGAGATCTCTGCGCTGCACCTGGGACTCAGAGGGAGAGGCGCTGTAGGCTGGAGACTGGCCGGATTGTACGCATGCATGTCGTCGCAGCTGGTGCTGGTCAGTACCAGATCCGGATGGGATGGGGTGTGAGTGTGAGCAGAGCGCGCAGCTCGCAGTACGCACAGCCGCGTGCATGCATGCATGCGACGCAGAGCTGGCTGCCGCCCGGCTGCTGCGTGCATGGCCAGAGCGAGAGGAGAGGAGAGGGCCCGGACCGATCGGATCCGGCGCAAGGACGGCACTGGCCGGCAAGGATCGCGGCGAGGGGCCGAGATCGAGCTAGCTGCCATGCATGCACATTTTTGGTAATGCTGTACACTTGTATGTTTGCATCTCTAGAAACGTGCCGAGTCGCTGATCATGCATGCACGACGGGCTACATTTATACCATGCATGCTAAGCTTGTCTTGTACCTTTTTTTTCTGGAAGTAGGGTCATTGCATCCTCGGATGTATGCAAGGCAATCAAAGCTTGAGTGCACTTTTTTTTTTTTTTTTGCGCCGTGTCACTTCGTAGGCTGCAGCCTAATGAGTTTAAGTAGTCCGCGACACGACCTTGATATTTGGAAACCATCTGCAGTGCCCAAGAGGACAAGACCTCGTCATATCACTCCACGAGTCATTGAGTTTGGCTTTGAGGCAACGTACGTACTGGCTAGCTAGCCAGTGTACGACAAGTGATCGACGCCGGGCCGGGCCCGGGCATTGATGAGGCCCACGTGTACGTGTTGGACACCTGCCGTCCAGCGAAAGGTCGTCGGAGCTGTGGGGGGCTGGTTTCCCGCCGGGGCATCACATGCTCGCTACGCTGCCTGCTTCCGTCCAACTTTCGGGTCATTTCCGGGGTCCTACGCTGAGCCAAGAGAAAGACTTTGTTGGCGCCTCTCCCTTTGTCGTTCCATGGATGGATGCCTCCACGGCAACAAACTCTGTGGGCTGTGCCCATGAATGCATGC
This sequence comes from Aegilops longissima, assembly GCA_021605205.1. Taxonomy (NCBI): domain Eukaryota; kingdom Viridiplantae; phylum Streptophyta; class Magnoliopsida; order Poales; family Poaceae; genus Aegilops; species Aegilops longissima. The sequence continues at coordinate 168,111,208 of CM038678.1, forward strand.
AGGCGTACGGCCTCAACTCCTGAAAACAGCTTGCATGCAAGAGGCAGGCACGTGCATGTTTGTGCCTTAGGCCTGGCCAGTGTAAATCTTGTTTATGCTCCGTTTGAAATCGTGGAGCCTTTTCAAAGTCGCCTGTAGGTAGGCCTGTTCACCCACTTCCCAAACTGTGACAACCTGGCATACCCATTTTTTCTTCCAACCAGCTAACTATTTTTCCATTAATTGCTCATCAACAACAAAAAAACAATTCTTACAAGTACTACTCACTAATAGGGTGAGCGTCTGCCCTCCAAGAACGGAGGGGGCGGGGGCGTCGCTTTCCATTTGTCTGGCGGAAAAGCACGAAGGCGGAGGCTGGAGGGTCGCGAGGCAGAGCGGGCGAAGGAGTCGAGGATTTTCTCCCCGACCTATCGACATAGGGAGATCTAACCGGAGGTGGGCTGTGGAAAGGTCAGGGATCTTCCTCCCTCGCGTGCAACCAAATTGGGATGTTTGCTTGCCCATGGCCAACTCAGGCTATGGTTTACCCACCCGGGGAAAAGGTAGGGATCCCTTGAGATCCTTTACAACCAACCGGTTCAAGAAATACATGTCTTAGAAGGGATCATAGTTTTAAAAACCAAACCAGACCGGTGATCCGACCAAATATATCGGAGTCGAGGCCTCGTTCGGTTATTAAGGTGTGTTGGTCTTTTAGAAAAAACTGGTGAAACATCGGAAAACCGGTGTGTCAACTGGCATTCAAACCTTCAACCTTGAGCCAAATCATGCCCAAAAGCACTTCACGAACTGGGATAGCCCCAAGTTGTGATATATTGATGGACTACATCTGGTATTAACTGTATTCATTTGATCATAGGTTATTTTTATAGAAAAAGGCTTTAATATTCATATTTTCTTCACTATGGAACCGGCTGAACCGGCGGTCTGACCGGTAAAAACCTAAATTGATAGCCTCACTGGTTTGATTTTCGGTTCAGTTTGGAAGGGGTATAGCTAGGGCGACTGAAAGTGCGTTATATCGACTAGAGGGGGTGAATAGGCGATTTTAGAATTTACAAATTCTTCATCGAGGAATTTGTTTGGTGAGGAAATTCCTTAGCTAAGAAATACATGCAGCGGAATAAGTACTCGAAGTAAGCATAGCAGATTTCAGGCATAGTCATCATGATGAAATGAAGACAATCACAGAGTACGAAAAGCGTAATCACCGGATAACACAAGATGAAGACAAACAGATGAAGAAATTGAACTGAGGAAATTGAGAAAGTCTTGATCAAAATCTTCAAACACAGATATGAACAAACACTCAACACAAGTAATGAGGAAATGAAAGGGTTGAGGAAATAGAACCGATTAGGTTGGTGAAGACAATGATTTGGTAGACCAGTTCAAGCTGCTTTGTCTCGGTTATGCGTCTGGTTGGAGCGGTGAGTATTTAAACTCGAGGACACGCAGTCCGGACACCCGATCCTTGAGCACGCAGCTCGGGACACCAAGTCCTCACCGTATTCTCCTTGAACTAAGGTCACGCAGACCTCGTCCAATCACTCGTGGTAAGTCTTGAGCGACTTCCAAACCTTCACAGACTTGGTCACTCGGCGATCCACAATTCCTCTTGGATGCTCTAGACCATGACGCCTAACCGTCTGGAAGAAGCACAGTCTTCAAAGGTAAAAGCGTCGGATCCACGCAGATCAATTTCTTGATGATGCTCAATCACTTTGGGTTTGTTGGGGTTTGGTTTTTGGGATTTTCCTCACTTTTGGGTTTTTCCTCACTTGATGATTTTCGCTCAAATTCCTCAGAGGATGGGTTGCTCTCAAATGACAAGTGTCAAGTTCTCTCGGAGCAGCCAACCAACTAGTGGTTGTAGGGGGCGGCTATTTATAGCCTAGGGAGCAGCCCGACATGATAAGACATAAATGCCCTTCAATGATATGACCGTTAGGTGGATAAGATATTTGGGACAGCCGGCCAAGAAGACAAAGAAAGGTCGGAATTTTGAACATCAAATTCCTCGGGGCTATCATGTTCCTCCTTGTGTAGGCAATTCAGACCGGCGAATTCCTAACTCCTCGATCGAACAAATTCCTCGGTGACTGAAGAGCTTCGTCTCATCCATCAAGAAATTGACTGAATCTGTATGAGATTTCCAAAGGCTTCACTCGAAGGGTTTGGTAGGTGTAGGATTTTGAGTTGAGCATCACATGGAAATTTTTCCTTAGTATTTCCTCGACCCCCTTTAACAGTACGGTGTTTCCTATGACTCAAGAAAGAGAAAATGAAACTATGAAAACAAAAGTCTTCACGCTTCATGTTCCTCAAATGAATACCAAGTCTTCAAGGTCACACCAATTTCTTCACTTTCAAAGTCTTGTAAAGTCTTCGTAATATCAAATTCTTCATTGAAGAACTCCATTTTTAGGGGTCGACTTTTTACTGTAATTATCAAACTCCTCATAGACTTATAGACCTGTACACTTACAAGCGCATTAGTTACTTAACCTATAAGTCTTCAATACACCAAAATCACTAAGGGCACTAGATGCACTTACAATCTCCCCTTTTGGTGATTGATGACAACATAGGTTAAGTTTTCAACGGGATAAATATATGAAGTGTAAATATCGATAATGAGGATTTTGATTGCAAGATATAGAAGAACTCCCCCAAGATGTGCATAGTGAGGAATTTGCTTTTGAGGCAATGCACATTTGAAGAATTGAATCATGGAGATCTCCCCTATATCTTGTAATTTATACACGATTTGACATATAATATGAGGAATTTGAAATGCATGATGAAATATGGTGCTTGATGCTATGCAATGCATGCATAAAAGTATCGAGCCCAATGCGTATGAGGAATTTGAAACTTTTCATGAGTATCGAGCCCAAATCGATTTGAAGATTTTCAACGAGCTCATGAGGATCGAGCATAACAAATATCAAAACTACGTAGTCGAGCATAGAGCAAAAGCATAATGCATCAAAAGTATCAATGCACCATCGGGTTTAAGATTACAACTCGATCCAATAAAAGGTTTCGGAAGAACGAGAGTTGTAACTTCATAAAATACTGTATATAGACAAAACGAGACCCGCTTGAAGACTAACTCAAATTTCTCCCCTTTGTCATCAAATGACCAAAAGGATCGGCGAGGACTAACGCTCTTGAAGAATTTCAAGTTGAAGATGGGCCTTGACATTGTCGGGTTGTTTGTTGAAGTAGGACCAGCAGCAGTGTCTTCCAAATCTTCATTTTCATCGATGTCGCGAGATGAAGAATAGGAGCTGGCCACCAAGGAAGGAACTTTGACCTTCTTGAATTTCTTGGAGGAGGTGCAGACCAGTCAAATTCTTCCTTGAGTCCCATTGATTTCAGTTCTTCTTCATTGTAGACATGTGAAAGAACAGCCAGTGCGTTTGAAGGTTTCATGAAGATAGTAGTGGTTTTTCTTCTTTGCATTGTGAGTTGAGGTCATGTTGTAAAGAAGAGTACCAAACCGACGTTTGACCCACTTATGATTGCGATCAACCTTCCGATGAAGACCGAGGAGTAACTCACAATCAGTCATCACCACAGGTGCGATTCCTTGAGGATTTTGCTTGACGGTGGTATTTCTTTGCAGAGTCATGTGTGGCGAGTCATCATTGGTGGAGTAAGATGCTGCTTATAAACTGTCCATCCAATGGACGAATGCCTTCATCTATCACAGCATAGCCTTTCCCTTTTCATCGGTGAGGTAATTGGCCGCTTGAGGACTTCAATCGGGGGCAAGTAGCTGCAGTGGTTCAAAGTATCAGCCTTGTAATTTAGTGAAGACCTTGACCTGATGAATCTCATAATCCAAGGCGCATAAGGCTTCAACTCAAAAGGTGACATGGCAATGTTAGCCAGAGTCCTCATGAAGAAATCATGGAAATTGACGGGAACGCCATGGATGATGTTGAAAAGCATATTCTTCATGATGCCAACGACTTCTTCATCGTTCGAGTCGTGGCCCTTGATAGGACTCATAGTCTTCGTCAAAATTCGATAGACTGTTCGAGGCACATATAATAATTCCTTGACGAGGAATTTGGTCCTTGGGGCTTGCCTTGGCTTCAAAGGCTTCATCAGCACTTGCATATAGTGATTTGAAAGTTCCTTTTCTTCATAGATCGGCGTGCACCATCAATTGGAGGATCGAGTGGAGGGCACGAAGCAATTCACTTGCCGGTGCCTTGTAGTGGTGTTTTCGGTCATCCAATCCAAGACCCATGAATTTACATCTTCAGCGTCTCCGGTGATGTGCAGTGTTGCATAGAACTGAAGAATTAGCTCTTCGTTCCAGTCACAGATATCAGTGCAGAAATTTAGCGGTCCTGCGTCGTGAAGAACACTGAGGACTGGCTCAAAGCCTGGCAGCGACTCCATATCCACATGAGGAATATGAGCATGATCGAAGATTTTGTCCTTGTTGAAAAGTACTGAGGAATAGAAGTTGGCTTGGCTGGCAGTCCAGAAACGCCTCTTCCTAATTCGAGCAGAATCATAAGGATTATATTCAGTGAAGAACACGTGTTCTGCAAAGAAATCTTCAGCCTTGAACTTTTGCTTGGTCGAGAATGGATTCTTTTGCTTGGGCAGAGGGGTGTCAGTGAGTTGCATCACCACCTCAGGAATCGTAAGTTCAAGTTCTTCAGCCTGAGGAACTTCTTGTTCCTCAACAGGAGCAGTCGGAGGATTAATAGCAGCAGCAGTTTCATCAGCACTAGTGGCTGGAATTTCTTCATGCACAGAACCAGCGGGTTGATTTTCTTCAGAGTCTATTTGGACAGTCTGTGCAGGGGAGTGAGGAACTTGTTGGAGCGGGGTGAAGAGAGGAGTATTGGGATGCTGACTTTCCCAAAAGTCATCATTGATCACTGGAGTGGTGCATCCAATATCCACATCTTCATTTTCAATTTCCTCGATACCAGCTTGAGGAATTTCATGGTCGATGAGGAAATAACGGGGTTGAAGGATTGCTTCCACTTCAATTTCTTCATCAATTTTCTCCGATGAAGCAGCAGATTGATGTTCTTCATCGATCCGTTGGGATCTCATATTCTTCTCCAAAAGGAACTACTTCCTTTGATGGTATGGAGGAAATTGGAATAGCATCAATTGGGTTTTCAATGGAGCTGGTCATTGGCTTCATTTTCTTCGCACCAAGAATCGACGCAGGTGATGCCTTCCTTTTCTTCCACAGCAGCTCGCTCTGCAGCCTTAGTTTTCTTCACATCAGAAGCAGATGGAAGAATTAGAGTTGGAGTTGGCGCTGGAGGAGCTGAGGAATTTGGTGCAGTTTCTTCAGGAGCAACTGATGTAGTTCCCCTGTCTTGAGCAATTTCTTCAGCGCACCACTAGTGGGTGCCTCGGCAATTTCTTCGGCGGCTGGGATGGGATCATCAGCCCTCGAATCAGCATTTTCTTCAAGAGAGGCTGAAGCGAGGCTTCACTGAGGAATTTGAAGTTGCATGGTGCAGCAACACTTGTGATTTTCTTCGTCGGATCGCGAATCTGGTCTTGACTACTTGCCAATCAGCATAGTATGTGTCAAGTTCTTGCTGAGGTTTTGAATTTCAGTTTGATTTGGAGGAGTTCCTCGGTGTCATCTTGACAACGTTTTCTTCGAGAACTTCTCCTTCCTGTATTGAGACTTTTGATTTCCCTCGCCTTCTCAAACTTCCATTTTCTTCAGCGATGAAGTGAGTCACGCATGATTTTGACCAGTGTCAAAGGAAGATCAGCAAGGGGTATTGGGATCATTGTGCCGAGGTCAATGAAGTCGAGGACTTTCTTGGATCCGAAGCGATGGCACAGATGTACCTTTGGCTCTAGCGGCCCTAACTTGGCGGTCTCGATGATTTCTTCAAGTTCTTCATCGATGCCTCATCATCGATGGCACGTGGACTACAAGCTGTTTCTTCCTTTGGCTAGGCCGAGGACCACGCCCATTGTTGCTTTTGTCTTCAGCAGAGTCGGGCCGATGAAGAATTGGGGGCAGCTGAGGAACTTGCAGAGATGCCTGAGGCAATTGAGAAACCAGCAGTCCTTTGACATGTAGCTAGGTGCACAGGAACTGAAGGTTTGGACGGAGCAGTTGAGGACTTTGGTGGAGCAGCAGCAGTGTGAGGAATTTGCTTGGAGGGTGCAGCTGAGGAACTTGGCCGTGAGGGCGCAGATGATGAAGCACTTGGCTTATTAGCAGGCTTCTTTTGCATTGATTTCCTCGGTTTGACCGAGACCTCAGTGGCAGTAGCAGCAGCAGAATCCTCATTGAATTTCTTCACTGCTTCCTTTGCTTGCTTTGCCAATTTTGCTTGGCGTTTAGCCCATTCATCGAGAAAGTCCTCACGCGTTTGATGCTAGTGGGATCAGCTATTTGGCCAGTGCCAAAGGAGCTCTTGGGCATGGAGGATTCAAAGCGAATTTCTTCATGTACTTAGGAGTTACATATCTATATTCCTTCCATTCCGTGCCCATCTCCGCTCAATCTTCGAATACACACCTTGCGTTGATTTTTGCTTTCTTCATCCGGAGTGCAATAGTCAGCATATATTTCCTCGTGGATTTCAAATCTGTCATAACCTCGGTTTCTTTCCTCCCTTCTGCGGCTTCTTGCCATCGCCATTTTCTTGGTGAGGAAATTGAACAATTGAGTTCTCTCAAGAAGTGTGCAGTTTTTCTTCGAGGAACGCTGCAAATGAGTTAAGTTGATGAGAACCTAGGATTCAGCAGCGGACATTTGTACCTGTGAGCAGAGTATAGGTGCGAGGAATTTGAAGAGGTCATATGCGTTCTCAGAAGATTTTTCAAAAAGAACAAGTTTTGAGGATTTTGACCAGATGAGCCTTGAAGAATTTCAATAAGCGTTCTTTGTCTTAGGTTCCAGAGTTGTATAGATCGAAGATCCACACAATTGAGGAATCTTGAAGAAAATCATTGCTTATAGAAACGAGTCAAGAGATTTGAGGTGTTTATATGTGTGAGGAATTTGAAGAATAAACACCTTTGAAGAATTTGAAGAAGATTTGAGAATCAAAGCGAGTAATAAAAGTAACTTTTAATTTACCCGAAGTGAAGAACACGACGAACTGAGATGAACAGTTGGGAAGTTCGTCTGCTCAGATCTTCCCGCCCTAACTTGGCAGAGGAAATCAGCTACGGCGACGGCGGAGTGAAGATTTTCCACGGTCGGCGCGAAAGTACGTCGGTGAAGAGGTCAAGGCGGTGAAGCTTTTCCTCACGGCGACGATGGAGAAGCGGCGCTTAGGGTTTCGAGGAGCTCGGCGAGAGAGAGGTCGAGCGAAGTAAAAGAGTGAGGAAGGAGAGAGGGTATTTATAGACACGGTGAAAAACGGATCGTCCAAGATTTAGGACTAACGTGCCTGACCGCTTCCTTCTCACGACATGTGTCACCCACGCATCTTGTGTAGTGGAGATCGTACGATCGTGGGTGAATATAATAATGCATCATGGGATGCGGAACGGTTTGAGCGGTAAAAGCGAAGGTTTGAATAAGATTTGTTTTAGAAGTTCGTTGCAATTTCTTGGTATCAAGGACACAATGAAGAATTTGAACGAGTTTCAAAGTAGAACGCACATGAAGAATTTGTGAATAGATTGGGTTGAGTATAGCATAGAAGGGAAAGGGTCCGATCACATTCACTTAGCAGAAAAAGCGACTTGAAGAATTAGCCATAAGTGAGTGCTGTAGAGGACATAAACCATATATATATATAGCCAATGAAGAAAGACGACGGAAATAGTGAAGATTTTGCAATGTTGAAGAATTTGAAAAACTGAAGAATTTCAAAACTGAGGAAAAACTCAAATTTAAGATTTTCAACTTTTGTGGTGGCGAACCCATCAGATAAGAATGATGATTTCAGACACGCGCACAATTGTCGAGGGTTACGAGAATCAAATTCTTCATTAATTTCTTCACACTTAGAGTGTTATTCTTCATTGATTGAAGAAAAACGTTTCTTCATGTGTTGCACATCTAAGTCATCAATTTTGCATAAGTGTTAGGATGTGTGCCTTTTCAAAGAACATTCGAAGATTCTAAGATATTTAGCTCACACCGCAACTTGCTAAATTTCTTCTCATCCAAGGGCTTAGTGAAGATATCAGCTAGTTGTTCTTCAGTCTTCACGTGCTCGATGGAGATGTCGCCCTTCAACACATGATCACGAAGAAAATGATGACGAATTTGAATGTGCTTTGTCTTCAAGTGTTGAACTGGGTTGTGAGCAATCTTGATGGCACTCTCATTGTCACAATAGAGAGGCACATTCTTCACGTTGATGCTGTAGTCCTTGAGGGTTTGCTTCATCCATAGTAATTGAGCACAACACGAGCCAGCAGCAATGTATTCAGCTTCATGATGGATAGTGATACAGTTCTGCTTTCTTCGAGGACCAACGCACCAAAGATCGTCCCAGGAAATGACAAGTACCAGATGTTGACTTGCGATCCACACGATCACCAAAGCATAGTCGAGTCGGAATATCCAATGAGATCAAAAGTAGAGCCCTTGGGGTACCATAATCCTAGTGTTGGTGTGTGAGCTAGATATCGAAGAATATGCTTCTGACCTTATGGTGTGATTCCTTGGTGTAGCTTGAAATCGGGCACACATGCAAACACTAAGCATTATATCTGGCCTAGATGCACATAAGTACAATAAAGAACCAATCATGGAGCGGTATACCTTGTGATCAAGTCAATACCATTTTCATCGATTGCATAGATGGCCATTTGTGGGCATAGGAATTTTGACACCTTTGCAATCTTGCATGCGAAATTCTTCAGGACATCTTTGAGGTATTTCTCTGAGATATGAATATGCCATTGTGTTGTTGCGAATTTGAAGACCTAAGAAGAATTTCAACTCTCCCATCATAGACATTTGATATTCTTCACTCATCATATAGGCAAATTCATCACTATAACGTTGGTCAAGACAGCCAAAGATAATATCATCAACATATATTTGGCACACAAACAGTTCACCATCATAAGATTTAGTAAAGAGAGTAGGGTCGAGTGAACGGTGTGAAGCTATTCTTCACAAAGAATTCCTTCAATGTATCATACCACGCTTGAGGGCTTGCTTGAGGCCATAGAGGGCCTTATTTAGTCTGAAGACTTTGTCGATTCTTTGGATCTTCAAAACCCGGGGTTGAGCAACATATACTTCTTCCTCAAGCTTACCATTGAGGAATGCACTTTTCACATCCATTTGATATAAAGTGATATTGTGATGGTTAGCATAGGCTAGTAATATGCTGAATAGACTCAAGTCTAGCGACAGTGCAAAAGTTTCATCGAAATCAATTCCTTCAACTGCGTGTAGCCTTGAGCTACTAGTCGTGCCTTATTCCTCACCACAAGACCATTTTCATCTTGCTTGTTGCGGTAGATCCACTTTGTGCCAATGATATTATGCTTGCGAGGATGTGGACGTTTGACCAGTTCCCTGACGTTGTTGAGCTCGAATCGATGTAATTCTTCTTGCATGGCCTGAATCCACTCCGGCTCGAAATGCTTCATCTACCTTAGTGGGCTCTGTGATAGAGACAAAGCATAGTGCCCCCAAAAGTTAGATAAATGTGAAGCTTTTGAGCGAGTGAGAGGACTGGCGCTTCAATGTCATCGATGATCTTGTCAACTTGCACTTCTTTTGCAACGCGAGGATGAGCTGGTTGTCTTCGAGGAATTTGATCATTTTCCTCGGCACCATTTTCTTGAGATTATCTTGGGTGCATCAGCTCGGCGTTCTTGGCGTCTGAGAATGAATTCTTCAGCATTATCTTCAGTAGGAATGGCATCCTCAGTTGCCTTGAACCTGATAGAATCCTCAGGTACTGGTTCGTCTAACACGGAAGGTAGGTGCTCTCTTTGCGAGCCATTAGTTTCATCGAACCGCACATCAACAATCTTGTGAAGTGAGATGTTGAAGACTCTGTAGGTGTGCGAGTCCTTTCCGTAACCAAGCATAAAACCTTCATGTGCTTTCGGTGCAAATTTAGAGGTGTGGTGAGGATCTCTAATCCAGCATTTAGCATCAAGACTTTGAAATAACTTACATTGGGTTTCTTGTCCGTAAGGAGTTCATAGGCAGTCTTTTGAAGAATTTGTGAAGATATACTCTGTTGATGATGTGGCACGCAGTGTCAATTGCTTCAATCGAGAAACGACTAGGCGTTTTGTATTCATCAAGCATAGTGCGAGCCATCTCAACAAGAGTTACGTTCTTGCGCTCCACGACGCCATTTCTTTGAGGAGTATAGGGAGCAGATAACTCATGAGTAATACCAAGTTCATCAAGATAATCCTCAAGTCCGAATTTTTGAACTCAGTTCCATTGTCACTCTGATGTGCTTGATCTTCACACCAAAGTTGGTTGAAGCCCTCGAGGAAAATCGTTTGAAGATTTCCTGCACTTGATTTTGTAAGTAACAATGTGTACCCATGTGTAGCGAGAGTAATCATCAACAATAACAAAGCCATATAGTGATGCTTCATTAACGACAACTGAGTAATGATTGGGACCAAAGAGGTCCATGTGAAGCAATTCGAAGGGACGAGTAGTGGTCATGATAGTCTTATTTGGATGCTTGGCCTTGGTCATTTTCCAGCTTCACAGGCACCGCATAAGTGATCCTTGAGGAATTTGACATTCTCAATGCCAATGACATGCTTCTTCTTCGCAAGCGTGTGCAAATTCCTCATGCCTGCGTGACCAAGTCGTCGATGCCATAGCCAGCCTTCTGAAGCTTTTGCAAGTAGGCACACGGCGGTTGTGGACTGTAGAGAAGTCAACAATATACAAGTCTCCTCTCCTAAAGCCTTCAAGACTTTGGAATTGTCGACTTCCATAATCACAACACAACGATACTTGCCAAAGATAACAACCATATCAAGATCACAAAGCATTGAGACTGACATGAGGTTATATCCTAAAGACTCAACAAGCATGACTTTGTCCATGTGCATGTCCTTAGAGATAGCAACCTTACCAAGTCCCAATACGACTTTTGCCTTTGTCGGCAAAGATGATATGCTTGAGATGTGACGGTGATAAGGAGCATCCATCAATAGATTCTTGTCACCGGTCATGTGATTTGTACATCCACTATCGAGAACCCACTCGGTGGCTTTGGGTTGATCATCCTGCGGATGAATTAGTACAACTTACGATCTCATATACTTCATCGGTGAAGAATATGATATCAAGTTCATCGATGAATTTCATCATCAAGATTCAGATAAGTAGTATGAGGGCGTGTGAAATGAAAGTTCATTTCATCATGATTAGCTGCGTCCTTTCGAGCAATTTTGTCGTGCCCCCAAGAAATTCTTCAGACGTTAAGGCACGCCTGGAGACCTGACCTGCAGAAGAGATTAGTTCTTTTCTTCACCACCCACATCGAAGGGGTGGCAAAGAGTTCATCATTGCGAGCACCATATGAGAATGGTGGCATAGAGGCCAAACCATTTCGTTTCACATAAGAGGGGTTAGGATAAGCATATGAATAAGCGAGAGAAATTCTTGAGGACTTATGAACATATTGGTTTGAAGAATAATGCACATATTCATAGCCCTTAGCTCTACCTGCGAAGCAGAGTTATTAGCACGATGATAATCATATGAGGACTTTGATCCTTTTGAGGAATTTGATCCACGTGAGGAATTTGGTCGAATGAGGACTTAGATCCATATGAAGAATTTTGTCCATATGAAGAATTTGATCTGGGGTTCCTTTTCTTCACTGGTGGTGTCATGAGGACATTCACCTAAAGACTTTCAAGACATTTCTTGGGAACCCAGATTTTCTTCATAGGGGGACCGTTCCTGCAGTTAGTGCCAACATATCTAGCAAATACTTCACCATTCTGATTTTTGAACAGTTTATAGTTAGAGTCAAATGACTCATCATCAGAATGAGGAAATTCACATGTAAAGCCAGATAAGGTGGATGGATCAACTGGAGGTCCCTTTGCAGCAACCCATGAGGTTTTGGGATACTGCTCAGGCTTCCAGTATGTTCCATCGGCATTTAATTTCCTCTCAAAGGCGATACCCTCTTTCCTAGGGTTTCTGTTGAGGATCTGCTTTTTAAGCACATCACAAAGAGTCTGATGCCCTTTGAGGCTTTTGTACATGCCTATCATTTACAATTCCTTCAGTCCTGCATCGTCAGTGATACTAGCAATGTCCTCAGATGAGGAATTAGTGATAGCAGAGGCAGGTGAAGAATTTGTAACAGATTGAAGCATTTGAACATTCGGTGAAGAATTAGCGATTCACGCTCAATGCACTTTAAGCATGGAGGAACAAATTCTTCTTGAGAAGCGCTGATTTGTTGAGCAAGTAATGAATCGCGCTCCTTCTGAAGATCCTCATAACTCGCTCTTAGCTTCTCAAGATCTTGCTTTCTTTGAAGAAATTCATAAGAAAGTTTCTCATGATCAGATAAGAGAGTGTTATGATGACCTTGAAGGCTGTCAAGCCTAGACTGAACTTTCTGAAGATTTTTAGTCAGGGCTTGAGTGCGATCCATTTCTTCACCTAACATATCATCACTCTTATCTAGCATGTTTTGAACCTTTTCAAAAGCCCTTTGTTGTTTTATAGCAATCTTAGCAAGTTTAGAGTAGCTGGGCTTGAGATCCTCATCAGATTCATTTTCACTGGATTCAGAGGAGGTGAAATTGAGTACCTTGGCACCTTTTGCCATGAAGCAATAGGTGGGGCGTAGTCATTATTTTCCTCATCGGGTTTGTCGGGAGTCAGTTTCTTGAGCGTTGAAGATGGACTTGCTAACATAAGCGAGAGAAAGAGCCGGACTAGCCACACAGATTCGGATTCTTGAGACTCCTCCTCTTCCTCATTTTCCTCGATTCAGCTTGAGTCCATTTCCTTGCCAATGAATGCCCGAGCCTTTTTGGAGCTGCTCTTCTTGTGAGAAGAAGGCTTTGAGGATTTTGATGATGAAGATTTTGATGATTTCTTCTTCTTCTTCACGTCATCGTAAGCTGTAATCCTTGTGTTTCTTCTTTCTTAATTCCTTTTCCCATCGAGGACAATCTTGGATATAGTGACCAGGTTTCTTGCATTTGTGGCAAAGTCTTCGCTTATAGTCACTAGATGAGGAATCACCGCTTCTTGAGGATTTTCCAAAACAACCACGTCTTGTGAATTTCTGAAATTTCTTCACGAGCAAAGTGCTAGCTCTCGCCAAATTCTTCAGGATCTCCAAGGCTACTACGAGTCTTCACTCTCGATTCAGATTCAGCCTTGGCCTTGTGGCACGTGTTTTCCATAGCGAGAACCATAGAGATCTCTCTTTTCAGAAGCTGGAACTCGTGAGTATTTAGCCTTCGAGGATATCGGCAGGATCAAGAGACTTGTAGTCAGCTCGTTCTTGTATCATCGGTGCGAGTGTCAAATGAGGAATCAAGCGATCTTAGCAATTTCTTCACCACCTCATGGTCGGTGATGTCGGTGGCACCAGTGCTTGAAGCTCATTTGAGATGTCGGTGAGGCGATCGAAGGTTTGTTGAACATTTTCGTTGTCGAGTCTTTTGAAGCGGTTGAAGAGATTCGAAGAACATCAACTCGAGAGTCTGCTGAGTTGAAACACCTTCATTTACTTTGGACAGCTTTGTCCCGGATGAGTTTGGCAGATTCCAAAGCACTCACTCTTCCATATTGACCTTTGCTCGATGGCCACATATGATAATCTTCGCTTGAGAATCGAGTTGCTTAAATCTCTTCACATCAGCATCATTGAGAGGGTGTGGTGAGGAAACACCTTTTGCCACAACATACCGTAGATCGTTGTCAATTGCTTCAAGATGCATTCGCATTTTGTTCTTCCGAAGAGGGGTAGTCCGTCCCATCAAAGGTAGGACACCTGCTGAGACCTTGATCATACTGCGGTCGACATAACTAAAACTCCGGTGGTTAAACCAAAATCACACGTAACAAGGAGTACCTTGCTCGATACCAATTGAAAGTCGTTATATCGACTAGAGGGGGTGAATAGGCGATTTTAGAGAATTTACAAATTCTTCATCGAGGAATTTGCTGGTGAGGAAATTCCTTAGTGAAGAAATACATGCAGCGGAATAAGTACTCGAAGTAAGCATAGCAGATTTCAGGCATAGTCATCATGATGAAATGAAGACAATCATAGAGTACTGAAAGCGTAATCACAGGATAACACAAGATGAAGACAAACAGACTGAAGAAATTGAACTGAGGAAATTGAGAAAGTCTTGATCAAAATCTTCAAACACAGATATGAACAAACACTCAACACAAGAATGAGGAAATGAAAGGGTTGAGGAAATAGAACCGATTAGGTTGGTGAAGACAATGATTTGGTAGACCAGTTCCAACTGCTTTGTCTCGGTTATACGTCTGGTTGGAGCGGTGAGTATTTAAACTCGAGGACACGCAGTCCGGACACCCGATCCTTGAGCATGCAGCTCGGGACACCAAGTCCTCACCGTATTCTCCTTGAACTAAGGTCACGCAGACCTCGTCCAATCACTCGTGGTAAGTCTTGAGCGACTTCAAACCTTCACAGACTTGGTCACTCGGCGATCCACAATTCCTCTTGGATGCTCTAGACCATGACGCCTAACCGTCTGGAAGAAGCACAGTCTTCAAAGGTAAAAAGCGTCGGATCCACGCAGGATCAATTTCTTCAGTGATGCTCAATCACTTTGGGTTTGTTGGGGTTTGGTTTTGGGTTTTTCCTCACTTGATGATTTTCGCTCAAATTCCTCAGAGGATGGGTTGCTCTCAAATGACAAGTGTCAAGTTCTCTCGGAGCAGCCAACCAACTAGTGGTTGTAGGGGGGCGGCTATTTATAGCCTAGGGAGCAACCCGACATGATAAGACATAAATGCCCTTCAATGATATGACCGTTAGGTGGATAAGATATTTGGGACAGCGGTAAGAAGATAAAGACAGCGGTCGGAATTTTGAACATCAAATTCCTCGGGGCTATCATGTTCCTCATGTGTAGGCAATTACTTTGGCGAATTCCTAACTCCTCGATCGAACAAATTCCTCGGCGACCGGAAGAGCTTCGTCTCATCCTTTGAAGAAATTGACTGAAGCTGTATGAGATTTCAAAGGCTTCACTCGAAGGGTTTGGTAGGTGTAGGATTTTGAGTTGAGCATCACATGGAAATTTTTCCTTAGTATTTCCTCGACCCCTTTAACAAGACGGTGTTTCCTATGACTCAAGAAAGAGAAAATGAAACTACGAAAACAAAAGTCTTCACGCTTCATGTTCCTCAAATGAATACCAAGTCTTCAAGGTCACACCAATTTCTTCACTTTCAAAGTCTTCAGAAAGTCTTGAATATCAAATTCTTCAGTTGAAGAACTCCATTTTTAGGGTCGACTTTTACTGTAATTATCAAACTCCTCATAGACTTATAGACCTGTGTACACTTACAAACGCATTAGTTACTTAACCTATAAGTCTTCAATACACCAAAATCACTAAGGGGCACTAGATGCACTTACAAGTCAAACCTTCCAGGCAAATCCTCAATAGGAAACTGAGAGCAAATCAAGTACTAGTGATCATTCATGTTGCACGATCATTAGCTAGAGCTGCACATGATACCTGTTCAACCAGAGAAGAAGTCATTGCACGCAATTAAAACGCACTAAAATGTTTGTTGTCAAAAAAGCTTCATCGTAGTCAGAATAGAGTAGTAGATTGTTTGGCGAGATACAACCGTACCGAGTGTAGCATAGCTGTGGCGCTACATAGACAACCCCCATGAATGATCATTAGTACTCCCTCCGTTTTTATTTACTCTGCATATTAGGTTTGACTGAAGTCAAACTTAGTAAACTTAGTACATTCAATAATGAATCTAATGGTATTGATTTGTTACTGTATATGTTAATAGTTTTATTTATAAACTTTGTCAAAATTTACAAAGCTTGACTTTGACCAAACCTAATACGCGGACCTTTCGTCGTACCTTTGGGGTGGTGGAGATCGCTCAGTGGGAAGAGCTGCTTGAGTGTATTGCCCTACACACCCCCTCCCTTGAGGCCGACTCGCTCACCTAGCACCTTGAGCCCAATGGCAGATTCTCTACTAGATCTCTTTACCAGGCAATTGTGCCCACACCCGGGCCTATTGAGCTCTCTGCGTTATGGGAGATCAAATTCCCCTTGAAAATCCGCATATTCCTCTGGCAATGGGTCAGAGGCCGTCTGCCCTCAGGCACAGAGGTGCGTAAGCGCAATGGCCCTGGAGACGGTCTCTGTCCCATTTGCTTGGTACCGGAAGATTGCAACCACATTTTCTTCCGGTGCCCTGCGGCGCAGTTGAAGGAAATATGCCCTAGAGTCAATAATAAAGTTGTTATTTATATTTTCTTATATCATGATAAATGTTTATTATTCATGCTAAAATTGTATTAACTGGAAACTTAGTACGTGTGTGAATACATAGACAAACAGAGTGTCACTAGTATGCCTCTACTTGACTAGCTCGTTGAATCAAATATGGTTAAGTTGACTAGCCATAGACATGAGTTGTCATTTGATTAACAGGATCACATCATTAGAGAATGATGTGATTGACTTGACTCATTCCGTTGCTATTGCTTTCTTCATGACTTATACATGTTCCTATGAATATGAGATTATGCAACTCCCGAATACCAGAGGAACACTTTGTGTGCTACGAAACGTCACAACGTAACTGGGTGATTATAAACGTGCTCTACAGGTGTCTCTGATGGTACTTGTTGAGTTGGCATAGATTGAGATTAGGATTTGTCTCTCCGATTGTCGGAGACGTATCTCTGGGCCCTCTCGGTAATGCACATCACTATAAGCCTTGCAAGCAATGTGACTAATGAGTTAGTTGTGAGATGATGCATTACGGAACGAGTAAAGAGACTTGCTGGTAACGATATTGAACTAGGTATTGAGATACCGACAATCGAATCTCGGGCAAGTAACATACCGATGACAAAGGGAACAACGTATGTTGTTATGCGGTTTGACCGATAAAGATCTTCGTAGAATATGTAGGAACCAATATGACCATCCAGGTTCCGCTACTGGTTATTGACCGGAGACGTGTCTCTATCATGTCTACATAGTTCTCGAACCCGTAGGGTCCGCACGCTTAACGTTCGGTGACGATCGGTATAATGAGTGTATGTGTTTTGATGTACCGAAGATAGTTCGGAGTCCCGGATGTGATCATGGACATGACGAGGAGTCTAGAAATGGTCGAGACATAAAGATTGATATATTGGATGAATATATTCGGACACCGGATGAGTTCCGGGGGTCACCGAAGAATTATCGGAGTGCCGGGGGGTTATCGGAACCCCCGAGGGAACTAATGGGCCAACATGGGCCTTGTGTGAGAGAGAGGAGGGGCCATAGGGCTGGCTGCCCCCCCCCCTTGGGAGTTCGAATTGGAAAAGGAGGGTGGCGGCGCCCCCTCTTTCCCTCCCTCTCTCCCTCTCCTTCCTTCCCCCTTCCTCCTCCTAGCTGGACTAGGAAAGGGGGAGTCCTACTCCTACTAGGAGGAGGACTCCTCCCCTCCTTGGCATGCCCCAAGGGCCGGCCGGCCTCCCCCTTGCTCCTTTATATACGGGGGCAGGGGGCACCTTAGAACACACAAGTTGATCATTGATCTCTTAGCCGTGTGCGGTGCCCCCCTCCACCATAATCCACCTCGGTCATATCATTGCAGTGTTTAGGCGAAGCCCTGCGCCGGTTGCTTCATCATCACCGTCATCACGCCCTCGTGCTGACGAAGTTCTCCCTCGACACTCCGCTGGATCGTGAGTTCATGGGATGTCACCCAGCCAAACGTGTGCAGATCGCGGAGGTGTCGTACTTTCGATACTAGGATCGGTCTATCGTGAAGACGTACGACTACATCAACCGCATTGTCATAACGCTTCCGCTTTCGGTCTATGAGGGTATGTGGACAACACTCTCCCCTCTCGTTGCTATGCATCACCATGATCTTGCATGTGCGTAGGAATTTTTTGAAATTACTACGTTCCCCAACAGTGGCATCCGAGCCAGGTTTATGCGTAGATGTTATATGCATGAGTAGAACACAAGTGAGTTGTGGGCGATACAGGTCATACTGGTTACCAGCATGTCATACTTTGATTCGGCGGTATTGTTGGATGAAGCGGCCCGGACCGACATTACGTGTACGCTTACGCGAGACTGGTTCTACCGGCGTGCTTCGCTTTACGGTGGCTGGCGGTGTCGGTTTCAGAACTTTAGTTGAATCAAGTGTGGCTACGCCCGGTCCTTGTTGAAGGTTAAAACAGCACATACTTGACGAAATATCGTTGTTGTTTTGATGCGTAGGTAAGAACGGTTCTTGCTCAGCCCGTAGCAGCCACGTAGAACTTGGAACAACAAAGTAGAGGACGTCTAACTTGTTTTTGCAGGGCATGTTGTGATTTGATATGGTCAAGACATGATGCTAAATTTTATTGTATGAGATGATCATGTTTTGTAACGGAGTTATCGGCAACTGGCAGGAGCCATATGGTTGTCGCTTTATTGTATGAAATGCAATCGCCATGTAATTGATTTACTTTATCACTAAGCGGTAGCGGTAGTTGTAGAAGCAATAGTTGGCGAGACAACAACGATGCTACGATGGAGATCAAGGTGTCGCGCCGGTGACGATGGTGATCATGACGGTGCTTTGGAGATGGAGATCAAAGGCACAAGATGATGATGGCCATATCATATCACTTATATTGATTGCATGTGATGTTTATCCTTTATGCATCTTATTTTGCTTAGTTCGATGGTAGCATTATAAGATGATCTCTCATTAAATTTCAAGGTATAAGTGTTCTCCCTGAGTATGCACCGTTGCGAAAGTTCGTCGTGCCGAGACACCACGTGATGATCGGGTGTGATAAGCTCTACGTTCACATACAACGGGTGCAAGCCAGTTTTGCACACGCAGAATACTCGAGTTAAAGTTGACGAGCCTAGCATATGCAGATATGGCCTCGGAACACTGAGACCGAAAGGTCGAGCGTGAATCATATAGTAGATATGATCAACATAGTGATGTTCAACATTGAAAACTACTCCATCTCACGTGATGATCGGACATGGTTTAGTTGATATGGATCACGTGATCACTTAGATGATTAGAGGGATGTCTATCTAAGTGGGAGTTCTTAAGTAATTTGATTAATTGAACTTTAATTTATCATGAACTTAGTACCTGATAGTATTTTGCATGTCTATGTTGTTGTAGATAGATGGCCCGTGCTGTTATTCCGTTGAATTTTAATGCGTTCCTTGAGAAAGCAAAGTTGAAAGATGATGGTAGCAATTACACAGACTGGGTCCGTAACTTGAGGATTATCCTCATTGCTGCACAGAAGAATTACGTCCTGGAAGCACCGCTAGGTGCCAAACCTGCTGTAGGAGCAACGCCAGATGTTATGAACGTGTGGCAGAGCAAAGCTGATGACTACTCGATAGTTCAGTTTGCCATGCTTTATGGCTTAGAACCGGGACTTCAACGACGTTTTGAACGTCATGGAGCATATGAGATGTTCCAGGAATTGAAGTTAATATTTCAAGCAAATGCACGGATTGAGAGATATGGAGTCTCCAATAAGTTCTTCAGCTGCAAGATGGAGGAGAATAGTTCTGTCAGTGAACATATACTCAAAATGTCTGGGTATAACAATCACTTGATTCAACTGAGAGTTAATCTTCCTGATGATAGTGTCATTGACAGAATTCTTCAATCACTGCCACCAAGCTACAAGAGCTTCGCGATGAACTATAATATGCAAGGGATGGATAAGACAATTCCCGAGCTCTTCGCGATGCTAAAGGTTGCGGAGGTAGAAATCAAGAAGGAGTATCAAGTGTTGATGGTCAACAAGACCACCAGTTTCAAGAAAAAGGGTAAAGGGAAGAAGGTGAACTTCAAGAAGAACGGCAAGCAAGTTGCTGCTCAAGTGAAGAAGCCCAAGTCTGGACCTAAGCCTGAGACTGAGTGCTTCTACTGCAAAGGGACTGGTCACTGGAAGGAACTGCCCCAAGTATTTGGCAGATAAGAAGGATGGCAAGGTGAACAAAGGTATATGTGATATACACGTTATTGATGAAGGAAATATGCCCTAGAGGCAATAATAAAGTTATTATTTATTTCCTTATATCATGATAAATGTTTATTATTCATGCTAGAATTGTATTAACCGGAAACATAATACATGTGTGAATACATAGACAAACAGAGTGTCACTAGTATGCCTCTACTTTACTAGCTCGTTAATCGAAGATGGTTATGTTTCCTAACCATAGACATGAGTTGTCATTTGATTAACGGAA
Organism: Aegilops longissima; assembly: GCA_021605205.1. Lineage (NCBI taxonomy): Eukaryota > Viridiplantae > Streptophyta > Magnoliopsida > Poales > Poaceae > Aegilops > Aegilops longissima. The sequence continues at coordinate 168,131,658 of CM038678.1, forward strand.
TCACATCATTAGGAGAATGATGTGATTGACTTGACCCATTCCGTTAGCTTAGCACTTGATCGTTTAGTATGTTGCTTATGCTTTCTTCATGACTTATACAAAGTTCCTGCAACTATGAGATTATGCAACTCCGTTTACCGGAGGAACACCTTGTGTGCTACCAAAGCGTCTGGCAACGAATCGGGTGATTATAAAGGTACTCTACAGGTGTCTCCAAAAGTATATGTTGAGTTGGCATAATTCGAGATTAGGTTTTGTCACTCCGATTGTCGGAGAGGTATCTCTGGGCCTTCTCGGTAATACTCATCACCTAAGCCTTGCAAGCATTGTAACTAATGAGTTAGTTATGAAATGATGTATTACGAGCGAGTAAAGAGACTTGCGGTAACGAGATTGAACTAGGTATTGGATACTGACGATCGAATCTCGGGCAAGTAACATACCGATGACAAAGGAACAACGTATGTTGTTATGCGGTTTGACCGATAAAGATCTTCATAGAATATGTAGGAACCAATATGAACATCCAGGTTCCGCTATTGGTTATCGACCGAGAATAGTTCTAGGTCATGTCTACATAGTTCTCAAACCCGTAGGGTCCGCACGCTTAACGTTACGATGACAGTTTATTATGAGTTTATAAGTTTTGATGTACGAAGTTTGTTCGAGTCCCGGATGTGATCACGGACATGACGAGGAGTCTCGAAATGGTCGAGACATAAAGATCGATATATTGGAAGCCTATGTTTGGACTTGGAAGGTTCGGATGAAATCGGGATTTTACGGAACACGGGGTTACGGAACCCTCCCGGGGTCAATGGGCCTTGATGGGCCATAAGGAGAAGAGGAGGGCCGGCCAGGGCAGTCCGCGCCCCTCCCCTAGTCCGAATAGGACAAGGAGAGGCGGCGCCCCTTCCTCTCCCCTCCCCAAGTCCTAATCCAACTAGGAAGGGGAAGTCCTACTCGGTGGGAGTAGGACTCCTCAGCAGCGCCTCCCCTAGGGCCGGCCGCCCCCCTTGCTCCTTTATATACGGGGCAGGGGCACCCCATGACACACAAGTTGATCTACGGATCGTTCCTTAGCCGTGTGCGGTGCCCCCTCCACCATATTTCACTTTGGTCATATCGTCGCGGAGCTTAAGCGAAGCCCTGCGCCGTAGAGTCATATCGTCGCGAGCTTAGCGAAGCCCCGCGTCGGTGGAGCATCATCATCGTCACCACGCCGTCGTCTTGTGGAACTTATCCCCGACGCTTTGCTGGATCGGAGCCCGGGGATCATCATCGAGCTGAACGTGTGCTGAACTCGGAGGTGTCGTGCGTTCGGTACTTGGATCGGTCGGATCGTGAAGACGTACGACTACATCAACCGCGTTGTTATAACGCTTCCGCTTACGGTCTACGAGGGTACGTGGACATACACTCTCTCCTCTCGTTGCTATGCCATCACCATGATCTTGCGTGTGCGTAGGAAATTTTTTGAAATTACTACGTTCCCCAACAGTGGCATCCAAGCCAGGTTTTATGCGTTGATGTCATATGCACGAGTAGAACACAAGTGAGTTGTGGGCGATATTAGTCATCTGCTTACCAGCATGTCATACTTTGGTTGGCGGTATTGTGAGATGAAGCGCCCGGACCGACATTACAGCAGACGCTTACGCGAGACTGGTTTCACCGCCGAGCACTCGTTGCTTAAAGGTGACGGCGGGTGTCTGTTTCTCTCACTTTAGTTGAACCGAGTGTGGCTACGCCGGTCCTTGCGAAGGTTAAAACAGCACCAACTTGACAAACTATCGTTGTGGTTTTGATGCGTAGGTAAGAACGGTTCTTGCTCAGCCCGTAGCAGCCACGTAAAACTTGCAACAACAAAGTAGAGGATGTCTAACTTGTTTTTGCAGGGCATGTTGTGATGTGATATGGTCAAGACGTGATGCTATATTTTATTGTATGAGATGATCATGTTTTGTAACGAAGTTATCGGCAATCGGCAGGAGCCATATGGTTGTCGCTTTATTGTATGAAATGCAAAAGCCATGTAATTGCTTTACTTTATCACTAAGCAGTAGCGATAGTCGAGAAGCAAAGTTGGCGAGACGACAACGATGCTACGATGGAGATCAAGGTGTCGCGCCGGTGACAATGGTGGTCATGACGGTGCTTGGAGATGGAGATCACAAGCACAAGATGATGATGGCCATATCATATCACTTATATTGATTGCATGTGATGTTTATCCTTTATGCATCTTATCTTGCTTTGATTGACGGTAGCATTATAAGATGATCTCTCACTAAAAATTATCTAGAAGTGTTCTCCCGAGTATGCACCGTTGCTAAAAGTTCAGAGTACCCGGACACCACGTGATGATCGGTGTGATAAGTTCTACGTCCATCTACAACGGGTGCAAGCCAGTTTTGCACACGCAGAATACTTAGGTTAAACTTGACGAGCCTAGCATATGCAGATATGGCCTCGGAACACGGAGACCGAAAGGTCGGCGTGAATCATATAGTAGATATGATCAACATAGTGATGTTCACCATTGAAAACTACTCCATCTCACGTGATGATCGGTTATGGTTTAGTTGATTTGGATCACGTAATCACTTAGATGACTAGAGAGATGTCTGTCTAAGTGGGAGTTTTTAATATGATTAATTGAACTTAAATTTATCATGAACTTAGTACCGATAGTATTTTGCTTGTCTATGTTTATTGTAGATAGATGGCTCGTCTGTTGTTCCGTTGAATTTTAATCGTTCCTTGAGAAAGCAAAGTTGAAAGATGATGGTAGAAATTACACGGACTGGGTCCGTAATTTGAGGATTATCCTCATTGCTGCACAAAAGAATTACGTCTGGAAGCACCGCTGGGTGCCGAGTGCCTCTTTGCAGAGCAACGCGAGAAGTTGTGAACGTCTGGCGAGCAAAGCGATGACTACTCTATAGTTCGAGTGTGCCATGCTTTACGGCTTAGAACCGGGTCTTCAACGACGCGTTTTGAGCGTCATGGAGCATATGAGATGTTCCAAGAGTTGAAGTTAATATTTCAAGCAAATGCCCGGATTGAGAGATATGAAGTCTCCAATAAGTTCTATAGCTGCAAGATGGAGGAGAATAGTTACATCGGTGAACACATACTCAAAATGTCCGGGTATAATAATCACTTGATTCAGCTGGGAGTTAATCTTCCGGATGATAGTGTCATTTGAGAATTCTCCAATCACGCCACCAAGCTACAAGAGCTTCGTGATGAACTATAATATGCAAGGGATGACTAAGACAATTCCGAGCTCTTCGCAATGCTAAAAGCAGCGGAGGTAGAAATCAAGAAAGAGCATCAAGTGTTGATGGTCAACAAGACCACTAGTTTCAAGAAAAGGGCAAAGGGAAGAAGAAGGAAACTTCAAAAGAACAGCAAGAAAGTTGCTGCTCAAGAGAAGAAACCCAAGTCTGGACCTAAGCCTGGCGAGTGTTTTACCGCAAGCGATCGACTTCGGAAGCGGAACTGCCCCAAGTATTTGGCGGATAAGAAGGATGGCAAGGTGAACAAAGGTATATGTGATATACATGTTATTGATGTGTACCTTACTAGAGCTCGTAGTAGCACTGGTATTTGATCTTGGTTACATTGCTAATATTTGCAACTCAAACAGGGACTACGGAATAGGCGAGCACCGCAAAGGACGAGGTGACGATGCGCGTGGGAAGCGGTTCCAAAGTCAATGTGATCGCGGTCGGCACGCTACCTCTACATCTACCTTGGGATTAGTTTTAGACCTAAATAATTGTTATTTGGTGCCGGCGTTGAGCATGAACATTATATCTGGATCTTGTTTAATGCGAGACGGTTATTCATTTAAATCAGAGAATAATGGTTGTTCTATTTATATGAGTAATATCTTTTATGGTCATGCACCCTTGAAGAATGGTCTATTCTTATTGAATCTCGACAGTAGTGATACACATATTCATAATGTCGAAGCCAAAAGATGCAGAGTTGATAATGATAGTGCAACTTATTTGTGGCACTTGCCGTTTAGGTCATATCGGTGTAAACGCATGAAGAAACTCCATACAGATGGACTTTTGGAATCACTTGATTATGAATCACTTGGTACTTGCGAACCGTGCCTCATGGGCAAGATGACTAAAACACCGTTCTCCGGTTGTATGGAGAGAGCAACAGATTTGTTGGAAATCATACATACAGATGTATGTGGTCCGATGAATGTTGAAGCTCGTGGCGGATATCGTTATTTTCTCACCTTCACAGATGATTTAAGCAGATACGGGTATATCTACTTAATGAAGCATAAATCTGAAACATTTGAAAAGTTCAAAGAATTTCAGAGTGAAGTTGAAAATCATCGTAACAAGAAAATAAAGTTTCTACGATCTGATCGTGGAGGAGAATATTTGAGTTACGAGTTTGGTCTACATTTGAAGCAATGCGGAATAGTTTCGCAACTCACGCCACCGGGAACACCACAGCGTAATGGTGTGTCCGAACGTCGTAATCGTACTTTACTAGATATGGTGCGATCTATGATGTCTATTTCCGATTTACCGCTATCATTTTGGGGTTATGCTTTAGAGACGGCCGCATTCACGTTAAATAGGACACCGTTAAAATCCGTTGAGACGACACCTTATGAACTATGGTTTGGCAAGAAACCAAAGTTGTCATTTCTGAAATTTTGGGGTTGTGATGCTTATGTGAAAAAGCTTCAACCTGATAAGCTTGAACCCAAATCGGAAAAATGTGTCTTCATAGGATACCCAAAGGAGACAATTGGGTATACCTTCTATCACAGATCCGAAGGCAAGACATTCGTTGCTAAGAATGGATCCTTTCTAGAGAAGGAGTTTCTCTCGAAAGAAGTGAGTGGGAGGAAAGTAGAACTTGATGAGGTAACAGTACCAGCTCCCTTATTGGAAAGTAGTTCATCACGTAAATCGGTTTCGTGACACCTACACCAATTAGCGAGGAAGATAATGATAATGATCATGAAACTTCAGATCAAGTTGTCCTTGAACTTCGTAGATCAACAGAATAAAATCCGCACTGAGTGGTACGGTAATCCTATTATGGAAGTCATGCTACTAGATCATGGTGAACCTACGAACTATGAAGAAGCGATGGTGAGCCCAGATTCCATAAAATGGCTTGAAGCCATGAAATCTGAGATGGGATCCATGTATGAGAACAAAGTATGGACTTTGGTTGACTTGCCCGATGATCGGCAAGCCATTGAGAATAAATGGATCTTTAAGAAGAAGACCGACGCCGATGGTAATGTAGCTGTCTATAAAGCTCGACTTGTTGCGAAAGGTTTTCGACAAGTTCAAGGGGTTGACTACGATGAGACTTTCTCACCGTAGCGATGCTTAAGTCTGTCCAAATCATGTTAGCAATTGTTGCATTTTATGATTATGAAATTTGGCAAATGGATGTAAAAACTGCATTCTTGAATGGATTTCTAGAAGAAGAGTTGTATATGATGCAACCAGAAGGTTTTGTTGATCCAAAAGGTGCTAACAAAGTGTGCAAGCTCCAGCGATCAATTTATGGTGCAGTGCAAGCCTCTCGGAGTTGGAATAAACGCTTTGATAGTGTGATCAAAGCATATGGTTTTATCTGAGACTTTTGGAGAAGCTTGTATTTACAAGAAAGTGAGTGGGAGCTCTGTAGCATTTCGATATTATATGTGGACGACATATTATTAATTGGAAATGATATAGAATTTCTGGATAGCATAAAAGGATACTTGAATAAAAGTTTTCAATGAAAGACCTCGGTGAAGCTGCTTACATATTGGGCATCAAGATCTATAGAGATAGATCAAGACGCTTAATTGGACTTTCACAAAGCACATACCTTGATAAAGTTTTGAAAAAGTTCAAAATGGATCAGCAAAGAAAGGATTTTACCTGTATTACAAGGTGTGAAATTGAGTCGACTCAATGCCCGACCACAGCAGAAGATAGAGAGAAAATGAAAGATGTTCCTATGCTTCAGCCATAGGCTCTATCATGTATGCAATGCTGTGTACCAGACTGACGTATGCTTAGCAATAAGCTTGGCAGGAAGGTACCAAAGTAATCCAGAGTGGATCATTTGGACAGCGGTCAAGAACATCCTGAAATACGAAAAGGACTAAGGATATGTTTCTCGATATGGAGGTGACAAAGAGCTAGTCGTAAATGGTTACGTCGATGCAAGCTTTGACACTGATCCGGACGATTCTAAATCGCAAACCGGATCGTGTTTTTATTAAGCGGTGGAGCTGTCGGTTGGTGCAGTTCTAAACAAAGCGTCGTGGCGGGATCTACATGTGAAGCGGAGTACATAGCTGCTTGGAAGCAGCAAATGAAGGAGTCTGGATGAAAGAGTTCATTTCCGATCTAGGTGTCATACCTAGTGCATCGGGACCAATGAAGATCTTCGTGACAATCTTGGTGCAATTGCCTTGGCAAAGGAATCCAGATTTCACAAGAGGACCAAGCATATCAAGAGACGCTTCAATTCCATTTGGGACCAAGTCCAAGTGGGAGACATAGAGATTTGCAAGATACATACGGATATGAATGTTGCAGACCGTTGACTAAGCCTCTTCCACGAGCAAAACATGATCAGCACCAAGACTCCATGGGTGTTAGAATCATTCTTGTGTAATCTAGATTATTGACTCTAGTGCAAGTGGGAGATGAAGGAAATATGCCCTAGAGGCAATAATAAAGTTATTATTTATTTCCTTATATCATGATAAATGTTTATTATTCATGCTAGAATTGTATTAACCGAAACATAATACATGTGTGAATACATAGACAAACAGAGTGTCACTAGTATGCCTCTACTTTACTAGCTCGTTAATCAAGATGGTTATGTTTCCTAACCATAGACATGAGTTGTCATTTGATTAACGGGATCACATCATTAGGAGAATGATGTGATTGACTTGACCCATTCCGTTAGCTTAGCACTTGATCGTTTAGTATGTTGCTTATGCTTTCTTCATGACTTATACAAAGTTCCTGAACTATGAGATTATGCAACTCCGTTTACGGAGGAACACTTTGTGTGCTACCAAACGTCCACAACGAATCGGGTGATTATAAAGGTACTCTCAGGTGTCTCCAAAAGTATATGTTGAGTTGGCATAATTCGAGATTAGGTTTTGTCCTCCGATTGTCGGAGAGGTATCTCTGGGCCTTCTCGGTAATACTCATCACCTAAGCCTTGCAAGCATTGTAACTAATGAGTTAGTTATGAAATGATGTATTACTGAGCGAGTAAAGAGACTTGCGGTAACGAGATTGAACTAGGTATTGGATACCGACGATCGAATCTCGGGCAAGTAACATACCGATGACAAAGGAACAACGTATGTTGTTATGCGGTTTGACCGATAAGGATCTTCAGTAGAATATGTAGGAACCAATATGAACATCCTGGTTCCGCTATTGGTTATTGACCGAGAATAGTTCTAGGTCATGTCTACATAGTTCTCGAACCCGTAGGGTCCCACGCTTAACGTTACGATGACAGTTTATTATGAGTTTATAAGTTTTGATGTACCGAAGTTTGTTCGGAGTCCGGATGTGATCACGGACATGACGAGGAGTCTCGAAATGGTCGAGACATAAAGATCAATATATTGGAAGCCTATGTTTGGACTTGGAAAGGTTCGGATGAAATCGGATTTTACTGGAACACCGGGGTTACGGAACCCTCCCGGGGTCAATGGGCCTTGATGGGCCATAAGGGAGAAGAGGAGGGCGGCCAGGGCAGGCGCGCCCCCCTAGTCCGAATAGGACAAGGAGAGGGGGCGGCGCCCTTCCTCTTCCCCTCCCCAAGTCCTAATCCAACTAGGAAAGGGGAAGTCCTACTCGGTGGGAGTAGGACTCCTCCAGCGCCTCCCCTAGGGCCGGCCGCCTCCCCCCTTGCTCCTTTATATCTGGGGGGGGGGCACCCCATGACACACAAGTTGATCTACGGATCGTTCCTTAGCCGTGTGCGGTGCCCCCTCCACCATATTCCACTTGGTCATATCGTCGCGGAGCTTAGGCGAAGCCTGCGCCGTAGAGTCATATCGTCATGAGCTTAGGCGAAGCCCTGCGTCGGTGGAGCATCATCATCGCTACCACGCCGTCGTCTTGTGGAACTCATCCCGACGCTTTGCTGGATCGGAGCCCGGGGATCATCATCGAGCTGAACGTGTGCTGAACTCGGAGGTGCCGTGCGTTCGGTACTTGGATCGGTCGGATCGTGAAGACGTACGACTACATCAACCGCGTTGTTATAACGCTTCCACTTACGGTCTACGAGGGTACGTGGACATACACTCTCCCCTCTCGTTGCTATGCCATCACCATGATCTTGCGTGTGCGTAGGAAAATTTTTGAAATTACTACGTTCCCCAACAATTGATGTGTACCTTACTAATGCTCGCAGTAGCACCTGGGTATTTGATACTGGTTCTGTTGCTAATATTTGCAACCCGAAACAGGGACTAACAGATTAAGTGAAGATTGGCTAAGAACGAGGTGACGATGCGTGTGGGAAATGGTTCCAAAGTCGATGTCATCGTGGTCGGCACGCTACCTATACATCTACCTTCGGGATTAGTTTTAGACCTGAATAATTGTTATTTGGTGCCAGCGTTGAGCATGAACATTATATCTGGATCTTGTTTGATGCGAGACGGTTATTCATTTAAATTGGAGAATAATGGTTGTTCTATTTATATGAGTAATATCTTTCATGGTCATGCACCCTTGAAGAGTGGTCTATTTTTAGCTTGATAGTAGTGATACACATATTCATAATATTGAAACCAAAAGATGCAGATTTGATAATGATAGTGCAACTTATTTGTGGCACTGTCGTTTAGGTCATATTGGTGTAAAGCGCATGAAGAAACTCCATTCTGATGGACTTTTGGAATCACCTGATTATGAATTACTTGGTACTTGCGAACCATGCCTCATGGGCAAGATGACTAAAACGCCGTTCTCCGGAACAATGGAGCGAGCAACAGATTTGTTGGAAATCATACATACTGATGTATGTGGTCCGATGAATGTTGAGGCTCGCGGCGGGTATGTTATTTTCTCACCTTCACAGATGATTTAAGAGGATATGGGTGTATCTACTTGATGAAGCATAAGTCTGAAACATTTGAAAAGTTCAAAGAATTTTAGAGTGAAGTGGAAAATCATCGTAACAAGAAAATAAAGTTTCTACGATCTGATCGTGGAGGAGAATATTTGAGTTACGAGTTTGGTATTCATTTGCAACAATGCGGAATAGTTTCGCAACTCACGCTACCCGGAACACCACAGCGTAATGGTGTGTCCGAACATCGTAATCATACTTTATTAGATATGGTGCGATCTATAATGTCTCTTACTGATTTACCGCTATTGTTTTGGGGTTATGCTTTAGAGACGGCTGCATTCACGTTAAATAGGGCACCATCTAAATCCGTTGAGACGATGCCTTATGAACTATGGTTTGGTAAGAAACCAAAGTTGTCGTTTCTTAAAGTTTGGGGCTGTGATGCTTATGTGAAAAAGTGTGACGCCCGGGTAATTAAGCTACAGTAATCCGCACTAATGATGCCACGTCACCTCGGTTACTATTGAAAATCTCGCGTTAGTTCAAATCCGATTCAAAATTCAAATTCAAACAAAGTCAAACATTAAAAGTTTTCAAATATTAAACTTTAAATGTTCGGGGTGAACCAAATAATACATAGGTAATTATGGTGATGAAACCACATTTTTATAAATGTTTAAATGCTCAAGGGAAAATAAAACAGCAGCAAAAGAAAGTAATTAAATGCCTTTTGTATTTTATAAAATATTAAACTATTTTAATGTGGATGAGGATTTATGTGGCAGTAGTTTATTTAAAAGCACCAAGTTGGGTGTTAGTGATGATTTTTATAAAACTAAGATGAAAGAAAACTAAAAGTAAATAAGTAAAAGGAAAAGGAACTAATACAAAACAGAAAACAGAAAAGGGTAAGAGAGAAGCCCCCTCCCCATCGGCCTCGCCCAGGTGGCCTCGTAATCGGGCCGCCCAGCCGATCACCCCCGGTCGGCCCACTCCCCTCGCTCCCACCCCAAACCCTAGTCCACCCGTTCCCCACTCACCCGATCCCATCGATCGATTCCCCCTCACCACTCGCTCGCCGCCTCCCCACTCCCCGATCCAGATCGGGATCGGGCGACCACCGCCTCCACCCCGCCGAGCAGCGCGCCCAAATAGCCCCATCCCTACTCCCCATCGCCGGACGGCGCCCGCCCATGGCGCGGGCGCCTCGCCTCCTCCCCACACGCCTCCTCTACCTCCTCCCGAGGGTAGCCGGCGCCGTCGCTTGTCGCCAGAGCCGGGCGCCTGTCGCTCGTCGGACGCCGCCCGTCTACCTCGCCATCCACCCAGAGCTCGTTGCCATGACCCCTACCTTCCCTTGTGAGACCCCTCCTCCTTCTCCTCTTCCTGCGCTCGGCCCAAGAGCAGCACCCGGCCTCAGCGTCGCCCTTTTGGCCTCGCCCATGCAAGCTCTGGCCTCGCCTTTGAAGCCCCCCGCCTCGCCTGCGCAGCCTTGTCCGTGCAGTTTTGTCCTGCTTGGCCTTGGCCTTGCCATTTATCGGGTTTGCAGTGCCTTTGCGCCAGGCTCGCCACGCCCCGCCCCCCAAGACGCCGCCCTACGCGGCTGCCATCGGCCGAGGCCATGGCCTCGGCGACCCACATGAAGCGCCTGTGCCCGCCCGATAACCCGAACCCACTAGGCCTCCACAGGGCCAATGACATGTGGGCCTAACCTCTTAATAAAAACAAAAGGATTAAATGAAAATAATAATTAAATGTTAATTAATTAATTAATTAATTAGAGAATTAATTAACTTAATTAAACCTCGACTAATTAAACTTAATCACAAATTAAACCTAATTAACTAATGTTAATTAATCGATTAGGTTAATTAGTCATTAGTGAATGACATGCGGGACCCACTGTCAGGTTGACTCACCAACCCTGTTGATCGATGATGTCAAGATGACATCATCTTGATGTCATAAATGCATTTTGAAATTAATTAAATAATTAATAAATTTCGAAATTAATAAAATCTTTTAAAATCATATCTTTTAATCCGTAATACGGATTAAAATATTTTCAACATGAAAGTTCCTCGAGCAGCGAGGCGAATCCGGATCGCAATCCGTTCGTCCGCCACACACCCCTAACCTATCGAACCCGCAAACTTTCCTCTCCGGTTCATCATCGACAGACGTCCGGAACCGGAAAACTTCCGGATGTTTCCCCTTCGCCGGCATCGCTTAGCGCCACGTTAGAACACGTCTAGCTCGCTCATTGTCCCGTATGCACTTGCTCGCTATGTATTTACTGTTTCTTCCCCTCTTCTCTCCGGTAGACCCGAGACCGATCGTTGATGTGCTCGTGATCGACTACGTCACCGACGACCCTCTCTCTTGCCCGAGCAACCAGGCAAGCCCCCCCTTGATCACGGATATCGCCTACTCTTCTCTATCTGCAGGCATTAGAGTAGTGTAGCATGTTATTGTTTTCAGATACTCCTATACTGTTGCATAGCCTGTCCTTGTAACTTCTGTTGTTACCTTACCTGCAATCCTATATGCTTAGTATAGGATGCTAGTACATTCATCTGTGGCCCTTCATACTTGTCCGTCTGCCGTGATATACTATCGGGCCGTGATCACTCGGGAGTTGATCACGGTATATACTATATACCTTACACTATACATTACCCGTGGTATCTGTTCGGAGATGGGGCTGAAAGGACGGGTGGCTCCATCCCGGTAGAGGTGGGCTCGGGTTCCCACGGCCCCGATCGATACTTTGAGGCGGAGCGGCAGGCAGGTTGAGACTACAGGTGAGAGGTGGGCCTGGCCTGTTCGGCGTTCGCGGTTACTTAACACGCTTAACGAGGTCTTGGTATTTGATCGGGTTGGCTACGAGCTTATACGCACTAACCATCTACGCGGGAGTAGTTATGGGTATCCGGCGTCGTGGTATCGGCCGAAATACTTCAGACGTCGGACGAGATGGCTTGCGCCGGATTGGACTGGAGCGCTTTCATTGGGCTAGGTGCGCTTCGGCACAGTCACATAACGCAGTGTGTGCTTTCGAGGCGATGGGCCCTGACCCTTCGCGCTTAGGTTTAGACCGGCGTGTTGGCTCTCTGTTGTGCCTAGGTGGGGCTGCGGCGTGTTGATCTTCCGCGGCGGGCATGACCCAGAAAGTGTGTCCGCCAAATGGGATCAAGCGTCTTTGGGTAAGATGGTGCACCCTGCAGGAAGTTAATCTATTCGGATAGCCGTGATCTTGATAACAGGACGACTTGGAGTTGTACCTTGAGCTTATGACAACTAGAACCGGATACTTGATAAAACACACCCTTCCAAGTGCCAGATACAACCGGTGGTCGCTCTCGCTCAGGGTTATGAGCAGGGGATTGCCGGGTAGGATTATTGCTATATGTTGTTACTTGGAGGACTTCCGTTGTCCTCTTCTCGTCGTGCAAGACCGAGTCGAAGCGTAGTCTTCGTTAAGACTAGCTATCCCCTCTTATTCGGCATTCTGCAGATTCAGTCCACCGATATGGCCTTTACACATATATCCATGCATATGTAGTGTAGCTCCTTGCTTTGGGTACTTTGGATGAGTACTCACGGTTGCCTTGTTCCCCTTTTCCCCTACCTCTACTCGATTGCTGCAACTGCACGATGGAGCCCAGGAGCGACGCCACCGCCTATGGCGACTACTACTGCGAGGCGCCGACTACTACGTGCAGCCAGCGACGACGACCTGGGAGTGACCTAGGAGGATCCTGCAGGAGGCCTGCTCCTCTTCGATCTGTATCCCAGTTTGTGCTAGCCATCTTATGGCAACTTGTTTAACTTATGTCTGTACTCAGATATTGTTGCTTCCGCTGACTCGTCTATGATCGAGCACTTGTATTCGAGCCCTCGAGGCCCCTGGCTTGTATTATGATGCTTGTATGACTTATTTTATTTGTAGAGTTGTGTTGTGATATCTTCCCGTGAGTCCTTGATCTTGATCATACACATTTGCGTGCATGATTAGTGTACGATTGAATCGAGGGCGTCACAAGTTGGTATCAGAGCCGACTGCCTGTAGGAATTCCCCTTCCACACTCCTTGGTCGAAGTCGAGTCTAGACATTGCAAAAAAAATTACTAACATGGCTGTGCGGCCCATGGGCCCACGTCGCCATTGGGTGGTATTAGGATCTTTTACTTCTCGATCTTTACTCTGGGATTCTGGACTCTTTTCTATTCGGGTTAAACGATTTTGCTAAAAACAAAACTAACTTTAGGTTCTCGCAAGTACTTTCTCCCGGAGAGCCCCTCACTTCAGATGATCGTCTGCTAATCAGAAGATTCCAAAGATACTCTCTGATGTTCTCTCGAGACTTTGTGCCCATCACTTTTGCTATTTCTGATCACCGATAAATCCGTATGGATAAACTACTTACACTTGCCGTTCATACGATCACCCCCCATTGATCTTGTTATTACAAGATACCCCGAAGTTTTCTCTATTGTTCCGAGAATACTTTGTGCCTACTGCCTAGCAGTTCCTTACTACATGAATACCCCTTCAAATAAATACTCGCACTTGTCGAGTATCCGCTCATCCCCTGTTGTTCATGTGTTACACAAAATTCTTCAAAATACTATTCGATCTTCCGAAAATACTTTGGGGCCTTTGGCTCTTGAAATTCTTGCTTGCTTGCATTATGGTTAATCCCATAAGTCTCGTAGTCATATTGACATTCCTTGTCATTATCATTTTGAGTCTGTTGACTCAATATGTTTGCGAATACACGCAATCATCATTGATCCTTATAAATTACCTTTCTGGCTGAGCTGCCATTCTTTTAACTGGAATTGGTTCTCGACCAATCCAATTGCCGTTGATTGTACCCTAAGGCTATTCAACTTATCCCTCCCTAATCAGAGCATTGCTTCTGATCACTTGATTTGGGAATCATAATTCCTTTACATTTGACAATTGAGTTAGTCAGTTGTTTCTATAATTTGATCTCCTTGCATTCTTCTACCTCTAGTTGAGTACTGATGCTCACATCAGATCCCTAGTGGACCAACAGATCCTTTGTTGGATTTTATCTGACAACGCCCTTCATATGCAATAACCTTGTGAGCCTTTCCTCGATACATAATGCCTTTGGTAAATTGTATCCTCTGCTTTCTCAACCATGCTCGCCTTGAGCTTGCGTTAATTATTTCTAAAGATTACGGTATATGATTCCAAGAAGCCCTATGGGTTGGACATATGCCTTCACTAAACCGTGTGAACCCGAAAGTTTTCACGAATCATACTCTTACGGTGCTTCGCCGGATAAAATTTTCAACAACGCAACTTCATCGAACGTGAGAAGTGAATGAAGGGTTATGCATTGGAGAAGTGGGAGTCGACCTTGAACTTGTGTTCATGCCCATGGACACGATGTAGATCTTATCATTGAAGCTTCTCTTAAATTAATTATTCCTTTGGTATAAGTTCATCTTATATCATTTGATCCGCCTTTTGCAATCGTGGTTCCGACCATGTTCTCTTTTAAATACCATTTCTCGTGCAAGTTTTAGCACTTGTCTTTCAGAGAGCAATAACCCCGTCCAACCTCTACTTTGATATGTCATCGAGTATTACCCCTGGTATCTCGAGATTATCATGGAACTGCATAACCTCTTATGAGTTCTTCATCAAGTGCTACCTTCCCACTGTTTCCAAATTTTTCACGGGCTCTGAGTTATTAAACACTCAAAGACACCGATAAATGAACCGAATCCGCTCTACGGTTCAACAACTCTTCAGTAAGCTTCTATAAGTACGAGTTTGTACCCGATCATGCCATTCCTAGCCTGTTTGGCTATATCGTTGTCGTGATGATTTTATCTGTACTACCCGTTCCTTCTTCACGGAGCACAATTTTCGACGAGGAACTGACCTTACGTCGATCCTCATCGACATATCATTTCGCCTTGAACAACAAGCTTGGTTTCGAGTTTGTGTCGTACCCTTGGTTCTAATAACCTTTCACTTCATCATTACTTTGACTTGATGTCGTCGCTGTTTGATTACATCTGCATGAAATCTCTCGACAATTGTGTCGTGATCATCATCAACCTTATGAGCTCTTCCAGGAATTCAATTGAATTCATGATGGGTAATACCATCCTTGCCCTCGATGATTCCTGTTCTCATCGACCACTTTATTGCCTTCCGTTCAACACAAGTTGTTCGTGTTTTGTGTAAACCTTGAGATCCCTGCTATCCAGCATTTGTTCTTCTTTACCTTGGAGTATTACCATCTGTTAATATCAAGGATGTTGTGAGGACTGCTCCACCTTTTAAGAAGTTCTTGGTATTGAGATGCTTCTCGCCATCACCATTCTTTCTTGGTCCCCGTGTTGCTTCCAACCGGTGTACCAACAAGTGAACGGTGCTGTTTGAATTCTGCCCTTCTAGCAAGCCTCTTGCTTTGAAGTGAAATTCTTAGACTATCGATTATTGAATCACCATTCTGACATTGGTCGTGCAACCCAACCCATCGGGCGCACCTTTCAACCAATGTTTACTTGTGTATGTTTTCCTCGAGCATATTTCCTAGTATCATTTGTTCCGACAAATGTTATCTCCTTGTTCACTTAAATGTGGGAGTCTATCTCTTGGGAATCTCGGTGAATTGCCATTGAGTTCACCAGACACCCCCTTGTCCTCTCCTTGGGTTAATGATGGACTCTTGTTAACGGAAATCACATCATAGTTCATTTCCCCGAGAATCTTACATTGTCATCTCGTCGATTTGCGTTGCACCTTTTCTTCTCAGGTATCCTAAGTCTGAGGTATCTTTACACCAATCGGATCTGAATCTCGGTCAGATATGATGGTTGGGACCATTTTCCAAGATTTATGTTATTGGTCCTTTAATGAACCGGTAGCATGGTGTCATGCCTAGCACCCCCCCCCCCCGGCTGGAGAACCTATCATTATAGATTCCTTTTCAGCAGGGTTATCCATTCATCCATGAGGGAATTGTAATACTGATTCTACGAGTTATTCCAGATGGATCCTTCGTGATTCCAAAGTCTGATCTTCACCTGAAGGCCATGTCAATGCTATCTCGTAGCATGTCTGTGATACTTTGATTTTCAACAAGAACATTCGAAGCCCAATGCTAAATGTTTCTTGCTCAATTATCCGAACACCGTTGTATGGGTAATGTCATGGAATTTCTCTCCCCTTACCTAAAGGGTTTTCTACATTATCTCCTATCGTGGATATCTTGCTCTGCTTGTCCTTGGGAAGGATATGCCCTTGAATTATGTGTTTAAACACATTTTCCTTTCCATTGTTCTGTTTAATATGATAATCATATTTTACTTTCCATTGGTTGGTTGAACCTTTCTTGGGATATATATAATCTAAGCAGTGATAATCCCCTGCTTAGGTAAGCACCTCGTTGTACCACTGTAAGTAAGACCCTATTACTATTGTTGATGACATTCCGGTAACCACCGGTGGACGAGAACCTTGCCTATTGGTCCGCCTCGTTCAACGAGCAGGAAAATGGTTCTCTTCGTCCCTCGCCTTGGTACCTATGTTGTTGCCGACATGAACCTCGACTCTCCTCGGACCGCCTTGCTTACAGGATCGTGCAAGATGTCACCAACCTTCTACCTTTAACCACATGGTGGGCCCATAACCCACAGTTTCACAGATCGAAACCCCGACTCTCCTGTACCCCTGCATTCCCAAAGTTATTCCTCCGCGTGGACCCGTATGTAATTCACGGGCCACCGCCATAGTGATCTATTCTCGGTATCGACGCGATACTTACTCTCGCTACTCGAACCCTTTCTCACTCGTTGGGGCTTCGAGCAAGCTACCTACCGCTTGGAGCCTATTATGGTACCTTCGTACCTTACTCTCGAGGTATTTCATATGTTCAACTCGAGATAATTCTATACTAATTCATGGGTTAACCCAGATTGTTTCCCTCAACAGCATTATGTCGTAGTGAGCTGCCCTTATCTTTTCGTAAGTACGATGGAATTCCGGAGAAATGATGACCAGCTTATCATGATGCATCGGAATAAAGGATTGAAGACATCAACGAAGGGATTAACTTCTTCGAGAAGATCCGTTAGATTATCGTAACAGACCTTTCCCCTTGCTCCCTCTTAAATCTCGGACGAGATTTCTTGTAGTGGAGGAGAATTGTGACGCTTGGGTAATTAAGCTACAAGTAATCCGCACTAATGATGCCACGTCACCTCGGTTCATCGTTGAAAATCTCGCGTTAGTTCAAATCCGATTCAAAATTCAAATTCAAACAAAGTCAAACATTAAAAGTTTTCAAATATTAAACTTTAAATGTTCGGGTGAACCAAATAATACATAGGTAATTATGGTGATGAAACCACATTTTTATGAATGTTTAAATGCTCAAGGAAAATAAAACAGCAGAAAAGAAAGTAATTAAATGCCTTTTGTATTTTATAAAATATTAAACTATTTTAATGTGGATGAGGATTTATGTGGCAGTAGTTTATTTAAAAGCACCAAGTTGGGTGTTAGTGATGATTTTTATAAAACTAAGATGAAAGAAAACTAAAAGTAAATAAGTAAAAGGAAAAGGAACTAATACAAAACAGAAAACAGAAAAGGGTAAGAGAGAAGCCCCCCCCCTCCCCCACTGGCCCTCGGCCAGTGGCCTCGTGTAATCGGGCTGCCCACCGATCACCCCAGTGGCCGGCCCCTCGCTCCCCACCCCAAACCCTAGTCCACCGTTCCTCACTCACCCGATCCCATCGATCGATTCCCCCTCACCACCGCTCGCCCCCTCCCACTCCCCGATCCAGATCGGGATCAGGCGACCACCGCGCCTCCACCCCCCGAGCCGGGCCCTGCCCAGCGCCCATCCCTACTCCCCATCACGGACGGCGCGCCCATCCCCGGCGCCTCGCCTCCTCCCCACACGCCTCCTCTACCCTCCTCCCGAGGGTAGCCGGCGCCTTGTCGCTTGTCGCCAGAGCCGGGCGCCCGTCGCTTCATCGCCAGAGCTTGGCGCCCGTCGCTTCGTCGGACGCCGCCCGTCTACCTCGCCATCCACCCCGAGCTCGTTGCCATGACCCCTACCTTCCCTTGTGAGGACCCCTCCTCCTTCCTCTTCCTCGCTCCCTGAGCGCACCTGGCCTCGGCTCGGCGTCGGCTGACTGGCCGCTGCCTGGCCTCGCCCGCCTTGAAGCTCTGGCCTCGCCCGCCTTGAAGCTCCTGGCCTCGCCCGTTCCCCCAGCGCCGCCAAGCAGTTTTGTCCGCGGGCGCGCCTGCCCGCCGGCCATGGCCTTGCCGCGCCGGGCGCCAGTGTTTTGCACGCCGCCCGTTCCCTCAAGACGCCGCCCACGCTGGCTGCCATCGGCCGAGGCCATGGCCTCGACGACCTCATGAGCGCCGTGCCCCGCCCGATAACCCGAACCCACTAGGCCTCCTGGGGCCAAATGACATGTGGGGCCTAACCCCAGAATAAAAACAAAAGGATTAAATGAAAAATAATAATTAAAATAATAATTAAAATGTTAATTAATTAATTAATTAATTAGAGAATTAATTAACTTAATTAAACCTGACTAATTAAACTTAATCACAAATTAAACCTAATTAACTAATGTTAATTAATCTGATTAGGTTAATTAGTCATTAGTGAATGACATGCGGGACCCACCTGTCCTGTCCTTGTAACTTCTGTTGTTACCTTACCTGCAATCCTATATGCTTAGTATAGGATGCTAGTACATTCATCTGTGGCCCTTCATACTTGTCCGTCTGCGTGCTATACTATCGGGCCGTGATCACTCGGGAGTTGATCACGGTATATACTATATACCTTACACTATACATTACCGTGGTGCTTGCTCGGAGATGGGGGCTGAAAGGACGGGTGGGCTGGGTTCCCGGACGGCCCCCGATCGATACTTTGAGGCGGAGGCGGCGGGGCAGGTTGAGACTACTGGGTGAGAGGTGGGCCTGGCCTGTTCGGTGTTCGCGGTTACTTAACACGCTTAACGAGGTCTTGGTATTTGATCTGGGTTGGCTCTGAGCTTATCGCACTAACCATCTACGCGGGAGTAGTTATGGGTATCCCGGCGTCGTGGTATCACCGGCACTTCAGACGTCGACGGGCGGCGCTGGCCGGATTGGACCTGAACGCTCGCTGGGCTAGGTCTGCTTCCGGCGCACAGACAAGAACGTGCAGGTGTGCTTTCGAGGCGATGGGCCTGACACTGCGGCGCTTAGGTTTAGACCGGCGTGTTGGCCTCTGTTGTGCCTAGGTGGGGCTGCGGCGTGTTGATCTTCCGCGCCGGGCATGACCCAGAAAGTGTGTCCGCCAAATGGGATCAAGCGTCTTGGGTAAGATGGTGCACCCTGCAGGAAGTTAATCTATTCGGATAGCCGTGATCTTCGATAACAGGACGACTTGGAGTTGTACCTTGAGCTTATGACAACTAGAACCGGATACTTGATAAAACACACCCTTCCAAGTGCCGATACAACCGGTGGTCGCTCTCGCTCGTGGTTATGAGCAGGGATTGCGGGTAGGATTATTGCTATATGTTGTTACTTGGAGGACTTCCGTTGTCCTCTTTCGTCTGCAAGACCGAGTCCGAAGCGTAGTCTTCGTTAAGACTAGCTATCCCCTCTTATTTCGGCATTCTGCATTCAGTCCATCGATATGGCCTTTACACATATATCCATGCATATGTAGTGTAGCTCCTTGCTTAAGTAGTACTTTGGATGAGTACTCACGGTTGCCTTGTTCCCCTTTTCCCCTACCTCTACTCGATTGCTGCAACAGACGATGGAGCCAGGAGCCGACGCCACCGCCTATGACGACTACTACTCGAGGCGCCGACTACTACGTGCAGCCCCGACGACGACTGGAGTGACCTAGGAGGATCCCTGGGAGGCCTGCTCCTCTTCGATCTGTATCCGGCTTTGTGCTAGCCATCTTATGGCAACTTGTTTAACTTATGTCCACTCAGATATTGTTGCTTCCGCTGACTCGCCTATGATCGAGCACTTGTATTCGAGCCCTCGAGGCCCCCGGCTTGTATTATGATGCTTGTATGACTTATTTTATTTGTAGAGTTGTGTTGTGATATCTTCCCGTGAGTCCTTGATCTTGATCGTACACATTTGCGTGCATGATTAGTGTACGATTGAATCGAGGGCGTCACAAAAAGCTTCAACCTGATAAGCTCGAACCCAAATCGGAGAAATGTGTCTTCATAGGATACCCAAAGGAGACTGTAGGGTACAACTTCTATCACAGATCCGAAGGCAAGACATTCGTTGCTAAGAATGGATCCTTTCTAGAGAAGGAGTTCCTCTCGAAAGTAGTGAGTGGGAGGAAAGTAGAACTTGATGAGGTAACAGTACCTGCTCCCTTATTGGAAAGTAGTTCATCACAGAAATATGTTCTTGTGACTCCTACACCAATTAGTGAGGAAGCTAATGATGATGATCATGTAACTTCAGATCAAGTTACTACCGAACCTCGTAGGTCAACCAAAGTAAGATCTGCACCAGAGTGGTACGGTAATCCCTTTCTGAAGGTCATGTTACTTGACCATGACGAACCTACAAACTATGAGGAAGCGATGATGAGCCCAGATTCCGTGAAATAGCTTGAGGCCATGAAATCTGAGATGGGATCCATGTATGAGAACAAAGTGTGGACTTTGGTTGACTTGCCCGATGATCGGCAAGCCATCGAGAATAAATGAATCTTCAAGAAGAAGACTGACGCTGATGGTAATGTTACTGTCTACAAAGCTCGACTTGTTGCGGAAGGTTTTCGACAAGTTCAAGGAGTTGACTACGATGAGACTTTCTCACCCGTAGCGATGCTTAAGTCTATCCGACTCATGTTAGCAATTACCGCATTTTATGATTATGAAATTTGGCAAATGTATGTAAAGACTGCATTCCTGAATGGATTTCTGGAAGAAGAGTTGTATATGATGCAACCTGAAGGTTTTATCGATCCAAAGGATGCTAACAAAGTGTGCAAGCTCCAGCGATCCATCTATGGACTGGTTCAAGCATCTCGGAGTTGGAATAAACGTTTTGATAGTGTGATCAAAGCATATGGTTTTATCTGAGACTTTTGGAGAAGCTCAGTATTTACAAGAAAGTGAGTGGGAGCTCAGAGCATTTCTAATATTATATGTGGATGACATATTGTTGATTAGAAATGATATATAATTTCTGGATAGCATAAAAGGATACTTGAATAAGAGTTTTTCAATGAAAGACCTCGGTGAAGCTGCTTATATATTGGGCATCAAGATCTATAGAGATAGATCAAGACGCTTAATTGGACTTTCACAAAGCACATACCTTGATAAAGTTTTGGAGAAGTTCAAAATGGATCAAGCAAAGAAAGGGTTCCTGCCTGTGTTACAAGGTGTGAAGTTGAGTCAGACCCAATGCCCGACCACTGCAGAAGATAGAGAGAAAATGAAAGGTGTTTCCTATGCTTCAGCCATAGGCTCTATCATGTATGCAATGTTGTGTACCAGACCTGATGTGTGCCTTGCTATTAGTTTAGCAGGGAGGTACCAAAGTAATCCAGGAATGGATCACTGGACAGCGGTCAAGAACAGCCTGAAATACCTGAAAAGGACTAAGGATGTGTTTCTCGTTTATGGAGGTGACAAGGAGCTCGTCGTAAATGGTTACGTCGATGCACGCTTTGACACTGATCCGGATGACTCTAAGTCACAAACCGGATATGTGTTTATATTGAACGGTGGAGCTGTCAGTTGGTGCAGTTCTAAGAAAAACGTCGTGGCGGGATCTACGTGTGAAGCAGAGTACATAGCTGCTTCGGAAGCAGCAAATGAAGGAGTCTGGATGAAGGAGTTCATATCCGATCTAGGTGTCATACCTAGTGCATCGGGTCCACTGAAAATCTTTTGTGACAATACTGGTGCAATTTCCTTGGCAAAGGAATCCAGATTTCACTAGAGAACCAAGCAAATCAAGAGACGCTTCAATTGCATCCGTGATCAAGTCAAGAAGGGAGACATAGAGATTTGCAAGCTACATATGGATCTGAATGTTGTTGACCCGTTGACTAAGCCTCTCTCACGAGCAAAACATGATCAACACCAAGACTCCATGGGTGTTAGAATCATTACTGTGTAATCTAGATTATTGACTCTAGTGCAAGTGGGAGACTGAAGGAAATATGCCCTAGAGGCAATAATAAAGTTGTTATTTATATTTCCTTATATCATGATAAATGTTTATTTTTCATGCTAGAATTGTATTAACCGGAAACTTAGTACATGTGTGAATACATAGACAAACAGAGCGTCACTAGTATGCCTCTACTTGACTAGCTCGTTGAATCAAAGATGGTTAAGTTTCCTAACCATAGACATGAGTTGTCGTTTGATTAACGGGATCACATCATTAGAGAATGATGTGATTGACTTGACCCATTTCGTTAGCTTAGCATTTGATCGTTTAGTATATTGCTATTGCTTTCTTCATGACTTATACATGTTCCTATGACTATGAGATTATGCAACTCCCGAATACCGGAGGAACACTTTGTGTGCTACCAAACGTCACAACGAATCGGGTGATTATAAAGGTGCTCTCTGGTGTCTCCGATGGTACTTGTTGAGTTGGCATAGATCAAGATTATGATTTGTCACTCCGATTGTCGGAGAGGTATCTCTAGGCCCTCTCGGTAATGCACATCACTATAAGCCTTGCAAGCAATGCAACTAATGAGTTAGTCGCGGGATGATGTATTACATAATGAGTAAAGAGACTTGTCGGTAACGAGATTGAACTAGGTATTGAGATACCAACGATCGAATCTCGGGCAAGTAACATACCAATGACAAAGGGAACAACGTATGTTGTTATGCGGTTTGACCGATAAGGTCTTCGTAGAATATGTAGGAACCAATATGAGTATCCAGGTTCCGCTATTGGTTATTGACCGGAGACGTGTCTCGGTCATGTCTACATAGTTCTCGAACCCGTAGGGTTCGCACGCTTCACGTTCGCTGACGATTGGTAATATGAGTTTATGTGTTTTGATGCACCGAAGGTAGTTCGGAGTCCCGGATATTATCACGGACATGACGAGGAGTCTCGAAATGGTCGAGACATAAAGATCGATATATTGTATGACTATGTTTGGACTTCAGAAAGGTTACGGATGAGTTCGGACGAATACCGGAGTACCGGGGGGTTACCAGAACCCCCGGGGAGTGTAATGGGCCTCGTGGACCTTGGTGGAGAGAGGAAGGGGCGGCCAGGGCAGGCCGCGCGCCCCCTCCCCCTCTAGTCCGAATTGGACAAGGAAGGGGGGGCGGCGCCCCCCTTTTTCCTCCCCCCTCTCTCCTCCTTTCTTCCCTCCTACTCCTACTCTTGGAAGGGGGGGGGAATCCTACTCCCGGTGGGAGTAGGACTCCCCTTGGGGCGCGCCTAGGAGGCCAGCCTCCTCCCCCTCCTCCACACCTTTATGTACGGGGGAGGGGGGCACCCCATAGACACACAAGTTGATCATTGATCTTTTAGCCGTGTGCGGTGCCCCCCTCCACCATAGTCCACCTCGGTCATATCATAGCGGTGCTTAGGCGAAGCCCTGCGTTGGTAGCTTCATCAACACCGTCATCACGCCATCGTGCTGACAAAACTCTCCCTGGAAGCTCTACTGTATCGTGAGTTCGTGGGACGTCACCGAGCCAAACGTGTGCAGATCGCGGAGGTGTCGTACGTTCGAGTACTAGGATCGGTCGATCGTGAAGACGTACAACTACATCAACCACGTTGTCATAACGCTTCCGCTTACGTTCTACGAGGGTACGTGGACGACACTCTCCCCTCTCGTTGCTATGCATCACCATGATCTTGCGTGTGCGTAGGAATTTTTTTGAAATTACTACGTTCCTCAACAGTTACTACCGAACCTCGTAAGTCAACCAGAGTAAGATCCGCACAAGAGTGGTATCGTAATCATGTTCTGGAGGTCATGTTACTTGACCATGACGAACCTACAAAGTATGAGGAAGCGATGATGAGCCCAGATTCTGCGAAATGGCTTGAGGCCATGAAATCTGAGATGGAATTCATGTATGAGAACAAAGTGTGGACTTTTGGTTGACTTGCCCGATGATCGGCAAGCCATCGAGAATAAATGGATCTTCAAGAAGAAGACTGACGCTGACGGTAATGTTACTGTCTACAAAGCTCGACTTATTGCGAAAGGTTTCTGACAAGTTCAAGGAGTTGACTACGATGAGACCTTTTCACCCGTAGCGATGCTTAAGTCCGTCTGAATCATGTTAGCAATTGCAGCATTTTATGATTATGAAATTTGGCAAATGGATGTAAAGACTGCATTCCTGAATGGATTTCTGGAAGAAGAGTTGTATATGATGCAACCTGAAGGTTTTATCGATCCAAAGGATACTAACAAAGTGTGCAAGCTCCGACGATCCATTTATTGACTGGTGCAAGCATCTCGGAGTTGGAATAAACGTTTTGATAGTGTGATCAAAGCATATGGTTTTATACAGACTTTTGGAGAAGCCTGTATTTACAAGAAAGTGAGTGGGAGCTCTGTAGCATTTCTAATATTATATGTGGATGACATATTGTTAATTAGAAATGATATAGAATTTCTGGATAGCATAAAAGTATACTTGAACAAGAGTTTTTCAATGAAAGACCTCGGTGAAGCTGCTCATATATTGGGCATCAAGATCTATAGAAATAGATCAAGACGCTTAATTGGACTTTCACAAAGCACATGTCTTGATAAAGTTTTGAAGAAGTTCAAAATGGATCAAGCAAAGAAAGGGTTCTTGCCTATGTTACAAGGTGTGAAGTTGAGTCAGACTCAATGTCCGACCACTGCAGAAGATAGAGAGAAAATGAAAGATGTTCCCTACACTTCAGCCATAGGCTCTATCATGTATGCAATGTTGTGTACTGACCTGATGTGTGCCTTGCTATCGGTTTAGCAGGAGGCACCAAAGTAATCCAGAGTGGATCCTTTGGACAGCGTTAAGAACATCTGAAATACCGAAAAGGACTAAGGATATGTTTCTCGTTTATGGAGGTCACAAAGAGCTCGTCGTAAATGGTTACGTCGATGCAAGCTTTGACACTGATCCGGATGACTCTAAGTCACAAACCGGATACATATTTATATTGAACAGTGGAGCTGTCAGTTGGTGCAGTTCTAAACAAAGCGTCGTGGCGGGATCTACGTGTGAAGCGGAGTACATAGCTGCTTCGGAAGCAGCAAATGAAGGAGTCTGGATGAAGGAGTTCATATCCGATCTAGGTGTCATACCAAGTGCATCGGGCCCAATGAAAATCTTTTGTGACAATACTGGTGCAATTGCCTTGGCAAAGGAATCCAGATTTCACAAGAGAACCAAGCACATCAAGAGACGCTTCAATTCCATCCACGATCAAGTCAAGGAGGGAGACATAGAGATTTGCTAGATACATACGGATCTGAATGTTGCAGACCCGTTGACTAAACCTCTCTCACGAGCAAAACATGATCAACACCAAGACTCCATGGGTGTTTGAATCATTACTGTGTAATCTAGACTATTGACTCTAGTGCAAGTGGGAGACTGAAGAAAATATGCCCTAGAGGCAATAATAAAGTTGTTATTTATATTTCCTTATATCATGATAAATGTTTATTATTCATGCTAGAATTGTACTAACCGGAAACTTAGTACATGTGTGAATACATAGACAAACAGAGTGTCACTAGTATGCCTCTACTTGACTAGCTCGTTGAATCAAATATGGTTAAGTTTCCTAGCCATAGACATGAGTTGTCATTTGATTAACGGGATCACATCATTAGAGAATGATGTGATTGACTTGACCCATTTCGTTAGCTTAGCACTTGATCGTTTAGTATATTGCTATTGTTTTCTTCATGACTTATACATGTTCCTATGACTATGAGATTATGCAACTCCCGAATACCGGAGGAACACTTTGTGTGCTACCAAACGTCACAACGTAACCTGGTGATTATAAAGGTGCTCTACAGGTGTCTCCGATGATACTTGTTGAGTTGGCATAGGTCGAGATTAGGATTTGTCACTCCGATTGTCGGAGACGTATCTCTGTGTAACGCCCTCGATGCGGCTATATCTCCCACGTGTCGAAGCACGACTTAGAGGCATAACCGCATTGAAAGCAATGTCGCAAGTGAGGTAATCTTCACACAACCCATGTAATACATAAGGGAAAGAGATACATAGTTGGCTTACAATCGCCACTTCACACAATACATGGGTAAAACATTACATCATACTGAGATACAAGCAAGGTCCGACTACGGAGCCAAAATAAAAGAAGACTACCCCAAATGCTACACAGATCCCGATCGTCCCAACTGGCTCCACTATTGATCAACTGAAACGAAACAACACAATGAACAAGATCTTCATTGAGCTCCTCCTTGAGCTCGGGTCGTCACTGCACGGTTTCATCGGCACCGCAAACTGGTTTTGGAAGTATCACGTGAGTCACGGGGACTCAGCAATCTCACACCAGCGAGATCAAGACTATTTAAGCTTAAAGGTAGGACAGGGTAGTGAGGTGGAGCTGCAGCAGCGACTAGCATATATGGTGGCTACATACGCAAATGAGAGCGAGAAGAGAAGGCAAAAGCATGGTCGAACAACTATGATCAAGAAGTGATCCTGAAACTACTTACGTCAAGCATAACTCCAACACCGTGTTCACTTCCCGGGCTCCGCCGAGAAGAGACCATCACGGTTACACACGCGTTGGTGTATTTTAATTAAGATCAACCGGGTTTTCTACAACCGGACATTAACAAATTCCCATCTGCCTCATAACGCGGGCACGGCTTTGAAAGATAATACCCTGCGGGGTGTCCCAACTTAGCCCATTATAAGCTCTCACGGTCAACGAAGGATATTCCTTCTACGGGAAGACCCGATCAGTCTCGAATCCCGGACTACAAGACATTTCGACAAAGAATAAAACAAGACCAGCAAAGCCGCCCGGATGTGCCGACAAACCTGATAGGAGCTGCACATATCTCGGTCTCGTGGCACACGGATGAACACTACGTCTGACAGCAACCGACGATACCCCAAGTTGCCTCGGGGCGGCACCGCAAGTGGCTCTAGTTTGGACCAGCACTCGGAGGAGAACTGGCCCGGGGGTTAAAATAAAGATGACCCTTGAGTCTGCAGAACCCAAGGGAAAAAGGCTTAGGTGGCAAATGGTAAAACCAATGTTGGGCCTTGCTGGAGGAGTCTTATTCAAAGCGAACTGTCAAGGGGGTCCCATAAATCACCCAACCGTGTAAGGAACGCAAAATCCGGGAACATAACACCGGTATGACGGAAACTAGGGCGACAAGAGTGGAACAAAACACCAGGCATAAGGCCGAGCCTTCCACCCTTTACCAAGTATATAGATGCATTAATTAAATAAGAATATTGTGATATCCCAACAAGTAAACATGTTCCAACAAGGAACAACATCTCCATGTTCCAACAAGGAACAAACTTCATCTTCACCGCAACTAACAACGCTATAAGAGGGCTGAGCAAAGCGGTAACATAGCCAAACAACGGTTTGCTAGGAAAGGATGGTTAGAGGCTTGACATGGCAATATGGGAGGCATGATAAGCAAGTGATAGGCATCGTAGCATAGGCATAGCAAAAGAGCGAGCATCTAGCAAGCAAAGATAGAAGTGATTTCGAGGGTATGGTCATCTTGCCTGAAATCCCGCAAGGAAGAAGAACGAGTCCATGAAGAAGACAAACGGACGAAGTCGAACGAATCCTCACAACTCCGGAACGAAACCGAAGCTAACAAGAGAAGCAAACCGGAAACAAACAAACAACATAGTAAACAACCAACACATGAACATGGCATGATGCACAAGCGAGTATGATGCATGTCCGGTTTAATGAGGCATGGCATGGCAATATGGACAAACAATCCTACAAATTAAGTGGAGCTCAATATGCAACGAATTGCATATTGACGAAACACCACATCAATTATTTAGTTCTCTCTCGGTTAGGGAACCAACAATATTAAATGTTATTAAACATGGCAAGAGGTGAAGCAAAATTAAACTACCTATTTAGGCAAATTTAAATGAGGCCGGAAACAACGAACAACAATTCCGGAAAATCCCCATATGCAAAATTATGGAATCGGTACTGATCTGCCCTAAGCACAATTTTAATGTTGTTAAACATGCAAAGTAATGCTACCATGTTAAACTAGGCATTTTTCTACCCCATTTACATATATAATTTATTTAAATCCGAGATACGGTTATTTAGTTATGAAATAAATCATTTTAGCATGGCATTTAAGCAAAATTAATGCAAACAACAATTTTAAACATTTTAATTGTTGTTATCATGATGCGGATGACAAGTGCAAGTTTATGCAATTTTTATGAAAATGTTGACAAGAGCATTATGAAGCATTGTGTCACCGTGGTGGAAGAAAGGGGTGCCACGGCAACGAATCCGAAAATGGTGCCACGGCAACATATCGGTTCCGATAACTCGATTGAGATATCGGTACAAAGGAAAGCGTGACGGAAGCGAGTCATGCAAGATGGTGGGGTGATCCCGGATTCCGGGTTCCCACGGAACGGTGGCATGGCAAAAGAGGGGCATCGCAAGGATGATTCGATCACGGCGGTCGTCACGGGTTATACCTACGGAACGTTCAAACGGGACGGGTCGAGTTTCGTAGAGGGAAGTAGTCGTTCACGGGTCGTCGAGGGAAGTAGAGGAAGTAGTGTTTCACGTTCGTTTTCGAAGAGGTACTTGACGGGTCCGAATCCTTCGGGTTGTCGTGGTACTTGCGGTCTCGCGATGGTAGTCGATACGGCGTAGGGAAGTAGGCGTTCATGTTCGATGGTAGTGGTACACCTCGTCGCCGAAGTAGTTGTTCAAGTCCCGTGGATGTTCGGGGTCCACGGGGTCTTCGAGGGTCGACGGTAGTGGTACACGTCATCGGGGTACTTGTCGGATCCAGACTTGGCGATTCGGGTTTCCGTAGGGGTACTTATCGCCTCATCGTGGAAGTAGTCATTCGGGTTTCCGTGCGGACTTGGCGTCTTCGCGCGTAGGGGTACTTGTCGTTATCCACCTCGGATGTAGTCGTTCCCGCGTAGTCGAACTTGACAATCCGAGGGGGTACTTGGCGCATCACCGTGTAGTCGATCTTGGCATCTCCGAAGGGGTACTTGGCGTTTCCGGGTTCGGTGGACGTGCACGTATGTAGGTGAACTCGACGGTTCAACAACCTCCCGGTACTTGGCGAAAACACGAAGATGGCCTTGACGTCCCTGGTGTCTTCGCCTTGGCGTGAAGCGAGGCGCGAGAGAGGACGGGAGGTCGTAGGGACGCCGGATCCATCCGGGAACGGGCGGACGAGCTGGCGGCCCGGACTCGCCGGCCGGAGGGGCGAACGGGTGGCGGCCATGGCATCGGGCAGGGCTCCCGAGGTGGTGCAGCAGAGGCGACGGGCGGAGCAGAGGGTCCACGGCCATGGCGCGGTGCGGGCAGGAGGAGATGGTGAAACAGAGGCCATGGTCGGTCACCGATGCAAAGGGGCAACGGGCAGCGGAACTTGGGGCGCCAGCAGCGGCAAACTTGGCGAAGGAGGCGGCAAGGGGCGTGGTCGCGGGGCTCGCGACGGAGGGCGGAGGAGCTTGGCAGCGATGGCGAGGAGGGGAAGAGGAACTTGGCCGGCGGCGTGGCTTGAAGAAGATCGGGCGCGCGGGGCGTCCGGGACGGCTCGGGCTCCAGGAGCTCGGGTGAGGGACGAGGAAGGGGAGACGCGAGGATGAGGCGGACGGGCAGAGGACGAGGAAGCTGAGGGAGGAAGGATCGAGAGGAGGGAGAAGGAATCGGGCGAGCGGGGCTCTCGCTCCTCTCTGTCTGTGTGCGAGGCGGCGGAAGGAGGATGGAGGGGATCGATGGGAGTGAAGTGGATCGGGAGAAGCGGCGGCGCTGGAGGGAGTCGAGGGAGAGCGGCTGGGCTGACCTTCGGGGCTAGGGCTAGGAAGGGTTGGTGGGCCTTGGGCCTCGGGAGGCTAGGCCGGCCTGGTGGGGAGGAGAAAGAAGTGGCCAGAGGCCTGGCTGGTCCTTGGGCCTTGCTGGACTGGCTCTCTTCTCTCTCTCTCTCTTTAAACTCTTAAAAAAACAGAAACGCAAAGAAAGAAAGGGAGAGAAAAGAAATGAGTGGACAAGAATTAGGGTACGAGGGTAATTTTTCCGGACTCGCAAAAATATGCTTGTTCCAAGAAAAATAGAAAGGCCAAAATTGAAGAATTGAATTCAAATTCATTTGAATTTAAATCCAAATGATTTGAATGGAAGTGAGGGTTTGGGAAGGTCCAAAAATGTTCGGATTTTTGGTGGAGCTCCGGAAAATGATGAAAGAATTATTGGCAAGGTTTGGGGACCAAACTTGAAGTAGAAAGGGCATGGGAATTTGCAAGTGTGTTATGGTGAATTCCAAATAAATGGAATAATTTATATAGCTCCATAATATTGGGAGAATATGTTATAAAGAGAAGTCACCCTTCCCTCGATTTAAATGGACCGAAGATCCATACGATTTATTTAGTTGAGGTTTTAAAATTAATGATATGATGGCATGATGAGATGATGCAATGCGAGAGATGACATGAAGAATGCACAGACAAAACAAATCACACGACAAAACTCGGAAACCCTGGAAGGCAACTGAAGCTCCGGTCTTGGGGCGTCACACTCTGGGCCCTCTCGGTAATGCACATCACTATAAGCCTTGCAAGCAATGTGACTAATGAGCTAGTTGCGGGATGATGCATTATGGAACGAGTAAAGAGACTTGCCGGTAACGAGATTGAACTAGGTATTGAGATACCGACGATCGAATCTCGGGCAAGTAACATACCGATGACAAAGGGAACAACGTATGTTGTTATGCGGTTTGACCGATAAAGATCTTCGCAGAATATGTAGGAGCCAATATGAACATCAAGGTTCCACTATTGGTTATTGACCGGAGACGTGTCTCGGTCATGTCTACATAATTCTCGAACACATAGGGTCTGCATGCTTAACGTTATGTGACGATCGGTATTATGAGTTTATGTGTTTTGATGTACCGAAGATAGTTCGGAGTCCCGGATGTGGTCACGGACATGACGAGGAGTCTCGAAATGGTCGACACATATAGATTGATATATTGGATGACTATATTCGGACACCGGATGAGTTCCGGGGGTCATCGGATAATTATCGGAGTGCCGGGGGGTTATCGGAACCCCCGGGGGAACTAATGGGCCAACATGGGCCTTGTGTGAGAGAGAGGTGGGGCCATAGGGCTGGCCGCCCCCCCCCCCCTTTGGAGCCGAATTGGACAAGGAGGGGGGGCACCCCCTCTTTCCCTCCCTCTCTTCCTCTCCTTCCTTCCCCCTTCCTCCTCCTAGTTGGACTAGGAAAGGGGGAGTCCTACTCCTACTAGGAGGAGGACTCCTTCCCTCCTTGGCGCGCCCCAAGGGCCGACCGGCCTCCCCCTTGCTCCTTTATATACGGGGGCAGGGGGCACCCTAGAACACACAAGTTGATCATTGATCTCTTAGCCGTGTGCGGTGCCCCCCTCCATCATAATCCACCTCGGTCATATCGTTGCAGTGCTTAGGCGAAGCCATGCGCCGGTTGCTTCATCATCACCGTCATCACGCCGCCGTGTTGACGAAGCTCTCCCTCGACACTCTGCTGGATCATGAGTTCGTGGGACGTCACCGAGCCGAACGTGTGCAGATCGCGGAGGTGTCGTACTTTCGGTACTAGGATCGGTCGATCGTGAAGACGTACGACTACATCAACTGCGTTGTCATAACGCTTCCGCTTTCGGTCTACGAGGGTACGTGGACAACACTCTCCCCTCTCGTTGCTATCCATCACCATGATCTTGCATGTGCGTAGGAATTTTTTTGAAATTACTACGTTCCCCAACAGCAGTTCCTATGGAGCTGCTTCCGGGAGGTTGTCGGCAGCGTTTGGTGCCATGACAACCTTCCGGACTTGTTTGGGGAGATCCTTAGGCTCCCCATCTCTAGTCGTGCCCCTACCTGGGTGGCTATGGGCACCCTTGCATGGACCCTCTGGTGCATCCGCAATAAATTAGTCATCGAGCGTGTGATCCCTTGCCGTGTGACTGATGCAATCTACAAAATGTATGGCTTCTTACAGCTATGGAGACCGCTTAGCAAGCGGCGTGATCGGGACGTCATCGACAACATCATCTCGGGTCTCGGCTCTTCGGCCTCGGCATTAGCTCCACTACCGCCACCACCCCCTCCTGACCCGGATTAGATTCCACTTTTTTCTCTTTGTTTGGGGCTTGTTTTATTGTGCCCCCAGCGCCTTTGTGAGACTTGATTGTACCTGTACTGATCTTGACTTGTTAGATGCTTGGTGCGGTTGCTTTATAATATAAAGCGGGGGAAAACTCTTTTTCGTAATACGCGGGCTAAATAAAAATAGAGGGAGTACTGAGGAATTCTTACTTCTAAACTGTAACTCTATAATTCTGGAATTAAACACTTTTACGCTCGCCAAAAAACATGTTTGTTGTCAAAAAACAATTCATTGTCCATCCGGTGAACATGAGCTCTGGAGCCAAACCCCTTCCCCAATCCCCATGCAAAAAAAAAAAACTACTCCCTCCGTTTCTAAATGTAAGTCTTTTTAGACATTTCAAATAGACTACAATATACGGATGTATGTAGACATATTTTAGAGTATAGATTCACTCATTTTGCTCCGTATGTAGTCACTTATTGCAATCTCTAAAAAGACTTATATTTGGGAACGGAGGGAGTACTACTCTAGCATACATAGGACTCATCATGCATGAGTTCATGACGGTGCTTCATATAATTGGAGTGCACAGGCTATATTGTCTTTGTTCGATTGATACTTGTCGACTGGACTACTGCACTAGTTTTACCTTTTTCCTTGCTTTCGGTGATAGTTCGTGTGTGCACCATATGCATGTCACCACCAAAAACTTCTTCGTCATTTTTGGGCCGGCATACATTGATAATGCGTACATGTATGGCGCTACGGGGAAAGATTTGTTCTGGGCGCCATGCATATGGTTGATTTGATCATATGGCGTCGAATAAAGTGCCAGTCATCTAGCGAATGGTCAATCTTCGCGAAACGATACACACTACGTCTTTTCTTTTTTGATGGTGATTGAGGGGTCGATGCACACGACGTTTTCTTTTACAGAGAACGATACACACTAAGTTTTTTTTTAGTAATGGCATCCTTTAGTAAGTGCAAAGGTTCTAAGGAATATGAATAATCTCAGGAAAAATCTAAGAGCCACACATGGTGCTCGGTAAAAAGAGAGGATGCCGCTTTGGCAAGGTTTTGCGCCTCTACATTAAACTGTTGTTTCTTGTGGATAAATTTGACGTATCGAAACGAACTACGCTGAAAGTTGATCTCTCGTTTTTTAGAACAGGGGTGTCATCCTCTTGGCTAGGCTCACATGGAGAGTGCTAGCCCACCCGGGTTCGAGACCCAAGTGACCCATGATGTTTAGAGTTTTTTCTATAAAAATATGCTTTCAGGGGCTAGTCTTGGATGGTCTTGCTTTTTCTTAAATAGTTGGTCTCTCACAGAATAGTAGCATACTATCAAGGAGCATCCGCTGCAATGTTAGCTACCACTTTCAGGCAGTCGGAGGCAATGCATAACGAGTCGAGGTGTAGATCCGTAGCTAATGCCAAATGGTATGTCTATGGCACATCTAAATGACTCAATGAAGCACAAATAAGGAAAAAATGACCACAT
Organism: Aegilops longissima; assembly: GCA_021605205.1. NCBI lineage: Eukaryota > Viridiplantae > Streptophyta > Magnoliopsida > Poales > Poaceae > Aegilops > Aegilops longissima. The sequence goes on from CM038678.1 coordinate 168,165,711, forward strand.
GAATCTTCGGATAAAATCATTGACGTAGGACTTGAATGTATAATACTTATAACGCATCTAGATGTGCTATAGCACAACTGAATGCCAAAGCCTCCTTGCATCACGATAAACACTAGAAGTATACCCGGAAAAAAGAAATACATTTTTTAGAAGAACACCACATTTTATTTCATTCATTCAGGTTTAAAGGGACACAAAGGTGATCCGGAGGACCATTAAGCCACACATGGCGACCAATACATAATGTAGTGGGTGATCTAGCTAGTCTGTGTGCCTCACCATTGCTTGCGCGGTGCTCGTGGACAAACTCGCAACTCTGCAATCTCATCTTTCTATCGTCGATATCTTTAAGGATCATGCAATACTCACCAAGATGTCGCTTGCTCTTCAGGTCGCTAATGACTCTCAGACAGTCAGATGCAATACGTGCTTTAGAGATGGTCAAAACCTCCGCAAGAGCAAGTGCTTCTCTGCATGCACACGCCTCCAGGGTAGCAGGCTCAGTCACACCTTGGAAAACAACAGCGGACGCTCCCAAGAAAACTGCACGAACGTTTCGACAGACCATCCCAACGGTGCCGGTGTTCGACGATTTAGCAACTGTCGCATCAACATTCATTTTCACCTCCCCAAGCTCGGCGGTAGCCATGCCGCGCCTCGCAGGCTTGGTGCCACGCTTGCTGTGCGTCCCCCGTGCTGCTTGGGAAGTTCCTGCAACTCCTGCAAGTACGCTACTAGATGCTTGGGGGTATTTGGTATGTACGAAACGAAATAGTTCACAACAAACCAACACCTCCGACTGAAGTTTCAGTCAGATTCTTGTCAAGTTACTTGGCCTCTTTACAGTCCATTAAGGTTCAGCCTACTGCGGATCATGCCAAAGGAAAAATTCCTATTCAGTATTGCTTTCCCCACACTGATGATACTTGCAATATTGATACAGAGGTGCGCACTGCTTGGTGCCCTTCAGCTGAGGGAAGAGTAAAACTCAACATAGATGGTTCTATCCACGATGGTGTTGGCGGCACGGGCATGTTACTTCGAGATCATGCAGGAGATATTATCTTCAGCTCATGCAGGTTCTTTCCTTCATGCGACGATGTTTTGGAGTGTGAAATCTTCTATCTATCTATCTATCTATCTATCTATTATATACTTAAAACAAGAATAAAACAAGCCATCACGTTCGTCCACATATGCTAATCTTTTTAAGCCGTTTGATTAGAATAACAAGGGCCGAGATTTAAAGATTCTTACATAACGTAAAAATATATGTACGAGCAGAATTGGACTTTCATGTTGTCACGTTAGATGCAACTCTTGGTTTGTACAATATATAAAGAAAAGATAATTGGTGCCATATTTAGATGGAACTTGCCCCGGAGTAGAAGAAAAAAAGACGTGCACAGGAAGGATTCCTCAATCCGCACGTACATGGAAAACTAACAAATCGGACAGACTTTGGGGCAAACTACCAGACATCCGGACAACATGTGTCACTACGTCCTCTCTTGCACAAGAAAGGCAACACACCAACCGGACTATGCGTGCCTCTTTTTCTTCTTCTTTCCTTTCTTTTTTTTTTTGCGGAATAATTCTTGTATTACTGAATCAAAACACGGTTACAGTCACGCTTAACAGCGTCCAAAACGGCATCTGGTCCTGACCCAAGCCATACAGCAATTCGGCCTTGAGTCCTCCCAAAGTTGGCCAAAACATGACTAGAATTATTACAACTACGATGGATATGAGTAATACAAGAACTACGTTCGGACATACAATCTTTAATCTCTCTAATAAGTGAACTATGGTGAGGAGTACCAAAGGCAAAACTAATATACGTTCGAAATATGTTGCAAAATTTACATCTTTGGAATTATAATTTTTTTCACTGACGTATGAATATTTTGTATGAAAAATTCACATATTTGGAAGTATAATTTTTCACTGATGTATGAATATTTCGTATGATGGTCATTATCCACATCTATTATATAATTAAAAACAAAAGTCAAATAAGCCATGACGTTAGTCTACGTATATTAGATTATATTCATCATTGATTTTATATATTATTAATGCTTGAGATGTAAAAGATGTAGCATTACATAAAAATATATACACGTACAATCAGTTTGGCATGTCACGTAAGAATATTAGTTCTACACATTTTTTAGTCATATGCCTTTTTTATTTAAAAAACGCTCATTACCATTGCATAGTACGCTGCCAACCAGAAGGAAGATTCCGCGAGTCAAAAAAGAAGGAAGAGGCCGATTACCCCACAAAAAAGGAAGTGTCCCAACAGATTACTACATGATGATGTCATCTATGCAGCATATAATCAACTTGGACTATTTTTCGTGTGAAAAGAAAATCAATCTAGGCTCCAACAATACTGCTTCACGTCATGATAACAAACTTTTCTATATTCAAATGTTCAAACCATCCAAATAAAAGAAAGTACAAGGACACGTAAATAGCATAGGATGGGGCAAATATATCAAAAAAATAATTTTTTAATAATGACATTATTCTTTCTTTTTTTGCGAGTGAATACTGATGTATTTTTACAATAGGATGTTAGCGGCAATAATAATGAATGGACAGCTAAGACTCAAAATACATGAACATCCAGGTGTCAAAAAATTATATTTGTATTCTCCCCAAAAAATACAAATGAATCATGCCGTGTGTTCTAATTACAATGGTTAAAATACACCATCATTCCCAAAATATAAGGCATACAATGAGTGTTTAAAATATAGGCAAAATTATATGGATTGGGCATGTATGTGTAACAACATTTCGGCAAATACTTTTAGTGTATATATCATTTTACTATTTTTGACCGATTATAAAAAAAAATCATAAGCTAAAATCCCACACAAAGAGTGTATGCGATATTTTGGAACATATGGAGCAATATATAATTATATTAGGGGAACGATACTTACAAACGTCATGTCAAATTCACCCAACTCTAGGAGAAGTTATGAATATCATGATCATGAATGCTCGATTGAGTTTGTATGGAGTTTCTACCAGAGTAGGCCACAATGGAAGTTCATCCGGTTCAGTCGTGCTATATGGTTGTTGTACCAGATTTACCTATGCTAACTACAGATCCTACATAGGATTAGGAAATATGTCACATACTGGCATGCAACCGAGAGGAACCAGTCTGCACCACTGAATTGAATAAGATATAAAGGTGTTACAAAATACACATACAATTGGTAAGATTTATACCTGTGATTATATTATTATACTATCAACAGTCGAAAAACGAACGACATAATGTCGGTAACTACTTCATCAGCAGAAAACAATTGCCCACACGGGTCATAATGATCAAGTCCAGGACTAAAGCTTTTGTCGTATATATAATCTCACATATATGGGTGAAATCTATGTGCATACGAATATCTATATGAAATGCTTACCTAATCAGTATGAAAATGACACATAGAGTGACCATGGGCATGTTCCAAGGCGCACATAGAACCAGATGACCACTACAAACCATGCCCCTGTAAGAACGTATCTTGGAACAAAATGATCAAATAATTTAATAATATGGAATGAAGTTCTTTTAGAGTAAATGAAGTAAACATTTAGTGATTTTATTTTAACACATAAAATATGAAAATCATAGTTTTTTAGATAATAAGGAGTAAAACATCAATGTACGTACATACGCATGAACACTGTCACACACACAATGTCCAATGAATAAGGTTTACGATTGTCTGACCATCGATTGAAACAACTTCTTCAATAGAGTAAATAATCTACCTTCATTTAAAATAATCTAAATCTAGAGTTTGATGTGCTAGGAGTGCAACCACCTCTGCTAGCTGCACAACATACGGTTTGTTCTCTAATACTACAAAATTGTTGTGGCTACATTGAATATTATGTCTTGGCAATTTTCAATAAATTACATGGATAATTATAATGTCTTACACAAGAAAGCACCAACATAATCAGGTTAAAATGAGAAGAAATGCTAATGCATATAGAGGCATCCGATTGTAAAAAAAGGAAAACAATAGGAATACATAGAAACCATATAGTGAATCTAGCCGCGCAAACGCGCGGGAAATTCTACCTATTAGGGAGGGCCTCGTGTTAGCACTGCAATGGAGTAACCTCCCAGTTGACATTGAATCGGATAATTTGGAGGCAGTCAACATGCATGGTGAGAAGTGGAGATACAAACAAATCAAGATATGCTTTTCTTATTCAGGAGATTAAAGCTAGTATGTCATAATGTAGTTCTAGTATTACTCACATTCGTCGCCATTGTAATTTCTCTAGTCACGCTTTGGCAAACTTTGATAGAATTCATGGCCGAACTATGGTATGGCTTGGTTCTGGACTAAAGTACATTTTGAACGCGGTCACGCGTGATTGTACACCTGGTTGAGTAATACTGGAATTATTTCGCAAAAAAAATGCTTGGCACTAGCGACAAAGGGCCAACCATGCAAAAGAAAAAAGGACAAAGGGCCAACCATGCACAAGCAGCGAGCCCGGCCACTAGCCAGCACCAGCCCCAGCCCGGCCCAGTAAGTCGACAGCACTTTACCTACTTCCTACTATCTAAACCTAATTTGATCCTATCCGGAATAGTGGGCTTTAGTTTGAGCCCTCAGATTCTTGCATGAATCCACGGTGCTCTTGGTTTGCCGACATACAGTGACAACACTGCCCACTCCCGTTCTACATGGACGTGCTGTAGCTAGCCTTGGCGTGGTGCGGATCTCTCACGAGTGGATATACCTATATACGTACACTAATGAAACATGCATGCTCATGTTTTGACAGCTTTAATTGTGACGTTGCTAGCTACCGCTAGTGACCCACATGCTGTCACATAAACTACAGCGTACAGTGGCTACAAGCCACGTGAGATCGAGCTGACGTTGGCCGTAGTGCTCCAGATAACATGCTTGGGAGCGCGCAAGTCAGCAATGGCGACAGTGGGGGCATGCGGGCATTAGCTTGCTAGCAGACGCAGCGCGGCGACGCATGCGACGCCGGGCGGCTGATGCATGAATCTGGCCGACGACCTACACGCGACTACGCCGGGCGACCGAGCGGCAGTAATGTGAGGTGGATGGATAGATCCATGTAGGAGGTTAGGTAAATCGTAGCTATCGGTGGATGGCCGGAAAAGCTTCTTCTCCGTCCCGGACACCATCAGCTAGCTTTGCCCTTGGGTACCCAGTTTGTATTGACTCGAGCGGCCTCGGTTGAACTATCACTGCAGTTTTACCTGCCCAGTCTAACGTTTTCTTTTGGTTTCTACAAATAGGTGCTCTTCGATTCGCCAACATGGACCGCCCAAATGACAGTTTCCTTTTATTTCTCAGTTTATCTAAAAATAAATTTTCACTTTGTTTTCTTTATCTTTGTTTTCCTATTTGTGTCATGTTTTCATTTTCTTTTATTTCTTACTATTTTGTGTATCCTTATATTTATTGTACTTTTTCTTTTACCGTTTTATTATAGTAATTATGTTTTTCAATAAATGTAAGCATTTTTGTGACATATAAATCTAATCACCATGCATAGTTTGTCTTATAAGTGAACATTTTATGATACACATCTTTTTTTAAATGTGAAATGTACTGAAGTGTGTTGTGATTTTTACCAAATACATTAAACATTTTTAAATGCACAATTAATATTATTTTGTATTAATGTAATACAAAAGTTCTTCTTTAGAACAAATTATCTTTTATTTTTCAAATAGAACTTTTGTATTACATTAACACTTTTAAATAAATGATGAGCATCATTTCAAATGCATGGTGAATGTTCTAAAGAAGATATGAAGATTTTTGGTATACGGAATGAATTTTTTCAAATATTTGATAAACATTTTAAATAGATTGTAAACTAAAAAATCACTTATGTGGTGAATTTTAAATAAGAGAACCAAATTTTATCGGCGTGTTGAAAATTAGATCAAATATGGGAAGATTATTTTAAAATATTTATTACAATTTTCAATATGTGATGAATCTATTTTAAATATGTGATGCACATATTTTCAAATACGTAATTATTTTCTAAATGCATTATGAACACTCTAAATACGTAAGAAAGAGTTTACAAACAACATTTTTAAATAAAGCGATGAATGATTTTCAAATGCAGCGTTTTTTATACATTCTATTAGTATTTCTGGAATATGCAATGAATACTTTTTTAATGTATGATGAAAACTTTTAAGTATGTGATGAACATTTTCAAGTATGCAGTGAATGACTTTTCATATACACTCTCATTAAAAAAATACTCGTTACACTTGAAATACTCGATGATCGTGTTTCCAAAAATGCGTTGTATAAAACAGATTGAAAATTTTGGAAAATACTTGGAAACTTTTTAAAATTACATGTTTTTTTTCATGAAAATACTACGATATTTTAGCAAAAAAATGTAAGATTACTGAACAAAAACGAAACAAGAAAAGGAAAAAATGCATGAAAATAAGACCCTGCTGCTATTTTGTGCCCGGCCCTGGTGGGGGGCGCTGCAGGTGACGCAACCTTAGCACTTGCAACGAGCCTGGCGGCATCTTTTACTCATTGGGGTGTCATCAGAGAAATTAAAGCTTGGGCAACTTCTTTTACTTATTGTAATTTTACTCATGAATTTAGAAGCTCGAATTTTTTTTCAATCTTGTTAGGGTTTGTGTCCTACTCAGGAAGGCGAGACGGCGGCGGCTCCCTGAACATGGAATAAAGGTCTCCCCGCCTAGCCCCCGTTCCGGCGGTGCGTCTAGCATCGTTGGTGGGCGTGTGGAGGTGTGTCTCCGGCAGATCTATCTTTGGTGGATTTGCTCGGATCTCGTCGTTGTTTGTCTCACGTTCGTGTGCCTTGGTTTGGATCCTTCGATCACGTTATTTTTCATCGGCGGTGGTTGCTTTGTTACGGGGTCTTTGGTCCTATGGGGCCTTAGCACGGCGACTTCCGATTATCTACTACAACAAGTTGTGCCCGGCCCGGCGATGGAGGGTGATGATTGGCGGCGCCTTCGGCTCGCTTCGGTGCTTGTAGTCGTCGCTAGGTGGTCTATGATTCTGGATGTAATTTTTATTTCTGGTATTTATTGTACTGCCATGATTGAAGATGAATAGATTGGAAGTTTTTCCGGAAAAAAAAAATGGCTAAGTATGGTGTGTCATTAGATCAGGTAAGGCATGTTAGGTTAGGATCTCCTCATGATCCTATGTTCACTCTAAAAAGGAGAACTTGCAACGACGCACCCGTTTGTGTGGCAAATTGACACATTCAGGGTCAAATTCAGATTTGCCGAACCAAAGCACGGGAGCTATATGTCTCGCCTACAGGGCAGCGTTACTGGGCGGCCTCAATATTGTAGCTGAGCTCGCATTCTTTTTTCCTTAGTTTTTTAATGACTTTTACTGTTTTTGCAGGCTTACTTTTGTTTTTCCAACGTTTTATTCGACTTTAATTTTTATTTGGGTTTTGTCTTTCTTTATTAGGTTTTTTTTCAACAGATGTCTATGTTTTTCATACACATTGTATATTTTTCATGTACATTAAGAACATGTCTTTATACATGTTCTGCAATTTTTAAATACATGAATTTTTTTAAATATATGTTATGATTTTTTTTCGTATAGATTGTATATTATTTATATACATGTAATGTTTTTGTATATTGGTTTAACATTTTTACACGTACTTGTTTTGAACTTTTTTTAATACTCGTTACACATTTTTCAATACATGTTAAAACATTTTTATATGATATGAAAGTTGTTTAAACTAAACGACATTTGTTTCTAATGGATAACTTTTAAGAAAAACACAAAATGAATTTTTGAGATATGTGAATATTTTGTAAATGTAACATACTTTTATTTGAATGGTTTGAAACATTTTATTTGAATTAAACGACTATTTTAGCATTGCATAATTTCATGTACATTTTTTGAAACATGTGAAGATTTGGAAATGACACTTGCAATTTTTTGAATGATACATCATTTTCTAAAAGTTCAGCGAACATTGTTTACAAGAACATTTTTTAATGTGTGATGAACAATTTTAAAAAGTTAACTAGTTTTTTCATAATATATGTATTTTGTACTTTTCAGAAAACAAACAAAAGAAAAAAAAAGGTACATGCACAATGCCAATGTGATAAAACACTTGGTTACTTGGCCGGCCTACTCCCTGACCCTGCTGGCGGTGCATTCTTCTCTCTCGCATAAAGCAAGACATAGGGCCAGTTCTTTTGGGCAATTCTCCCAGAATTGACCCCCTCACCAGAGACCCCCTCACCAGAATTTTAAAAAGTTAAGGTCTAATTAGCTAGGAATTGTAAAAAAATATTAAGTGGCAATTCTGGAAGAAGCTGGGGAGGGGGTCAATTCTGGGAGAATTGCCCAAAAGAACTGGCCCATAGACTGGCCCGCACCAGAGGCCCTTTTCATCAGAGCACAGGCGTAAGCCTTGTGCGCACCAAGGCTCGTTCAGCCACGAGGCAGAGGCGAGAAATGAATCCATCAATTGACCGGTCATGCATTTCTCAAAGAAATTTTTTTTGACCGGTCATGCACACAGGCAGTGCGTGTGCGTGTGTCTGTATGTTAATTTTACCTCCCCATGACTCCATGAGGCGAGGTGAGTCAAGAGATTAACTTAGGCGACGATTTGACGATGAAGAGTTGACGAGCATTGGCGGATAGCATGCACCTTTTGTTCTTGTTCCCAAGTCGCGAACCGCCTATCTGATCGGTCTTCGTTGTCAATCTTTCCCATGATTCCATTATTCGGTCGTAATCAACATCAGATGGCCGATATTGATCATATGGTTCTTCACACCTTGCAAACTTCATCGGACATGGATTATGTCGGCAGTTTATCTAATAGTGTATGCATGAATATTCTCCATATCCTATGAACTCTACTACGTGTTTCATCGATGGTTTGAAGCTGCAGTATGCATTGGTTGTGAATCAGAAGCCTAGAGATCTTGAGTGCACGTATGAGCTCACGCTGCTACATGAAGAAAGGATGGGATGGTTCCCCTATTTCTAGTGCCAATAGGGGTGCACATGCTCTCCCTATGCCATTTTCACTGTGTCCCAAAGCTAGTGTGATAAGAAGTACATTGAAGTTTCTCCATCATTTCTTGTCGAGGACAAATGGACCAAACTATGTAACTATAATAGGGCCTAGGGCTTATGCTTCATTTGCAGTAAAAGTGGTTGCCTCACCACCAACACAAGCAATCTGTTCAATTGCTTGTGGTGGAAGAACTCATCGGCACTTGAAGTCAGGAATCTCTGAGGCATTCACTCTTAAATCCTGAGGATAGTGGGAGGCTGCTAACTTCACTCCTTTGATCATATAGAACACATCGTGCGTGCCTCTGATCAATTTCAAAATTTCGAAGTAAAAAATGTATGGAATCTCTGAGCGTTGCATGGTCAAAACATCTCTTGAGGACTTTTATGCAAACTTTTTTCAAGACCTTCGGATCTCATGATGTAGTATATTCATCCTTACCTATCCATTCACTAGATATGTCTCTCTTCTTTGTTTTCTTGTTCCCGGTGCCTAGTCTGGTAGGTCAGTTAGAAATCCTATTTTCTCAGGTATCTTGATGCCAAAGGGGGAAGGACAAGCTTGGTGTTGTGGTGAAGTACACACTACTTGTGCCAAGAGGCTCTTTGTTCGTTGCGGCCTCACTTCTTTGCACTGTGTAAGGGTAAGCCTTGCCTCATATAATTCTTCCCCATACCCCATCTGGTGTGGGAACTTCTAGCATTAGATTTGTCATTTTTTTCATCTTGATGCTAAAGAGGGAGAAGGAGTTGTAGATCTAGATTAGCTTTGCGAGAGCTCTAGTGAGCTAGTTATTTAGAGAGAGGGAGGGGAGAGTTGTAACTCCGAGGGAGTTATAACCATGGTTTTGTGAATTGCAAGACTTTCTCCTTTCGAGATCAATTGTGGTCATCTTAATGTCTAGCATACTCCATTTTTTATCTTCCTTGTGTGCTTATATCTCATCTGACTCATGATTATCTACATCTATCTGTTGCATGTGCATTCATCCTCATGCACGTCTTTCACATGATGCCATAAAAGGAGAAAAGAGTTTTCCGATTGTGTCCCAAAAGATACAGCATGGGAAATGAATGACGGCCCCGATTATTTCAGTGAAAAGTGTTGTCCAAGACGAGGACTTAGATTTTAGTTTCTAAATCCATTGAGTCCATATGTATGTCAATACTATAAGAGGATCAGGGTGCTAAGCCAAGTTTCTTTCTCCACATTTTTAAAGATCAAACTCCAAAGCCCTAAAAAATTCCTTCATTTTCCCACTACATCTTTGCATTACTCTATCTGGAGCCTCTGAACCGTTTCCCTTCGGATCCTCCAAAGCACTCCCGTAGATAGCCCTCGGTGTCACTTTGCTCATTCTTCTTCTACTGCTCGAACATTCCGAACCTTTTTCAGTTTGAATTTCCAAACGACTTCCAAAGCGTGTGCGCGCAGGTGAGTTGTTGGTTAGTTGGAGCCTCCGAAGTACTTTTGGTCATATCCTCTGAGATATTTGAAAGTTGCCACCTTTAGCTTTGTCGACCATTATGTACTAAACCTTAAGAACCTCCGAGATTTTCTAAAAAGTGTGTAACAATTAGATTTTTTTTTTGTTTCCATCCTATATATAGCCCAACGTATATCATTAGTTCACTCAAAGCAACAAACATTCAAATCATGTTTTCTGAGAGAGAATTTCACTTTCTTATTTTGGAGTTGCGGCCGTGAGGTGCAGCGTGCCACTGGTGGGCAGCTCAGACAGACAGCGTACACGGATTGTCGCAACGTAGCTGAAGCCTAGGTTGTTGTAGCGGAGAGGTGCAATGTGCAGCTGTTTGGAGTCCGTACGTGTACGTGTACGCAACCCGTGCGGCAACAGGAAACGGATGCATTGGAAGCCAAGCGAACATGTTAAGCGAGATTTTTTTGTGAAAAAACGGCACAAGGACAGAGTCTGGTCGTTACTAGTTTGCTATCAAGAAAAAAAGGAAAAGAAAGAAAAAAAGAAAGGAAAAGATCCAGAAGCTACGTACGTGTGGTGAATTAAGAGTTTGATCTTTTATGGACTGTTCACACGGGAAGGCTATGGGGGAGTTTGCTTTGATTTTTCTTTGCCGGTACACGTTTGTGTATGGATGGAGAAGGTCACGATGGTGGCTTGAGTCTGGAGCATGTCATGTAGTTGGACAGGTTCGGCTGGGTCGGACTAGACAGTCTGACGGATTGACGAAGTCGGTTGGTACAGAAGACGGTGGTGGGATCAGCAACAACGACATAGGAGCGTGATGCTGATGATGACCGACTTCTGGGTGTGAAAACATGTGGCACATGCCTGAGGGCTTGTGTGACTTCGACAAGACTATGACGCGGGGTTGATTCAAGACAGCGTACGTATGAGAGCTTGAAGTTGACGGGGCGCGAGGATGAACTGATCATCTACCATGGAGTCATGTTGAAGGTGGAGCTGAGGTCTGACGGAAGACTTCACTCAGTGTTGATTGAGGGGCTACGGCGTAAGAGCTCAGAGAGTCGAAGCCTATTTCAGCGGGAAAAGCGAGTGGCATCCAGTTTGGACAAGAGCCCAGTGGTCTGATGGAAGCATGCAACTCGTCATCGATCGATGATGGTCGGTGGTACTCTGCAGTGGGGGTTGAGTGGTGTGGGTGCGCGGCCCTTGAGACTCGACCGGGACAGCGGAGGCTCGATGCGGTAATAGCGGCGAGGCGTGCGGTACACACGGGACATGGAGACGGGCCAGGGCTCTGGTGGTCATACATGTGGTGAGACAACTGCAAATTTGACTCGGGATGACTACAAGCAACGGTGAAATTCCTTCATGTTTTAGACGGATGGTCAAGAAAGGAGCAGTGATATTGAGTTCAGGTAACTCTTATGTGTGACACCCAATATGTGAGTTGTTCACTTTCACGTAGGTCAGTGATCAGTGTGTGATGGTATTGGACGGATACTCTGAAAGTTGGGAGCACAAACTAGAGTAACAAGGAACTTAATTTTGCTCGAGTGTTGACTATGGTCAAGAAAAGAAGGGACTACAAGTTGCGAATGGAGTCGTATGGAATCTTTGGAGTAGCAGCGGTACTCATGGGATAAACTCAAGTCCAATGTACATGGAAGTTTGTCGCATGGACAAATCCAGGGTGGTGGAGTATATTCGCCAAGGTGGAGTTTGTTGGAGTTGTGTCGAATATAGTGTACAAGGTAGGTTACAGTTGGACTTGTAGTTGTATTGTGTTTAGATAGGATATGGAGTCGTGTCCTAGTAGGACACTTGTATTCTAGGCCTCTCATATATAGCGCGGCTAGACACACGATGTAACCTATGCCAACATAATAGCACCGAAACGCAAGGAAAACCGGCGGCATGTGCCGGTGTCCAGGGCGACCGGGTGCGGTATTGTAGCGGTGTCATAGGGAGGAGCGCCCATAGTCAGGCCCCGGGGATGTAGCCATATCGGTGAACCGCATTAACAAATCTCGGTGTCGTGCTCTTGTGATTGCTTGGTCTTCGGATGCTCGACGGTAATGCCTCGGATTTATTCTAATAAGTGGTATCATGAGCTAGGTTATCTGGAGGTTGTGGATTGTTGATGTAAAGCAGGAGGTTTTGAAGAGATCGTGGTTGCGGAAGCTGGTCGATGGCCTAGTTGGTGGAATCTTGTCTCGGCGATCGTGTGGGACACACAGCAGGGAGCAGCAAGACGATCTGGCCCAAAACATGAGCGATCGGTTCGCAAGCAGGACTATCGGCGAGATCAAGTCGCTCTTGGCAAGATGCGTTCGGAGGCGGCGGTTGTCAGATCGATATGATCATGGCAAGTTGCGGTGTACGGAGCAAGCAGCAGGGCAGTATGGGCCTAGTCGCGGCCGTGAGGTGCAGCGTGCTGTTGGTGGGCAGCTCAGGCAGGCAGCGTACATGGACTGTCGCAGCGTAGCTGAAGCCTAGGTGTTGTAGCGGAGAGGCACAACGTGCAGCTGTTTGGAGTCCGTGTACGTGTACGCAACCCGTGCGGCAGCAGGAAACGGATGCATTGGAAGCCAAGCCGACGTGTTAAGCGAGATTTGTTTGTGAAGAAACGGCACAAGGAGAGAGTCTGGTCGTGACTAGTTTGCTATCAAGAAAGAAAGGAAAAGATTCAGAAGCTACGTACGTGTGGTGAATTAAGAGTTTGATCTTTTATAGACTGTTCACACGGGAAGGCTATGGAGGAGTTTTCTTTGATTTTTCTTTGTCGGTACACATTTGTGTATGGATGGCGAAGGTCACGGTGGTGGCTTGAGTACAGTCTGACGGATCGACGCAAGTCGGTTGGTACAGAAGACGGTGATGGAATCGGCGCCAACGACATAGGAGCGTGATGCTGATGGTGACCGACTTCTGGGCGTGGAAACATGTGGCACGGGCGCACGGGCCTGAGGGCTTGTGTGACTTCGACAAGACTATAACGCAGGGTTGATTCAAGACGGCGTACGCATGAAAGATTGAAGTTGACGGGGCGCAAGGTTGGACTGATCATCTACCATGGAGTCATGTTGAAGGTGGAGCTGAGGTCTGACGGAAGACTTCACTCAGTGCTGATTGAGGGGCTACAACGTAAGAGCTCAGAGAGTCAAAGCCTATTTCATCGGGAAAAGCGAGTGACATGCAGTTTGGACTGGAGCCCAGTGTTCTGATGGAAGCATGAAACTCGTCATCGTTCGGTGATGACCGGTGGTACTCTGCAGTGGGGATTGAGTGGTGTGGGTGCGCGGCCCTTGAGACTCGACCGGGACAGCGGAGGCTCGACGCGGTAATAGCGGCGAGGCGTGCCGTACGCACGGGACATGGAGACGGGCCAGGGCTCTGGTGGTCATCCATGTGGTGAGACAACTGCGAATTTGACTCGGAATGACTACAAGCAACGGTGAAATTCCTATATGTTTCAGACGGATGGTCAAGAAAGGAACGGTGATGTTGAGTTCAAGTAACTCTTATGTGTGACACCCAATATGTGAGTTGTTCACTTTCACGCAGGTCAGTGATCAGTGTGTGATGGTGTTGAACGGATACTCTGAAAGTTGGGAGCACAAAGTAGAGTAACAGGGAACTTAATTTTGCTTGAGTGTTGACTATGGTCAAGAAAAAAAGGGACTACAAGTTGCAGATGGAGTCATATGGAATCTTTGGAGTAGCAACGGTACTCATGGGATAAACTCAAGTCCAATGTACATGGAAGTTTGACGCATGGAAAAATTCAGGGTGGTGGAGTATATTCGCCAAGGTGGAGTTTGTTGGAGTTGTGTCGAATATAGTGTACAAGGTAGGTTAAAGTTGGACTTATAGTTGTATTGTGTTTAGATAGGATATGGAGTCGTGTCCTAGTAGGACACTTGTATCCTAGGCCTCTCATATATAGCGGGGGTAGACACACGATGTAACCTATGCCAACATAATAGCACCGAAACGCAGGGGAAGCCGACGGCATGTGCCGGTGTCCAGGGCGACCGGGTGCGATATTGTAGCGGTGTCATGGGGAGGAGCACCCATAGTCAGGCCCTGGGGACGTAGCCATATCGGTGAACCTCGTTAACAAATCTCGGTGTCGTGCTCTTGTGATTACTTGGTCTTCGGATGATCGACAGTAATACCTCGGATTTATTCTAACAGTTATGCTAAGTTCAAAGGGTTTTCTTCCCCAACACTCAAGCCACTCCTTTGAGCTCTAATCTCCCTCCTTGATTTTCACTCGTACCTCTCCAATCAGAAGTTATATCTTAAGATGTTTTGAGCATGGAAGAGATTATCTTTTAAAGCTCAAGAGCAAGATTTTCATCACTAAGCAACCACAATCTTGTGAATTTTAGAGGGTGTGCCCCTCCTAGATAGGTTATGTGTTCTTGTGATCCTTTAAGATGTGAAAGAACCAAGGAGTTTATATGACGCCCGAAGTTCGCCTACTTTGTCAAGATCTACCTCGAGTGAGGCTAGACCTTTGTGGTCGTATGCCATAATGTCATAGGTTGGTTTCTCCATTGCAGGCCCACTGTGGGTGTAGTCCTTCGCGGACTCATGGATCTCGCAACTGAGATCTTAAGCATCTTAGAACCTTAGTGGTTCGAAGCCTCCATCAATGCGAGGTAGGATAGCGCCAATTATTCAAAAATCGAAAAGACAAAATCTATCAAGCCAACAAGTGTTTGTGTTCTCTAACATTAACTCTTTACATATGAAAGTTATTGTCTTCCTTCGTTATATTCTTGTAGACTTGCTTGTGTAGGGTGTTTGTAGGCTATATGTAGAAAATCTTAAAACTGTCAAGATCTTTAAAACTGGGAAAAGAGACATTGTAGTCTATTCACCCCATCTAGATATACTAACGATCCTATAATGCAATATAGTTCTTATGGTTCTTGGCGAGAACTCATGCGAAGACAATGTGACCACTCACCTAAGGGGTACACCGGATATAAAGCGGTTCGATACACATACAAAGGATGCCAAACAACAGTCTCTAGGGGCACATAATCACGTTGGAACACACTGCACGGTTGGTACATTGTGAAACACCTTGACGACGGGGAATAAAAATCCATAACGTGGGATGCCACTTCGCTGGTCATCGAACTGTCGCCGCACACTTCCTGTGCCAGGACACACCACCGTTGTTGATATCCTCTACCTGTCGCAGGTGGTGCCGACCACCGTCACTCCACCACAAGGAGCCCCGCCGCCCCTTCACTGGGGATAGTATCCTCGCCTGGAGGGGGCGACTTGAGGAAGTTATCGACAAACCTTTCTTATGCAGACGAACCAAATAAACACTTGCCGGCTGCTCCCCTGCTCGAAAGCAAGGGCACGCTCCCCCGTTCCCCCGCTCGCTAGGTTTCCCTCCCCCGCCGCCGCCGACCGCCGGGCGCGCGGCTCCCGGCCCGCCCCGCTCCCATCCCCTCCCCTCTCCTCCTCCCGCGGTGCACCCACACGCGCCGGGGCCCCCTGTGGCAGCGGCTCGGCCCGCCTCCTCCCCCCCCGCCGTCGGCGAGCTCCGTCGGGCAAAGCCCGGGCGGGCGGCGGCGGGACCTCCTTCCTGCTCCTTGTGGGCGCTGGTGGGCGGCCCCTTCGAGCGACGGCGCTGACGTCCCGGGATCAGTGGCGCGCGGGCGTTTCGCTGGGCGGCGGGGTGGCTCGCTGGTGGTGGCGCCCGCGACCCTCGTTCTGCGCGCGGCGGGGTGGCTGCGGTGCTCCCGTCTCGGGAGGTGGCGCGCGACCGGTCTCTTGCCGGATCTGGCTTCGGTGGCCTGCCGGTGGCGCCTGGTTCTGGTGGTGCGTGCCCGGTGGCTCCGGTGTTTGGAGCTCGCCGTGCGACGCGGGTAGGGCAGCGGCCGGGCGTGGCTGCTGCTCCGGCCATGGGCGGCGGCATGGGTAGGTCTCGGTGGTGGCTTACCAGTGTCGTGGCGGCTTCACGGTGGCTCGATGGATCTGCCCGCGGCAACGGCCAGCTTCTCCAGCATCGGTTTGTCTGCGTTCGGGCCGTCTCGACCTTCACCCCGTCTCCTCGTCGCCCGGGCGCTTCTCCCATCAAAGGGCTGGTCCTCTCCCAGTTGCGGTCCACCGCTCGCCTCGCGCCCGATGCCGCAGGACAGAGCTCGTCTCGCTCATGATGCAGCTGGACCGAGCTCGTCTCGCGCACGGTGCAGTAGGACTGACCTCGTCCCCCTCTCGTTGTTGCAGGACCGAGCTCGATTCGCGCTTGGGGCAGCAAGATGGGTCGGTGGATGCCAGTTCTGGCCGACCTATTGGGTCTCGACGCTGGGGGTTGCCCAGAGGCGCGAAAGGTGGGACCTTTCCGCTTGTCTCTTTCGTTGGGGTGTGGCGGGTCTCGGGTGAGGTGGTGTCGAGGTCTTGATCTTTGGGCGGCGGCCTGGTGGTGGTTCGCGGTGCTCTTGGGCAGAGCCCGTGCATTGGTGATGCATGGACACCATGGTCGTGTGGGCGGCGTGGTTGCCGGGGTGTGGCGTTCGGTGGCGGTGAATGTTGGCCGAGGTGAAAACCTGCTCTATCTTCGGACGGACCGGCGGCGGCGAAGATCGTTCCCTTCTTGAAGGCGTCGTCGCGGCTCTCATTGCCCGTCATGCGGCTTCGGGGGAAACTCTGATCCTTGGATCGGGCGGTGGCGGCGCTCCGGCGTCGTATCCTTCCTGAAGGTGCCGCCTTGAAGCGCATGGTTCGTCATATGTAGCTTCATCTCTTCGGGGCGGTAGTGCTAGGAGTGTTGTTGCTGCGCTCAGCGTCTATGTATCATGTCCTCTGTGTGTGCGCGCGCGCGTGTGTGTGTGTGTTGCGATGGTGTGGCTTGTGGTTGTACTGGATGCTTGTGATTTGGTGCTTTATATATAAAGCGGGGCGAAAGCCTTTTTCGATAATTAACACTTGCCATGTTGAGCTCCGAGTGCACATCTCTTCTCTCAAGTCTCCTATCTTAATATAAACCGATCTATTTTTCATCATATCCGAATTCAGATTTGACCGAAATGGCAGCGTCACACTTAAATAGAGAACATAGTGAAAACCACCTTAAAACAAGTGCATTCCTGGTTAGCCCAACTCCCTTCCCCTCCCCTCCGTTGCCCCCCGCGCGGGCGACTGAGGGGCCCCAACCCCAGTTGCCGGTACCCCCTCCTTCCCCTTCCCCCTCCGTCGGCGCCGGAGGTATTGCTCCCTCTCGTGGGTCATAGGGTGGTGCGGGGCGCCCTGGCTCGAGGGTGTGGTCCCAATCTGGATCGCGGCGGCGCCGATCTGGACCAAGGCACTCTGATGTAGACAATGGCAGCGCGAGGGTCAGTCGGCGTCCTAACAGTGGCCATGGCAGCAGGGCTGGCACTGCCCTTCCCGGTCTGGGGTGGAGGGTTTTGTATCAGGGGCGGCGGGCCCTGGGATGACCTCCCTGTCCGGTGGCGCAGCGGGAAGGGTGGGCTGCCAGGGATCGAATCGGGTGGCTGGCAATTCACGGGTGGGGTGGTGCAGAGGCTTGTTGCCCCGGCAGCCGACGATGTTAAGCCGCTTCTTCCTCCAACCCATGTTGCATGCACTCCATCTTACCAAACAATGTCGCACTGCTAGCCAGTCACCGGGTTGGACGGAGCGGATGTAGGGATCTGGACTTGGATAATTCCCTGGTCGGCTCCTGCCGGCTGCGACGGTGACGACACCTGAGGGTGCCATTTTTCTTCCTGGAGACGTTGTTCGGGTCAGACCTACCTTTTCTCACCTCACGGTCTCTCGGGTGAAAACCCTTCGGCAGAGACGACGCTATGGCGTCGTCGTGAGAGCTATGTGGAAGTGGGCACCGCTTGGATGCACGAGCAGTTGCAGATGGCGTGCCCCTCTTCCTCAAAGTGGCAGCTGTTCCGGGGAAAACCCTAATTCTAAGTCTCCCGGATTAGATGACGACGGAGACTTTGGTGTCGTTCTCCCTCCTAGGGGCATGTTTTGGAGCAGAGGTTCACTGGAGGGGCCAACAGGTGGAGCGGTGTCAAATCGACCGAATTGAAGATGGTGCGTCTCGGCGGCGTGGAGCAGTGGAGTCTCATAGTTGGACGTGGTTTGATGGACGTGCACATGTTGGTGACGCTCTCTGGTGTCGTAGTTACGTCGATGACAGATATGACTGGCAAGATCTATGCAATGATTCCTCCTGAAGACGGGATGGCGACAGCATATCCTAGAGCATGCTCATGCGATGCACGTTATGGGATGCCTAGAACGGCTAGTCTTAAAGCCACTGCATTAGATTGTGTCTGTTATGCAGAAAGGGCACATCTATATATTTATAGGTGTAGCGACTTTGTTCGCCTAGAAGATGGCTTTGGGTTGATACTTGTATTCATTTTGCCAGGCTCTGGTGAATAATTAATAAAGATGGTTGTGTGCATCACGTAGATGCAGGGGTAATCCTCATTTTTGAAAGAAAAAAAAAAGTAACCTCATTCCCCATATGGAACCAGTCCACTACCCCCCAAACCGTGCCAGCCCATCACTCCGCTGTGGTATCAAACCAAACGACTAATCCATTTCAACCCATGGAGGCAACAAGATGAGACAGGGCCTGCTGCTCACTTCATTTTCAACCACATTTGGAAGAGTGCTCCAATGCTTAGACAGAGAAGAAATTTTCATCTGCCTTCATACAGTTGTTCTACTGAATTGCAGTACAAATTACAAGAAGGCCAGCCAGCCGTCCAGACCTACAAGGCTAGAACAGTCCACGGCCTGAACATGTCTACTTATGAAAATACATCAAGAAAATATTGAAAATGTTCTTGACACAAAACACTTGGATCCGGGAGGTAGGCGGTGATAGCGCTAGAGGAGAGTGACGGCCACGGAAGTTGCAAGCAGATGAATAAACTTTTGGTTGCTTTTGACAAAAATACTGACTGCTGAACCAATAGAATCCATCACACATTGCCCCCATTGGTGATCAGACACCTGACAAAACACGTATCTGAGGTAGATGAATCTATGCTGTTAGCTTAACAAAGTTAGCAGCGGGCTAGCTTATAGACTGAAATAATAGCAACTCTTTCCTAAATATAAGTTCATAACGAAGAAACCTTAACATTTCCTAGCAGTTTCATCATCCAACTAGGCATGGCAGCAGCAGGATACAAGATTGCATTTCAGTTATAGGAATTCTTTTCATGAGATAATTAGGCCAACGGTTGAAGCTGACATCTAGCTAGTACTCTTCTCATGAATGTTATAGCAACTCTTTCGTTGTTGACTATCAAAGAAATCTAGCGCTGGAAGGAACTGATGGATGTTCTGATTAAGAACATAAAAACAGCATTATAACAAGCCCACATTCCCAGGTCAATACAAGTATGCAAGCTAGAATTATAGGAATCACACAATGAACAATACGATTCAATCTGAATTCTTCATACAAAGGAAAGGTAGGCAAACAAGTTGTGACCATTTGCATGCGAAAATGCAGACCATCTTTTACAAACACAAAGTTGATAGTAGTACAGAGCATGCATGTCATTAGTAACCCTCTCCAGTCATCAACTTCATGAAATGTATTCCTCCGTTCCTAAATATAAGTCTTTTTAGATATTTCAATGCGAACTACATACGGAGCAAAATGAGTGAATCTACACTCTCCTTGTTGAAATTTCTAAAAAACATATATTTAGAAACGGAGGGAGTAGATTGCAACAACCAAATCCATACATATGGCCAGGTTAATCAAGCCCTCCGTAATTTCTGAGTGCACTACAAGAACTTATCTAAAATAAACAGTACAATTCTCACAGAAACATTTCAAAAAAAAATCTCACAGAAACTTGAGGAAATTCCTCTGTCCCAAATAAACATGCCTAATAAAGTAATATTGTCACAGCACAGCAGTAAGTACGCACATATGGATCTGAGTGACACAGCAGCCAGTGACTAGCACCACCATAGAAGAAGTGCAGCGGCAACAGCGCAGAGCATCGGGGGATGGAGCCGCCCTCCGGCTTGCACGTGGGACCCGGATAGGAACCCGTAGTGGTGCCCGGCCGGCGGGCTGTGGCGGTACATCCCAGGCGGCGGCATCTTCGGGCAGTTGCAAGCCGTGGGCTGCGGCATCTGCTGGCAGTTGCACGGCGTCGTCGGTGGCGCCGGCGGCGGGCCGGTGGGAGGGGACGCCGAGGGCGGCGGAGGAGAGTAGTAGTAGAACTGCTTCACCAGTGGAGGCGGCTGCGCAGCGGCCCCGTCGTCGGCGGCGGCCGGCCGCGGCAACGGCAACGGCGAGGCCAGGAGGAGCAGGAGGAGGAGCTGCTGCTGGGGTGCCATGGGAGATGAGGGGCGAGACGAGATGCGTAGCTAGGCAGATGGTGGAACTAGCTCGAGCCCGCGTGGTGTGGTGTGGTATACAGCCGTACTCCCTGGGAACACTGCTCCGGCGGTGAGATGTGGCACTGAAAAGCGTGTCGCACGGTTGGAATTACGAGTATAAAGCCGCTTAGAGGTCAAGCTTATGGAGATCCACGAGAACGAAAATAAGATAACACGCAAAAGATACTCCCTCCGTCCCATGTTAATAATATAATATAGTTTTTGACACTAGTGTAGTGTCAAAGTAAGAAGAAGTACAAGACACTGATCGGCCAGCTCGACAAGATAGCACACAGAGTGGACCAGGGCGCGATCTATGCAGACGACGGGGTAAACGACTAAGGTCGATAGAAAAAATATAAAGTGATACAATCCTTCACAGGCTATCATACTCCAGCTTTAAAAAAATGATTTAAAAAAAATAAAAATTTTGTGGATGTTTAAAAGACATATATCTATTACTTCTAAAAAGATCATATCAAAATTTAAAATGTACATTGAGAAACAAGAAAAAACAAATCAAGAATGAATATTGTCAAAAGAAGACAAAATATGAATAGTGTCAGAAATGATACTATTCACATATGGATTCGTCTTTTTTATTTCTTAATGTACATTTCGAATTTTGACTTGAATTTTTTAAGGGCTATAAAAATATGTCTTGTGAACATATACAAATTTTTTAGAATTTTTTGAAACATCTAAATATGATTATCAAAATTTTAATCATGGAAGCATGTAAAAGGGTGGTATCACATGATATCTACCCAAGGTCGATATTTGTAACTCTGTTGATAGCATGACTCATCATAAGCTTGGACGACACCATCTCCGCAAATTCTTTGTCCTTCCTCTCCCCAAGAGGCAACATGGCTTAAATAAAATAGTACTTCATCCGTTTCAAAATAATTAAAGTTTTAAGATTTTTGCGCGTTCAATTTAAAAAAAAACTAAAGTCAGCTAATAATAATCCTATGTTTTAATTATTTTGGAACAGAGTGTAGTTTTAAAGATATATAATGATGGTTAGAAATAACAACCTCGAGAGAACGTCGTTTTGGTGACCGAGTTCACTGGAGCACATATTTTTTGAAAAAATCAAAATTCAAACTTTTTGATTTAAAAAAATCTGAAAAAATGTGAAAGTAAAAGAGGATGTTATTTGTATTTGCATAAATTTTTAGGATGAAATACCTTGAAATGCGATCTATATAAAAAAAGACAAGTTCATGGCCTAGAAGGATGAATAGTATCATGTGTTCCAAAGCCCCAGATTTTCTTTTGCACGACGCTCATTTCAACGTATTTTGCCCTGGCAATTTACACATATGTGTGTGTTATGCCTTCATGCGTTTGTATTTTTTTTCCAGAAAAGTTTGACACATAAAAATTTGAATTTGGAGGCCTCCATGGAGGCCGAGTTCCAAAAGCAATTTCGCAAATTCGATAGCTAACTTATGTTGGCAACTTTAAAGAGCACAAGTTTTAAAGAGCACAAGTTAATTGTGAAGACCCGCCAAACAACTCGGACGAGGTTGATCTGTCCAACCCCTATAATAGGACCACAACGTCGTGCAATCGCTTGCCCCTGCCGTTTGTCAAGGTTGATCGTCAAGGAAAGTCTATCTTTGAGGAGCTACTAAAGCTAAACCCTAATTTTGTAGGGGATCGCAACAACGTCTTTGACATATCAAACTGACAAACCCCTAACCATTTACATGGTAGTCAAAGCCTTGATAAAGATTGGATCTAGTCCATTCGTTGCGTAAAGGGCATTGTGGTGGTATTGCGTGATAAGATAGTTTCTTCTTTTCTCCAATGATTAGGATCATCTTTGACGCCAAGTGACAATAATGCGCATGGTCCTTGTTATGCCGATTGGATTGGTGGTTTTGTTGGTGAATTGAAGGTGGATAGCGCACGTGTCACATATGTGCTGCTACCCATCGAGGCCGCCGCGCGTGATGCACAGACCTAGGTGCTCCCGCGTGAAACCTACATATGTACTCCCTCTGTAAACTAATATAAGAGCGTTTAGATTACTAAAATAGTGATCTAAACGCTCTTATATTAGTTTACGGAGGGAGTAGTATCAGGGCACTTGCAAGAAAAGCTTCTGCATAAAACAATCTCCTTTTTTTTTGCGGAAAGAACTTGTATTACTGAACCATTAGGACTACAATCAGCAATGCATCTGCCCTTGACATCTTCACCACAACTTAACCAAACTGCTATATGGCCACTATGACTAGCATAATTTGCTAAGAAATAACTAATAGAGTCTGGTTACGACTAATATGAGTAATACAAATTTGGCATGACTTGATTAGCATCTTGATTTCCTCTATCACTGTCATATATATGCGCAAAAACTCAGGTGTCTTCTTCTGCGCTAAGTTCACTATCTACAAACAATCAACCTCCACCACGAGCGGCATATCGCACCACTGGAATGACAATGAAATACAACACAATAAGAGTCGCTACAAGTGCGCTCTCTCGTTGTGTCCACCTGTCCTTTTACTATGTTGGTTTTACCATGTCGAATGAGACAACGCGTCGATATAAGAACCAGCGATAAAAAACCCTAGGCTCTTGTTTTCTCCAGCCCCGTCGCCGCATGTTGTCCCTCCCATGTTCGTCCTCCCACCTATCCGCCTCCACGTCCCTGCTTCTCCACGTCCTTCTCCTTCTCTCCTTGCGTCGTGAAGCTGGTAGCCGGAGCTCGGGCTGACGCTCCCGCTCGCCATTTCCCGCTCCTCCGGATATGAGCACAATGGCGGCGATTGGTGGATGAAAGCTGGGTCCTGACCAGAACACAACACCGTCCCGGTCCCTGCTGCCGTTGGAGAGGCGAGGATGGCATCGGCCGCGCCGCAGGAGTTCGGCGGCCTCCGCCGCCACGGCGTTGCAAGGACTGCAAGTCGTCGCTGTTTCATCATCGTCCTTGCTCGGCGCCGGAAAGATGGACGAGGAGGCCCCCCATCCCCCGTCCTCGTCGACCACAGATCTGGCAATGGGAAGGGTTGACGAGAGGTGTTTTCATGCCTCCCTTGCAGTTGCAGGTATGCTCACCTCTCTTCATCCTCATTTGCCTCCCCCGATTTAATCTGGTTGTGTGGTGGGAGCAGGATCCACGTTGGGTGAAGGAGGAGCCGGGCTCCACGCTTCGAAGGTCATAGCCTGACAGCGCCTACCCTCCTACTTTGGCCTGGGGCATTGGGGAGTCCTGGCCGACAACGACCTCAAGTTCTTTGCCTGACGCCGCTGGCCAAGATACTACAAGTAATGTATGAACCAAAGTATTGTATTGTCAGCCTCCTTTAGTTCGTGTCTGCATAACGTGGCAATGAATCCTAGATGCTAGGGTCGCTAGGGCGCTGTGCTAGATTACCTTTTCAACCATCCCATCTGTGGTACAATAATCTTCCTTTTCCTTTTCAAGACAAGAGATTTTGTAGTAAATATCGCAAATGATCTCATGCAGTTTCCACAAGAAAAAATGTGTGGTAGAAAATATAATATGAGTAGAATTTGGATGTCTTGGAATCCAAGATGATCTGTCTGAGCCCTCTAATTGGTGACAGGATCATCAGGCACACTCCAAGGATGATGCAGACCTGAAGATCACATCACAACACACAACAAATTAGGCTGGAATTGAGATTAACTAAGAGGAGACATGCATATATAGATAGATTACTTAGTTGGTGCACCATGAGGGGCTGAATCTTTTGGGCTTGTAGATCGAAGCCATGTTGCAGGGGAACTACAGGAATAATAGATGTTGCCTTAGATTTGAAACTCAGAATTTTACTGAATCTTGTCTTAGCCCTCTATCCCTAAATAGATTTGTACCTAGGTTCAGTTCTCATTGCCATTCACAATGCAGTGGCATTCCCTGGTTCTAGAAGATATTGCAAGGAAATTTTACTATGCATGAATCACAAGAAATGCGACATTTAGATATGTGAGCAGCCATCTACTCCGTAAAGTAATATAAGAGCGTTTAGATAAACACTCTTCTGTTACTTTACGGAGGGAGTATAAAATATTGTTTGTATCGAACTATTAATGAAATTATCATCGTCTAACCTCCCTATTTCATGCCATTTCTTATAGCTAGCTTGCAGATTTTGTATGCTCCCCACCCGGGTTCAGCGGGGCTGCATCCACATAGCATCTTAGTCATGGGTATGTATTCATATAAGCTGTCTTTTTTTTTTGAAGCAGTCGGCATTGCCGGCATTTCATTGATTTAAGCAGAAGGGAGAGTGACAAAGGGTGATCAAGTGATCAAAGAGCTGGAACCAAAAGGGAAGAGTACAACTGCTCCGCAGTTAGGGGAAAACTACGAACTCAAGATCTGGAGGGTATATTTTCACGTCACCTCCCCGAAGGGTAACTCTAGGCACTTTGCACCAGCCATCCTCCACCGCTGCATGTAACGCTTGCAAGCTTCAATGATGTGCCCTGCGTTTGCCTGCTTTCCTCTGAAGGTACATGTGTTGCGCTCTAACCATACATGCCAGGAGATCAGCGCCACAATGGTCTTGACGCCCTTCTTGTGGCCGGGTGTCGTGGTTCTAAGTCTGACAGTAGAATGGGGGGTAGGAATGGAGAGGCAAGATCCTAGCTATGGAGTAGTTGTATACGCAAGGGATTTACGAGTTCAGGCCCTTCTCGGAGGAAGTAACAGCCCTACGTCTCGGAGACCGGAGGCGGTCATTGGATTATATGCGTATGTGTTGTGGGTGCGAACCCTTCTACCTATGGAGGGTGGCTTATATAGAGTGCGCCAGACCCCAGCCAGCCCGTGAAAGAGAGGGTTTAAAATGCGTTAAGGCTAGGCGTTCGGTAACGCTTACATAAAGTATCATTATGACCATAAAGACTATTTAACTACAGACCGTTTGGACACCGAGTGGCTCTTGGACTCCTGGTGGTCGAGTGGGTCTTCATGGTCGAGTGTCTTTGAATCTGTCGAGTGGAAAGCTACCAGGTCGACTGGAAGGTTGCTTCTTTCGCGAGTGTCCTTGGGGAGGGTACCTTTGGGCAGGTCTATGACCCTACCCTAGGTACATGACTTCATCATTAGCCCCCGAATGGATCGAGGTTTGAGTGAGGAAGGAGTTGATAATCTTTCCGACCTGTTCTTCATGTTGCGAGTGTGTCTTACTCTGGATCAACGACCTTTTAGTGATGGCGTCAACTTCTCTTTCAGTCGCCTTGATCCATTCTTCACATTTGTCGAGTGAACTTTGTGAACTTGAGGATTTCCGAGCGACGGATCGGAGGAAATCTGCTGTCTGACAGGTTGCTCCGCGGTTAGCGGATTTCGCGGGATCTGAATTTTGGGAAGCGCGCGAAGCGGAGAAAACTGCGGCACTCGGATGGGATAAGACGATGACGCCTCGATCTTCGCGCCGCCTTTTTCGCCACGTATCGCGGCGCTACTGCTTGGATTTGCGGGATTGCTGGGCCTACCGATTGACCACTCGGATCGGCCTCATATAAAGCATCGGACGGGGTATTTTGAACAGTGCAACCTCAATCTTCCCCTCCCTCCGCCTCCAAACCTTCCTGCTGCGCCCTTAGCCTGCTCAGCGCCGCAGCTCAGTACCTGCTTCGCCGGCGACCATGGTGAAGGAGAAGACCGCAGCCTTAGAGCGGGTGAATAAGGCGGCGGCGAAGGCGAAGGGGAGAGCGCCCAGTCGGGGCGGATCTTCTTCGCGGTCCAAACTGTCGCAAGGTTGGGTCCAGGAAGATTGGATCCGCTCGACCATCACCGAGAAGGACCTCACCGATCTGGCCAACGAGGGACTGATCCCCCATGGGTCGGCGAGGCTTCCGGGAACGGAGTGGCAACCGCAGCCTGAAGAGGGTGAGTGCGTTCTCCTAGCCACTCACGTAGATCGGGGATTTTCTTTGCCGCGAATCCTTTCTTAGGGGTTTTGAACTTTTTGGGCGCAACTCCATCATTTCCTCCCAACTCCATTATCTATCTTGCTGCTTTCATTTTGTTATGCGAAAACTTCTTGGGCTATCGGCCGACCGGGCCTCTTCAAGCATATATTCACTTGTCGCTCTCAGACGGTGAAGAAAACGAACCCAATGATGAGAGAACCCAAGTAATCCAGATGTGTGGGGACTCGGGGTCGGATGAGGGGAAGAGCGCCCGGCTATGACTCTCCCCGACTCGGTTAGAGGGTGGCAATCGACCTGGTTCTCTCGCCAAGACCAGCCGACGACGGGCGATGATTGGACTCCTCCTTTCTCCATGAGTCGAGTGAACAAGCCATCTTCCCTTAAGGTGCTACCAGAGGAGAAGGCCCAAGTAAAATTATTGATGGAACGCGTAGTCCAGCTCATTCGCGGCGGGGTGACCGGCATGGATCTCCTGGAGGTTTTCCTCCGACGCGATTCAGCCACTCCAATACCGAGGCCATCCGATGTGGATGTACTCGATGCGGATGATACCACCCGGTCCATCCAGAGGAAGTCGATGGCGCCACTATTTGGAGAAGTGGATGACTGCCATCACAGAAACAAAGATAACCCTCAGGAGCTGGGAGGATTCCACCACTCGACCGGACTTATGAAGTGGACAAGGTATAACCACTTATCTCCATCGTGATTCGCTGCATTCATTCTGTTTAGATGCCAATTAAATCGACTGACTTTTGCCTTGTTTTGTTGTCTTCTAGGTCACCACTGAGATGTACTCGATGCCCAACGGGGTGCAGGAACCAATCGAAGAAGAAGAAGGAAGCGGAGGTGAAAGCCAGGAAGAATGGGAGTCCAACGGTGAGGAGGATGAGGGGGACGACAACTCTGATGAAGAGGAGGAGGAGGATGAAGAGGAGGAAGACATCGATCCTCCCCGCTCGGAAGGAAGGTCCAAGTTGACGCATGACCCGGCAGCCGGGCGCGATAAAGCTGTTGCACCCACTGGGCAGTCGACGAAGCGACCTCGGACAACTTCCCCTGCGCCGACTGAGAAACCGCCGAAGCAACCTCGAGCAACGTCGTCAAAGCCGGCGAAGGCCCTGCCCAAAATGCGGATGGTCATTCCCACCATCTCCGGGTAAACAGCAGAACTTGTATTTCCCTATTCAACATGAGTGTACTTTTGGTCGACTTGATGACTGATCAGCCGATTCTTGAAATCTGCAGTGCTGCTACCTCCGAGACCTCAGCCAAGCACGAAGATCAGGAAATGGAAGATGTCGCCACCTCCAACCTTGGTATGATCTCTGTAGTTTCGCTTTTAGTCGATTGGATTTCCATGTTTACTTTTGAATCTTTCTTGTAGTTCCGCCTCATGTCATTGATCTCCCCGATGATGACGAGGAAGCACCGTTGAGGAAGAGGAAAAACAAGAGGGTGCCTGCTGGCAAGGTTGCTCCAGTTGTGACGATACCTGAGACGCTGGTTTCCGAGGGAGGCAACCCCACTCGAGCTTCTGTGTCTTTTGCTGTACCGCTGACAAGTGCCCGACCCACTTCGTCGACTGCTGATCCACCATCCCTCTTTGCTATACACCACGTCCCGGAAGACCAAGTGAGTGCTGCTAAGGAGGCTATACGCCAGGCAGGGATCATGATGGAGCAAGTGAAGGTAGTCCGAGAGGCCAGCCAGGCGGCCTATGATGCTAGTTCAGCTCTCCAGAGCAATGTCCAAGTAAGTCGATCGTTGCTTGCTCTGTTAGGATATGCTACCCAAACTGCTTGCTCTGTTAGGACATGCTACAAGCGCTTGCTCTGTTAGGACATGCTACCAAAGCGCTTCTTTCTCAAGATTTATATCTGTACACCCACCGGGTGGGTGTGTCGATTGAGTTTTTGTGGGGGCACGCTGAGTGCACCCACTGGGTGTAGTCCCCGAGACTATGGTGGACTGCGTGCAGTCGACTATAGTCTTTATACTGTGAACTTCTTCACTCGACCTGGTCGGACTAAGTCGAATGGAACCGTAAAACCGGTGGGGGCACGCTGAGTGGACCCACTGGGTGTAGTCCCCGAGACTATGGTGGATTGCGTGCAGTCGACTATAGTCTAAAGAACTGTTTTTTTACTGCGGTGATCACGACAATTAGCCATGGTTTTAGAATCATAACCTTTTGCCTCTTTTGGTCGATGGTCGAACCAATTGGTAAAACCATTGGGGGCACGCTGAGTGCACCCACCGGGTGTAGTCCCGAGACTCACCGTCGAATGTTTTGATTCGATTTGTAGTCTTAGAAATGCTACTATTTTTCCTTAGTCACTCGGAAATGATCATCTTTTGATTTCTTTTGTTGATTGACTATTTGTAGAAATCTTGCGAGCTTGTGGCTCGCTATACTGAGTTAGAGAACAAACAGATTCAGCTCAACCTCGACTTGAAGCTTGCTCAGGAGAATTTGCAGAAGGCGAAGTGTCGGGGAGGACTGGTCGTGTCCCACGAACACCTACGGGACCTGGGTCCCTTGTGGTTCGGAGGGGGGCGGAGATTGCACAAAGAGCGGATCGAGGCGATGCACACGAGCAGGTTTACCCAGCTTCGGAGCTCTCCGGAGAGATAATACTCCTACTGCTGCTTTAGTGGATTATCTTGTGTTCTTGCTAGGGAGCAACGGGAGCTACCAAACCTAGCCTGAGTGTGTGGTCTCGTATGAGTAGGATGAACTAAGCCGGAGCTGAAAACCCCAACCCCTTCTACGTTGCACTTGGGCCTCCTTTTATAGGCACAAGGGGTTACCACATGTGGCAAGTAGACAAGGGTAAGATAGTAAAAACATAGGTAGGTACACCGGTTTGTACAGTGTACAATAATCTATACCTAACTCTGACGGCAAGGGACAAGAGTCATCAATGCCCGCCTCGATCGCCTCAACAAAGGTAATGAGGGACCGTCAAGTGCACCTCCGCTTGCCATGATGGTAGCTTGCCAGCGCCGCTTATCGCTGTTCCCCGCTGGCTGCACAGCCCGTCGACACGCGTGCTTGGGAGAGCCCCGTAGCGACACGTTGGTGGATGAGCTGGAGTGGAGATGAAGAGAGGTTGCCCGCCCCGGCAAGCGCCTTGCCGCGGCAGGAACTTTGTCGCGCTTGGGGGCTCGGCGCCCACCAAACCTTCCCAAGCTCCCTTGCCGGGCCTTGTTTCCTTCGGCATACTGAGTGGCCTTCCGGCAAGCTCCTCTTGCCGGGGTCTTGACTACTTTGTTCTTGAATGGCTCCAAAGGAGCCGCTGGGGATCCTGGCAGTTCACGAGGACGCTGCGACTGCCCGTGCACGAGTTCGGGGTACTAGGGTACCCCTACTTTAGTACACCGGCAGTGAGCCCCCGGTGCGGGCCATACATGGTGCCGAGTCTTTGTTGGGCCAGGCCCAAAACAGGCACGGCACGCTGCCTGGGTCCAAACCAAATCCACCCAGATCCGCGCGTTCCTATGAATGCACGCGTCAATTGCGGTGTCGTGGGGAGGTGGGCGGCGTCGAGGTCGCCTCATCTGTCGCCTCGATTCTGAATCCCCGCCACGTGGTTCCCATGCTCTTGGGGTCACGGACGGTGGAAGTGGGAAGCTGGGCGTTGAGCAGAGGCAGCAGGTCTGCCCCGATTCCCTCGCTTCCTATGCCTTGATTATTTGAAAGGGCGGTAGAGCCCCACCTTGCTTCTTTAAGAAGGGCGGAAGGGGCGCAGAAACCCGCACTCTCCCATCTCTTCCTTTCCTCGCTTGCTCCCCTTTCTCTCACGTCATGGAGAAAGGGAACCTTGGTTCTTAAATCGGTGGCGGGAGGGTCGCCGCTAGGCAGTGCACCCTCCCAACCCCACGCCGGGGTGGCGAGCCAGCCACAAGGGAAGAGGGAGGCGAGGTCGTGGACAGGTCGGCGCTCGAGGAAGAAGCGGGACGGGCGGCGAGCCGTCTCCGCCTGGCTGGCGGTTCCCCTCGGGGCGAGGTCGTGGGCGAGGTCGAGGCGCCGGGAAGAAGCGGGCGGGCAGCGCCGTCTCCGCCTCCGCCGGGCGGTTCTCTCCCCGCGGGCGGTCCATACGGGACGACCCTTGCGAGTTCTTCGTCGAGGCTGCGCGGGCGCCTCGTCGTCGCCTCCGCTTCCAGCTCCGTTCATGAAAAGCGATGGAGTCGGATCCGCCGAGACATCGAGATTGCACATGAGGGGCTGTGGGATCAGCGGCACGCGAGTCGCGTTGTATTCCCAGCCCCTAATGTGATGTATCTTGATCGTGGGTGGAAGACGTTCGCGCATCCACAACCTGCTGGCGGGTTTACCCTCCATTTTAAGTTAATGGAGGGTGATCTCTCTCCGTCAAGGTCTTCGGGATCTCGGCACTCGGGCGAGGTGCTGCGTGGATAGCTCCTCCGACAATGAAGATTCCTCCTCGGCGAGAGTGGCGAGGAGGAGAGCGACAGCGACGACGAGGGTAGCGGGCCCAACTAGTTGTCGAGGCGCCGCCGTGCGCCACCGGCGACCCCATCATCCGCGTCGCGGCTCCTTGAACTCCCGGGTCGTCTCCTGGGCGATCTGGCGAGGGAGGCTGCGAAGGGAAGAGGATGGCGACAAGGCCGTCGGAGTACGAGGGCGAGTGCCCTCGACAGCGGCCGACGTCCTGCCGCCTGCCTTCGAGCCCCGCTTCCGGCGCCCGCCTGCCTCCGCTAAGCCCTCGGAGAGCCCAGGATGTTCCTTGGTGCCTTCGCACTGTAGCTCGCCTAGGCGCTCCGTTTGCCCTTCTCGCCTCCTTGACCTACCTCCCAAGAGAGGGACAGAAAAGGATTACGGGCATCTTATCTTTTTAATTTGTAAGCCTTCGGTCTTATCTGCATTTAAAACTTGTAATCCTCTCTTTCATGTTTTTCATTCTCCACGGACTGTATCCGAGTAGGATGTTTTAATGAAAAGGGATGTTTGAAAAGGACGAAGGCTTATCGACATCGCAGCCCCGGCAACTCGGCTTGCCGCAGCCCCGGCAACTCGGCTTGTCGGGGTTTGGGCCATGGCGCCCTTCTTCTCCTCTTCGCTGTTATTTCAGTTCGAGAACAATTTAGCGATGCCACAATAAGCTATTTTGTAATATAACTTTATTGTGGGCAATATTTGCTATGTTACTTCCTTTACTCGACTCTTGGCTTTGTATGTTACTGCCCCACGCTTTTCGAAACTTGCGGTCAGCAGCACCCTTGTCATGAGCGCCGAAAAGTGAACTTCAGCAGCTTCTTTGGCGGGTCGCCACCGACAAGCAACCTTGTCGCGACTAGCCGCAGCTCACTTAAGTTGTTGAGCGGACTCGAAACAAAGTAAGGGCGCGACCAGTCACGATTTGGTTCCTTCGCGCACATGTTTTCCATACAAAGCGCGGTCGTTCAAGGAAAATAACTTTAAAAAATTGAATGCTCAAACTTTGGCAACTTAGCTTTTCTGTCGTTCGCTTCCCGGCAAGGCGACAGTTCCTCGAGCTACGCTTGGCGGCCCACACCGTTATCTTCTCCTTCCCCCCGGTTAACTTGTGGGTGGATGAACCTTCTTCTTGTTTGAGAAGAAAGAAGAGAAAATAAAGTTATGGAGCCTAGTGGCTCGTCATCGCTTACCAGGTGCAGATGCTGCACAAAATGTCAGGTAACATACATGCAAGAGAGGGATAAATGCATGAAACGGACAATTCGCTGTGCCCATGCTGGAGCTCGTGGCTCGACAACAAGGACTAAAGGCTCTTCTATCACTGCGGGGACATCAGCTTCTACGGCAAGAACCTGCGGGTCCGCTGGAGCTTGATGATCCCCGACAAGCTTGCCGGAGCGAAACTTGTCGGGAGCGTTTGCTTCAACGATACAAACCGCATGGTTTGTCGGAGCAGACTGCTCCTCAGTGATATTTGTGTTGATTTTAGGGACCTTCTTGGCGGCGGCTTCAGGGAGCTCTACCGGAAAGTAGTCGCCGGAAACCAATTTTCTCTTCTTGCTTTGTCCTGTTGATGGTGTTACGGTTGGCTGAGTCAGCTTGAGCACAAAAATTCCTGGTTCCACGGGTAACTTAAGTGCGGCACATTTGGAGAGGCCATCGGCTATATCATTCTGAGCTCTTGGAACGTGTTCCATTTGCAGGCCTTCAAAGTGCTCTTCCAGCTTTCTCACTTCGTCGACGTAGGCTTCCATCAACGGACTCTGATAATCTTTATTTACTTGGCGGACGACAAGTTGCGAGTCCCCCCTGACAATGAGCTTCTTGATCCCAAGGTCCACCGCAATCCTGAGACCGGCAAGAAAGCCTTCATACTCTGCAGTATTATTTGTTGCTTGTTCCTTGGGAAAGTGCATCTGGACTATGTACTTGAGGTGCTCTCCGGTGGGTGCGATAAGCGAGACGCTTGCCGCACCGGGCGCTTTGCAGCGAGAAGGCACCATCAAGTACATCAGCCACTCTTTATTTGCCTCTTTGACGGGATGCTTGTCTCTGGAATTTCTTCATCTTGCGTCAAGGCCCATTCTGCTATGAATTCCGCCAATGCTCGCTTCTGGATAGTTGAAGTGCTTTCAAACTTGAGACCAAAGCAGCAGTTCCAAAGGCCCACTCGACGATTCTCGCTGTTGCTTCGGATTTTGTAATATCCTTTTCAACGGAAAGCGAGTGACAACTGTTATCTCATGT
The DNA here is from genome assembly GCA_021605205.1 of Aegilops longissima. NCBI lineage: Eukaryota > Viridiplantae > Streptophyta > Magnoliopsida > Poales > Poaceae > Aegilops > Aegilops longissima. The sequence continues at coordinate 168,199,328 of CM038678.1, forward strand.
GCTTGGAAGTAATGGCGAGCTTTCGAGGCCATGAGGAGGCCGAAAAGCAACTTCGCACACCGAGTACCTTGACCTAGCCCCTCGCAGAAGGGAACCGACAAAATAGACTGGCGCTGCACCATCTTCTTCAGATCTTTTCGCAACCCTAGCTGATCCGTCCTTGTTGGGACCAGAGCTTGACGGTGACGCCTTGCTTGTCGCTGGATGCGCTCGCCTCGGTTGCGGGTCATCATTCGCTTCCTCTCCACTACTAACGCAGCACTAACCACTTGATTGGTTGCCGCTATGTACAGCAGCAACTTCTCTTGTGGCTTCGGTGCGATAAGTATTGGAGTGGAAGACAGGTATCTCTTCAAGTCCCTTGGCGCAGCCTCCGCTCGGAGTCCATTTCATTGGACCTACCTTTTCAAAATCTTGAAAATGGCAGGGCGCTCAGCAGACTTAGAGATGAACTCCGCCGAGAGCAGCCACGCAACCGCAAGCCTTCCGACATCCTTGACACGCTTTGGTGCTTCGATCTGCTCAATGGCCTTGATCTTGTCGGGATTGGCTTCAATTCCCCGCTGAGACACAAAGAACCCGAGAAGCTTGCCGGAAGGGACTCCAAACACGCACTTCTCGGGTTGAGCTTGAGGTTGATCTTGCGCAGATTTGCAAATGTTTCATCCAAATCCTGAACCAGAGTTGCTTTGTCCTTGCTCTTGACCACTATGTCATCCATGTATGCTTCTACATTTCGTATATCGTGGTTCAAAGGCATCATGGACTACCCTTGCAAAGGTTGAACCAGCATTCTTCAAACCGAAAGGCATCCGTATAAAGCGAAGACGCGCCACATGGTGTAATGAATGCGGTTTTCTTCATCCTCTTCTCGCCATGAAGATCTGATGATATCCTGAATATGCATCAAGAAACGAAGCAGATCACATCCAGCCGTGGAGTCAACATCCGTCGACACGCGGCAAGGGAAATGGGTCTTTGGGACAAGCTTTATTAACATGAGTGAAGTCAATACAAAGTCTCCATTTCCCATTAGCCTTATGCATCACTACCGGATCGGCCAACCCACGGGATGGAGGACTCCTCGATAAGCCCCGCCGCTTCTAACTTCTTGATTTCTTCGCTATGAACTCTTGGCGTTCCACCGCTGTTTCTAACTTTTTGCTTGACGGGCCGCGTGAGGACAAACAGCTAGGTGGTGCTCAATTACTTTCCGGGAACACCGGGATGTCGATGGTTGCCATGCAAACACGCCGACATTCGCCCGCAGAAAGCAACGAGCTCGCCTTCCTATTTAGGATCAAGCGTGGCACCGATGGTGAAGGTACCACCAGTGCCGCCCTCCTTGGCGGCACCTTCTTGATTTTCGGCGGAGCTGCCATCGTCTTGTTGCACTTGCCGGTGGAGCTCGATGGTGCGTCCTCGACGGTAGCGCAGCACTCCGAAGAGGTGCGCTTGCCGGAGTGGGCAACAGAGCTCTTGCCGGACCTGGTGGTCTTCTTCCCCCCGGGAGCTTCAGCGGCAAGTGGTTTGCTTTCTGTTGCGGCTGTTGCATCCCGGTAAATCTTGTCGGCACAGATAAGCGCGTCCTTCTTGTCGCCATGGACAGAAATGACGCTTATCGGGCCGGGCATCTTGAGTAAGTTGTAAGCATAATGAGAGGCAGCCATGAACTTGGCGAGTCTTTGGGACGGCCAAGTATGCCATTGTAGGGCAATGGGAAGTCGGCAACGCCAAACGTGACCCTCTCGTTCTGAAGTTGAGCTCGCTGCAATGTTACCGCAACGTGATCTTCCCTTTGGGCTTGCTCCTTCCGGATTGATTCCTTGAAAGTACCAGTTTCTTCGAGCTCATTGTCAGGATTTGAAGTCTCTGAAGCACCGCAGAGGAAATTAAATTCAGACCGGCCCCGCCGTCAACCAGCATCTTTGTGACCTTGAGGTTGCGGATGGTTGGCGAGACCAACATCGGCAAGCACCCGACCGCAGTGATGCGATCTGGGTGATCCTCAATGTCAAAGATGATGGGCGTGCTGGACCACTTCAGAGGTTTGTGCGACTCTATGGAGGGTTCTGCTGCATTCACCTCACGCATCCATTGCTTGAGTTGGCGGTGCGAGGTATGCAGAGAAGCACCACCGTCATACAAAGGACCTCTCTGCCTTTTGAAACTCTTGCTCGCTCGCTTCATCGCCTTCCATGTCCTCGCCATCTTCATCTTCGTCTTCTTCCTTGTCGTGGGCTGGGAGGTCTGTCACCTTGCCGCTGCTTGGCCTTGCCGCTGGCGCCCTCCCCGCCGGGTCTCTTTTTACTTGCTGCACTGCACCTTCCTGGGCCTTCTCCTTGTCTCGCCTTTCAGATTCAGCTTTACGTAGCTCAACAAGCTGCTCGACTTTCTTGCAGCTCGAGATCGTGGCCCTTGGTGCGGTGGATCTTACAAGATCGCTTGTTGGAACCGTCTGCTTGTCGGCGGCCGCCACAGCTTGGCGGTCGGCATTCACGGCAACCTCCTTGCGGAGCCACTAGCCTTGGTTTTGTTGGCGGCACCATCCTTGCGGACCGCTCGACAACTAGTACTTCTTGGTTTTTCTTCCTCCTGTTGTTTCGCCGCCGGCTCTTCCTTGCCGGGGTGATCTCCTCACTGTCAGACTCTGCTCCCACAGTCTCTCCTGAGGAGTCTTCTTCCTTCTTCAAAGCGTGCACACTTGTCGGCCAGGCGTAGAGCTCGTGACGTCTTTCACTTTGCACATCGCCATCTCCTCCCTCATCCTGCGGTTTCGTACATTACGATGAAATGCACCGACATCGCAGCGGGGTGGACGTCTGGGATGTTGTAGTGCACTCGATGAATCTCTAGATGAACTTGCGCAGGACTCTCCCTCCTTCGGGCAAGCAGGTGGAGGTCACTCTCGGCCATGAGGCTTGTGGTCACCGTGAAGGCGCCAACAAACTGGTGGCACAAATCTGCCCAAGAAGAAATAGAGCTGTCCGGCAAGTGCATGAGCCAGATCGACGTTTGGCTTGAGCACCGGGGAAAGTAGTTGGCGAGGATCTTGTCGTCTCGCCCCCGCCGCCTGCACCGCGATGGTGTAGATGCTGAGGAACTCCGATGGGTGTGTCCTGTCGTCATACTTCTCCCGCACATCCGGTTTGAAATTTTTCTTGTCGGGCCACCGGACTTGCCGCAGCTCACGGGTGAACGCAGGGCAACCTGCAGCGTCAGACGTAAGTCGCTGGTTTCTTCGGGCGCATGCATATCGACGGTGGGCCCGCGCGTTGGTCGATTGACGCGCTTCCCTTGGCGCGCCGATACGGGTTCGAAGCGTCTTCTTCTTGCCGTTCTCGGAGAACTTGGCGCTGGTCGCGGCGAGCTCATGGATCCGACGACGCTGTGGAGTCGCTGCCGAGGTGGATCCGCGAGTCGGCGATCTTGGTCTTCGGAAGGGGAGTGCACGGTGGCTGCTCCCCGTAAGTCTCGCCGCCATCAGCTCGCGCCTTAGTCGCCTTGCTGCGCTGCGAGGCACTCGGTTGCCGCGGACGCCGCTGTTGGCGAAGCCGATGAGACTCGAATTGTGGCCCTCCATTCGTCGACCTTGTCGGCCGTTGGAGGGTAGTCTAGAAGTAGCGAGCTCTTGCCAAGGCTTTCGCTGGTGTGGTTGGCGGCAACGGCGACGGAGCGAAGAACGGACGTGCTCGGACTCTAACCAAGTTAGGAGGAGCAGCATCCCGCATAAGCGACCGTGCCGATTTCGTACCAGACAGATTTGGGGTGCATGCGGTCTCGAGGGCCTCGGGATCCCCAGCTTGGCCTTGGTCCAACGAGCGTATGGTGCCGCGAGCTTCACGACGCTGTTCGTCTCGCGCCCCCGAGAAGGACGCGGTGAAGATTCGGACGCCGACGCTGCGCTGCCTTGTCTTTGGACTGGCGGCGCTAGGGCTCTCTCGTCGACGCCCGCTCCTCCGCTTAGCGTTTCCCCACCACCGACAGCCCGGTGGTGGTGGGTTCGACGAGGACGGCTATGTTGTTGCCGAAGACTTCTTCTTCGGCGCCATGTTGACGAAGATGTTGATGAAGTTGCTCGTGTGACCACCAGATCGGGTTCACACAGCCTCGACGCCCCCTACCTGGCGCGCTAAAGATGTCGGGGAGGACTGGTCGTGTCCCACGAACACCTACGGGACCTGGGTCCCTTGTGGTTCGGAGGGGGGCGGATATTGCACAAAGAGCGGATCGAGGCGATGCACACGAGCAGGTTTACCCAGCTTCGGAGCTCTCCGGAGAGATAATACTCCTACTGCTGCTTTAGTGGATTATCTTGTGTTCTTGCTAGGGAGCAACGGGAGCTACCAAACCTAGCCTGAGTGTGTGGTCTCGTATGAGTAGGATGAACTAAGCCGAGCTGAAAACCCCAACCCCTTCTACGCTGCACTTGGGCCTCCTTTATAGGCACAAGGGGTTACCACATGTGGCAAGTAGACAAGGGTAAGATAGTAAAAACATAGGTAGGTACACCGCTTTGTACAAAGGTCTGATAATCTATACCTAACTCGACGGCAAGGGACAAGAGTCATCAATGCCCGCCTCGATCGCCCGAAACGAAGGTAACAGGACCGTCAAGTGCACCTCCGCTTGCCACGATGGTAGCTTGCCGCCGCTTATCGCTGTTCCTCGCTGGCTGCACAGCCCGCCGACAGCGCTGCTTGGGAGAGCCCCGTGGCGACACGTTGGCGGATGAGCTGGAGCGGAGATGAAGAGAGGTTGCCCGCCCGCAAGCGCTTTGCCGGCAGGAACTTTGTCGCGCTTGGGGCTCGGCGCCCACCAAACCTTCCCGCAAGCTCCTTGCCGGGCCTTGTTTCCTTCGCTACTGAGTGGCCTTCCGGCAAGCTCCTCTTGCCGGGTCTTGACTACTTTGTTCTTGAATGGCTCCAAAGGAGTCATTGGAGATCTGGCAGACGCTCGGCAAGGCTTGCCACGGGACGCTATGATCGTCTGCAGACGAAGTTCGGGTACTAGGGTACCCCTACTTTAGTACACCGACACGAAGGATGAAGCAAAAGGTATGGCTGGTGAGAACTTTGACGACTGTCTTTGTTTTTATGTTCATTCTCAACTCTGTTCTCATTGTTGCTTTGCAGATAAACTGGAAGAGACTCTGAAGAAGAAGGACCTTGACCTTGCAGAGGCACAGAAGGCGGCTTTGGAGAAAACAAAGCTCGCTGAAGAGAAACTTGCCTCAGTCGACAAACTTGAAGACGAGAATGCCAATCTAAAAGCCGCTCTTGACGCGGCCAACAAGGAAGTTAGTCGACTCAAGAACGACAAGATTGCTCGTCTAACAAGGCTGGCTAACCTGGCGGGAAGCGAAATGACACAGGGATTTATCTTGGAGGGCTCGCCAAGAAACTGTTTCTCATGCTTGAAGGTAATCTCTTTTACCCGACTGTCTTGCTATCATCGGCTCATCGCATGATTGTTATTTTGAGTCTGAGCTGTGTTTTCAGAATTCTGTCAAAACTTCAAGAAGAAACCGGTCAGTGGAAACCAGCCCGACCCCATCAACTCTCCGTGAAGGACGGTTGCTATTAATGTGCTCCGACTGGAGTCTCGCGTTGCTAGCATGGTGGATTATCTTGCTCGACTGAAAGCTGCAGTGTCGCGGATCGACTCAACTCTCTGGCCAGATCAGACGCTTCATAATGACCTTGAATCCTTAATGACTCGATTGAATGAGATTCCAAGTCGAGTGCAAGAATGGGAGAAGTCTTCTGCCAGGTGTGGTGCTGATGGCTGGCTGGGGTCCCTCAAAGTTGCCAACACCAGGAAGTACGACTTCAGATCTTTCATGGAGACTTTCATCGCTGCTGCTACCCGTATTGCCGACGGAATCGACCTCGACCAGTTTGTTGCACCTTCTAGTCCTCCGCCGGAGGAGTAAAAAACTTCTAAGTCACACCTTAAATTTGCCTCGGAATGCCGAGTGGTTTTTGTAACCGACAAACTTTAACAGGCTTAACGCATGAGCACTTTTGGATCCGTAGGACGTTTATCCGAACTTGATCTATCCTTGAACATGCTTTATTTGCCTTCGAGAGAACTTTGCTCTTCATTCGGAATATATTTCATGGTTGTAAGTAGTATCCTTGAGGTGAAACTCCGAATGACTTGTACTTCATCTATCTTGCGGTAGAGATGGAGCATGCATCATGACCGACCTCGTCGTTCTTGCGGATTGGGATGGACCGCACGTTGTACTTGTGGCGAAGCTCCGAAGGAGAAGGTACCAGTCGACCTGCACCTCGTCGTCCTTGCGGATTGGGATGGACCACACGTTGTACTTGTGGCGAAGCTCCGAAGGAGAAGGTACCATCGACCTGCACCTCGTCAGTTCTTATGGATTGGGATGAATTCCTTACTTAGGCGAGCACTGGGCTGCAGCTAAGCCTCCGAGCGGGAGGTGTGCTCTCCGCTCGGTAGGATTTTTGTCACTTAGGCGAGCACTGGGCTGCAGCTAAGCCCCCGAGTGGGAGGTTTGCTCTCCACTCGGTTGGATTTCTATTACTTAGGCGAGCACTGGGCTGCAGCTAAGCCTCCGAGTGGGAGGTTTGCTCTCCACTCGGTAGGGTTTTTATTACTTAGGCGAGCACTGGGCTGCATCTAAGCCTCCGAGTGGGAGGTTTGCTCTCCACTCGGTAGGGTTTTTATTACTTAGGTGAGCACTGGGCTGCAGCTAAGCCTCCGAGTGGGAGGTTTGTTCTCCACTCGGTAGGATTTTTATGGTGTAGCTTTGAAGGAGAAGGTAGCAGTCGACCTGCACCTCGTCGTCCTTGCGAAGCGTTCGTTATTTTGGATGTTTAGGCGAATCCTTGGGTTGTCGCTAAGCCCCCGAGTGAGAGGCTGACTCTCCACTCGGTAGGATTTAAATACTTAGGCGAGTACTTGGACTACAGCTAAGCCCCGAGTGGGAGGCTGGCTCACCACTCGGTAGGATTTTGAATACTTAGGCGAGTACTTGGACTGCAGCTAAGCCCCTGAGTGGGAGGCTGGCTCACCACTCGGTAGGATTTTGAATACTTAGGCGAGTACTTGGACTGCAGCTAAGCCTCCGAGTGGGAGGCTGGCTCACCACTCGGTAGGATTTTGAATACTTAGGCGAGTACTTGGACTGCAGCTAAGCCCCCGAGTGGGAGGCTGGCTCACCACTCGGTAGGATTTTGAATACTTAGGCGAAGCGGATTCGCAGCTAAGCCCGAGTGGTGGGAGGCTCGCCACTCGGAAAGGATTTTTTTACAAACTTAGGCGAACCGGATTCGCAGCTAAGCCACCCACTGGGGGAAATTTCAACAAAAAGTAATAACAATCACTGGGAAAATTATAACATTCTTGTCTTAGATAAACAAACTTCAAAAGTACTTTTATTACATCTCAACCGAGTGAGTATTTAAGTATAAAAGGGGCGGAGCAGCTCCGCATTCCAAGCTCGAGGCTCATCGATCTGGCGATCAACGCTGTAGAGATGATACGCTCCGCTGTGGAGAACTCTTGTGACGATGAAGGGACCTTCCCAAGTGGGAGCGAGCTTGTGTGGTTTCTGTTGATCCACTCGGAGGACCAAATCTCCCTCTTGGAAGGCTCGACTCTTCACATTTCTGACATGGAATTGACGCAAGTCTTGCTGATAGATAGTCGAGCGGATCAGGGCCATCTCCCTCTCTTCTTCCAAGAGGTCGACTGCATCTTGCCGGGCTTGTTCCGCTTCTTCTTTAGAGTATAGTTCGACTCGAGGCGCATTGTGAAGCAGGTCACTCGGCCGAACTGCTTCAGCTCCATAGTCCAGGAAGAATGGAGTTCTCCCAGTCGACCGATTAGGAGTGGTCCTCAATCCCCAGAGAACTGATGGAAGTTCGTCGACCCAAGCTCCTGCTGCGTGCTTGAGATCATGCATCAGCCGTGGTTTCAGCCCTTTGAGAATGAGGCCGTTTGCACGCTCCGCTTGTCCATTCGACTGAGGATGAGCAACTGAAGCATAGTCGACCCGCGTGCCCTGAGAGGCGCAGAAGGCTTTGAACTTGTCATTATCGAAGTTTGACCCATTGTCGGTGATGATGCTATGCGGAACTCCATATCTGAATATCAACTCTCTGATGAAACTGATAGCAGTGCATGCATCAAGGTTCTTGATAGGCTTGGCTTCGATCCACTTGGTGAACTTGTCGACTGCTACTAGCAAATGAGTGAAGCCACTTCTGCCAGTTCTCAGCGGTCCAATCATGTCTAATCCCCAAACAGCGAAGGGCAAGACGAGTGGAATGGTCTTCAAGCCTGAGGCGGGCTTGTGTGACATGTTGGAATAGAACTGACACCCTTCACACTTGTCGACTATTTCTTTTGCCATTTCATTTGCTTTCGGCCAGTAAAATCCCACTCGGTATGCTTTAGCCACAATGGTCCGAGAGGACGCATGATGGCCACAGGTCCCCGAGTGGATATCTTCAAGAATTATCTGACCTTCTTCTGGCGTGATACACTTCTGGCCGACTCCAGTCGCGCTTTCTCTGTACAACTGTCCCTTGATTATTGTAAAGGCCTTGGATCGACGGACGATCTGTCGAGCCTCTTCTTCATTTTCTGGGAGCTCTTTCCTTATGATATATGCGATGTACGGAACTGTCCAGTCGGGAGTGATGACCACAACTTCCTTAATCAGGTCGACCACGGCTGGGACCTCAACTTCAGTCGGATCATTGGCACTCTTTTGCTGCGGGGCTTCTTTTGTGAAAGGATCCTCATGTACTAATGGTGCATGAATGTGCTCCAAAAATACATTACTGGGAATGGCTTCTCTCTTGGACCCTATCTTCGCCAAATCATCAGCAGCTTGATTTTTCAGTCGGGGTATATGATGAAGCTCTAACCCCTCGAATTTCTTCTCCAGCTTTCTCACTGCATTACAGTAACCTGTCATAGCTGGGCTTCTGACATCCCACTCCTTCATCACTTGATTAACAACCAGATCCGAGTCGCCGTAGACCATAAGGCGACGGACGCCGAGTGAAATGGCCATGCGCAACCCATACAGGAGTGCTTCATATTCTGCTTCGTTGTTGGAAGAATCAAAGTGAATCTGGAGAACATATTTGAGCTTATCTCCTCGGGGGGAAACCAATACAACCCCACACCGTAACCGTTCAAGCATCTTGGAACCATCGAAAAACATAGTCCAAAGGTTCGAGTGAACTTGAGTTGGAAGCTGCTGTTCAGTCCACTCGGCGAGGAAGTCTGCTATTGCTTGGGACTTGATGGCTTTCTTTGCCTCAAATTTGATATCAAGGGGAAGGAGTTCAATCGCCCATTTAGCCACTCGACCAGTTGCATCTCTGTTATGAAGAATTTCCGACAATGGGGCTGAAAGTGCGTTATATCGACTAGAGGGGGGTGAATAGGCGATTTTTATGAATTCTTCAATGAGGAATTTGCCGGTGAGGAAATTCCTAAGTGAAGAACTACTTGCAGCGGAATAAGTACTCAGAAGTAAGCATAAGAGAATGCGGGCATGGTCATTATGATGAAATGAAGACAATCAAAGAGTACGTAAAGCGTAAACACAGGATAGCACAAGATGAAGACAAACAGATCAAGAAATTGAACTGAGGAAATTGAGAAAGTCTTGATCAAAGTCTTCAAACACAGATATGAACGAACACTCAACACAGAATGAGGAAATGAAAGAGTTGAGGAAATAGAACCAGTTGGGTTGGTGAAGACAATGATTTGGTAGACCAGTTCCAACTGCTGTCTCTCGCTTATACGCCCTGGTTGAGCGGCTGAGTATTTAAACTCGAGGACACACAGTCCCGGACACCCAGTCGCTGAGCACGCAGCTCAGGACACCAAGTCCTCACCGTATTCTCCTTGAACTAAGGTCACACAGACCTCGTCCAATCACTCGTGGTAAGTCTTCAGGCGACTTCCAAACCTTCACAGACTTGGTCACTCGGCGATCCATAATTCCTCTTGGATGCTCTAGACCATGACGCCTAACCGTCTGGAAGAAGCACAGTCTTCAAAGCTAACAAGCGTTGGATCCACGCAGGATCAATCTCTTCAGTGATGCTCAATCACTTTGGGTTTGTAGGGGTTTGGTTTTGGGTTTTCCTCACTCGATGATTTTTGCTCAAAGTCCTCGGAGGATGGGTTGCTCTCAAATGACAAGTGTCAAGTTCTCTCGGAGCAGCCAACCAGCTAGTGGTTGTAGGGGGCGGCTATTTATAGCCTAGGGAGCAGCCCGACATGATAAGACATAAATGCCCTTCAATGATATGACTGTTAGGTAGATAAGATATTTTGGGACAGGCGCGCAAGAAGACAAGAACGGTCGGAAATTTGAATCTCAAATTCCTCGTGGCTATGATGTTCCTCATTGTGTAGGCAATCCAGACTTGGCGAATTCCTAACTCCTCGGTCGAACAAATTCCTCGTGACTGAAGAACTTCGTCTCACATCAAGAAATTGACTGAACTGTATGAGATTTCCAAAGGCTTCACTCGAAGGGATTGGTAGGTGTAGGATTTTGAGTTGAGCATCACATGGAAATTTTTCCTTAGTATTTCCTCGACCCCCTTTAACAGTACGGTGTTTCCTATGACTCAAGAAAAAGAAAACGAAACTACGAAAACAAAAGTCTTCACGCTTCATGTTCCTCAAATGAATATCAAGTCTTCAAGGTCACACCAAATTCTTCACTTTCAAAGTCTTCAGAAAGTCTTCAGAATATCAAAGTCTTCAGTCGAAGAACTTCATTTTTAGGGGTCGACTTTCACTGTAAATAGCAAACTCCTCATAGACTTATAGACCTGTGTACACTCATAAACACATTAGTTTCTTAACCTATAAGTCTTCAATACACCAAAATCACTAAGGGGCACTAGATGCACTTACAATCTCCCCCTTTTTGGTGATTGATGACAATATAGGTTAAGTTTTCAACGGGGATAAACATATGAAGTGTAAATACTGATATTGAGGAATTTGATTGCAAGATATAGAAGAACTCCCCCTGAAGATGTGCATAGTGAGGAATTTGCTTTTGAGGCAACGCACATTTGAAGAGTTGAATCATGGAGATCTCCCCCTATATCTTGTAGTTCATACACGCATTTGACATATAATATGAAGAATTTGAAATGCATGATGAAATATGGTGCTTGATGAAATTCAGCATGCGTGCAATTTCATTAATGAGGAACAATCATGCAAAATAACACATCAAGAGTATCAGAGCACAGTGCATCAAAAGTATCAGAGCACCATCGGGTTTAAGATTACAACTCGATCCAATAAAAGTTTCAGAAGAACGAGAGTTGTAACTTATCAAAAAAATTGCCCATATAATAGACCCGCTTGAAGACTAACTCACATTTCTCCCCCTTTGTCATCGAATGACCAAAAGGATCGAAACTGAGGACTAACGCCCCTGAAGAATTTCAAGTTGATGAAGGAGCGCCAGCGTTGTTGGGGTCGGTTGTCGTAGTAGGTCCTGCCGCAGTGTCGTCCAAGTCTTCATTTTCATCAGTGTCTCGCGATGAAGAATAGGAGCTGGCCACCAAGGAAGGAACTTTGACCTTCTTGTATTTCTTCGGTGGAGGTGCAGACCAGTCAAAGTCTTCCTTGAGACCCATTGTCTTCAGTTCTTCCGCGCTGTAGACATTAGAAAGAACAGCCCAGGTGCGTTTGAAGGTTTCATGGAGGTAGTAGTGGTTTTTCTTCACTGCATTATGTGTTGAAGTCATGGCTGAGGTATTGGCGGCAGAGTCATGTGTGGCAGAGTCATCATTGGTGGAGTAGGATGCAGCTTTGCGAAACTGACCATCCAATGGACGAGTGCCTTCATCGATCACAGCAGTTGCCTTGCCCTTGTCATCAGCTGAGGAAAATGTCCGTTTGAGGACTTCAATCGGGGGCAAGTAGCTGCAGTGGTTCAGAGTATCAGCCTTGTAATTGAGTGAAGACCTTGTCCTGATGAACCTCATAATCCATGGTGCATAAGGCTTCAGCTCAAAAGGTGACATAGCAATGTTTGCCAGAGTCCTCATGAAGAAATCACGGAAGTTGACGGGAACGCCATGAATGATATTGAAAAGCATATTCTTCATGATGCCAATGACTTCTTCATCATTTGAGTCGTGGCCTTTGATAGGACTCATTGTCTTCGTCAGAATCCGATAGACAGTCCGAGGCACATACAATAATTCCTTGACGAGGAATTTGGTTCTTGGGGCCTGCCTCGCTTCAAAGGCTTCATCAAGACTTGCATATAGTGATTTGAAAGCTCGGGTTCGTTGTAGATACAACGAGCACCATCAAGTGGAGGATCGAGTGGTAGGGCACGAAGCAATTCATTCTTTGGTGCCTTGTAGTGAGTGTTTTCGGACATCCATCTAACACCCATGAGTTCACATCTTCAGCGTCTTCGGTGATGTGCAGCGTTACATAGAATTGAAGAATAAGTTCCTCATTCCAATCGCAGATGTCAGTGCAGAAATTTAGAAGTCATGCATCGTGAAGAACACTAAGGACTGGCTCGAAGCCTGGCAGAGATTCCATGTCCACATGAGGAATATGTGCATGATCGAAGACTTTGTCTTTGTTGAAAAGCACAGAGGAATAGAAGTTGGCTTGACTAGCAGTCCAGAAATGCCTCTTCCTTATGCGAGCAGAATCGTATGGATTGTAATCCGTGAAGAAAACGTGCTCGCCAAAGAAGTCTTCAGCCTTGAACTTTTGCTTTGTTGAGAAGGGATTCTTTGGCTTGGGAAGTGGAGTGTCTGTGAGTTGCATCACGACCTCTGGAATCGCAATCTCAGGTTCTTCAGGCTGAGGAATTTCTGGTTCCTCTTCATGTGCGATCCCGAGGATCAGAAGAAGAGTTCATCGGCGCTAGTGGCTGGAATTTCTTCATCTACAGATGAAGTGGGATGAGTTTCTTCAGAGCCCATTTGAACTGTTGGAGCAGGGGACTGAGGAATCTGTTGGATTGGGGTGAAGAGTGGAGAATTTGGATGCTGACTTTCCCAAAAGTCATCGTTCATCACTGGCATTGTGCTTCCAATGTCCACATCTTCTTCAATTTCCTCAACACGGGCCTCTTCAGCTGTGAACTGAGGCATAGGCGAGGAAATGATTGGGGTTGAAGGGATAGCTTCCACTTCAATTTCTTCATCAATATGCTCTGACGAAGCAGCATGCTGATTTTCTTCATCAGATCCGCTTGGGATCTCATAATCTTCATCAAAAGGAACAAGGTCCTTTGATGGAATTGAGGAAATTGGAACACCATCAATAGGATTTTCAAAAGAGCTGGTCATTGGCTTCATTTTCTTCGCAGCCAAAGAATTTGACGCAGCAGATGCTTTCCGTTTCTTCACTGCAGCTCGTTCTGCAGCCTTGGTCTTCTTCACATCAGATGCAGATGGAAGAATTGGAGTTGGTGTAGGCGCAGGAGGAGCCGAGGAATCTGGTTGATTTTCTCAGCGCAATCGATGCGATTGGTTCTGACTCGGTTCGATTTCTTCAGCGCACCACTAGTGGATGCCCTGGCAATTTCTTCAGCGGCTGGAATGGGATCATCAGCCCTGGAACTAGCATTTTCTTCACCAGCCTGAACTTCATCAGCGGTGCTGGCATGTTCTTCAGTCGGCTGAGCTGAGGCTCCAGCCTGAGGAATTTCTTGTTGCGTTGGGGCTGCAACATTTGAGAATTTCTTCGTCAGATTGACAAATCTGACTTTGGCTCCTTGCCAATCAGCATAGTATGAGTCAAATTTGTCGCTGAGGGCTTTGATGTCAGCTTGCATCTTGATAAGTTCTTCAGTTGTCATCTTGACAACATTTTTCTTCAACAGTTTCTCTTTTCTGTACTGCGATTTCTTGATCTCTCTGGCCGTATCAAATTTCCATTTCTCCTCTTGGATGAAATGAGTCAAGATGTGACTTTGGCCGGTGTCGATTGAAGTCGAGCATAGGAGTGTTTGGGTCCTTGTGCAAGAGATCAATGTAGTCTAGGATCACCCTTGATCCAACAAAGAAGGGCATGTGTGTGCCTTTGGCTCTAGCGGCCCTTTCTTGACGGTCTTTGATGATTTCTGCAAGTTCATCATCATCAGCTTCATCATCTTCAGGTGGCTCTTGGAAGGCGACCTGTTTCTTCTTGGGACTTGGCCGAGGACCTCGTCCAGCTGTTGCCTTAGTCTTCAGCAGAGTTGGCCCAGATGAAGAACTTGGTGCAGCTGAGGAACTTGCTGAAACACCAGAGGCAATTGAGAAGCCTGCAGTCCTTTGGCACGTGGCCAGATGCACAGGTGCTGAGGACTTTGTCGGAACTGCTGAGGACTTGGAAGGAGCTGGAGCAGCATGAGGAATTTGCCGTGAGGGCACAGCTGAGGAACTTGGCCGTGAGGGCACTGTTGGTGAAGCACTTGGCTTGTGTGCGGGCTTCTTTGCCATAGATTTTCTTGGCTTGACAGAGGCCTCAGTGGCAGCAGCAGTAGCAGAGTCCTCATTGAATTTCCTCACTACCTCGTTGGCTTGTCTTGCCAATTTGGCTTGGTGCTTGGCCCATTCTTCAGGAAAGTCCTCACCACGCTTGATGCTGGTGGGGTCAGCTTCTTGACCAGGTGCTAGAGGAGCTCTTGGGCATGGAGGATTGAGAGCGAATTTCTTCATGTACTTTGGAGTCACATATATGTACTCCCTCCATTCCCTTTCCCATCTCCTTTCAATCCTTTGAATGCGCACCTTGCGCTGATTTTTGTTTTCTTTGCCGAACTCGGCTTCATCAGGTGTGCAATAATCAGCATAGATGTCCTCAGGAATCTCAAACGCAGTCATGACCTCAGGCCTCTTTCCTCCTTTTTGTGGCTTCTTGCCTTCTGCCATATTCTTCAGCTAAGGAATTTGAACAATTGAATTCTCTGAAGAAGTATGCAACTTTTCTTCGAGGAACGCTGCAAATGAGTTAAGTTGATGAGAACCTAGTGATTCAGCAGCGGACATGAGTACCTGTGAACAGAGTATAGTTGCGAGGAATTTGGAGAGGTCATATGCGTTCTCAGAAGGTTTTTCAAAAAGAACTAGTTTGAGGAATTTGACCAGATGAGCCTTGAAGAATTTCACTAAGCGATCTTTGTCTTAGGTTCCATAGTTGTATAGATCGAGGATCCACACAATTGAGGAATCTTGAAGAAAAATCATTGCTTAGAGAAACGAATCAAGAGCATATTTCGTTTGAGGTGTTCATATATGTGAAGATTTGAAGAATAAACACCTTTGAAAATTTTCAGGAAGGTTTGAGAATCAAAGCGAGTAATAAAAGTAACTTTTAATTACCCGAACTGAAGAACACGACGAACTGAGAAGAGCAGATGGGAAGTTCGTCAGGTTAGATCTTCCACGCCCTAACTTGGCGGAGGAAGACAACTACGGCGGCGGCGGAGTGAAGATTTCCGCGGTCGGCGCGAGTACGACGACGACGAGGTCGAGGCAGTGAAGCTCTTCCTCACCGGCGACGATGGAGTAGCGGTGGCGCTAGGGTTTGAGAAGCTCGAGCTCGAGAGAGAGAGAGAGGTCGAGCGGAGTAAAGGAAGTGAGGAAGGGGAGAGGGGGTATATATAGCCACGGTGAAAAAACCGATCGCCCGAAGATTTTGGACGAACGTGCCCCTGTCCCTTCTCATTCGCTTGACATGTGTCACCCACGTACTGAAAAGTGGAGATCGTGTTAGATCGTGGGTGAATAGATAAGTCTATCGTGGGATGCGGAACGGTTTGAGCTGCAAAACCGAAAATTTGGATAAGATCAGTTTTAAAGTTCCGCTCGCAATTTCTTGGTGACAAGGACACAAGTGAAGATTTTGAACGAGTTTCAAATAGAACGCACATGAAGAATTTGTGAATAGATTGGATTGAGTATAGCATAGAGGGGAAGGGTCGATCACATTCACTTAGCAGAAAAAGCAACTTGAAGGGTATATATATATATATATATATATATATATATATATATATATATATATATATATATATATATATATATATATATATATATATATATATATATATAGTCAATGAGGAAAACGACGGAAACAATGAAGATTTTGCAAAGTTGAAGAATTTGAAAAATCAAGAATTTCAAAACAGAGGAAAACTCAAATTGAAGATTTTCAACTTTGGTGGTGGCATGACCCATCAGATAAGAATGATGATTTCAGACACCGCGCATAATTGTCGAGGGTTCTCGAGAATCAAATTCTTCATTAATTTCTTCATACTTAGAGTGTTATTCTTCATTGATTGAAGAAAACGTTTCTTCATGTGTTGCACATCTAAGTCATCAATTTTGCATAAGTGTCGGATGTGTGTCCTTTTCAAAGAACATTCGAAGATTCTAAGATATTTAGCTCACACCGCAACTTGCTAAATCTCTTCTCATCCAAGGGCTTTGTGAAGATATCGGCTAGCTGTTCTTCAGTCTTCACATGCTCGATGGAGATGTTGCCCTTCAACACATGATCACGAAGAAAATGATGACGAATCTGAATGTGCTTTGTCTTCGAGTGTTGAACTGGGTTGTGAGCAATCTTGATGGCACTTTCATTGTCACAGTAGAGAGGCACATTCTTCATGTTGATGTCGTAGTCCTTGAGAGTTTGCTTCATCCATAGCAATTGAGCACAACAAGAGCCAGCAGCAATGTATTCAGCTTCCGCAGTAGACAGTGATACACAGTTCTGTTTCTTCGAGGACCAACAGACCAAAGATCGTCCGAGGAAATGACAAGTACCAGATGTTGACTTGCGGTCCACACGATCACCAAAGATAGTCGAGTCGAATATCCAATGAGATCAAAAGTAGAGCCCTTGGGGTACCATAATCCTAGTGTTGGTGTGTGAGCTAGATATCGAAGAATATGCTTCACAGCCTTATGGTGTGATTCCTTCGGTGTAGCTTGAAATCGGGCACACATGCAAACACTAAGCATTATATCTGGCCTAGATGCACATAGGTACAATAGAGAACCAATCATGGAGCGGTATACCTTGTGATCGAAATCAATACCATTTTCATCAGGTCATAGATGGCCATTTGTGGGCATAGTAATTTTGACGCCTTTGTAATCTTGCATGCCGAATTTCTTCAGGACATCTTTGAGGTATTTCTCCTGAGATATGAATATGCCATTGTGTTGTTGACGAATTTGAAGACCTAAGAAGAATTTCAACTCTCCCATCATAGACATTTGATATTCTTCACTCATCATATAGGCAGATTCGTCACTATAACGTTGGTCAGTACAGCCAAAGATAATATCATCAACATATATTTGGCACACAAACAGTTCACCATCATATGATTTAGTAAAGAGAGTAGGGTCGAGTGAATCGGGTGTGAAGCCATTCTTCACGAAGAATTCCTTCAATGTATCATACCACGCCCGTGGGGCCTGTTTAAGACCATAGAGGGCCTTGTTGAGTCTGAAGACTTTGTCGGGATTCTTTGGATCTTCAAAACCTGGGGGTTGAGCAACATATACTTCTTCCTCAAGCTTACCATTGAGGAATGCACTTTTCACATCCATTTGATATAAAGTGATATTATGATGGTTAGCATAAGCAAGTAATATGCGAATAGCCTCAAGTCTAGCAACAGGTGCAAAAGTTTCATCAAAATCAATTCCTTCAACCTGTGTGTAGCCTTGAGCTACAAGTCGTGCCTTATTCCTCACCACAAGGCCATTTTCATCTTGCTTGTTGCGGTAGATCCACTTTGTGCCAATGATATTATGCTTGCGAGGATCTCGGACGTGACCAGTTCCGGACATTGTTGAGCTCGAATCGATGTAATTCTTCTTGCATTGCCTCGAATCAACTCAGCTCGTAAATGCTTCATCTACCTTAGTGGGCTCTGTGATAGATACAAAGGCATAGTGCCCACAAAAGTTAGATAAATGTGAAGCTTTTGAGCGTGAGAGAGGACTGGCGCTTCAATGTTATCGATGATCTTGTCAACTTGCACTTCTTTTGCAACGCGAGGATGAGCTGGTTGTCGCCGAGGAATTTGATCAGCATTTTCTTCAAGACCATTTTCTTGACATTACCTCAGTGCATCACTCGACGTTCTTCGCAGACAGAATGAATTCTTCAGCAGATTCTTCAAGAGGGAATGACATCCTCGGCTGCCTTGAACTTGATAGATTCCTCAGTGCTGGTTCATCTAACACGAGGGTAGGTGCTCTCTTTGCGAGCCATTAGTTTCATCGAACCGCACATCTACAGTGTCAACAATTTTGTGAAGAGTGATGTTGAAGACTCTGTAGGTGTGCGAGTCCTTTCTGTAACCAAGCATAAAACCTTCATGTGCTTTTGGTGAAAATTTAGAATTGTGATGAGGATCTCTAATCCAGCATTTAGCACCGAAGACTTTGAAATAACTCACATTGGGTTTCTTTTCAGTGAGGAGTTCATAGGCAGTCTTCTTGAAGAATTTGTGAAGATATACTCTGTTGATGATGTGGCATGCAGTATCAATTGCGTCAATCCAAAAACGACTAGGCATTTTGTATTCATCAAGCATAGTGCGCTCCACAACGCCATTTTGTTGAGGAGTATAGGGAGCAGATAACTCATGAGTAATACTAAGTTCATCAAGATAGTCATCAAGACCGGAATTCTTGAACTCAGTTCCATTGTCACTCCTGATGTGCCTGATCTTCACACCAAAGTTGGTTGAAGCCCTCGAGGAAAATCGTTTGAAGACTTCCTGCACTTCATGTTTGTAAGTAACAATGTGTACCCATGTGTAACGAGAGTAATCATCAACAATAACAAAGCCATATAGAGATGCATCATTAGTGACCGCTGAGTAATGATTAGGACCAAAGAGGTCCATGTGAAGCAATTCAATGGACGAGTAGTGGTCATGATAGTCTTTCTTGGATGCTTGGCCTTGGTCATTTTTCCGCTTCATGTGCTCCACACAAGTGATCCTTGAGGAATTTGACATTCTCAATGCCAATGGCATGCTTCTTCTTTGCAAGCGTGTGCAAATTCCTCATGCTCCTGCGTAACCAAGTCGCCGATGCCATAGCCAGCCTTCAAGCTTTTGCAAGTAGACACACGGCTGGTTGTGGTCCCAGAGAAATCAACAATATACAAGTCTCCTCTCCTAAAGCCTTCAAGACTTTGGAATTGTCACTTCCATGATCACAACACAACGATACTTGCCAAAGACAACAACCATATCAAGATCACAAAGCATTGAGATCGACATGAGGTTGTATCCTAAGGACTCAACAAGCATGACTTTGTCCATGTGTATGTCCTTAGAGATCGCAACCTTACAAAGACCCAATACCTGACTTTTTCCCTTGTCAGCAAAGATGATATGCTTCATATGTGACGGTGATAAGGGAGCATCCATCAATAGATTCTTGTCACCAGTCATGTGATTTGTACATCCACTATCGAGAACCCACTCATTGGCTTTGGGCTGATCATCCTGCAGATGAATTAGTGCAACTTACGATCTCATATACTTCATCAGTGAAGAATATGATATCAATTTCATCAGATGAATTTCATCAGCAAAGATAATGATAAGCAAGATGAGGACATGTGAAATGAAGGTTCATTTCTTCATGATTAGCTGCGCCCTTTCGAGCATTTTTGTCGTGCCCCAAAGAAATTCTTCAGACGTTAGAGCACGCCCGAGACCTGACCCCGCAGAAGAGATTAGTTCTTTTCTTCACCACCCACATCTCAAGGGGTGGCAAAGAGTTCATCACTCTGCGAGCTCCATATGAGAATGGTGGCATAGAGGCCAATCCATTTCGTTTCACATAAGAGGGGTTAGGGTAAGCATATGAATAAGCAGAGAAATTCTTCGAGGACTTATGAACGTATTGGTTTGAAGAATAATGCACATATTCATAGCCCTTAGCTCTACCCTGCGAAACAGAGTTGTTAGCACGATGATAATCATATGAGGACTTTGATCCACGTGAGGAATTTGGTCCATATGAAGAGTTTGATCTGGGGTTCCTTTTCTTCACAGGTGGTGTCATGAGGACATTCACCTGAAGACTTTCAAGGCACTTCTTGGGAACCCAGATTTTCTTCATAGGGGAACTGCTCTCTGCAGCTTAGTGCCAACATATCTAGCAAATACTTCACCATTCTGATTTTTGAACAGTTTATAGTTGAGTCAAATGACTCATCGGAAGAATGAGGAGATTCACATGTAAAGCCAGATAAGTTAGATGGATCAACTGGAGGTCCCTTTGCAGCAACCCATGAGGTTTTGGGGTACCGCTCAAAGCTTCCAATATGTTCCATCAGCATTGAGTTTCCTCTCAAAGGCAATACCCTCTTTCCTAGGGTTTCTGTTGAGGATCTGCTTTTAAGCACATCACAAAGAGTCGATGCCCTTTGAGGCTTTTGTACATGCCTATCATGTACAATTCCTTCAGCCCTCGCATCGTCGGTTATACTAGCAATGTCCTCGATGAGGAATTAGTGATAGCAGAGGCAGGTGAAGAATTTGTAACAGTTGAAGCATTTGAACATTCAGTGAAGAATTAGCGATTCACGCTCAATGCACTTTAAGCATGGAGGAACAAATTCTTCCCGAGAAGCGCTGATTTGTTGAGCAAGTAATGAATCGCGCTCCTTCGAAGATCTTCATAACTCACTCTTAGCTTCTCAAGATCTTGCTTTCTTTGAAGAAATTCATAAGAAAGTTTCTCATGATCGACAAGAGAGAGTTATGATGACCTTGAAGGTTGTCAAACCTAGATCAAGTCTCAAGATTTTCATCGGGGCCTTAGTGCGATCCATTTCTTCACCTAACATATCATCACTTTTATCTAGCATGTTTTGAACCTTTTCAAAAGCCCTTTGTTGTTTTACAGCAATCTTAGCAAGTTTTGAGTAGCTGGGCTTTAGATCTTCATCAGATTCATTTTCACTAGACTCAGAGGAGGTATATTTGAGTACCTTGGCACCCTTTGCCATGAAGCAAAAGGTGGGAGCGTAGTCATCACTATCTTCATCAGCATTGTTGGTGAGTTCATTCTCTTCAGAGTTGAAGATGGACTTGCTGACGAAAGCAGTAGCGAGAGCCAGACTAGCCACACCAGACTCGGATTCTTCTGATGCCTCCTCTTCCTCATGTTCCTCAGATTCAGCTTCAGAGTCCATTTCCTTGCCAATGAATGCCCGAGCCTTCTTGGAGCTGCTCTTCTTGTGAGAAGAAGGCTTTGAGGATTTTGATGATGAAGATTTCGACGATTTGTTCTTCTTCTTAGCGTCATCAGAACTGTAATCCTTGTATTTCTTCTTCTTTAATTCCTTTTCCCACTGAGGACAATCTTGAATGTAGTGACCAGGTTTCTTGCATTTGCGGCAAAGTCTTCTCTTATAGTCACCGGATGAGGAATCACTGCTCCTTGAGGATTTTCCAAAGCGACCACGTCTTGAGAACTTCTGGAATTTCTTCACGAGCAGTGCTAGCTCCTGGCTCAATTCTTCAGATATCCAAGGCTACTACCGAGTCTTCACAATCGATTCGCATACGCCTTGGCCTTCGTGGCACGTGATTTTCCGTAGCTAGAACCATAGAGATCTCTCTTTCAAAGAAGTGGAACTCATGAGTATTTAGCCTCGAGGATATCACTGGATCAAGTGACTTGTAGTCAGCACGCTCTTGTATCATCAGTGCCAAAGTATCAAATGAGGAATCAAGCGATCTCAACAATTTCTTCACCACCTCATGGTCGGTGATGTCAGTGGCACCAAGTTCTTGAAGCTCATTTGAGATGTCAGTGAGGCGATCGAAGGTTTGTTGAACATTTTCATTGTCGAGTCTTTTGAAGCGGTTGAAGAGATTCCGAAGAACATCAACTCAAGAGTCACGCTGAGTTGAGACTCCTTCATTTACTTTGGACAGCCTATCCCAGATAAGCTTAGCAGTTTCCAAAGCACTCACTCTTCCATACTGTCCTTTACTCAGATGGCCACATATGATATTCTTTGCTTGAGAATCGAGTTGTTTGAATCTCTTCACATCAGCAGCATTCAAAGAAGGTGTGACTGACGGAACACCATTTTCCACAACATACCAGAGATCGTTGTCAATTGCCTCAAGATGCATTCGCATCTTGTTCTTCCAGTAGGGGTAGTCCGTCCCATCAAAGGTAGGAAACCCAGCTGAGACCTTGATCATACCTGCGGTCGACATAACTAAAACTCCGTGGTTAAACAAAATCACACGTAACAAGGAGTACCTTGCTCGATACCAATTGAAAGTCGTTATATCGACTAGAGGGGGTGAATAGGCGATTTTATGAATTCTTCAATGAGGAATTTGCCGGTGAGGAAATTCCTAAGTGAAGAACTACTTGCAGCGGAATAAGTACTCAAGTAAGCATAAGAGAATGCGGAATGGTCATCATGATGAAATGAAGACAATCAAAGAGTACGTAAAGCGTAAACACAGGATAGCACAAGATGAGGACAAACAGATCAAGAAATTGAACTGAGGAAATTGAGAAAGTCTTCACCAAAGTCTTCAAACACAGATATGAACGAACACTCAACACAAGAATGAGGAAATGAAAGAGTTGAGGAAATAGAACCAGTTGGGTTGGTGAAGACAATGATTTGGTAGACCAGTTCCAACTGCTGTCTCATTATACGTCTGTTGGAGCGGGTGAGTATTTAAACTCGAGGACACACAGTCCCGGACACCCAGCCGCTGAGCACGCAGCTCAGACACCAAGTCCTCACCGTATTCTCCTTGAACTAAGGTCACATGCACTCGCCCAATCACTGTGGTAAGTCTTCAGCGACTTCCAAACCTTCACAGACTTGGTCACTCGGCGATCCACAATTCCTCTTGGATGCTCTAGACCATGAGGCCTAACCGTCTGGAAGAAGCACAGTCTTCAAAGGTAACAAGGCGCCGGATCCACGAGGATCAATCTCTTCAGTGATGCTCAATCACTTTGGGTTTGTAGGGGTTTGGTTTTGGGTTTTCCTCACTCGATGATTTTTGCTCAAAGTCCTGAGGATGGGTTGCTCTCAAATGACAAGTGTCAAGTTCTCTCGAGCAGCCAACCAGCTAGTGGTTGTAGGGGCGGCTATTTATAGCCTAGGGAGCAGCCCGACATGATAAGACATAAATGCCCTTCAATGATATGACCGTTAGGTGGATAAGATATTTTGGGACAGGTGGCCAAGAAGACAAAGAACGGTCGGAAATTTGAATCTCAAATTCCTCGGGGCTATGATGTTCCTCATCGTAGGCAATCCAGACCGGCGAATTCCTAACTCCTCGCCGAATAAATTCTCTCGTGACGTAAGAACTTCGCCTCTCACATCAAGAAATTGACTGAACTGTATGAGATTTCCAAAGGCTTCACTCAAGGGATTGGTAGGTGTAGGATTTTGAGTTGAGCATCACATGGAAATTTTTCCTTAGTATTTCCTCGACCCCCTTTAACAGACGGTGTTTCCTGTGACTCAAGAAAAAGAAAACGAAACTACGAAAACAAAAGTATTCACGCCCCAAAGTGGCCGTCGACCAGAACTCCACCTGAAACCATGATGTAGGAGATCGAAAGAATCCCAACTTCTCCAACAAATCGCTAGAACACCTGCCCCAAGGTGGGCGCCAACTGTCGTGGTTCTAAGTCTGACAGTAGAATGGGGGGTAGGAATGGAGAGGCAAGATCCTAGCTATGGAGTAGTTGTATACGCAAGGGATTTACGAGTTCAGGCCCTTCTCGGAGGTAGTAACAGCCCTATGTCTCGGAGCCCAGAGGCGGTCGACTGGATTATATGTGTATGTGTTACAGGGGTGCGAACCCTTCTACCTGTGGAGGGGGGTGGCTTATATAGAGTGCGTCAGGACCCCAGCCAGCCTACGTAGCGGAGGGTTTAAGTTACGTTAAGGCTAGGCGTTACTGGTAACGCCTTATATAAAGTATCATTATGACCATAAAGACTATTTAACTACAGACCGTTTGGACACCGAGTGGCTCTTGGACTCCTGGTGGTAGAGTGGGTCTTCATGGTCGAGTGTCTTTGAATCTGTCGAGTGGAAACCTACCAGGTCGACTGGAAGGTCGCTTCTTTCGCGAGTGTCCTTGGGGAGGGTACCTTTGGGCAGGTCTATGACCCTACCCTAGGTACATGACTTCATCACCGGGTGCAGCAGCAGCCACAATCTTCTGTACTCGGTCCGTTGTTGTTGTTTCCCTGCACCAAGATCTCCAAGCTTTGACTTTTTGGTGTCCTTAGATTATCGATGGAAGTAGACGAAAGAGGGGATGCCTTCCGGGGCATCCCCAAGCTTTGACTTTTTGGTGTCCTTAGATTATCTTGGGGGTGCCATGGGCATCCCCAAGCTTAGGCTCTTGCCACTCCTTGTTCCATAATCCATCAAAAGATTTCACCCAAAACTTGAAAACTTCACAACACAAAACTCAACAGAAATCTCGTGAGCTCCGTTAGCGAAAGAAAACAAAAGACCACTTCAAGGTACTGTAATGAAATCATTCTTTATTTATATTGGTGTTAAACCTACTGTATTCCAACTTCTCTATGGTTTATAAACTATTTTACTAGCCATAGATTCATCAAAATAAGCAAACAACACACGAAAAACAAAATCTGTCAAAAACAGAACAGTCTGTAGTAATCTGTAACTAACGCAAACTTCCGGAACTCCAAAAAAATCAACCAAAATAGGAAGACCTAGGATTTATTTTTATTGATCAGCAGCAATTGGAATCACTATTTTATCACGTTCTGGTGATTTTTAAAAATTGTTTTCGTGAACAGAAAGTTTCTGGAAATTACAGCAAGATCAAATAACCATCATCCAAGAAGATCCTATAGGTTTAACTTGGCACAAACACTAATTAAAACATAAAACCACATTTAAACAGAAGGTAGATGGATTATTTATTCCTAAACAGAAGCAAAAGCAAAAAAACTAAAAATAAAATTGGGTTGCCTCCCAACAAGCGCTATCGTTTAACGCCCCTAGCTAGGCATAATAGTAAGGATAGATCTAGGTATTGCCATATTTGGTAGGCAATCCATAAGTGGCTCTCATGATAGATTCATATGGTAATTTTATTTTCTTTCTGGGGAAGTGTTCCATGCCTTTCTTTAATGGAAATTGGAATCTAATATTCCCTTCCTTCATATCAATAATTGCATCAATCGTTCTAAGGAAAGGTCTACCAAGAATAATAGGACATAAAGGATTGCAATCTATATCAAGAACGATAAAATCTACGGGCACATAATTCCTATTTGCAACAATAAGAACATCATTAATTCTTCCCATAGGTTTCTTAATAGTGGAATCCGCAAGATGCAAGTTTAGAGAGCAATCATCAAAATCACGGAAATCTAGCAAATCACACAAAGTTTTGGGAATAGTGGAAACACTAGCACCCAAATCACATAAAGCATAAAATTCATGATCCTTAATCTTAATTTTAATAGTTGGTTCCCATTCATCATAAAGTTTTCTAGGGATAGAGACTTCCAACTCAAGTTTTTCTTCATAAGATTGCATCAAGGCATCAACGATATGTTTGGTGAAGGCTTTATTTTGACTATAAGCATGAGGAGAATTTAGCACGGATTGCGACAAGGAAGTACAATCAATTAAAGAGCAACTTTCATAATTAAAATTCCTTGAAATCCAAGATAGTGGGTTTAGCAACATCTAGGGTTTTAATCTTTTTAGTCCCACTTTTATCAATTTTATCATCAATATCTAAAAACTCTGAATTTTTGGAACGCCTTCTAGGTAAAGGTGGATCATATTCAGTCTCATCATCATCAAGATTCATATTGCAAAACAAAGATTTAATAGGGGACACATCAATAACTTTTAGATCTTCATCTTGATTTTCATAGGAATCCGGTTTAGCGGCCATCTTATTGACTAAGGTAGCCTGCTTATCCGAAATTTCAGCAGTCAACTTCTCAAGACGAGCAATTTGGGATCTTATACCATCGAATTCTTTAGACATATCATCGAGCTCTTTATTCATATAACTCATAAAACTTTTTTTTCTTTAAGCTCGTTTCTGAAGAAATTATTATGCTCAAATTGCAAAACCATAAAACTCCTGACATTACTTTGGATCTCTTCTAACCTTTTAAGGTGGAGATCACCAAATCTAGGTACAGCCATCGTGACAAGCAAGCAATCCAACACAAAAGCAAACAAAAAGGCAAGCGAGAAAAAAGGCAAATGGAAAAGAGAGGGCGAATAAAACGGCAAGGGTGAAGTGGGGGAGAGCAAAACGAGAGGCAAATGGCAAATAATGTAATGCGAGAGACAAGGGATTGTGATGGGTACATGGTATGTTGACTTTTGCGTAGATTCCCCGACAACGGCGCCAGAAATTCTTCTTGCTACCTCTTGAGCACTGTGTTGGATTTCCCCGAAGAGGAAAGGATGATGCAGCAAAGTAGCGTAAGTATTTCCCTCAGTTTTTGAGAACCAAGGTATCAATCCAGCAGGAGGCCACGCGCGAGTCCCTCGTACCTACACAAAGCAAATAACTCCTCGCAACCAATGCGAATAGGGGTTGTCAATCCCTTCACGGTCACTTACGAGAGTGAGATCTGATAGATATGATAGATAATATTTTTGGTATTTTTGGTATAAATATGCAAAGTAAAATAAAAAGGCAAAGTAAAAAAGCAAAGAAATAATAAAGTGATGGAAGATTAATATGATGAGAATAGACCCGGGGGCCATAGATTTCACTAGTGGATTCTCTCAAGAGCATAAGTATTTTACGGTGGGTGAACGAATTACTGTTGAGTAATTGACTGAATTGAGCATAGTTATGAGAGTATCTAGGTATGATCATGTATATAGGCATCACGTCCGAGACAAGTAGACCGACTCCTGCCTGCATCTACTACTATTACTCCACTCATCGACCGCTATCCATCATGCATCTAGAGTATTAAGTTCAAGAAAACAGAGTAACGCCTTAAGCAAGATGACATGATGTAGAGGGATGAATTCATGCAATATGATAAAAAAACATCTCGTTATCCCCGATGGCAACAATACAACTCGTGCCTTGCTGCCCCTACTGTCACTGGAAAAGGACACCGCAAGATTGAACCCAAAGCTAAGCACTTCTTCCATTGCAAGAAAAACCAATCTAGTAGGCCAAACCAAACTAATAATTCGAAGAGACTTGCAAAGGTAACCAATTGTACATAAAAGAATTCAGAGAAGATTCAAATATTGTTCATAGATAATCTTGGTCATAAACCCACAATTCATCGGTCTCAACAAACACACCGCAAAAAGAAGATTACATCGGATAGATCTCCACGAGAGAGGGGGAGAACATTATATTGAGATCCAGAAAGAGAGAAGAGGCCATCTAGCTACTAACTATGGACCCGAAGGTCTGAGGTAAACTACTCACACTTCATCGGAGGGGCTATGATGTTGATGTAGAAGCCCTCCATGGTGGATTCCCCTTCCGGCGGAGCTCCGGAACAGGCCCCAAGATGGGATCTCGTGGATACAGAAAGTTGCGGCGGTGGAATTAGGTTTTTGGCTCCGTATCTGATCGTTTGGGGGTACGTTGGTATATATAGGAGGAAGGAGTACGTCGGTGGAGCAACGGGGGGCCCACGAGGTGGGCGCGCCTAGGGGGTGGGCGCGCCCACCCTCGTGGCCGCCTCCTTCTTTCTTGACGTGGGGTCCAAGTCTCCGGATCATATTCAGTGAGAAAATCACGTTCGAAGGTTTCATTCCGTTTGGACTCGTTTGATATTCCGCTTCTTCAAACATTGAAATAGGCAAAAAAACAGCAATTGGCTGGGCCTCCGGTTAATAGGTTAGTCCCAAAAGTAATATAAAAGTGGGAAATAAAGCCCAATATGGTCCAAAACAGTAGATAATATAGCATGGAGCAATCAAAAATTATAGATACGTTGGAGACGTATCACCGAGAAACCCAGCCTCTGCAGTAGTTCAAAGAGGTACTCCCATAATATGCTATCAAAAGCCCTAGCTATATCTAACTTAAGCAGAAGCGACGGAGTTTTGTTCCTATGAAGAGCTCGGACTGAATTTTGGACGAATAAGTAGCTGTCGTGGATGCATTTCCATCGTTGGAAGGCCGTTTGGGCCGGCGAGATAATCCTATCAATGACGGCCGCCAGCCTCATGGATAATACTTTTGTGATCAGTTTTGCAATGGAATGAATGAGGCTTATAGGCCTAAAATCACTCATTCTGGTGGCCCCGTCCTTCTTGGGTATGAGTGCAATCATGGCTGCGTTGATTTCAGCAAAATTACCATCTGCCAGGTTATAGAAGTGATCAAAAACTGCCATAACATCATCCTTTATGATGATCAAGCAAGCTCTAAAGAAAGACCCCAAGAAGCTGTCTGGCCCTGGTGCCTTTTCTGACGGAGATGCCATCACAGCAGCCCAGACTTCAGGTTCCGAGAAAGGATTATCCAACCCCTCATTTTGCAAATTTGGCATATCCAATTCCTCCCAGTTGATGGAGCACTGTCTTTCCTCTTTTTTCCCCCAACAGGTTAGCAAAGTGGTTGTGAGCAATTGCTGCTTTTTCCTCATGGGCAGTGGTTGTACTCGTGTCCGCTTGTGGAGAGTGAATAAAATTCTTCCTCCTTCTAGAAATAATTTTTGCTTGGAAGAAGGTCGATCGTGCATCTCCCGCCCTAAGCCAGGTTAATCTTGAGGCTTGTATTTTCCTTGCTCTCTCCACTGCAACCAAGCCAAGGATCCGGAGTTTCAGTTGTTTCCTTAGCCAGAATTCATTTTGTGTCAGTCCTCTTCTCTCTTGAGCCACATCAAGCCGCAAGATCACTTCACACGCCAAGTGGAACTGAACTTTTGCATCACTGAAAAGAGTCCTTGCCCATATCTTTAGGTCATGCGTTGTCCTCTGCATCTTCTTCTTGAGCTTGATGATTGGGCAGGTGTGATTAATTGGTTGCTGCCAAGCTCTTTCAACAGTTTCCTGAAAGTGAGGAAATCTTGTCCAAAAAAACTCAAAACAGAATGATGCTCTTCTGCGTGGCGCCGCAGTGTTTGCAAGCAACAGCAAACAGTGATCTGAGCAAGCTGTTGCCGTAGCCATCAACATGAATGAGGGGAAGAGGGCATCCCATTCCGAATTGCAGAACACCTTGTCAATGCTAACTATCGTCGAGTTTTCTCGCTCATTTGACCACGCGAACCTCCTGTTTTTGCATTTGATCTCTCTCAGGCCTGCTCTGTCGATTGCTGCCTTGAATATGCCCATGATCCTCCTATTCAAATTGAGGTTCCTCTTGTCACGGGCTTCATAGATGATGTTGAAATCTCCATTAAGGAGCCAGGGTTCTCCTTGTGGTGGTGCAGCCTGGGCTAGTTCGGCAAGAAATGCATCCTTTCTCGTGTCTTCCACCGGCCCGTAAACTGTTGTTAGCCAAAAATCCACTCCATCCTAAAGCAGAGACACCTTCCCCGTGATTCAGAAAATCCCAACTACATGTGTCGCGAAACTAATCACGCTCTTGTCCCAGAGGACAAAAATCCCTCCCCTAGTCCCAATTGCTGGTAGAACAGCACAACCATCTAATCTAGCTCCTCCCAGTTCTCTGACAATACTAGGCGTCCAAGTATCTAGTTTGGTTTCTTGCAAACAGAGGATGGTTGCTTGTTGTGCGTCTGCAATGCAATCTCTCGCATAGCCGTTCGCCTGGCTGGTGTATTCAGCCCCCTAATGTTCCAGCCGAGGATTGCGCATTTTGTACTACTCATAAGGAACAAGAAACATCTCCTGAAACAGCAACACCACCAACGAATTTCGACAGCTAATTTCATTGAGAGAGAACTGAAAATGGAATTGATACACAGCCACTCCGGCTGGTGGACGTTGTCGACCACCAATAGACCCCAAACCTCGACGACGACAGCTAAACCACCTACCACTACTGTTATAGGGAGAAACCAAACCTAGCTCAAGCCGGCCTACTGCCGGCCGCTGTCGGAAACTACTACAGTGAAGAAGGAGCGCTAACATGATTACACTACAGCCTCCTCGGCTTCAGCTTCAGGCCCTGCCATGCCCACGACCACGCGCAGCGCCTCCTTGTTGATCCTGGTCAGGTTGGCGATGACATTGATGTCATCGTCCGAAAGTAGCTCGTCGAACCTACAGATGAGTGCTTCAGCTGCCTTGGCCGTCATCTTCTCTTTTGGTCCCAGCAGACCTAGACCCTTTACCAAGCGTAGCGTGGCACGCTCAGCCACCAGGGTGGTGTTGTTCTGTGCAGCCTAACGAGCACTCTAGCATGGTGGAGGCATGGAGGTTGCTCTGGACTTGGCCGGAGCAGGACACCTCCTGGACAGAGGGAGTGGCAGCAGTCCTGGAGCAGGGCTGGTAAAGAGGCCGCAGGCAGCAGGACCAGGATCTTGGAGCTCCAAATGGCAGACTTGCTTAGTTATCTCTCCAAGTTGCACTTCTACCATTGTCGCGACCGTGGGTGTTCTGCAGTTGAAGCTTGCCGGGTTGTGGGTTGGCCCTGACAGCGTCGGCCCGAAGAGGTCCGGGACTGCCATCAGAGCATCATCATCGTGTCTCTTCTCTCCGTCAGAGAACTCTAGTGGCGATGCCAGCGCAGCTTCAATCTCGGCATCGAGGTGTGCAGCGTCGGCACTGGCCGGACCCATGGCGGTGATCGGCTTCTTTGCTTGAGCGAAGAACTGATCGAGGTCGTCATTGAGGGCTTCAGAACTGAGCTGGGCAGGCGGTGCAGGGGCAGCAGCAGGCGGGTCCTTTCTTGCATTCCTCTTGGGTCCATGGCTAGTGGCCTTGCGCCTCTGCCCCTTGGAGCTGCCGGAGTGGTGATGCGACAACAAGAGCGATCGCGACGGCACACTCCGGACGTGACTTCGCCGAGCTTGGTGGCGCGCCGCCCAAAGAAGGTGTCCTTTCGTGATCTTCTGCCGGCACCGTCGTTGTCGGGGTCGCGCCTGGAGCTGCCGAGGGGCATGCCCCGGCAGCCCGTGTCCACCACCAGAGCGCGAGCCTGCCACCTGTGCGGCCCTTCACGGTGACCATCCTCCACATGCATGGACCAGGTGCCAGGTGATAGTCTCCAACGTATCTATAATTTTTGATTGTTCCATGCTATTATATATTCTGTTTTGGATGTTTAATGGGCTTATTTATACACTTTTATATTATTTTTGGGACGAACCTATTAACCGGAGGCCCAACCCAAATTGTTGTTTTTTGCCTATTTCAGAGTTTCGCAGAAAAAGAATATCAAACGGAGTCTAAACGGAATGAAACCTTCGGGAACGTGATTTTTGGAACAAACGTGATCCAGAGGACTTGGAGTCTACATAAAGTAATAAACGAGCAGAGCACGGGGTAGGGGGGTGCGCCCACCTTCCCCAGGCGCGCCCTCCAACCTCGTGAGGCCCACGTTGCTCCACCGACGTACTTCTTCCTCCTATATATACCTATGTACCCCCAAACCATTAGAGGCATCGACGAAAACCTAATTCCACCGCCGCATCCTTCTGTACCCGTGAGATCCCATCTTGGGGCCTTTTATGGCGTCCTGCCAGAGGGGGCATTGATCACGAAGGGCTTCTACATCAACACCATAGCCTCTCCGATGATGTGTGAGTAGTTTACCTCAGACCTTCGGGTCTATAGTTATTAGCTAGATGGCTTCTTCTCTCTCTTTGGATCTCAATATAAAGTTCTCCTCGATTCTTTTGGAGATCTATTCGATGTAATCTTCTTTTGTGGTGTGTTTGTCGGGACCGATGAATTGTGGGTTTATGATCAAGATTATCTATGAACAATATTTGAATCTCCTCTGAATTCTTTTATGTATGATTGGTTATCTTTGCAAGTCTCTTCGAATTATCAGTTTGGTTTGGCCTACTAGATTGATCTTTCTTGCAATGGGAGAAGTGCTTAGATTTGGGTTCAAGCTTATGTGTCCTTTCCCAAAGGATGAGGGCCAGCAAGGCACGATTGTATTGTTGCCATCGAGGATAACAAGATGGGATTTATATCATATTGCATGAGTTTATCCTCTATATCATGTCATCTTGCTTAAAGCGTTACTCGTTCTTATGAACTTAATACTCTAGATGCATGCCGGATAGTGGTCGATGTGTGGAGTAATAGTAGTAGATGCAGGTGAGTCGGTCTACTTGTCACGGACGTGATGCCTATATACATGATCATACCTAGATATTCTCATAACTATGCTCAATTCTATCAATTGCTCGACAGTAATTTGTTCACCCACCATAATACTTATGCTCTTGAGAGAAGCCACTAGTGAAACCTATGGCCCCCGGGTCTATTCTCTATCATATTAATCTTCCAACACTTAGCTATATTTCTATTGCCCTTTTATTTTACTTTGCATCTTTATCTCTCTTTATCATAAAAATGCCAAAAATATTATCTTATTATATCTATCAGATCTCATTCTCGTAAGTGACCATGAAGGGATTGACAACCCCTTTATCACGTTGGTTGCGAGGTTCTTATTTGTTTGTGTAGGTGTGAGGGACTTGAGCGTGGCCTCCTACTGGATTGATACATTGGTTCTCAAAAACTGAGGGAAATACTTACGCTACTTTGCTGCATCACACTTTCCTCTTCAAGGGAAAACCAACGCAGTGCTCAAGAGGTAGCACCGGGGTAGGTGCGTGGTAGCGCATCATCATCGCCGGAGCCGGAAGAAGGCAAGCCACTCTGCGCGGAGTGGGAGGAGCATGGAGAGCGGAGAGACCAGTCTTCGATGCGATCCACGTGGATGAAGAGGTCGTACCACGTCGCGCCCAGAGGAGGCGCCACCCTGCGGTCCAGCAGCGAGAATCCGTCCATCTCCTCCACCCGTCCGGCGCCCCGCGGAAGCTTCCAGTAGATGTGCCTGGTGGAGATGAATGACATGTCCCATACCCAGACCCAGCAGGCAAATGTCTTGGTGTGGCCGCGCTCCAGCGTGCGGCTGTCGAGCCGGTCGGTGCACACTTTGTCACCGAGCACCTCCTGCGCCCCCTCGATGGACCAGTATTGCATGGGCATGTGCTTGACGATGCAACAGACGTGCAGGTTGAAGGTGGCGAAGCCGGCGTGGTCGTCCTCGCTCCAAGGCTGGATGGCGAGGTTGGCACCGTCGACGCGCAGGGTGCCACGACGCACCGCATTGGCATGGTGGGCCGGCTGGGTGAAGACGACGAAGAAGTCTTTAGGCTGGTGAGGAGTGACCCATAGCTGGTGGGGCGCGACGCAAAGCTGGGCCTCCATAGCATGCCCGACCGCCATTGGGGATGTGGCCGCCACCCCGTCCAGAGCGTGCAGCGTCACCGCATGCTGCGTGAGGAAGAAGACGGCCCGCTCCACCTCCATAGAGGACACCCCCACCTTGTGGCTGGTGCGGGGGTGGTGCGCAGGGTCTGCCAGGCTGAGCTCGACCATCGGAGGTGCGGGAGGGTGGGTGGGGAGCGACTGATACGGCGGCAGAGGCAATGGAGATGGCGGTGGCTTCAAGGGAGGGAAGTGCAGGCGGGAGCGCACAGGGGGGCGAGGGGCGAGCGGACCTAGCCTAGCTGCAGCGGGGCCGCCTGGGCCATTGCGAGGATTTGGCGGACACTCACGGCCAAAATGCCCCGGCCGCTCACAGATAATGCAGTGAAGCGGGTCTCTATAGTCTTTCCAGCGATGGAGCTTGCTGAGGAATCGAAAGCAGCGGCCGCGGAAACGGCTTAAGAAGGCCTCGCGCCCACCGGTTGCATTGAACGCAGCCCGACGATCCTGGGGGAGGGGCGGAGGGGTCCTGCTGTTGCCCGGCAGATCGGAGGTGCGCCCGCGGTTCTTCTTGGAGGAGACAGCCGTCCATCCACCGTCTAGCCCCGAAGAGGAAAGATTGACTGCGGGGGGCAGGACAACTATGATAGATTGGAGACGACGGGGTCGGCAGGATCCACAGGATCTGCGGCAGGGTCGACGATGATGGATTTAAGGCACTGAGCTGGTCGCTCCGCCGGATCCGGCCCAATTACTGCATCCACGGCCGTTGAGCATTCACCACGAAGCGGGATTCGTGGTTGGAATGTCGGATCTGGAGCAGGGGAGGCGCCACGGCTTTGGGACGCATTGGGGGGTGGTGGAGATGCCGTCTTCGGACCACGGAGCCGCAGCTAGATCCAGGCCGAGAGGAGCGCGGCACGCCCATGCCGCCGCGAGGGGCGAGGGGAGGGGAGAGGTGCAGAGGGTGGCCGCTGCGGCCAGAGTGGCCAGCTGCGCGGGGAGAGCTTGGGCAGGGGCTCTCGAGGGTTCCAACATTCCATTCGCAGGAAAATTCATATAAGCTGTCAACTGCAAATGGCTTGGTTTCTTTCGAGACACTAAAATATCTTACTAGATAGTAGGGTTTATACATGTGCTGGACTATCAATCCTTACAGTTCGATGAACAGATTTATCCATTGAAGAAAAATTGATATTAGTAACTATGTGATATATATGCAGATCCAAGTTGGCATGATGAAATATGGATAGACAACATTAATAGGTCCAGTTCCTT
Source organism: Aegilops longissima (assembly GCA_021605205.1). Classification (NCBI taxonomy): domain Eukaryota; kingdom Viridiplantae; phylum Streptophyta; class Magnoliopsida; order Poales; family Poaceae; genus Aegilops; species Aegilops longissima. The sequence continues at coordinate 168,234,024 of CM038678.1, forward strand.
GAGTTTGTGGTTAATGGAGGTATATGGTACAGTCTCAAGTGAAGTACAACATGCATGCTCGTTTATATCTTGTCACAACTGAATTACATGCATGCTAATTTTTACTAATATCAACTAATTACATGCATGCTAATTTTTACTCTATTGCCAATCTGTAGAAAGGCCTTCTATAATTGCTTAATGTCGTCAAGTGAACTCTTGCGTTTGGAACCTTCACCATTTTCTGTTACTCAATGTAATTTAGTTTGGTAAGCTATATTTCTCATGTTTATTTTGTTTTAGATCTTTCAACATGGTATTGTTGATCTGCGGGGGCTATCATTCTTCATTACCTATGCAACATTGGCACTTTCTAGGCTGAAATATCTTATCAAGCACATTGTTTGCGGCGTAATGGCCTATGATCAGGTTTGTACACAGTTAATTGTCTCATATGTGCAATGCAAGTAGAGCAGGTTTAAATAAATCATAATAGGGTTGTTTGTGCTAGATGATACTAATTACATGTATCAAGTTGATCTATATGTTCTTTTTTGTCAATGAGCAAATCATCAAGGCTTGTGTTGCATTCTTAGGAAAATTTGTGGTTAGTGAAATTGAAAGAGAAGGACAGGCAGCCGCTGCTAAACCAAGATCTCCATCTCTTGACTCCGTCAATCAATTGCATTAACTTTGATTTTGAGTGTCGTTCACTTATTTTTGCTTCTTTACTGTTCGATTTGCCTAGATCATTGGTAAACTATTTATCTACTATTGGAAATACAATTTAGTGCAATAGTTTCTCCAATGATAACATTTTATTGTGTTATCCAATGATTACACAGAAAATATGCATTGACTCTTGGCTCTCCTATTATGATGCAGTTGCTCCCTCTGTCGCCGTCTGCACTGCGAAGGCATCAGTCAATCAGGATGCAGGTTGGATACACTTGTACTTTTTTTATTTCTTCAGAAGTCTTCCCAATGTTTTCTTGGAGTATAGTATCTGATGATATGTTTTGTGAAGCTGTTTGTCAATCGGATCATGGGTGGCATTGTTGCATTTCTTAAGAATAGAAATTAAATTAGCACCTGTAGTCCTTGCTGAACAGATGACAAAGAATGGCACTATCAGCAATGGGGTAATGTTGCTTCCTTTTGATTGTGCTACTTTGCTGCACTGATTATGATGGCCAAAACTTGATTTTGACAGTTTATTTTGTTCTGTCTTGGAAGTGATATGGGTTCTGTATCTTGCTTTCTTACTCTTGGGCACCTTTTCCTATAATCCTGGATCTAGCTCATGGTTAATATATTAGTGTAATTGATCTGGACTAATAATTTATCAGCTGCTTAAGAAATTGTGAGGCATTTAATCTTCTCATGAGCTAATGTTCATGTACATAACTCAGTGGTCAAACCATGTGTAACTAGGCTGGGAGCGCATACGCCCGCCTCAGAAGTGACATTCAGTATTTATCTCCAACAGATCATATGCCAATAAACTATTTAAATGGATAATACAGTTCACACACACTATCTCTCTCTCTCTCTCTCTCTCTCTCTCTCTCTCTCTCTGATGTTAACTCTGTTCTGTTACATAAGAGTAATAGATGCACCTTTCATTTGTATCAATTGGCCAGTATTTGATGGATACTTACATTAGATTTCTATTACATATAATGATGGGAAGTTACATTAGATTAACTGAATATAATTATCCATTCGATGTCATACTTACATTTGGTGACTCACAATATAATGATGGATGCTTACATTAGATTAACTCTGCTCATTTCACTTCCGCTCTTCATTTTACTCTTCTTTCCAAGCAAATAGTTTTATTCGGTCGCTCTTATGGTACACCCTTTCCAGTGGCAATAATAACTATTCATATTTCTAACGCAGAACTACAATGAAGAGAATGAATAGAATCACCAGCCAGAGTATATCATCCGCGGTGAGCACATGGCTTATTTTTAGTTTTTTATATATGAAACAATGAACTCCCAGAATCATAATCCACCATGTATCAGTGTATTTCCTTATCTACTGCCTTTAGCTATTCACTACATGTGCTACATAAATATTTATTTCCTTTGGTACTGATTGCTCTCGGCATCACTGTCTCACAAACTTTGCAATGACACTGCTCTATTCTACTTTTCCTTACTCAATGTTTGTGTCCTTTTCACTGATTACGTTCAGCAAGCCTGTCTGACAAGGTTTGAAATGTCAGTGCTGCTCTGAATCTTTATGCAATGTTGCTCTGAATCTTTATACAATGCTGCTTTGAATCTTTATACAATCATTTATGTTTTCAGAATCACTTTTCCTTACTCAAGGGGAGGTCGCCGATGGTGAGGAGGTGCACCAGCAAAGACACCGCAAGTCATGTGTCAATATAATCTAGCACTCTAAGTACTCCTAATTATGCTCTGTCGTGATGAACCTATAGTCTACTTCTGGATGTTGCTATCTGCTGCTCTTGAAGATGTTAAATATATGTCGTTGCCTATGTAAACTCTATTACTGTCAGTAAGCTGGCTCACATCCGCCTAAGTATATATGTCTATTTATGTTGCTATTTTCTGCTTCAAAACTCAGTTCCTTAACCAACGTCAGAAACGCTAATCAGAACAAACAAGTATGTGAAAGGGTGCCCACTAGCGGGCATCGCCCAGCTCCCCCTCAGGAGGCGCGCCAAGGGCGCGCCCCAACCCCTAGTACACTCCAAGAGTACTGATAGTTCCGCCTCTAGAGCGCTGGAATAGGAGACCAACATTTGACAAGAAGTGAAGATGATCTTCCCAAAGTTATCTCGCAAAATCATACCAGTGCTAGTAGTTCCAACAATGCAGACGAACCATCCATATCATTTATGTAATGGATGTTGTAGTACCCGCCTCCTGGGGCTCTTCACATGCGAGATGGCTCTCAGCGCCTTTTGTTTTGCGGTCACGTGCCAAGGGGGCCTCTCGGGGGCTCTCCGCGTCGTCCGATCAGTCCGGACAGCTCGCGCGATGGGTGGACCACGCGCGCCCATGGCCACTGTCATGCGACGGCTTCAGTTGCGCACGCGTTCGGTGTCCCACGGGTTGTCTCGCGCGCCAGCCGGACATATGCGTCGGGATCCTCGTCCCCCGCCTGGCTGGTTCGGTCACACCAGATGGGGTGCATTGTGGTCACAGAGTCGGCTCGTACATGGGCCCACACGGATGCGTGCGTGCGGCACGCGTGGTGCAACGCCTGCATGCGCCGGCGTTGCACTCACCCGGTTGTTCGGTGGGCCGCCCAGCCGGCTGTGCGGCCCGGGCCTTTCAACCGGCTATGCTGCTGCCTAGGGGGCACTTGCCTGGGCCTTTCGACTACCCGGCTGTTTGGCAGGGGCGTTATGTAGGTTTGGCATGGGCCCAATGGTTCGCATGGTGGTGGACGCACGACCAGACATGGCCCACGCATATATGCACACATTAGTTTTTTGGTATTTCTCCTTAAGGCAATTGCGTTTGGTGGTGCATAAAAGATGCCCACACTCTTTTCTTCCACATGACAGACGGCGCAGGTACGCCTCTTCCCTGCTCCCATCTCACAAATCTACGCCAGGAAGGACAGATGCGACCTTCAAAGCGGTGGTGCAAGATCTCGATCTGAGTGGGATGGACGGACGGACGCAACAACCCAGACGGTAGCACTAGCACGGGAGGGACGGAAGGAGATGAGGAGGTCCAAAGGTCGATGGCTGGTATGTATGCATGTGTTTCCATTCATATGCTCTGTTTACTAGTGAAATCACTATGATTGCAACATTAAATTTAGATGTGATACAGTGCTTGCAGATCGACCATTCTGTCATAGAAAGTTTTTGCGCAAACGGCAGAACCTACATATTATCTAGGGTCTACCCAACAACGGCCAAAATTCACACATGTTCTTCTTGAAAATGGGCAGTCGTCCAATATCCGGATCACATCTCTGAGAGCCTGGGTGTCGGTGCACAAAAAGAGGGGTGTGTTTTGCACCCTTTACTGCTGCACGGCAATCGAGCTACCATGGTCACATCAAGCAGAACAGGGAAGGTGAGTCAAGGTAAGACCGAAGCCCAAGATAATCAGAGCAACGCCAAGGCCAAGACCACAAAGAGCAGAGGGACGGAGCAGGTTCCCTCGGCAAGACCCTTGCCGGGGCAGCCTCAGTAGCCCCGGCAAGATCCTTGCCGGGACAGCCCACCCCACGCCAACGGAGCGAGCCACCCTTGAGCCCACGGTCCCCAACGCTGTCATCTGCGTGGGGCCAGGGCTTGATAAGGCACCTCTGTGGTGGCATGCAGATCTTTGTGAAGACATATTCAAGATCAGATGAGGATTAGAAGACGACGATCCTCGGCGATCCTCGGCAAGATCCTTGCCGAGGAAGGCCACCAGACCCCCGGCAAGGCCCTTGCCGGGGACGACAGCGCGCCACGGCAAGACCCTTGCCGGGCCACCCGGCAAGACCCTTGCCGGACCACCCGGCAAGGCCTTCACCAAGGACACCAGCAGGGTCACTGCCAGGCCCACGTCAACCAAGCTTACACCGCAGTTCACATGCAGCTGTCAGCCCAACAAGCTGGGCGGGGACCTGCGTGGCAACATGCAGCTCCCAGGCCAACTCATCAAGCGCCTACGTGGCGGCATGCAGATCTTCGTGAAGGCTTCACCACCACGCCACCTCAGCTGCCTGCCTACCTACATGGCGCCGCACGCATCGCTCGCCAGGGCGCGTGTCAAAGTAAGGAGGAGCGGCGACGGACAGGACGGGCCTCGCCCCCGCCCCCAATAAAGCATGGGGACACCTAAGCTATGCATTTAATGCGTCTTGTCCTGAATACGAGCGATAAGCTCAGGCATCAGACGCCTTTCCACCTCACGTGTGCCCTTTGTGGCAGCCCTTTCGACTATAAAAGGAGGCCCGCGGCATCTTGGAGGAGGATTCGCTCTTCAACCACGACCGACCACGGCTAGTTCGAGAGCTCAAGAACTCTCTGAAATACACCCACCAAAGCAGGACTAGGGTTTTACGCATCCTCGCGGCCCGAACCTGGGTAAACGATCCTTGTGCTGTCTACTAGCCCTGCTCTTCTCGCAACCCCGTGCCCCGGCAACCGTAGTAGGGATTCTTGTGATCCCATAGGTGTCGTTCCACACCGACATCTTTGGCGCGCCAGGTAGGGGGCGCAATTGTGAGAATCTGGTCTAGTAGTTAGCCTAGCAGTTCTTCATCGCCCTTGGCTCCTGAGAAGAAGGCGACCGGAGGAACGGCGCCGGCTCGGCAACAGAAAAGCTAAGTCATTAAGAGCCTTGAGTTATTTCCTCCTATACATAAAGTTATTGTCCTCGGAGATCTCGCCTATGTATGAGAAACCTGCACGCAAAGGGGCCCTCCCGCAATTGGCAACGCCCTTGTTCTGTTTCGAGTCCGCTCAACAGCTCAAAGCGGCCGCGTCGAGAGTGGCGGGGTAGCCTTCCACACTTGGCAACGCTCCCGACTCTGACTCGAGTCAAGCTCGACATTTCGGGCGGCCGCGCTAAGGGAGGCAAGGTGGTTCGCCCGGCAGCAAGCACACTCGGCAGGCCAATGGGGATCCGTCCCCAAGACGCCGCCTTGGGTTTACGCGCCGGCGAGCCTACCCAGTAACATAGGGAGGACATGCAAAGGAAGATCGAACCGGAAAATAACATGCATAATACTGAAAGTGCTGCACAGTTATATTACATCAAATTGTTGCTGCGGTTCTAACTAGAGATAGCGATTGTCTTGGTTGTGAACCTGCAGCGGCGATAAAGAACGGGATGCCTAATCCTGGCGCTGGCCCTCCATCCTCTGGATTTCGCCGACTCGGCTGATGATGGGCTTGATGCGCTCCCTGAGCGGCGCGAGGTCGGTTCCCTCCGGCAAGCTCTCCAGCGCGGCGTCAAAGTCGAGGTTGGGGTACCAGTGCGCCACCTTGGTGAGAACCTTGGTCATGGCACCCTGGCAAAGCCTCCGGGACTCGTCGGCCAGTGAGGCCGCCCGGTTGTCGTGGAGCCGCTTGATACGTCTCCAACGTATCTATAATTTTTGATTGTTCCATGCTATTATATTTTGTGTTTTGGATGGTTATGGGCTTTATTAAACACTTTTATATTATTTTTGGGACTAACCTATTGACCCAGAGCCCAGTGCCAGTTCCTGTTTTTTCCCTTGTTTCAGTGTTTCGAAGAAAAGGAATATCAAAGGGAGTCGAAACGGAATGAAACCAACTGGAGTGCATGTCAGGAAAGAAATGAGGGAGCCACGAGGCAGGGAGGCGCGCCCACCCCCCTAGGGCGCGCCCTCCACCCTCTTGGGCCCCTCGTGGCTCCCCTGACGTACTTCTTCTTCCTATATATACCCATATACCGTAAAACTTCCAAGGAACAGAATAGATCGGGAGTTCCGCCGCTGCAAGCCTCTGTAGACACCAAAAACCTCTCGCGAGCCCGTTCCGGCACCCTGCCGGAGGGGTGAACCCTCACCGGTGGCCATCTTCATCATCCCGGCACTCTCCATGACGAGGAGGGAGTAGTTCACCCTCGGGGCTGAGGGTATGTACCAGTAGCTATGTGTTTGATCTCTCTCTCTCTCTCTCATGTTCTTGATTTGGCACAATCTTGACGTATCACGAGCTTTGCTATTATAGTTGTATCTTATGTTTCTTCTCCCCCTCTACTCGCTTCTAATGGACTGAGTTTTCCCTTTGAAGTAATCTTATCGGATTGAGTCTTTAATGACTTGAGAACACTTGATGTATGTTTTGCCGTGCGTATCTGTGGTGACAATGGGATATCACGTGATTCACTTGATGTATGTTTTGGTGATCAACTTGCGGGTTCCGCCCATGAACCTATGCATAGGGGTTGGCACACGTTTTCATCTTGATTCTCTGGTAGAAACTTTGGGGCACTCTTTGAGGTTCTATGTGTTGGTTGAATAGATGAATATGAGATTGTGTGATGCATATCGTATAATCATATCCACAGATACTTGAGGTGACATTGGAGTATCCAGGTGACATTAGGGTTTTGGTTGATTTGTGTCTTAAGGTGTTATTCTAGTACGAACTCTAGGGCTGTTTGTGACACTTATAGGAATAGCCCAATGGATTGATTGGAAAGAATAACTTTGAGGTGGTTTCGTACCCTACCATAATCTCTTCATTTGTTCTCCACTATTAGTGACTTTGGAGTGACTCTTTATTGCATGTTGAGGGATAGTTATATGATCCAATTATATTATTATTGTTGAGAGAACTTGCACTAGTGAAAGTATGAACCCTAGGCCTTGTTTCAACGCATTGCAATACCGTTTACGATCACTTTTATTACTTGTTACCTTGCTGTTTTTATAATTTAAGATTACAAAAACCTATACCTACCATCCATATTGCACTTGTATCACCATCTCTTCGCCGAACTAGTGCACCTATACAATTTACCATTGTATTGGGTGTGTTGGGGACACAAGAGACTCTTTGTTATTTGGTTGCAGGGTTGTTTGAGAGAGACCATCTTCATCCTACGCCTCCTACGGATTGATAAACCTTAGGTTATCCACTTGAGGGAAATTTGCTACTGTCCTACAAACCTCTGCACTTGGAGGCCCAACAACGTCTACAGGGAGAAGGTTGTGTAGTAGACATCAAGCTCTTTTCTGGCGCCGTGCCGGGGAGGTTAGTGCTTGAAGGTATATCTTTAGATCTTGCAATCGAATCTTTTTGTTTCTTGTTTTAGCACTAGTTTAGTTTATAAAAGAAAACTACAAAAAAATGGAATTGAGTTTGTCTCATATGCTTCATCTTTTTAATATCTTTCGTGAGTATGATGGAAAAGAAAATTGTGCCAAAGTGTTATAAGAAGAATGTATTAAAATGTTTGGCACTAAATCCTTGGATGATGAGCATGATTGCAATGTTGTTAGTATGAATTCTTTGAATACCCATGATGCTAATGATATGCAAAGCCACAAGCTTGGGGATGCTATGTTTGATGAAGATGATATTTTTTGTCCCCCAAGCTTTGATGAGCAAATTTACTATGATGATAGCATGCCTTCTACCTATGATGATTATATTTATGAAAGTGGGTTTGGAAGAGTGTCAACTTTAGGAATTAATGATCCCACAATATTGGAGGATGTTGAATCTTATAATATTTATGAAAGTGGATTTGGAGGGGTCATGACTTTATTTAGTGATGTATCCACTATCTTGGAAGAGGTTTCAATCGATTATGATGAGAATAAAGTTGCTACTTATGATGATTATTGTGATGAAACTTATGCTATAAAAAGTAGTGATCATTATATTTATAAAACTTGTCATGATTATGAGTACCCTTTCTCTGAACATTACTCTTTTAATGTGGAAATTTTTTATAGTATTCAAGTCTCTTATGATACTCCCACTATTTCGAATGAGAAGAATTTTGCTTATGTGGAGAGTTGTAAAATTTCTATGCTTGTAGATCATGAAAAGAATGATTTAGGTGCTGGTTATATTGTTGAATTCATTCATGATGCTACTGAAAATGATTATGAGGGAGGAATATATGCTTGTAGGAATTGCAATAATATCAAGTTTCCTCTCTATGTGCTTAAAGTTTTGAAGTTATGCTTGTTTTACCTTCCTATGCAAGTTGATTCTTGTTCCCATAAGTTGTTTGCTCAAAAAATCCCTATGCATAGGAAGTGGGTTAGAATTAAATGTGCTAGTCATATTCTTCATGATGCTCTCTTTATGTTTCAATTCTTATCTTTTATGTGAGCATCGTTGAAATCATCATGCCTAGCTAGTGGCGTTAAACGATAGCGCTTGTTGGGAGGCAACCCAATTTTATTTTAGTTTCTTGATTTTTGGTTATGTTTAGGAATAAATAATCCATCTAGCTTCTGTTTAGATGTGGTTTTGTGTTTTAGTTAGTGTTTGTGCCAAGTAGAACCTTTGGGAAGACTTGGGTGAAGTCTTTATGATCATGCTGTAAAAAACAGAAACTTTAGCGCTCACGAGATTAGCTTCACCTTTTTACTGGAGAGTGATATTTAGTTGATTCGTTTTGCAGATGATTACTAGACAAATTCCTCAGGTCCACCAATTTATTTTAGAATTTTTGGAGTTCCAGAAGTATACCTTTGATACAGATTACTACAGACTGTTCTGTTTTTGACAGATTCTGTTTTCATTATGTTGCTTGCTTATTTTGATGAATCTATGGCTAGTAAAATAGTTTATAAACCATAGACAAGTTGGAACACAGTAGGTTTAACACCAATATAAATAAAGAATGAGTTCATTACAGTACCTTGAAGTGGTGTGTTTTTTCTTTTGCTAACGGAGCTTACGAGTTTTCTGTTAAGTTTTGTGTTGTGAAGTTTTCAAGTTTTGGGTAAAGATTAGATGGACTATGGAATAAGGAGTGGGAAGAGCCTAAGCTTGGGGATGACCAAGGCACCCTAAGGTAATATTCAAGGATAACCAAGAACCTAAGCTTGGGGATGCCCCGGAAGGCATCCCCTCTTTCGTCCTCGTTCATCGGTAACTTTACTTGGAGCTATATTTTTATTCACCACATGATATGTGTTGTGCTTGGAGCGTCATTTTATTTTCTTTAGATTTGCTTGCTGTTTGAATAAAGTATCAAGATCTGAAATTCTTAAATGTTAGAGAGTCTTCACATAGTTGCATAATTATCTGACTACTCGTTGATCTTCACTTATATCTTTCGGAGTAGTTTGTTGTTTGCTCTAGTGCTTCACTTATATCTTATAGAGCACGTTGGTGGTTTTATTTTGAAGAAATAGATTAACTCTCATGCTTCACTTAGATTATTTTGAGAGTCTTAAATAGCATGGTAATTTTCTTAAATAATAATAATATGCTTGGTATTCAAGATTTGTAAAACTTTCTTATGAGTGTGTTGAATACTAAGAAAAGTTTGATGCTTGATAATTGTTTTGAGGTATGAAGATGGTGATATTAGAGTCATGCTAGTTGAGTAGTTGTGAATTTGAGAAATACTTGTGTTAAAGTTTGTGATTCCCGTAGCATGCACGTATGGTGAACCGTTATGTGAGGAAGTCGGAGCATGATTAATTTATTGATTGTCTTCCTTATGAGTGGCGGTCGGGGACGAGCGATGGTCTTTTCCTACCAATCTATCCCCCTAGGAGCATGCGCGTAATACTTTGCTTTGATAACTTGTAGATTTTTGCAATAAGTATATGAGTTCTTTATGACTAATGTTGAGTCCATGGATTATATGCACTTTTCCCATCCTTCCACCATTGCTAGCCTCTCTAATACCGCGCACTTTTCGCCGGTATCATACACCCACCATATACCTTCCTCAAAATAGCCACCATACCTACCTATCATGGCATTTCCATAGCCATTCCGAGATATATTGCCATGCAACTTTCCACCGTTCCGTTTATTATGACACGCTCCATCATTGTCATATTGCTGTGCATGATCATGTAGTTGACATCGTATTTGTGGCAAAGCCACCTTTCATAATTCTTTCATACATGTCACTCATGAGTCATTGCACATCCTGGTACACCGCCGGAGGCATTCATATAGAGTCATATTTTGTTCTAAGTATCGAGTTGTAATTGTTGAGTTGTAAGAAAATAAAAGTGTGATGATCATCATTATTAGAGCATTGTCCCAGTGAGGAAAGGATGATGGAGACTATGATTCCCCCACAAGTCGGGATGAGACTCCGGACGAAAAAAAAGAAAAGAAAAAGAAAAAAAGAGGCCATAAAAAAAGGAAAAGGCTAAAAAAAGAATAAAAAATAAAAAATGAGAGAAAAAGAGAGAAGGGGCAATGCTACTATCCTTTTACCGCAGTTGTGCTTCAAAGTAGCACCATGATCTTCATGATAGAGAGTCTCTCATTTTGTCACTTTCATATACTAGTGGGAATTTTTCATTGTAGAACTTGGCTTGTATATTCCAATGATGGGCTTCCTCAAAATGCCCTAGGTCTTCGTGAGCAAGCGAGTTGGATGCACACCCACTTAGTTTCTTTTGTTGAGCATTCATATACTTATAGCTCTAGTGCATCCGTTGCATGGCAATCCCTACTCACTCACATTGATATCTATTGATGGGCATCTCCATAGCCCGTTGATACGCCTAGTTGATGTGAGACTATTTCCCCCCTTTTTGTCTTCTCCACAACCACCATTCTATTCCACATATAGTGCTATATCCATGGCTCACGCTCATGTATTGCGTGAAGATTGAATAAGTTTTGAGAATGTCAAAAGTATGAAACAATTGCTTGGATTGTCATCGGGGTTGTGCATGATTTAAATACTTTGTGTGGTGAAGATAGAGCATAGCCAGACTATATGATTCTGTAGGGATAACTTTCTTTGGCCATGTTATTTTGAGAAGACATAATTGCTTTGTTTGTATGCTTGAAGTATTATTATTTTTATGTCAATATGAACTTTTGTCTTGAATCTTTCGGATCTGAATATTCATATCACAATTAAGAAGAATTACAATGAAATTATGCCAACTAGCATTCCACATCAAAAATTATCTTTTTTATCATTTACCTACTCGAGGACGAGCAGGAATTAAGCTTGGGGATGCTGATACGTCTCCAATGTATCTATAATTTTTTATTGTTCCATGCTATTATATTTTGTGTTTTGGATGTTTATGGGCTTTATTAAACACTTTTATATTATTTTTGGGACTAACCTATTGACCCACAGCCCAGTGCCAGTTCCTGTTTTTTTCCCTTGTTTCAGTGTTTCGAAGAAAAGGAATATCAAACGGAGTCGAAACAGAATGAAACCAACTGGAGAAGTTATTTTTGGAAGAAAAGCTGCTGGAAAAACTTGGAGTGCATGTCAGGAAAGAAATGAGGGAGCCACGAGGCAGGGGGGCGCGCCCACCCCCCTAGGGCGCGCCCTCCACCCTCGTGGGCCCCTCGTGGCTCCCCTGACGTACTTCTTTTTCCTATATATACCCATATACTCGAAAACTTCCGAGGAGCAGAATAGATCGGAAGTTCCGCCGCTGCAAGCCTCTGTAGCCACCAAAAACCTCTCGGGAGCCCGTTCCGGCACCCTGCCGGAGGGGGGAACCCTCACCGGTGGCCATCTTCATCATCCCGGTGCTCTCCATGTCGAGGAGGGAGTAGTTCACCCTCGGGGCTGAGTTTATGTACCAGTAGCTATGTGTTTGATCTCTCTCTCTCTCTCTCTCTCTCTCTCTCTCTCTCTCTCGTGTTCTTGATTTGGCACGATCTTGACGTATCGCGAGCTTTGCTATTATAGTTGGATCTTATGTTTCTTCTCCCCCTCTACTCTCTTCTAATGGATTGAGTTTTCCCTTTGAAGTAATCTAATCGGATTGAGTCTTTAATGACTTGAGAACACTTGATGTATGTCTTGCCGTGTGTATCTATGGTGACAATGGGATATCACGTGATTCACTTGATGTATGTTTTGGTGATCAACTTGCAGGTTCCGCCCATGAACCTATGCATAGGGGTTGGCACACGTTTTCGTCTTGATTCTCCGGTAGAAACTTTGGGGCACTCTTTGAGGTTCTATGTGTTGGTTGAATAGATGAATATGAGATTGTGTGATGCATATCGTATAATCATACCCACGGATACTTGAGGTGACATTGGAGTATCTAGGTGACATTAGGGTTTTGGTTGATTTGTGTCTTAAGGTGTTATTCTAGTACGAACTCTAGGGCTGTTTGTGACACTTATAGGAATAGCCCAGCGGATTGATTGGAAAGAATAACTTTGAGGTGGTTTCGTACCCTACCATAATCTCTTCATTTGTTCTCCACTATTAGTGACTATGGAGTGACTCTTTGTTGCATGTTGAGGGATAGTTATATGATCCAATTATGTTATTATTGTTGAGAGAATTTGCACTAGTGAAAGTATGAACCCTAGGCCTTGTTTCAACGCATTGCAATACCGTTTACGCTCACTTTTATTACTTGTTACCTTGCTGTTTTTATATTTTCAGATTACAAAAACCTATATCTACCATCCATATTGCACTTGTATCACCATCACTTCGCCGAACTAGTGCACCTATACAATTTACCATTGTATTGGGTGTGTTGGGGACACAAGAGACTCTTTGTTATTTGGTTGCAGGGTTGTTTGAGAGAGACCATCTTCATCCTATGCCTCCTACGGATTGATAAACCTTAGGTCATCCACTTGAGGGAAATTTGCTACTGTCCTACAAACCTCTGCACTTGGAGGCCCAACAACGTCTACAAGGAGAAGGTTGTGTAGTAGACATCACCGCTCCAGAGCGCCGACAACCTTCTCAAAGAACATGGTCAGGCTGCAATTGGCGCTCACGCTCCGCTCCGGGACATACCTCACGTCCGGCATCCCCATGATGGCCAGCTGCGCGGCGGCCTGGTTGGCGATGGTGGCGAGGCGATTGAGCCAACGGTTCTCTCCCTCCACGTGATCCGCAAAGTTGAGGCTCTCGTTCTTCCGCAACAGCTTCTCGGCCTCCACGTGATCCGCAAAGTTGAGGCTCTCGTTCTTCCGCAACAGCTTCTCGGCCTTCAGCTTCTTAGCCAGGTTTCCCTCTTGGGTTTTGGCCTCCGACATCACCTTCTCGAGACTCTCCAGCTTGAGCTGGAGGTCTTTGATGGAGTTGGTGGGCTCGGAGAGCTCCCCGGCCTTGCTGACGACTGCACCCTGCGCCTCTGTCAGGGCACTGTTAAGCGTGTCCCTCTCCTGGGACAGCTTTAGGGTCTGCTCCTTCAGCCCGTCGTGCTGCGCCTCCAACTCCTCCACCTTGCCGGCGTGAACCTGGGCCTGGGCATCGAGTGCCTCTTTGTGCCTCTACTCCAGCTCACAGGTCCGATGCAAGACAAGCTTCTCCACCTCTGCATCCTTGCTGCGAAGCATGGCGGCAAGCTTCCCCTCGCGTGAAGCGTGGTCCTCCTCCTGGAAGTTCAGTGCGGCCTCGTGCTGGGTCCGGGCGGCTTCGGCGGCCGCGGCCAAGTTCCTCGCCGTCTCTTGAGCCTTCTCAACGTCGGTGAGCTTCATGGTGAGCTCCACGTCGCGCCTGGCCAGCTCGCCCTGGGCAGCCTTGAGCTCCTTGTGGGCCTCGCGGAACCAGTCCCGCATCTCGGCAACGCGCTCCTGGAGGTCCGCCTCCGCCTTCTCCACCATCGCCGTCCTGGACTTAACCTTGTCCAGGCAGGCGCAGTGGAGCGCCTGGAGCTTCCGGAAGCTGGAACCATGGCATGGAGGAGCCGCTCCTCCTGCGAGCCGTCGCCACCAACGATTGGCTCGTCGACGACTTCAAGCCCGGCAGCGGCAAGAACTTCGTCGTCGAACACCTCTCCCTCAACGGGTGTCCTGGTGCTCGACGCGCCTGGAAGGTGGACGAACAAGTCGTCACTCACCCTCAGGTACTTGCCGGAGCCGGAAGCAGCAGAGGAGGAAGGCTGGTCGCCAGCCTCCTCCTCCTCCTCCTCGGCAGCGGCCCCGCTGGCCTCCCCGGCAGGCCCCTTGTCGGTCTCCTCAGCGGCGGCCTTGCCGGCCTCCCCGGCGGGCCCCTTGGCGGCGTCCTCAGCAGCACCCTTGGCGGCCTCCTCCGCGGCGATCTTCTCGGCGTTCGCCTCGGCGGCCTTGGCGATGTCCTCGATGACGGCGTCCACGTCCTCTGGGTTCACCGAGGATGGATCTGGACACCAAAGAAGGAAGTGAGGCTAAGCCAAGACCAAGAGACAGAAAGAAAAAGGAACAGGGACGAGCGGCGAACGGCTTACCAGTGCCGGTACCGGGCTGGGAAACGGAAGTCCCCTCCTCACCAACATTTGGCATCGAGGCAAAGCCGCCGGCGCCCAAGTTCTCCTGCTCCTCCTCCATGTGCGTGGGCTCGGTACTTGGCGCCCTTGCCGGGGACGCCCCTCGGGGCGGCGTGGTCGATGGGGGTGGCGTGTTGGGAGTAGCCCTCTGCGGCTCCTCCTCCTGCTGCTCTCCTCCTGCATACGTGGCAAGGTCAGCACCAAGGCGTCACGCCCCTGACACGTGTCGACGGGGAAAGAGTGAAGAACTTACGCTGGGGGCTAGGCCAGGGGCTGCTGTCTGGGCTGCTCAACACCACCAACGGCGCCCTCGAAGTACCAGCCAGGGGCTGGCCACCGCCGAGACTTTGGCCCTCTTCACTCTCTAGGCCAGCGTCTCTACGTCCCTGCAAAGACGAAGACAAGTCAAGACGAGCAACACAGATTGAGGGGGCAGAGATAACGGAACCAGATACTTACTCGTCGTCCGCCTCCTCCTCTGTTGTTTTCCTCTTCCTCCTCAGGCTGAGGGATCCATAGTCGAAAGTAACCTCCGTATCAACATCCGCCGGAGGAGGAGAAGGAGGTGGTGTCTGGACACACTTGGATGAAGAAGGGGCGGCTGTCTTCTTCTTCACCGCGACCTTCGCCGGCTTCTTCGCCGCTGCGGCCCTCGTGTGGCGCCGGGACCCCTCCAAGGTCAGCTGCAGCTACGCAGCCCTGCCGGGCCGGACCGGCTCGTCGGAACTGGCCCGCCGCAAGACTCGCCCTCTCCCCATGGCCGGCGTCGGGCTTGCAGTCTCGGCCTCCACCTCCGACGACTCGCCGGTCACATCTACAACTAGAGGAGCCTCGATGCCGGCGCTGCTGGCTCCCACGGTGGTCGCCGCCCACCGGGCGAGCTCCTCCTCCTCCGCGGCCGTCGCGGCCTTGTCCTCCACACCGCCGGCGCTGCTGGCCTCCTCGGCAAGCTGTGCCTCCCTCGCCCTGGTACTGATGTAGTCCAGCTCCGCCTATGTGGTGTCCTGGACAAGCAGCCGCTCGGCGTCGGTGTTGACGTACCCCTCATGCAGGGTGTCAAATAACTGCTGCACCTCAGCGTCCTCCGGCTCCTTCCAGCTTGGGTCAGGGCCATGAGCGTTGCATTCTGGCATCATGGCAATGATTTTGGACCAGCGCGAGTTATTGCACAACGGGACCACCCCCGTCGGCAGCTTGAACAGAGGCCCCTTGAGGACCTTGCCGGCCTTCGCGGTGGCCCTCGCGACCTTGCCGGTCCGCTCGACCTCGCCGTCGCGGCCCACGTCAATCTGGAAGAGCTGCTGGCAGAAATGAGCGTGCCCCATCACAGTGAAGTTGTGGTCGAGGCCGGGACGAAACCGCATGATGTCGGTGGGGTTCGTGAAGAGCCAGGCTGGCCTCCCCTTGTTATGCAGTGGAGCGATCCGGCGGCGGATGAAGTCCGCCCCGAGCATCTCAAGGGTGAGGCCGGCCTCGGTGAGCTGGAGGATCCTGGTGGTGGCGACCGTGAGCTTCTCGTCGTCAGCATCGACGTCGCTCCAATCATTTCTGCGGACCGGCGGCGCCCGGCGAACTTCGCAGAACACCGGCGGATCCTCCTCCCCGATCCAGCACCACCGGCCCCCGCCATTCTTCCCACCTCTCCTTCATGGCACCCTCCGGATACGCTCCCTTGGATCTTGAGACCCAGGCGATGCAACCGGAGATGGCGCCCCCTGGTTGGATCCGAGGGGAGAAGTAATGGCGGAAGAGCGCCGTGTTGGGGTGCACCTCGGCGAAGCCCTCGCAGAGATGCGCGAAAAGGGCCATGCACGCCACCGCATTCGGAGTAAAATCCAGGAGGCGGAAGCCAAAGGTATGCATGACGTCGCTGAAGAAATCGGAGAAGGGAGGACAGAGCCCGCAGGAAAAATAATCGACGAAGAAGGGGTACCGATTTGGGGCATCCTCGGCGCAGTTGGCGGCGATGACGTGCGTGGCTGGATGCCCCGAATTCTCCCCCCCCCCGTCTTCACTCCCCATAGGGGCCTGAAGGAGTCCCGAAGCTCGAACATGTCAACTGTCGAGGGGAAGAAGGTGGACTGCGTCCGATGCACCGCCAGAGCACTCTCCGGTGGCTCAGCGGCTCCGGCGTCCTTGGCCACTCCCTTGCCCTTGGTGGATTTTGGCGCCATGACGGCTGGGGGAGGAGAGCAGGACAGAGGGCGGCGGAAGCGCAACGGCGGCGAGCAAGAACGAAGCTTGGAGAAGAAGAGGAAGGCGGGCGGAGGTTTCCGAGATTGGGGTTGCGCGAAGGGTAAAAGGAACAGTGCACCCGCGGTTATCCCTTTTTATGGCGAAGCCGCGGGTCACGCTACCCATTTACTGCGATGTGATGCATGCGTGCAGGAACCGCCCCACGCATGCCGCCCACGTCACGCACACCCCTCCACGCCGCGCCACACGCGCGGATCATGGGAAGCGCCGCGCACGAAAAGTCTTACCACGGTAAAGACCGCCCCGCCTGCCTGCGCACCATTTTGGGCCTGGCCCAACAACGTGTCGCACTTATATGTGGCCCAGGCCCGGGGGCTCCTGTCGGTGTACAAAAATAGGGGTGCATTTTTGTACCCTTTACCTCTGCACGGGCACTCGGAGCCACGCCCACGGTCACACCAAGCAGAACAAGGGAGGTGAGCCAAGGTAAGACCGAAGCCCAAGACAATCAGAGCAACGCCAAGGCCAAAACCACAAAGAGCAGAGGGACGGAGCAGGTTCCCCCGGCAAGACCCTTGCCGGGGCGCCTCAGTAGCCCCGACAAGATCCTTGCCGGGACAGCCCGCCCCACGCCAACGGAGCGAGCCACCCTTGAGCCCACGATCCCCACGCCATCATCTGCGTGGGGCCAGGGCTTGAGAAGGCACCTCTTTGGTGGCATGCATATCTTTGTGAAGACATATTCAAGATCAGATGAGGATTAGAAGACGACGATCCTCGGCAAGATCCTTGCCGAGGAAGGCCACCAGACCCCCGGCAAGGCCCTTGCCGGGGACGACAGCGCGCCACCGCAAGACCCTTGCCGGGCCACCCGGCAAGACCCTTGCCGAACCACCCGGCAAGGCCTTCACCAAGGACGCCAGCAGGGTCACCGCCATGCCCACGTCAACCAAGCTTCCACCGCCGTTCACATGTAGCTGCCAGCCCAACCAGCTGGGTGGGCACCTGCGTGGCAACATGCAGCTCCCAGGCCAACTCATCAAGCGCCTACGTAGCGGCGTGCAGATCTTCGTGAAGGCTCCACCACCGCGCCACCTCAGCTGCCTGCCTGCCTACATGGCGCCGCACGCATCGCTGACCAGGGCGCGTGTCAAAGCAAGGAGGAGCGGCGACGGACGGGATGGGCCTCACCCCCGCCCCCAATAAAGCAAGGAGACACCTAAGCTATGCATTTAATGCATCTTGTCATGTAATACGAGCGATAAGCTCAGGGCACTGTACGCATTTCCACCTCCTGTGTGCCAATGTGGCAGCCCCTTTCGACTATAAAAGGAGGCCCGTGGCATACTGGAGGAGGATTCAGCTCTTTCGAATCACGCAGTGACCGCAACTAGTTCGAGAGCTCAAGAACTCTCTGAAATACACTCACCAAAGCAGGACTAGGGTTTTACGCATCCTCGTGGCCCGAACATGGGTAAACGATCCTTGTGCTGTCTACTAGCCCTGCTCTTCTCGCAACCCCGCGCTCCGACAACCGTAGTAGGGATTCTTGTGACCCCATAGGTGTCGTTGCACACCGACACTAGGAGATGAGGAGCGTGAATACTATCGTACTTTAGGCTCTTATGAATATTTAAGATTTAGTCATCGACTTGATCTGTTCAATGGTCTTCATATTTAAATATTTAGTCATTAGCTTGATGTGTTGAGTATTCACCTATATATAACTAGGAAATTGTCCGTGCGCTACCCCCCAACTTGATGTGTTGAATGTTCACTGATATATTGGTTTGATGGGGGGGGGGGGGCGATGCCCCCCAGCTTTAACCAAAATTGTGAAGGAAAAACATAGTATGGTCCCTAGATTGAAGAAAATCTTTTGCTCCCTCAAACATCCAACCACTTCGGACATTGGTGTGCATGCATGTGTTTCCATTCACATGCTCTGTTTACCAATGAAGATTGCAACGTTAAATATAGACGTGATACAATGCTCGTAGATCGACCATTCTGCGATAGAAAGTTTTGCCGCAAACGACATAACCTACATATTGTCTAGTGTCTACCCAACACAGGCAGAAGGCCAAAAGGCACACCTGTTCATCTTGAACAACGTGGAGTCCGACATCCAAATCACATCGCTGAGAGCCTGGGAGATGAGGAGCGCAAATATTTCCGTAGTCTAGTTTCTTGTTCATATTTAAGATTTAGTCATCGACTTGACCTGTTCAGTGGTCTTCATATTTTTTATATTTAGTCATTGGCCTGATGTGTTGGGTGTTCACCTATATATAACTTGGAAATTGTCCGTCGTTGCATCTGAGGCGTAAACTTAGTTGTTCAACATCATTTTTATGGAACATAATTCTTATGCACATGAGACAGTATCATTATTTTTTTACCAATAAACTCTTTTCTTCTTCTTCCTCTATCCACTATCTCTGCTTCCCTCATCCAAACTTATTATTAGTATCAATGGTGCATCCGGCTCGTGACCCCGCGTACCCACCTTGACCACACCAACAATCACATACTTCATATTTCAAACACATAACCGTATATTTGTGTATACATTAGACAGACTCACTCAAGGAAACAAACAGAATTGGTTTCTAAGTAACAAAACTTATTAGGAATGGTGAAGATATGTTCAGTTTCAACCAGGAAGAAATGATATACACTATTGTCTTAAATTCATATTACCCTACAAGCACTAAGCACATCATTTGTGGGTTCCTTTTCCATAGGATCATTACTTTCCCATAGGATCTTTAGATATATGCAGGAACTTATAACTGACAATGAAAAAGATAAGGTGCAACAAAACAAGTTGATTCAGGAAGTCAATTAGTAATCTATATCAAAGACCACACCATGGTTTTTCAGGAAAAAAAGACCGCACCGGGATTTGGGTAAAGTAAGACACCATTTTATTTAGGATTGAGCCTAATAATAGAGTTTGCAAACTACCATGAAACTTGAATTGTTCAATAGGAGAGCTACAATTTCACAATAGCCATTTTGAAATGTAGATTAGAAAAATAATGGAGATAAAAAGAACATGGTGAGCGAGTGAAAGACTCAACTTACCTTTACCAAGATTTCCGCATATGACATACATACTCCGTCCCTGAAATTTTTTGTCCAAGCACTACTCTGGGCTCTTTTCCTTTATCACGACAAGACAACATGGTGCATGATCATGTCTTCTAGTTGTGTAAACTCTTGTTTGACTCTCCCTAGCTCAATATTGCTTCTTCATCCTTGAACCGCCTCCGCTCACTCCTCCCACAAATCAAGATGGGAATATTGTGGTAAAGATCAATGCAATCAATCAATGTATTGCCCCTTGAGTATGTTGTTCTATTCTTGCCCAAATTACACTTTCAACGGAATGTGGATAGCTCAACCTTCATGTGACGCCCAGATAATTAAGCTACAGTAACTCCATGCTAATGATGCCACGTCACCTCGGTTACTGTTGTTAATCTCGCGATGGTTCAAAAACAATTCAAATTCAAATTTAAAATAAAGACAAACATAAAAGTTTTCAAACATTAAAATTAAAATGTTCAAGCTGGGACAGATAAATCCTAAATAATAAAGGTGGAGAAACCACACTTTAATAAACCAGTAAATACTCGAAATGAATAAAATAGTAGCAAAAACAATTAGTTAAATGATTATAAAATAATAAACAATTACAAACTATTTTATATTGGGTGCCAGGTTAATTGTGGTAGTGGCATAAGTATTAATAATATTTTAGGTACAACTTGGGTATTTCATAAAAGCAGAAATTTAATAAAACAAAAAGGAAGAAATGAAATAAAATAGAAAATAGAAAATAGTAACTAAACTAAAACAAAAGAGAATCCCCCCTCCCTGGGCCTCTCGGCCCACCTGGCAGCCAGCCGGCCCACTCCAATACCCCTAGCCTATATGGCCTATCCCCCCCCCCCCCCCGCACCCGACCGAAACCCCTAACCCACTACCACCATGCACCCCCCACCACTCGCTCTCCCACTCCCCCCGATCTGGATCGGGGATCCACCCCGATGAGCGCGCCCCGCGCCACCCGAGCCTGGCGCCCCGTTGCCCTCCGACCGCGCCTCGCCGACTACCAGAGCAACCTCACCGCCGCCCGAAGCCGCCTCGCCGGAGCACTTCCTCGCCGGATCTCCTCCCCTCCGTCGCTCGTCCCCATCCTCCTCCTCACCGGACGCCATCGAGCCACGCCACCCCTTCCCTGCATCGAACGTGAGCACCGCCCCGTGCTCCCTCCCCCCCCCCCCCCGTGCTGAACTCATCGCGCTCACCGCGGCCTTGTCCCGCCCGCGCTCGTACGCCGCGCCTACACGCGCTGCGCCCGCGACCACCCATGCACCCACGCGCGCTTGCTCGCGCGGGGCCGCGTCCAAAGCTGTTTGCTTCCAGCCAACCGCGCCTAGCCACTTCCGTCGTTGGCCGTCGCCGCTGCCGCCGCACTTCGCCCCGTCGCATCCCTCTTGCGTCGCTACTCGCCTACGGCTGTTGCCTGCTGCTCGTTCCACCGAATCCGCGTCACCGAGCCACCCCGCCATTGCCGCGCTGCTGTGTTCGGCCTGCTGCTGTGGCTGATGCGCTGCCTGCGCCCCACCCCCACCTACCTCTACCGCCGGCTTGCGCCCACCAGCCGCCGCAGCCACCGACCTCCCCTGCCGTCGACTGCCGTGGCCTTGGCTGATCAGTGCACCCTGCCGATCGCGCCATGGCTGCCGAGACCTGCGCCCGTAACGCCCGCCCCGTTAAGGCCCCAGGGGCCTATGACAGCTGGGCCCCGCCCACTAAACATTTTATATATAAAAAAAGAGAATAGAAAATAAATAAATAATAACTAAAATAATTAATTAATTAATTAATTAAGTTAATTAATCCTATTTAATTAATCTAATTAACTAGTTAGTTTAATTAAACAGTAATTAGATTAGTTAAATCCTAAATAGACTAAACAGTCAATGACGAGCGGGACCCGCACGTCAGTTGACCAATCAACGCCTCTCTGTTGACTGCGGCGTCATCTTGGCGTCGGCGTGCCTTATCGCAGATAATGTTAGAATAAATTAATTAAATAAATGCTGAAAAGTGATTTAAATCTTTTAAAATCAATATAAAATAAACCGTAGCTCGGATGGAAAAACTTTGTACATGAAAGTTGCTCGAGCAGCGACGAGGCGAATCCGATTCTGTGCCCGTTCTCCCGCCACACATCCCTAGCATAGCGAGCCTGCAACATTTCACCTCCGGTTCATCTGCCCGAAAATGCAAAACACCGGGGATACTTTCCCGGATGTTTCCCCCCTTCGTCGGTATCACTTCCTACCGCGTTAGGGCATACCTAGCACCGCGTATTGCCTCGTTATGTTTTGTGATGCTTTGTTTGTTCCGTATTTACTGTTTCTTCCCCCTTCTTCTTCCCCGGTAGACGCCAAGACCGCTGCCGGTACCCCTGTGATCGACTACATCGACGATGAACCCTTCTTGCCAGAGCAACCAGGCAAGCCCCCCCCCCTTTGATCACCAGATATCACCTATTCCTTCTCTTTACTGCTTGCATTAGAGTAGTGTAGCATGTTACTGCTTTTGGTTAATACTATTCTGCTGCATAGCCTGTCCTTCCTACTACTGTTGTTACCTTTACCTGCAATCCTACATGCTTAGTATAGAATGCTAGTATTCCATCTATGGCCCTACATTCTTGTCTGTCTGCTGTGCTATACTATCGGGTCGTGATCATTTGGGAGGTGATCACGGGTATATACTATATACTTTATACATGATACATGTGGTGACTAAAGTCGGGTCGGCTCGAGGAGCACCCGCGAGTGATTCATGGATTGGGGGCTGAAAGGACCTTTGTCCTAACGGCCCTCTGTGTGGATCTTTGTGGTGGAGCGACAGGGCAGGTTGAGACCACCTAGGAGAGAGGTGGGCCTGGCCCTGGTCGGCGTTCGCGGTTACTTTAATAACACGCTTAACGAGATCTTGGTATTTGATCTGAGTTGGGTCGTTGACCTTATATGCACTAATCGCCACGTGGGACAAGATATGGGCAACCGGCGTCGTGGTATCAGCCGAAGCTCTTTTTGACGTCAGCGACTGAGCGGCGCGCGCCGGATTGGACTGGAACACCTGCTAGGCTAGGTCTGCTTCCGGCCGCGTTCGCAACATGTAGGTGTGCTAAGGGCGATGGGCCCAGACCCCTGTGCGCTTAGGTTTAGACCGGCATGGTGACCTCTCTGTTGAGCCTAGGTGGGGCTGCGACGTGTTGATCTTCCGAGACCGGACATGACCCAGGAAAGTGTGCCCGGCCAGAGGGATTGAGCGTGTCGGGTAATGTGGTGCACCCCTGCAGGGAAGTTTATCTATTCGAATAGCCGTGATCTTCGCTAACAGGACGACTTGGAGTTGTACCTTGACCTTATGACAACTAGAATCGGATACTTAATAAAACGCACCCTTCCAAGTGCCAGATATAACCCGGTGATCGCTCTCTAACAGGAAGACGAGGAGGGGATCTCCGGGTAGGATTATGCTATGCGATGCTACTTGGAGGACTTCAATCTATTCTCTTCTATATCTTTGCAAGATGGAGGTGGCACGAAGCATAGTCTTGACAGATTAGCTATCCCCTCTTATTACGGCATTCTGCAGATTCGATCCACCGATATGGCCCTTTACACATATACCCATGCATATGTAGTGTAGCTCCTTGCTTGCAGTACTTTGGATGAGTACTCAAGGTTGCTTTCTCCCCTTTTCCCCTTTCCCTTCTACGGTTGTCGCACCCAGATGCGGAGCCAGGATCGGCGCCATCGTCGGCGGCGACTCCTACTACTTTGGAGGTGCCTACTACTACGTGCAGCCCGCTAACGGCGACCAGGAGTAGTTAGGAGGATCGAGGCGGGAGGCCTGCGCCTCTTCGATCTGTATCCCGGTTTGTGCTAGCCATCTTATGGCAACTTGTTTACTTATGTACGTACTCGGATATTGTTGCTTCGCTGACTTCGTCTATGATCGAGCACTTGTATTCGAGCCCTCGAGGCCCCTGGCTTGTATTATGATGCTTGTATGACTTATTTATGTTTTTAGAGTTGTGTTGTGATATCTTCCCGTGAGTCCCTGATCTTGATCGTACATATTTGCATGCATGATTAGTGTACGATTGAATCGGGGGCATCACAAGTTGGTATCAGAGCCAACTGCCTGTAGGAATCCCCCTTTCCAACTCCTTGGACGAAGTCGAGTCTAATCATTGAAAAACTTTTACTAACATGGCTGTGCGGCTTATGGGCCCACGTCGCCATTGGGTGGTATTAGGATCTTTTACTCCTCGTCTATACTCTGGGACTCTGATCTCTCTTCTATTTGGGTTAAATGAATTTTGCTAAATCTAACTTTAGGATCTCGTGGTCACTTTCATCCGGAGAGCACCTTATTATCGACGATCGTCTACTACATCCGCTACAAAAAAAAGACACATCCGTGACATTTTGGGCGAGCAATTTTTTTACATCATACATATGACACTTCTATGCGATAATTGTGACAAAACCGGTATCATCATAGATGTGGTGGGCTCCTACTTCTATGACAAAAATCATGACAGAAAATGGGCTTTTCGTCACAGGCGGGCGGAGGCGCAGCTGCATGACATTCTTTGGGCCGTCCATGACGGAAAAAACCATGGTAGAAGCGAGGGGGAGGAAAATTTTGGGGAGTTCCCGGTTACGGTGGGAGGTCGGGGGCCCAGCGATGCGCGTTTCTATCGTACGCACATGCGTGTGTGCGGCGTTAGCTCTAATCGAACCCGGCGAGGCATTGGGCTCTAAGCGAACCCGGCGATCGATCGATGGGTGTTAGCTGAACCCGATCGGCGATTCGCCGCCTCTGCTGCTAAGTGAAGCCGATCGATGCGATGAGCGATGGCGTTGCGGGGGTTGGATGAATAGTGGCGGTGGCATTGCCTCTGGATGAACAGGACCCGTGGTGTGGTGAAGGGCTGGATGAGCGATGAGCGGTGGAGGGGTGCCCGTGGAGGGTGGATGAATAGGACCCGTGGTGTGGAGGGCAGGATGAGCAGTGAGCGATGGAGGGGTGCCAGCGGAGGGTGGTTGAACAAGATCCCGTGGTGTGGAGGGCTGGATGAGCGATGAGCGGTGGAGAGGTGGTTGAGCAGATGGCGGTGGAGTAGTAGCGGTGGAGGCTGGATGAGCAGGAGGCCGTGGAGGTGGAGGAGGTCGACGGTGGATGAGCGATGGCTCGTGGAGGTGGAGGGGGTCGACGGTGGAGATGAACAGTATCCGTGGAGTCCCGTTTTGCGGTACGCCACACCCCTCCCGATGAACAGGACCCCCATTTCGACCGTAGCGCTCCAACACAAGTCCGTTTCCTCCGTTTGGCGGTACGCCACACCCCTCCCAATCAACATGACCCCCGTTTCGACCGTAGGAGGTCCGTTTCCTCCGTTTTGCGGTACGCCAGACCCCTCCCGATCAACAGGACCCCGTTCCGAATGTAGGAGGTCTGTTTCCTCCGTTGTGCGGTACGCCAGGCCTCATTTCCATCGCCTGTTCCGTCCAAGCCCTCTTGATGAACACGACCATGCATTCCGTTCCGACCCAGCCGGTTGGCTACCACGTGTTCCGTTGCCTCCCGATGAACACGACACATTCCGTTGCCTCCCCATGAACACGATGCATTCCGTTGCCTCCCCATGAACACGATGACGACGTTGTTTCTCCGCTCCGACCCAGCCATGTACACGAGCCCTGGCCGTACGTATGCGCGAGTAGGCGTTCGAGACCCCGCCCGTATGTACACATACGTGGTCGTATTTTCTTTCTTGCACCCTGGCCATTTATGCGTGCGTGTACATACTACGTACGCGGCGCCTCTACTACGACATGTGCGCGCCTCTACATCGACCAGTATGTACGTACCGTTCGCGACCAGAATGACAACGCCACGTGCGCTTCGACCAGGTGGGTTTGAGTGTCGAGCACTTCCTTGCTGCGAAGATGTAGCTGGTCGGTCCCGGCGGTCGGTAATTGTTTTTTGCCAGACGCACTTCCTTGCGTGCGAAGATGTAGCTGGTGGGTCCCGTGAGTCGGGAAGCGTTTTTTCGTGAAATCGATGGCCCGTCCGGTGGGTCCTAGCTGTCGGTGGAGAAACATTATTTTCCGTGTAATGAGGCACTTCCTTGCTGCGGCCGTGGACCCGGTGTCGGCCTCTCCACGTCTGATCCACGTCCGATGGAAGTCGTTCCTTGACCACGTTGACCACGCCGCGCCGAGAGCACCGAGGCGATGGATGACGGCGAGACCTAGGAAGGGGCGACGAAGGCAGGAAGACTCGGCGATTGTTTCCCGCGGAGGGAGAATCTGTTGTCTGAGGGTTTCTTGGTTCGTCCGCCGTCGCCGGAGAATAACAGCAGTGTGGGTGAGTAGAGGATGGCTAGGCCAGCAATGGGAGTACGGTCGGGCGGTGAGGCTCTGCGTGGCAGCACACCCGGCCGCGAGGAGGAGAGCGAGCAGTCTGCCGGCGCTTGTTTGAGGTGGAGCAGGAAGAGCGAGAGATTGAAGAAGACGACGGCTGTTGGATGGACATCCAACGATCGGTGCTTAATCGTCAACCTTTTTAGGAAAGCCTCAAATCTGTGGAAAACAGCATACAGCCCATCTGCCATTATTTCTAATAATTTACAGCCCATTTGCTAATTCTTAAGGTTTTTTTGGAGCTCATATTCTTTTTGTTAGCATTGCAGCCCATATTGTGGCAACGGTTAAAAAATTATACGAAATTTTGCATATTTCGGTGTGGTCCGAACTGTTTTTAATCCCGAAATTTCGACTCACATTCAAATGATTTTAAAAATAAATGTATATCAATATAAAATCCAACAAATTCTCCACGCATAAAAATTAATGTAATTTAAAATCTTGAAATAAAAAAAAGATATTTGAAACTAATTGCCGGTTTGATGTGTTTTAAAAATGTACAACCCATTTCTCATTACTGATGGGCCATTTTCTCGGCCAGCCGAATGAAAGCTCTCCTCGTCTTGAAAGATTTGCAGCCCAACAGGCCTGCCAAAGCGACTTACTTGGCAAATCACAAAAAAACTGGGCTGTGGCCATGGACCCAGCTGTCAGCCTCTCCACGTACAGTACTCTTCCGATGGAAGTCGTTCCTTGACCATGTTGACCACGCCGCGCGGAGAGCACCATGGCGGTGGACGATGGCGAGGCCTAGGAAGGGGACGATGCGGCAGTGGAAGCCCGCGCGGAGATGACTACGAGGGTTCACTGGTTCGGCTGCGGTGTGAGGCTGCCGTCGCGCTTGAGCTGGCCAGCGGTGGGAATAGTAAGGCGGTGAGGCTCTGCGGCAGCACAGACCCGGCCACGGGAGGCGAGGAGCATGCGGCACGACCAGCGCTGCTTTGGCGGTGGAGCAAGAAGACCAGAGGTTGAAGAAGCACCACGGCCGTTGGATGGACATCGACGGTCCTTTGGAGCTTGAATCGTTCATATTGAC
This sequence comes from Aegilops longissima, assembly GCA_021605205.1. Lineage (NCBI taxonomy): Eukaryota > Viridiplantae > Streptophyta > Magnoliopsida > Poales > Poaceae > Aegilops > Aegilops longissima. Next base: position 168,261,663 of record CM038678.1, read on the forward strand.
TAAGTTGACAAAGCCCTTCGTCCCTGTCAACTTAGTAGGCCCACAAGTCAGCCTCCCGGCAAGGTGGGTCCCAGCTAGCCGGGGGAGTATTCATTTTTTTGTGCGTAATAAGGAGGCACTTCCGGTGGGTCCAAGCTGACAGCGGGAGGAACGTTTATTTCACGAAATACGGTGGCCCGTCTGGTGGGTCCCAGTAGTCAGGGGGAGAAGATTTTTTTCGCAAAATACTGGTGGCCCGTCCGGTGGGTCCCTGCTGTCAGGTGGAGGAATAATTATTTTCCGCGTAATGAGGAGGCACTTCCTTGCGACTGTCAGGTGGAGAATAACAGCAGGTGTGGGTGAGTAGAGGGATGGCTAGGCCAGCGATTGGAGTACGGTCGGGCGGTGAGGCCTGCGTGGCAGCACAGACCCGGCCTTGAGGAGGAGGAGCAGCCAGTCCCCGGGCGCTTGTTTGGTAATTTGGGAGCGGGAAAAGCAGAGATTGAAGAAGACGGCGGCCGTTGGATGGACATCCAACAATCGGTGCTTGTCGTCAACCTTTTTTAGGAAAGCCTCAAATCTGTGGAAAACAGCATACAGCCCATCTGCCATTATTTCTAATAACTTACAGCCCATTTGCTAATTCTTAAGGTTTTTTTGGAGCTCATATTCTTTTTGTTAGCATTGCAACCCATATTGTGGCAACGGTTAAAAAATTATTCGAAATTTTGCATATTTCGGTGCGGTCCGAACTGTTTTTAATCCCGAAATTTTGACTCACATTCAAACTGATTTTAAAAATAAATGTATACCAATATAAAATCCAACAAATTCTCCACGCATAAAAATTAATGTAATTTAAAATCTTGAAATAAAAAAGATATTTGAAACTAATTGCGGTTTGATGTGTTTTAAAATGTACAACCCATTTCTCATTCTTGATGGGCCATTTTCTCGGCCAGCGAATGAAAGCTCTCCTCGTCTTGAAAGATTTGCAGCCCAACAGGCTGACAAAGCGACTTACAGCAAATCACAAAAAACTGGGCTGTGGCGTGGACCCAGTGTCGGCCTCTCCACGTCACAGATACTCTTCCGATGGAAGTCGTTCCTTGACCATGTTGACCACGCCCATGGAGAGCACCACGGCGGTGGGCGGCACGGCAAGGCCTAGGAAGGGGACGCAGCGGCGGTGGAAGCCAGCGGAGATGACTACGAGGGTTCACTGGTTCGGCTGCGGTGTGAGGCTGCCGTCGCCGTAGGGCCTGGCCTGCGGTGGGAATAGTAGGGGGCGGTGAGGCCTCTGCGGCAGCACAGCCGGCCACGGGAGGCAGGAGCATGCGGCACGACCAGCGCTGCTTTGGGCGGCTGGAGCAAGAAGACCAGAGGTTGAAGAAGCACTACGGCCGTTGGATGGACATCGTACGGTCACTAGAGCTAGAATCGTTCATATTACTAAGTTGACAAAGCCCTTCTTCCCTGTCAACTTAGTAGGCCCACAAGTCAGCCTCCCAGCAAGGTGGGTCCCAGCTAGCCGGGGGAGTATTCATTTTTGTGTGCGTAATAAGGAGGCACTTCCGGTGGGTCCGAGCTGACAGCGGGGGGAACATTTTTTTCATGAAATACGGTGGCCCGTCTGGTGGGTCCCAGTAGTCAGGGGGAGACGATTTTTTTCGCAAAATACTGGTGGCCCGTCCGGTGGGTCCCTGCTGTCAGGTGGAGGAATAATTATTTTCCGCGTAATAAGGAGGCACTTCCTTGCGGCTGCCGTGGACCCAAATGTCAGCCTCTGCACGTACAGTACTCTTCCGATGGAAGTCGGTCGTTGACCACGTTGACCACGCCGCGCCGAGAGCACCAGGGCGATGGACGACGGCGAGGCCCCGGACAACAAAGAGCCGGAGATGGGAAGACGTGGGAGTAGAGTCATGAGCGGAGAGGTTCTGAGGTTAGCGGTTCTAGTTCGGTGTGGTTCGGCGATCGGTGGAGAAGAACAGGAGGTGTGGAGGGGTGGAGGGATCGCCTCGCCAATGGTGGAGTAGCACTTCATAGCGAAGCGTGCTAAGCAGAGCTGTTAGCAGCAGGAGGCGGGAGGTGGTCCCGGCGGCGCTGGAGGAAGAAGACGAGAGATTGAAGATGGATGCCTGTTGTTGGATGCAAATCCAACGGCTAACATGTCAGAATCATGTGTTGATTAAATTGACAACGACTTGCATTGGCTTCGACCTATTGGCCCACATTTCAGCCTCCAAAAATGTGGCACGTATTCATCCCATTTTTTCAGAATTTACAGTCTTTTTTTTTGCGCGGTAGAATTTACAGTCAATTTGATCTTTTTTTTGAATTACAACCATTAGCTGGGCTGCGTGAACAAAGAATGTAGCGTCCATGCGGCCCGTTTATTTTATTTCCTAAAAAATTACAGGCCATTTGCACTTTATCAAAATACACGATTTTGCTGGGCTGATTCTAATTATAATGTTGGGTTGGGCTAGCAATGTTATCAAAAAATAAAAAGGGGCTGAGCACTTTGTTATAAATATATTTAAATAATAAGTGATATTATTACATTCGTCCTTAAATCTTACCAAGCTTTTGTACACAATCACTAGGATTTTCGTGCCAAAACAATCCAGGATTTTATTTGTTAAGAAATTATTTTTATAAGTTAATAAGATGTGGGATATTGTTTTCTTACATATGTAAGTATCTGTTAAATATATGATGACAATAAAATAATATATAATAACATATGAAATATTTTTTTAGAAAAACAGGAGCATCTCCCGGTTCCATTCTGAAGCGAAACCACAACATATTCTGATACAGCAGCTCAAAGAGCAATTCGAAAGCAAAGGTAGAAAAGCTACAAACTAGGGGGGGTGGATGAACATGTTCTCTTAATAACACAAATCACCCGAGCGGTGCCAAAGGCAGAGCGGATAGAGCACTCAAATGACACAAGGAGGGTCCAACGAAGCCTTCATGGTCTTCAGCCGAGGGGCCGTGTCAGCCTGCGGCGACCAGTAAGCAAGCGGAGACACCAGGCTGGAAGGCGTAGCATGGTGGATGTCCCTCTTTTTCGGCGCCAGGTGCCCATCATCTTCCTCATAGATCTTGAGACGAGCCCACGGGTCCAGCCCCAGAGCAGGTCGAGCCTTTTTCAGCCACAAGTGATCGCCAACGGTTTCTGGAGGGATCTTGTTAGGGTTTCCATGAAGCTCATCAACTTGTCCTTGTCTGATCCGGAGGAGAGAATCGCCCAGTTCCTCACCATGTTCCTGATCAACCTCAAGACCAGCGGAATGGAAATCCAGGAGGTGTTACTGAAAATCATAGCATTTCTATATTTCCAGAGGCACCAAAGGACAACTGAGCTAACAGTGTTTAAAACTGAGCACTTTTTGGTAGCAATCCAGAATCTGGCGACAGATTCGAAGGATGAGCCAATCTGACTAGAGAAATATTCCTCAATGTGGGCCCAAAGATGTTTAGCAACTATACATTCAAAAAATAGGTGAGAACAAGAATCTTGTTCCAAGCAGTAAACACAATCAAGGGGTTTGATGATGTGTCTCTTCCTAAGGTTATCCCTAGTCATCAATTTGTTTTTGGAGAGAAGCCAGAGAAATACATGAATTTTAGGGGGAACTCTCAATTTCCAGACAGCAGGGATAAACACGGGTTGAACCCCTCTAAAGTTGATAACATGATAGAGGGAGATGGAGGAATACTTCCCCTTATTGTCCAGCTGCTAAATCAGGGCATCCGACTCGGTAGTAAAGGTAATGCTTTTGTTAAAGAGAGTTTTAGGCATTGACCGTCCCAAACTTCATTGACACTTTTGTTAAGCTCGTTGCGGACAGAGTAAATAGGCTAAAATTGGACTGTTAGGGGGGATGTGCCAAACCAACTATCTTCCCAGAACCTGGTTCTGCTCCCATCCCCTATGTTCCATCTGTAGCCAAATTTCACAGCATGCATAATAGATTTTAATCCTTTCCAGAATCTAGAGGTCTTAGGGTTGGAGGAAGGGACAAAAATATTAGGTTTATTTCCTAGGTATTTATGGGCAATAAGAAGCTTCCAGGGTTTCAGGTCTTCCTCATAGAATCTTTTAATCCAAGACCCTAGAAGACAGATGTTAATTTCTTGGAGGTTAGGTATTCCTAGGCCTCCAAAATCTTTTTTCATAGAGACTAGGGCCCAATTAGCAAGGTGTAGCTTCCTATTTCCCTCAAAATCATTCCACAAGCAATGAGACATCTGAGAATTGATGAGGTTCACCGCCCCTTTAGGGAACTTGAAGAAGGAGAGGAGATACACTGGAATGCTAGCCAAACAAGCTTGTATGAGGATCAATCTACCTCTGTAAGGGGTTGGATATCCTCTCTCCTCAGTTTATCATAGTGGAGAGGGATACCTAGGTACTTAATGGGGAAGTTACCTTTATTACAGACTAGAATAGAGAGGAAGTCAGCTAACTCCTGATCATCCATGTTGATAGGGATGAGTTCACTTTTAGAGCAGTTGATTCTCATGCCTGAGACTTGTTCAAACCAGGTTAGAACAGTTTTCAGATTGCTAGCATGTGTGGAGTCATTGTCTAAGAAAAGGATGGTATCATCTGCATATTGAAGGCAGATGATGCCACCAGGGCAGACCTCAGGACAGAGCCCTGCAATCAGACTATGATCAGCAGCTTTGCTTAGCATTTTAGTAAGAACGTCCACTACTAAATTAAACAAAAGCGGGGAGATGGGGTCACCTTGCCTAAGGCCTTTACCAGCAAGGAAAAAAAATCAATTTCACAGTTATTTAACTTGACCCCAACAGACCCCCATGAGTAAGTTGCTGGATCCAACTCTCCTCTATGAAAGGCTTGGAAAAGATCTAAGAGATCATTTTTCACCAAGTCCCAAAAATGCTGGTAAAACAAGAAGGGAATCACATCAGGACCAGGAGCCCCATCAGGATAAGAGCTAGAAATGGCTTCCTTCACCTCTGTCTCTGAAAAAGGGGCTTCTACCAGCTCATTTTCAGCAGGAGAGACTTTTTCAGAAGCAGAGAAAAAATTGTTTTGTAGAGAGAACCCAGAAGGGTTTTCTTTCTTAAACAGGTATTTGTAGAAGTCACTAGTCACTTTCAGCATCTCATCTACCTGAGTAACAGGGCCATTAGGGACATCAAGGGAGTGAATGAGGGTTTTCCTCCTCCTCTGGTTAGCTACTGCATGGAAATAAGCAGTATTTCTATCACCCTCCTTAATGTTCCTATCTCTAGACCTTTGTTTGGCTTTGATTTCTTCTTGAAGCCAAATTTTCTTGAGCTCTCCATGGACAAAGTTTAATCTATTAGTCTCAGCCTCAGAGAGGTCAGTGGTTTCTGCCTTAATATCTAGAGAATCAAACTCAAGGAGGAGAAACCTTTTGTATCTTCTAAGATTAGCTTCCTCATTGGAGTTCCACCCTTTGGTAGTTCTTCTAAATCTCCTGATTTTGATCTGCCAATTTTCTAGGGGGCAGCTGCTCCCAGTAGGCTCATTCCAGATTTTCCTAACTAGCTCAGTAAAATCTTCTCTAAGCAACCACCACTTTTCAAATTTAAAACTATTGCTCTTCGGAGTTTGGTTAAGACTAGAGTCCCAGAGCAAAGGAGTGTGGTCACTACCACATCTCAGGCAGAGCTCTACAACTAGAAAGGGAAAGAAACTATCTAATTACGTGTCACGAAATTACATCAATGGTGGACATAATCACGAGCAGCACTTCCAACATATCTAGCAGAGCTGTGGGTTTTCCTTCCGACAGGCAATTCTCAACTTTATGGGTAACCATTTTGCAGATAAAACAACTCTTGGGCTTGACACATTTATCCAAATGATGCCCTGGTTCCCCACAGTTGTAGCAGATCACCTCAGAGTATGCCATAAGGCCCGAAGCAGGGGCAGGAGCAGTTTCTGGATGTCCTATCTCTTCTTTTGCTGATTCTTGCCTTGAGATTTCCCACGATCGAGAGTCGAACCACCAGCAGATTGATCTTGGGAAATTACAGAGCCTGCCCAGATTGTGCCCCCATTTGGGGCGGAGGTGGGCCGTACCACAGCCCAACGGCGCTCCCCCCATTGTGATAGGGAAATTCTCGGAGTTCTGGTTCCTGCTCATCCTCCGGCCGGATGTTGTCTCTAGGAAGCGAAATAACCACCAGACAGCTCAATTGAAGCAGATTGCAAGCCTAATTTCAATCTTACGCAGGTTTGGGGAGAGGTAAGGTAGGGGATCCACCTGCTCCGGCTCCGGTGGCGTGCTAGTGAGCAGGAGTCCAGTCAAGCATTCCCATCTCGCATGACGGCGTGGATCTCCTGAATTCACTTCTCCGCCCATCGAACGAACGCAATCGGCGGCTCACTTGGGTGGGGCATCTTGTGCTTCTCGAGAAATCTCCTTGAAGTAGATCCATGAGGCTAGATTCAACAGCTCCCAATCCACATGATCCTTGCACATCCGAGCATACCTGCGCTAGTGAGAGAAGCGGATTCGGTCCCTCTTGGCTTCCTCCCTCGCAGCTTCCTCCTCTGCTTCCCTCCATTCGCGTGCCTTTGGGTCCGGAGAGGCGTCGTCGCGGATCCATCGACCGCTCCCTCCATCTCCTCCTCGAGTCTCCCTTGCACCACTTGGCGTGGCAGCAGTCGAGAGGCTGGAGCATCCATGGGAAGGCTTTGTAGACATGTGGGAGATGCATCTTGTACATCTGCCTGTCTTCCAGCCATTCCCCCGTGGATATGGCCGGCGACTCCATGGGGCACGCGAGCGGACTTGCTGAGGGGGGCAGGCGCGCCCGGAGTCAGGAGGTGGGGGGTGGCGGCGAAATTTATTTGCCAATTACTCCCTCCTTTTCGGTTTATAGGGCTCAATTCAAAAATCTCACCAACCAAGGTAGATGATGAATGGTGGAATACTTTTTGTAGTTTGCAAAAGCACCTAATTAATGCACTTGTTTTCCTCAAAAAATTATGTTTATCAATGCATAAATTGCAATGCATGCACGCATAAAGTACATGCATTGGTCAATTTTCTCTTAATACTTGCATGCAATGATTTAATGCACCTTGGAATCTGAACATGTGATGGAAAACAACCAAATTGAGCCTTATAAAATGGAAAAACTAAAATTTTGAGATAAGCCCTATAAACCGAAAAGGAGGGAGTATGTGAACTAAACAGTCAACATATAAAATAATTTAAATATATATAATATAGTTAGAAGGGAAACATAAGTTGGACCTGGCGTTCCTATTCTTATATAGAAAAATAGAACAGACCTCTGCGTTTTGTTCAAAAAAATACATAAATTGGGCTGCCAAAAATAAAACCTCGGATGGGAGGTCCATAGGCGGTCGATACATGCGGCCCTAAGAAAATACAAAAAGGCCTATGGACCTCCAAAACCACGTCAACACTTGCCAAAACTTAGTCCCTCGTTTTTTCTCGTGTTTCGCACTTTTTCGACATTGTGTGGGCATTTGGGTATGCATCATATGAAGATGTGCTATGCATGAATGTTGATCAGCATGATGTTAAGCGGCGGTAGTTCCATTTTGACCATGAATAAAACTTCCAACATGATGTTAACCCTGTTTGAAAAGGCCGTGTTAATATAAATGCTTTGCCTCGAAAGTTGCGATTTCTTATCTGAACTTGCTTTTTTTCTGAAACTTGCGTTTCTTCTCTGAGAATCACATTATGCACTTTTATACTCCTATGAAACTACATTTTTTTAAGTGCTAAAAATAGATCTCTAGAATTCATAAAATACTTTATATGCTCAATACTGCAAATCTATTCAAAAGACATTCATATCTGAAAGTACTATCAAAATACACAACACAAAACACAATTCACAACCTGCAAATACTGACAACCCTAAGCTCCTCCTGACAATTCACAACCTGCCCAACTATTGGGTTGGGGGTGGTGGGGCAACCCCCTCCTATTCCTCGGCGGCAGACAGCCGCCCCGTGAGACGATGTGAACAGCGAGGGAGACGATGGCGGGGAAGCGTCGTCGGGCCAACTGCTTTTCTCCTCTTGCAGTTGGGTTCGGTCGACGAAGACTCCACCGGCTCACTCTGGCAGGACACCCTCACAAAGCGGCACCTTGTAGATGCTCGATCCTTCAATCTCGGTGGATGCTCCATCTGGGATCGATACTCCCACCACCGCTCCCTCACGATCGGATTCGGTGAATCTGTTTGCTCCATGGCCCGGAGGAGCAGCTCTATGTACTCGTGCGACTCCTCAGGGAGTATCGCCGCCTTTTCCTTCTGTTGCAGATATTTGGCCATGGATGTCGCCGTCGTCGCTAGTTGGTCCTTGTTGTCAAACCAAGACTGTATCTCCAACATCCTAGCTAGCTTCACATGGTCGCCGTCTGTGATCCTCACGTGTCGGTTGTACTCCTCCATCGATCTACTTCTCCACAACACCTTCACTCGTCGGTGTGGTTTTGAATGGAAGAGGAGAGGAGCAGCGCTGGTTTTGGATTAGAGCGGGAGAGGAGCGGCGCTGGTTTTGACTGGAACAGAGAGGAGGGGCGGTGGTTTTGAAATGGAAGAGGAGAGGGCGGCATTGCATTTAGATTGGAGCAGGAGAGAGGCGGCGGTGGTTTAAGAGGAGAAGAAGCGGAAGAGTGGCGCTGGTCTTGGAAGTATTTTTTTTCGCGTATTTTGGGTCAAAGTTTGACCATGTACTGTATTTGACAAACAAAATGTGAATGCATGTCACCAAAAATTGTATCGTTTGGTTCGTATCTGAATGTACTTTCAAATTATACTCCCTCCATTTTTGTATGCAAGACCACAAACTCATATTACAGGGACCAATGTAAAAATCAATGCTATGTTAAAGTCAATGTTGCAAGCTAGCTTGTCACCTTGATTGTCGTGTTAATTAATGTGGTTTTTCTCTCCCAAGCACAACAAGCCAACCCTCTTACTCCTCATTGGTTGATTAATGTTGGGAATGCAAGCTAACCTTCTCACTCCCGCATGCACACAAGGGATATTAATGTCCTCGGGTGCTAATGCGAGAAAACGCCATCAATTTTGCCTCGATTAATGTTAGTGGCCTTGTATAGTTGCAAATTGTAATTTTGATGGTGGCCTTGTATACAACATATAACATATATTTTTATGCGAAAATCATGGTCAATTATGACCCGAATAAAGGGAGACTAGTTAATGTGGGGTCGCTTTCTTAATTGAAGGGTAAATTGATTTTGATTTTGATCCGGTCGAGGCCGGTCGGCCCTCTCGTCCAATCCTAAATCGCTGCCGCACGCTCCTCTCCCTCTTCTCCATTGCAAAACCACCTCCTCTCCTCTCCATCATCTCCATTCCAAAACCACCATCTTGCCTCTCCCTCTTCTCTATTGCAAGACCACCATCTCTCCTCCGTTTTCTAGACGCTTTGCTCCATGGCACATGCGCAATCCATGGATACAAAATTAGTATATTGTATACTATTTAAAAGTCGAGGGCGGGGCTTTTCCTGCTGTGATGGCGGTGGGGCAGTTCCGCCTATTCGGTTCGACAGAGAAGCGAGAAGATGAGGGAGTAGGCTGCTGCAAGCGAGGGCTGTGTGATTTGACAATGAGTTCTTCTTGGACAGGTGGGGCCCTGTGATTTGACTTGCCATTATCATTTTAAGCTGCGGCTCTCGATCGGCGTGAGTCTCCCAGATTCTAACCACCTCCATCTGGTGCCTCTCCCAATGCTCCACCATGTAGTAGAGGCTGGCTCTTGCATGAGAGCCCACTTCTCCACTTTTCCTTGCCTCTCTTTCCTCCACATATGCAAAATGCCATGTAAAGCGCACTATTGTACTTACTTTTACTTGCTCCTACAGGTGCTTAAGCTTGCCACATAGGCATAAAGTCCGATGTGGCAAGTTAATCAAGAAGAGAGAGACTAGTTTGGTGACCCAAGGAAGAAAGCGGTGCTAAGCGCGTGTACCTAGGTGAAAAGACAATTTTGAGTCTATAGCTAATTAAATGAAGCAAACTTAGCAACACCATTTCATTGGAAGAGGTCACTCCTTGGCAAATGCAATAAATATGCAGCTTACTAGCACCATTTCTTCCTTGAGTACGAAGAAAGAGATAGAGAGGAGTAAAAAATACACTTATAGCCAACCTTGTTGTAGTATGAGTGACTAAGTGATGACTATGTATGACATGCCAACATCGGATAGCCTAACACACCGTGTTAAATCTCCAAGGCGCGACCCATGAGAAGCGGCGACGGTCGTGGTAAGCACGACCATGATACAGACTCTTGGCAGCCCTTGGATCTGAGATCAAGCGGTCGCATGCTAAGTTGCTGAAAATTTGCAGAATAACCCTCCAGGATAGGATATTCACCCATAGGTCTAGAATCACGCCATGCAACCGTTTGATCTCAGATCTAAGGGTTCTCGGAAGCCTGTATCATGGGAGAATGGAAAGCCACTACCCTGCCGTTCGCACACTGGCAGTTCGCTCCTACTCCTTCCCGCACGTCCTTCAATACTACGACGGTTCGCTCCTAGTCGTCCCGTCCATTCACATTACGGCAGTTCCACTAATCCTAACCCTCCTTCCAAATCCATGGCATCCCAAATCTCCATGATCGGCGGTGAGTACAAGGTTAGAACCATCACCGGTGATGAGTTCGACGTCATCTACACCCGTTCTTCCGCGACGGTGAAAGGATGCCTTTCTCGCTTCAGACGCATGTTCGAAAACTCAGATGATGAGTGGGTCGCTGGGCTAGATGTTGAGTACACCACAGTTCTGGGACGAGAGAAGGATCTAAAGGACGAAGAGAGGAAGAAGCCCGCCGTGATCCAGGTTTGCATGCATGATTTATGCTTGGTCTACCACATATGCCATGCCGACGTTGAGTGCCAGGATTTTAAGGACTTCCTCGGGAGCAACCAAGTCAAATTCGTTACTGTAGACTTTGGTAACGACAAAGAAATCCTGGGTCGGATATGCCTCATTGTAGGCAACCCCTTCGACCTCCAGAAGAATCGGCTGGTGCCCTCTCGTCAGCCTTCAATGCTGACCTGGCAGGAGCCATGGTTCATCCTTCATCTGATGGCTGGTGAAACCTCCATACCGTTTCATCGCCATGCATGGCAGCGGAATGTACTAGATATAGACCACATCCGATTCGCTGCAATGGATGGCTACCTTTGCTTCAATATCTACAAGGTTTGGATGAAGAGCAACAGCCAAGTGTGCGGTTCAAGCAAAGAAGTATCGGCCAAGAGGAAGAGGACAAGGATGAAGTCGAGGGCGTGGGCGAGGACTCGAGTAAGGTGGCGAGTGTCGTTGCTCATGGTGGTTCTAATGCAATGTCTACGGAATAGTTGCAAAGTTTAATTTCAGGTGTGCTTAATTTAATTTGAGGGTGTGTTGTCTTTGAGCCCCAGCAGAACTATGTTATGTTTCTTCTCGTTACTTTAACTCTTGATGCGTACATACTAGTATTTCTTACATTTCATCTTTTAGTTGGTATAGTACTATGACTCGTTTCTTCACATTATATACATACAATATATATGGCCAACATCATATAGCCAGCAGTTTAGTTGTCAAAGAATTTCAGGGTGCTTAGTTTTGTCAAAGAATTCCAGGATGCTTAGTTCTGTCAAAGAATTCCAGGATGCTTAGAGGGTGCTTGGATCCAAGGGACTTATTTTAGTCTGACTAAAATAGTCTCTTTAAGAGGCTAAAGTTCCAAGCACCCCGACTAAAGAGGGCTAAAACTAGTCTTGAGACTAAATTTTTTAGTCGAGGTACCCCTACTAAAATGTGGATTAGTCCTCTCTCTACTCATTTAACTCCTCTCCTTTAACACAAAGTGAGTTCGGATTGGAGGGTTTGGAGGATAATAAATGCTCATTAACTTGATTTTAGCCTTTTTAGTATTTGGATCCAAGCATGGGTGAGGCTAGCATGTTTTAGTCCCACTACTTTTAGTCATGGGACTAAAAGCGTATCAACACCCTCTTAGTTTTATTTGAGGGTGGGTTGTCTTTGGACACCATTATTGTGACTAGCCTTTTAATAGTACTATATGCATAATTTGGCATTTGGCGCTCTCTATATGTACCACCTTTTTTAATTTCAAGTTTTGCTCCATGGCGCAATCCATCGATACTCTTGTTGTACAAAAGTATACATTTTTAAAAGGCTAGAGGCGGGCAGTCTAGCTTGGTCGGTTTCACGAGGCGAGGGCCTTTGTGATTTGACTCATCATTACTGCTGGAAGGCGGGGCCTTGTGATTTGACTGCTTTCGTATAAATCGCCGACAACCTGATTGAGGAGGAGCAAAGAACCGTGCGGTATACTCAAGTTTTCCCTTTGTAGTAATCTTTGCAGCGGAGGAACCTAAACACGGCAGCCCAGTGCCATATGGCGATAAAAATGATCTAATTTGCTATTCATCTCATTGTTAGCATTGTTCTATTCATTCCCTAAAAAAACATTGTTCTATTCATGCCTCATGAGGAATGTGACACGTCTTGTGAAACACCGAAGCAAAAGATGAAACACAGGAGCAAAAGAAGAAGGAAGATTATCACCCCAAATGATCTAATTCTCCGCAGAGTCGTAACTGCTTCTTCATCGCCTCCACGACCTCCATCTCCTTGCGCGTCTCCTCCGCCATCTTCATCATTGTGTCCATGAAGCGGCATTTCTTGACGCGATCCTTCATCATCTGTTGCATGGCCATATTACGTACCTTGACAGCAGCTAGGTGCTCGATGCGGAGCTTCGCCAACTCTTCCTTCTGTTCCATGGCGAGGGCCTGCAACATCTTCATCGAGGAACTACCATTCTCATGCAGCTTCTTCCAGCCGGCGTTCTTCTCCTTGAACAGGTCGATCTCGTGGTAGAGCTTCGCATTGTCCTCCCGAAGTCGCAGGTTTTCGTCGGTCGCCTTCTTCTCCGAGGCAATGCTCTTCTTCAGCAGCATCACCAAGTCGGCGGTCAACTCCCCCTGCTGATTGAGCTCAGCGGGCATGTCGTCGAGGCTCTCCTTCAGCAACTCCATCAAGCCTTGGATGAACTCCTTCTGCTTATTGAGCTGATCGGGCATGCCATCGAGGGATAACGACTCCAGCTCCGCCGACTCGGCATGTTCGCCTCCGCGGCTAGGGCGCTCCTGGGAGCCATCGCCTGCCCGTGAGAGATCTTTCGAGATCTCTGCGTGGCGGCAAGCCCTCTCTTTTTTCCGCGGCCTTGGTTGCCGCTCCCTTGTTACGAGTAGTTCTCGACCTAGAGCTCCGCTCACCGGCCATGGCAACGAAAGACGAAGAAGAAGCACTTATGAGGAGGAAAGGTAGAGTGATTTTCGGTTAGGTAGTTCCCCTTTTTATAACCTAAGTACTAGCACTAGTACTAATACCTGCATAGTGGGAACACGTTCAGGTTTGGTACGTACTACTAGTAGGTGTGAGCAGGCTTTTGAATGTGATGGGAACAAGGTAAAGATTAATTGATGGTTTTGGTTTCGAGGCCCGAAACGGCTCCCGATGAGTTTAGTGGAACATAAATTTCAAGTACTACAAATGCGTAAATATTATGTTACTCTCAAAATTGGCACAAAATACGAAGGAGACCAATGGAAGTACTACTAGCAACCCACGATTTAACTACTCGCATGCGCGCAGTGGAGTAATAATGTATTTCTTCCGCCCTCACGTCCACTCAATTTGCATGCGCTGTATTAATTGACCATCAATGAAGTGAACGACTTTACACGCGTCAAATTATCACATGGGGTGGATCTTGGTACAAAATTGCATCCACCCGTGTACCCGCGTGTTCGTGCGAGGAATGAGTGCGTGCATGGCATGCGTGCACATCTTTGCTTCGTGCATGTACCGCCAGTATGGCTCAGGGAGGGCAGTACATTCTTACGGAACCAGCAACACGTCTTGTGATCAATCCACGCAAGGAGGTCGCGACAACGCCTACACATGTGCCACGTGGCTTCATGAACTGTAAGAGAGACACTGTGAAGCGTGCCATTGGTATTCTAATTTACGTGTTTTGCACAAACTCGAAGTACTAGTAAGGTACACGTGCATTGCACGCATCAGATTTTGCAACCAAATTATGAATAAATACCACACTATAGCATGTAAGCTCTGAGTCATATATGCCTGATGTAGCCCTTCGTTTAATTATTATAGTTCATCTCATTCAAAATCAATTAGTTTTTATAAAAAATCTAAGAACGCGGGAATAGGAAAAACATGGGATTATAGTGGAATGTCGTCTTGAATCCTACAGGATTGTACGAGTGTTTGATTGTGCATAGAAAAAAGCAGAATTCTTTCAAAGAGGTTTGAGTGGATGGGATGTTTCCTATGAAATCTAGTGCAAATGAATCATATGGAAAAATTCCTATGGTTTACAATCCTACGAATCAAACAACCAAGATAGGAAAAATTCCTAATGATTAGAATCCTCCAAAATTCCTTTGAGAATCCTTTGAATCAAAGAAGCCCTTAATATATTTTATGATTCATGGAATTGTGTGTTGTAAAGCATAAAGTAAAAACAAATAATGGCAATTCAACTAGAAAAAAGTTTGGGCAGTTATGATACGGAAGATTCTAGAACAAAAGAGAACCACCTTTGTTTTTAGGTTTGTGCATTATGCTTAAGTTCAACCATGAAGTCTGCTAGATTGTACATGTGGCAACATCCGGTGGGGGGCTAGAAGATGGTGCGAGGGGCGAGTGGAGGAGACTATGAAGGAATGCACAAGTGGAGATCGATATTTAGAGAGAGGGGCGAACACGTGTGCTGATCTTGTGTGATGGTGGAGCCATGAAAAATAAATGAGCTAGGGGGCCAAGCATTGCTAATCCTTTATGAGGAGGGTCAATTCGTGAACTTAAACCATTTTAGCAGAAATTGTCTAATGATCACATTCATATTAGCCTTGATATATAGTGATGTTAGGGGGGGAGGGGGGCAGGGCCCTTACTGCCGCTTGTCTTCGCCATTGTGCACGCGTCTGAGAGATGAAGCAGAAGGCATGGATGATGAGAGGGGGACGTTGGATACATAATTAATGTGGGTGTATTAGCTATATATGTTAATCCTATATAGAGAGGTATAGATTGATCGATGTGGACGTGGGAAAGAGGGTGAGACCTCACTGGATATATCGATTGATCGATTTGTGTGGAAAACTATGAAAGACCTAGCTATATACACAGATACATAGAGGAACATCGATCGTTGCGCATGCATGCATGAGAGATAAAGAATGCCCGATATGATGGAGAGGGGGATGTGTGTTGGTGTGTGCCTTCATGGGAAACCGACCTGAAGAAAAAGATTGCATGCGTGCAATGGATAATGCCGACTGGTAGTGTGTGTGCATGCATCCACGAGAGAAAGTTAGTGGTACAATTATAAAGAGAAGACTACTGTGTGGGTGTAAAAGAATAGCTGAATAGGTGAGGTCACAATCAATGTAAAGTTGAATTCAAATATTTGAATAAGAGATCCTGATGTTTGAAACCCATGCATGCATGAATATAACAGAGATCTGCGTGGTGTAGTTTGGAAACGAGCATGTTGTAATGTATACACATTGAACAAGGTCAGACTAATTTGAATTTGAGATACCGATGGCAGACATTATTTGGCCACGTCGCATCCGTGCATGGACACACTATTCTAATTGGAGATGATGGGCGGCTTTTGCATCACATATCTATATCTATACCCCTATATATTATGTATTTTTTATATTGTGTGCGGGTAACTTTAACTTTGAACGATGGTCGTCTGATGAGGAGAATCCGATGGTCCAAAGATGGCAAATTTGAGCACTACTGGCCGTTGGATATCATCTAGATTCCACCAGATTTCGCCACATGTATAATCTAGAAGACTCCATGGTTGAACTTAAGCATAATGCACAAACATAAAAACACAAGCACTTCTTATTTGTTCTAGAATCTTCCGTATCAGAATTGCCCAAATGTTTTTCTACATTATTTGCCATTATTTGTTTTTACTTTATGTCTTACGACGCACAATTCCATGAATCTTAAAATAGATTAGCTTTTTATAAAAACTAGATGATTTTGAATGAAATGAACTATAAGAATTAAACGAACATCTACATCATGCATATATGACTCAAAGCTTGCATGCTATAATGTGGTATTTATTCATAATTTGGTTGCCAAATCTCACGCGTGCAATGCACGTGTACCTTACTCTAGTCTAAATGGTGTTTGTGTGTGGGGTGTGCATGTTGAGGTGCAAATTGTCTTTTTTTTGGATACACGTTAAGCTTGTTCTTCCGAAATTTCAACCCGCGCCTTGTTATGCCGAAAATTCAAGCTAGCGTCTCTGTCTATCGTGTTGCGAAACTCCCGCCTCTTCAACCCGCGCCTTGTTAGCCCGAAATATTTAAGATATATCTTTGTCTCGTTGTGCTCCGACAACTCCCTCCATCTCAACCAGCGCCTTGCTATTACAAAATTACAACGCGCGCGAAAACTCCCACCTCCTGTGAAATCCCGACACGCGAAATGCCCGTGGTACCCCTGAACCGAAAGAACCGCCTCAAATCGGTGGGGGTACTTTTGTAACTTACCCCACATTTCGGACAAGCGCTTCTCTAAGCCATGGTTCCCCACTGCCATCCCATCCGCCCACCCATTCGTACACCGAGGCCGCGAAAACCCACGACGAAACCCCACACCCTGCTCCGTCCGCCACCCAGCCGAGCCTCTTCCCCGACGACGTCATCCACAGCAACACCTCGACGTCCCTCATCCACCGTACCGGATGAGGATCCGTCGTCGATCTCATCATCCCACCGGTTCAGCCACCCCGTCCTCCACCTCCAAGGAGCTGCCCCTACGTTCCCCTCGTCTTTCACGCCACCTCCATTCCCACACCGTCGTCTTCACCTGCACCACCGGAAGAGCATCATCATCACCGTTTCCTCGGATGAAGCTGCGGCCTAATCGGCGCCACTAAAGAGGTTGTACACTAATCGCCGCATTTTCTTCTTGATTTGATCTCACGGTGCTGCCGGCGCTCGGTCCCGAGCCGACACGGCGCGGCTCCATCCACGGCGGCGTCGCCGGCCACTTCCTCCACGACGTCGCTCCCTCGGCGGCAACGTCCACATCAGTAGGACTTGCTGCTGCTTTAGCTCTCGCTCGCGTTGCTGCTCTGCTCTTGCTCTCGGTCCCCTGCCTGGTCTGCTCTTGCTCGCGCTGATGCTCTCGCTCTTGCTCTTGCTTGCGATGTTGCTCCGATTTAGCTACACTTGATCGACTGAATCGACTTTTGGGTCGATCGATTTTCAAGGGTGGGGGGCTCGCTGGGTGAAGGAAGAACCAGCCGCAGCACGGGAGGGGGGCTCGCCGAAGAGGTACCCCACTATCTATCTTAGGGTTCAAGATGGGGGCGGTGGTCACCGGCGGTGGCGGGGTGTAACACCCCGAGATTCATGCCACAGTAATCTCTCACTAATCATGCCATGTCATCATGATTACCTTGCTAGTTGCCACTTGTTCAAAACATCAAGTCCAAAATTCAAATTTATCAAACATGCAAACTAAAATGTTCAAAGTGTGGCAAATATTCCATAACTAATTATGGTGGTGACCCCACACTTTTGTAAAGTATTAAAATGCCCTTTTGTGAATATAAAGTGGGTTTAACAATTAATTAAATGCCTTTTCTAATTTATAAAATATTGAACTATTTTATTTGAGCCAAACTTTTTCTGCCATCTAAGGACATTGTCTACTATTTATATGACATGATTCACATTTTACAAAAATTGTTTGGTGGGTCAACTAAATGCAAAACAGGAGCTCAAAAACAAACAACCACGAAATTGAAAAACAAAAGTAAAAAAAAGCAAAAGGAAACAGCCCACCCCCTGTCCCCATGGGCCTTAGCCCACCCAGCCGGCCGAACGTCTCAGCCAGCCCACCTACCCCATCGGTCGCTTTCTCATCTTTGTTCTCTGGCGCGACCGCCATAGGGACACGCCCCGTCGGACCAGCTCGCTTGGCGCTGGCCCGAGGGATAAGGGCGCCGCCCTCGACGCCTCGAGCCCTCCCGTCCACTCACCGCTCCCCACTTGCGCCCCCTCACTCTCTCTCTTGCCCAGACACTCGTCACCTCCTCCAGATCCATCACGAAGCGCGATCGTTGCCGCTCGCCTCACTCGCCATGGCGGCGGGCACATCTCGCCTCGCCACAGGTCCACAAAGACCGCTGTCGTCCGCTGCGTCTACTACGGAGACAAACGAGCGGAACCCCTTCCATCGCCGAGCCGCCTCTTCTTCCACCTCCGCCACGAAGCCACCGCCGTCGTTCGCTGCACCGAGCCTCTCCCGAGCCCGCTCATGCACATCCGCAGGTCCGCGGTGAGCAACAACATCGATCCCCTTCTTCCCCGCTGCTTCCCGTGCTCAGAGACCTCGTTGCCGCCATGGTCGAACCTGCAACCGCCGACGAGCTCGCCGTCGTGGCCTCAGCCGCGGTCGCGCGTGCACGAGCTCACCGTCGAGCTCCTGCGATTCCCAAAGAGCCCGACGTGCGCACGCACGCAGCCCCATGAACCCCCCTTGCCCCCTGCGCTCGACCTCACCGAGCTCCAGCTCCGGCCGCCGCCCGTCATCGTTGCCACGGTCGTTTCCGACCACCCCAGCCGCTGCTTGTGGACTGCTGCCGACGCCGCCCCGCCGTGCCCATTTTGGTCGGCCCGCTCTGACCAGCCGTCTGCCGCCCGCCATCGCTGCTTGTCTGTCATGCGCATCGCCGCAGCTGTCCGCGCCGGCATCTCGCTCCTGCTACGTCACAGGCCATCGCAGCTCACCGCGCCTCGCGATTTCTGCACCACAAGACGCTGCTGATCCATTGTGGTGGTCGTGCTCGCCATGCCCCTCGCCGTCTTGGCCGTGACCACTATCAGCAGCCAAGGCGTCGCCGCCCGGCCCCATTCTGCGTGCTCACGTGTACGCCGTGCAGCGTAGCGCGCCACCACCCCTTCGTGTGCATGCGATTGCTGCTCTCATGAATGTACTGCTGCTGCTGAATGTGACAGTAGCTATATGGCTAGCTTTAGGAATTTTACATCGACTAACCTCCTAGACAGCCTCTAAACTGCTGTTAATTAACGTTGACAAGACTAAAATAAATATAGGTAGAAAGTACAGTTGACAAACTTCATTTTACCCCACTGGACCAAATCCATTTGATGTGCGGTTTAAATGCTATGAAAATCACAAATTGCTACCTTCGGTCAATAGAGAACATAATTAACACCTAGCATTGTGTGTTGCGTGTCGTGTGTGTGGTGCATGCGTGTGTGCACAACCAGCCTCACGGCTGTGCCACCAGGCCGGCCCTTGTTTAGTTTAGTTGGTAATACTTTAGTGCTCAATTAGTATAACAACAAATGACAAGTGGTCCCCTCTGTTTATTAGCTTTAGTTAGTTGTTCTAAAAAGGCTAAGTCTATGATAAATGGGCCCCGCTGTTAATTAAGCAAGGTTTCCTAAAACTACTAAACTTAGAGTCAATGACATGCGGACCCACTTCTACTATTCACCGGTTGACTAGTCTCTGTTGACTGGTCAATCGGGCCCTCCGCCCCATCTGTCGACCACATATGCACAATGTTGGGTACACTTCGTGTACACTGTAGCATTTATCAGATACTTTCAAAAAAATAATAATTTTAAAAAATCATTTAAAACTTTGAAATTCAATTTAAGATAATCCGTAAATCGGGTGAAAAAGTTTTATACATGAAAGTTGCTCAGAACGACGAGACGAATCCAAGTACACTCTCCGTTCATCTGTCACGTGCCCCTATCATAGAGACCATGCAACTTTCCTCCGTTTCATCCGTCCGAAAATGCAAACTTGGAAAACATTCCGGATGTTATCCCCTTCGCCGGTAACGTAGCACCACGTTAGAACGCATCTAGCTCCGCTTTGTTGTCTGTTATGCTCTTGCTTGCTATGTATTTACTGTTTCCCCCCTCTTCTCTCGGTAGACCTCGAGATCGCCGCTGATGTCATTGTGTTCGACTACGCCGACGACGACCCCTCCTTGCCGAGCAACCAGGCAAGCCCCTTTGATCATCCCGATATCGCCCATTCCATTCTCTCATGCTTGCATTAGATTTTGCTATCGTTATTGATTGCTCCTATTCGATGCATAGCCCGCTTTTGTATCTGCCATTGTACCTTATCTGATTATCCTAAACTGCTTAGTATAGGTTGGTTAGTGATCCATCAGTGACCCCCACCTTGTCCTTGTTGCCCCTCCTTCATCATCGACGACTCGATCTACGTGATCGAAGACCAGGCCCCGATACCGCACATCACTTCCCCTTAGTTGCTTGACACTACTGGGTTACTATCGAGTACCGAGGGTGAACCTTCAAAGACGCCGATGTTAACCCTGTAGTGTAGTCATTCGGTCATGGTCATCGAGGGTGATTTCCTCCTTAACCACTTTCGACACGACTGTCAGTGCAACCCTCAAGTGTGAACCTCGGGGGTGATTCCTCTTACGTTCACCTTGATGATTACATCTAGTGGAATTCATCGGGGGTGATTCCTCGGGTTTTCCCCTTGATGTTTGGACACCCAGATACTTGTACTTTACCACTGTTACTTGGAAAGACGGGTCGACCCTGAGGGGTACCCGCGCGAGCTTAATTGCGAGTGATGTGGAGTCGGGCGGACCTGGAAGGTTACCGCGAGATAATTACGAGGCGTGGCCGGGCATTCCTAGCCCTTTCCGCAAGTCCTCGAGACGGGGCAACGGGGTCACCTCTTTCATGAGTCTCTGCTTGTTACCGCGCGTTCCTAATCCACTACGATTTGGATATTTGATCCGAGGGGCCTCTGGCCTGATAGCACTAACCATCACGTGGGCATAGTATGGGCGTTCTGCGTCGTGTACATCAGCCGAAGCTTAATAGACGTCAGCGACTGAGTGGCGTGCGCCGGGTTGGACTGGTAAGCTCCTGCCTTTTTAGGGAGGTAGCTAGGTCTGCTCACCGGCCGCGTACGCAACGTGCAGGAGTTCCCGGGGAGATGGCCCATGACCCCTGGGGGCATAGGGTTAGTCCGGCGTGCTGGCCTCTCTATTAAGCCTAGGTCGGGTTGCGGCGTATTGTTTGGCCGAGGCCGGGCATGACCCAGGAAAGTGTGTCCGGCCGGAGTTAATCGAGCGTGGTGGGTAAGTTGGTGCACCCCTGCAGGGAAGAAAACATCTATCGATAGCCTGTCCTACGGTAACGGACACTTGGAGTTGTATCCCGATCGATACAACTAGAACTTGATACTTGTGATGAGAACTGGATGGTGATGGGAATTGGATTGTGATGATAACTAGATAGTATGGCTCTGGGATGCCTTTCTCGCAGGGAGTCGAGAAAGGATCTCCGGCCGAGGTTGATAACACTTCTACTACTTTACTTTATGCTACTCTACTCCTTCCGGTTGCTGCAAGATGGTGGTTTCCAGAAGATGCTAGTCTTCAATAGGACTAGGCCTTCTCTCTATTCTGGCATTTCTACAGCCCAGTCCACATATACAGCCTTCTTTTGATAATGTTGCATATGTAGTGTAGATCCTTGCTTGCGAGTACTTTGGATGAGTACTCACGGTTGCTTTGCTCCCCCTTTTCCCCCGTTCTTCTTCTTTCCGGTTGATGCAACCAGACGTCGGAGCCCAGAGCCAGATGCCACCGCCGATGTCTACTACTACGTGGAGACCGCTGACGACCAGGAGTAGTTAGGAGGCTCCCAGGAAGGAGGCCTTGCCTTTTCGATCGATGTTGCTTTTGTGCTAGCCTTCTTAAGGCAAACTTGTCTAACTTATGTTTGTACTCAGATATTGTTGCTTCTGCTGACTCTTGTGTATTCGAGCCTATGTATTCGAGCCCTCGAGGCCCCTGGCTTGTAATATAAAGCTTGTATTATTTTAATTTGTGTCTAGAGTTATGTTGTGATATCTTCCCATGAGTTCTTGATCTTGATCATACACATTTGCGTGCATGATTAGTGTACGATTGAATCGAGGGCGTCACACGGGCGTTAAGGTGGCGGTGGCGTGTGGATCGCCGGAGAAAAAGCTTCGACGCGGGGGTGCCTAGAGGGATGGCTGGGCGGCGGCGGACCGGGTGGGAGTGTTTAGGGGCGGGCGGGAGGCGCACCGGGCCACGGGCGGCGGGGCTGCTGCTTTGGCGGCTGGGGGTGGAGGTTGAAGATGAACCGCAGGCCCTTGATTTCGTATCCAACGGCTGCAAAATTGACTGACCAGAGATGAAAAATTCAGTCGACCGACGTGTAGCCTCACCTTGATAGTGCGTTCAGTTTCGACATCAAAATTCAGTTTCGACAGCAAAATTCAGTTTCGACAATGAAGTTCAGTTTCGACAGTTAAGTTCAGGCCGGACGCTTAAATTCAGTTTCGACGTTAAGTTCAGAGATGAGCGGCTAATGTATTTTACATCTAGCACTTTGTGGTTATGTATTTTACGTCATGTATTGGAGATGCTATTAGAATTCCACTCAGGTTAACGTTGTTCATTGTCTCTCTTGTCTGCTTCAGCCTCGGCGTCAGTACAACTCACGGAGTTGCTCCAACGATGAAACCCTCCATCACAGCGGAGCAGTACCTGGCTCCATCTCCAGATGCCTAAGATCTTCTTCCTCCTCCGACAGCCAAGTCAGCGAGCATCCTCACCGCCAACCCAATCACGCTGAGATCGACATGGCTTCGCCAAAGAGGTTGTACACTTGTTGCATCTCTTTTTACTCTACATGTTATATATATTGTCCATCGAGCACTCATAGTAACGGAAATACGATTATTTTATCCTACTATATGACAAGCGTGAGGTACCGTGCAACTTAGCTATCCGTGATGGACTCTCTTGAACGCCATCATTATTTATCTCTGCGTGTTTCAGCTGTGCATTTGTCGATGGGCCTGGGAGTTGAGCTAGTATGGCAGTGGCCTGGGTCCAAAGTAATAGAAGTAGCACAAAAACATTTTTTTAGTGTAGGATTTTCCTTGCTCAAGCCTGCCTACTAGATTCGCCAGTGCTTGAAAGGAAAAGTGAATGAAAAACACCGGAATTGGAAAGTTTCCTATGGTACTACTTTTCATGAATTTGGTGCAAAGGAATGGAGCAAAGGAAAACTATAGGATTTGTTCCTTTAGTGTCTCCTTGAAAGAAAAACCGTAGGAAATCTAATTTCCACTTCTCCTCCTTTTCGTATTCCTATTCATCAAGCACAAGACTAAGAGATAGTAGCATAATAGCATTATAACCGTACATTTTCTTGTGGTTTGACTTAATCTCACCATGCTTTTTTGCATCCTGTGATCTTCCAATTGTTGTGAATCAAACACCCAGATTGTTACAGATATGTGTCAAAGAAAACCTTGTGTGGTTTGTCCTGCTCTCAAGGCCAGGTTCCACCCCAGCTCAGCTGCTCCAAAGACGGAAGGGTTCACCACAGCAGGGATCCGCTCTCCAGACTGTCTTCGCCGCCTCAGATCTTCTTCCCGCCGCCGCAGCCATCGATAACTGCATTACCATCATCAATCGAAGCAGATGACCTTGAGGACTACACGGGTCCGCAAGAGAGGTCGCACTCTTCCGTGTTCCGCCACGTTATGCGTCGCTTAATATGATGACATGCTACATTATCATCGTGTTCACCTATTAGACTCGAATCAGGTCCAAACTAATGCTGAAACTTGAGTTTTAAATGGTTGTGGGGTACATATTGGGGCAGCAATCAGTACTATCTGTCTACTATCCGTTAATCTCCGGTGTCTACTATGAGTTTCATGTTGGGTGCAAACAAACATTAAAGGAGCCATTATCTCGTATTTTTAACTAAAGCTATTATCCGCCGCTATCATTGGTTTTGGGTCTATCCACGTTTGCTACCATCACTGGATTTGTGCATGCACTCCTTACATAATCTTACTATGTTTTATTCCTTTGCATGCCAGTTATTGTACACAATGGAACTGGTCATGTAGAGCAAAAGAGACGAGCCTTGCGTGGCAATAAAATTTCATGCAAACGTCGTTCCATGGTGGGCGCAAAGGCAGCCCCCCTCCACCCATTTCGGATCGTAATCAAGAGGAAGATAACTGTTATGAGGGGGATTCAGAAGGAGAAGACCACTCCTATTTACCCCATGAGGTCTTCGCTCTAACTTGGCATGCTAATGTTGGTAATATCATGCATATGGTGCCTTGCATTGCTTACTGTATACATTAAAGATGTCATCTGCTTAGTTTAGACATGCTTTGTGTCAATGCCATCTGCTTAGTTTCTTTATCGTATATGTGAATCATGCAATGTCATCTGCTTAGTTTCTTTATCGTATATGTGAATCATGCAATGCCATCTTGTCTAGCCGGGCATCATATATGTGAATTTTGCAATGCCACCCTGGTTAGCCATCATCTTCTATGTGAATTATATCATGCCATCATTTTTTATTACGTGTTAAATTTGTCAACAATTTTAGTACATTCAATTACTCTTCTGTGCATCAGCCATTTGGCACGGTCATGGAAAAATCTGGAGTGGAAACAAGGTCTTCAAAGGCATAATGCTATCTCGAGCGCATGTCTTGTTGGTTACCGATAGCTCCTCGGAGGAGGATTCGAGAGACAGATGACAGTCATATTTCCCCGAGGTGCATGCCCTAACTTGGCAGGGTTATGTTGCTCATATCGTATGTATGGTATCTTGCATTGCTATGTCATTTGATTAGTTTAGACATGCTTTGTGTGAATGCCACCTGTTTAGTGTCTAATTACCATATATGTGAATTATGCAATGCCATCTTGTTGCAAGACATTATATATGTGAATTATGCAATGTTATCTTGTTGCAAGGCATTATGTATGTGAATTATGCAATGTCATGCTGTTTAGCAAGCGTCATATATGTGAATTATATCATGCCGTCCTATTTTTTTGTATTTCTCATTGCTTTTGTCAACAATGTTTGTATATTCAACTGCTCTTCCTGTGCATCAGCCATTTGAATTGGTGATGGAGAAATCTGGAGTGAAAAAGGTCTTGAGATCGACAATGCTACTCTTTGAAGCAGATATCTTGTTGGTTACAGATAGCTCTTCAGAGGAGGATTCAGAGGCGATGACCAGTCCTATTATCCCCGAGGTGTATGCTCAAACTTGGCAGGTTATATTACTCATATAATGCATATGTTGTATTGCAATGCTTAGTTTTTACATCATATACACAATATTGAATGCCATCTCCTTAGTTGACACATCATATATGCGATTGCCCTCTGCTCACTTCCTTAGTATATAAATCATATATTTGAATTATGTCATGCTATGATGTTTACATAGACAACATGTATCTGAATTATGGCATACCAACCCATTTTCTAAAGACATAATATAGTTATATCATCTCATCCTGTTTACATAGTCATCATATTTAAATTATGTCATTCTATCCGTGAATTATATCATGCCACATGTTTCCATCGACGACATGTTTGTGATTTATGGCATGCCAACCACTTTAATAGACACATCATATAGTTATATCATGTCATCCCGTTTACATAGTCATCATATTTTGAAGAATGTCATTCTATCCTGTTTAGTTAGCCATCATACATGTGAAATTGTGTCATGCTATCCTGTTTAATTAGCCATCATATATGTGAAATTATGTCCTGCTATTCTGTTTGTTTAGACAACATAAATGTGAATTATTTCATGCCCTGTTTTCTTCCCTACTATCCATTGCACCTGTCTATCTTACAATGTCTGTACATTCAATTACTTTTCTTGTTTATCAGCCATTTGAGGGAGTGATGGCAGTATCTATGGGAGTAAAAACACGGTCTTCAGAAAAGATGTGCTACCTATCGATGCAGATAGAACCACGGTTGTACTTGCCCAAGAACCAGCCCCACCACACATAACCCACACTCATGCAGATTGTACCCCTACCCAGTTGGACAGAGAACTAGCTACACCCCTTCTAACCCCAACCCTAGCAGATAGACACCCAGTTCCCGTTGACACAACACCGTCTCCACCACAGAGCACCCAAACACGAGCAGTTAGTAAGGCAACTGCAGTGCCCAAATCACGAGGCCCACCACTCCGAACCCGAAGTCAACGCTTAAAGCAGAAGAAGAATTGTTCTCACGTCAGGTTCCGTAGCTATGGTTCATACTACTTTGCTCTTGCATCACTGTATTTACTGATACCAACTAATTTCTAATTTTAAGGATGCAATTGAAACTCCAATGGCGCAACAGGTATGTTTTAAACCTGTTTCTTCAACGTGTTTGGCTGTTTGCTGTTGTAACTTGCTCTATGTTGATTTTTGTTTCAATTGAATAAACAGTTATGTTCTCATGCCATGCACATTACAAGTGTTGTTATTGTTGTGTAGTTTCCCACACTTATATTCTGTCTATGCTGCTTTGTCTTAAATAGATATGACTCGAACTGTATCTATCTTGATTTGGCAACATAAACTAGAATGATATAGACCATACAGTGACCATACTACATAGATATATGTTTGTTTCATGCTGTTATCCTGTCTACCTTACTACTGAACTGGTAAACCTGAGATGTGTTTGTTTGTTTCTCTTTTAGAACGCGGATAAAATGTTGGAGAAGAGTACCCTGTTATGCAATGGTAAAGGAAGTAATGCAGATAAGGTTCAAGATGGTGAGACATCCCAGTTGGTCTCCAAGAAAGCTGATAAAAACTATATTGAAGACATTGAGACAACCCCAAAGTCCTGTCTTGATGTAGTGTTCGAAGTTATCGGTTACCATCGGCCGGCACCAGCTCTTGAACTCGTTGCTGAATCAGTTCGGCTTCTTGAGTCTCAACTTCAAGTTGAAAGACATCGATCGATGTTATGCGACGTGAAGTCAAGGATCGAGGAAGTCCCCGCAGAATTCAGATGCATACTTTCCGTGCAACATCAAGCTATTTGAGGACTTAAGCGCCAAACAAGAGAAAGTTAATAAGCTTGCTAAGCATCTTGCCGCATTATGGATGCCTGGATATTTTTTCTAGAGCTCTTCAAGTGGTTTCATTCGGACTTGTTTTCTTTGTGGCGCTTATATGTCTTTGTGTTCCCTATATTTGCACCGGTGGTGAACTTTGATGCCAGTGGATGTAATATGTAATAGCCGTGATAGCCTAGTGTAAGTTGCTTGCTTATTTATTTCCTTGTTGTCTTGTTTATTTGTTTGCTTGTAGTCGGTGCAGTTCTTTTTCTGCGGTTTGCTAGTGGTTGCAATAACCTATTTTTAAAACTAGGCCACGGTAACCATGGGCTAATATTTATTGTAGTGACATTGGGCCTCCTACGGGCCGAGAAATAGTGGGCCTTCTACGGGTCAGATAAGCGATGGGCCTTCTACGGGTCAGAGAAGCGATGGGCCTTCTACGGGCCATAGAAACAATGGGCCTTCTACGGGCCGTATCATCAATGGGCCTTCTACGGGCCGTATCATCAATGGGCCTTCTACGGGCCGTATCATCAATGGGCCTTATACGGGCCGTATGATCGATTGTCCAAACATGGGCCAAACAGACCGCATTCTGGCCGTAAACGGGCTAGAGTTGGAATCTTCCGTTCATGGGCCGACCATAACGGGCCATCATTAATAGGCCTATTTGATGACGCTATGAAAACGGCCCAACGTATTAACGGACCACAAACGGGCCGATCAGAACCATGGGCTGAATTTGGCCCACAAGCAAAAATGACAAGAACGGGCCGTAAGTAAACGAATCCGGAAATGAGCCCAAGAATAAATGGGCTCGAGAAGGCCGAAAGATAACATGGCTCGAAACGCCCAACGGAATAACGGGCCGTTAATGGGTATAAAGTGATACTTCGTTCATCACGGGCCGCTTTCACCACGGCCGTTAATGGGTGTAAAGTGATACATCGTTCATTACGGGCCGCCACCACGGGCCATTAATAGGCCAAGAGTTACATAGGGCCTCATATGGGCCGAAAGACGTCATGGGCCATACATGGGCCAGAAGTGAAAACGGGCTGATCATATTGGATGGCCCAGATGACGCTACTGGGCCTAATTCGGTTAAGGCGTAACGGGCTGTAAATGGGCTATATTCGAACAGGCCGTTAACAGGCTTCCCATGGGCCGGTCCGCCAGCTTTTGACCAAGTCAAACGGGCCGGCCTTTACACAGGAATGGGCCTCTCTTGGGCCGTGCCACGTGTCGAGTATCATAGGCGCCTATCTGACCCACTGACGAGCACGTGTTTCGTCCGGCCAATAAGAATTTTACACGTGGAAATTTCCCATTGGTCGGGGCTGTTAACGGGTTATCGGATCCAAAACCCGACCAGATAGCTTAACGGCGTTCCGTTACGGTGGATGCCACGTGTCGGTCACCCTTGACGAAAGCACTTCGGACGCGATTTATCGTCATGGAAGTGGACACTTCCGTGATGATAATTTTGGTAATGTCATGGAACACTTCTACGACAACGATGTATGACTATCTTGATTCATCATAAATTTGTCATGGATGTACATGCATGACAAAAAGCGACCTACTGTGACAAACACGTATCATCACAGAATTGTATTTTTTTGTAGTGATCAAAAGATTCCGAGGATACTTTATGATGTTCTCTCGAGACTTTGTGCCATCGCTTTTGCAATTCCCATCCATCGATAAACCTCTATGGATAACCATGTGCACTTGTTATTCATACAATCTTCCCTCGTTGATCTTGTTATTATAAGATACCTCGAAATTCTCTCTAATGTTTCGAGAATACTTTGTGCCTACTGCCTTGCAGTTCTTGCCACATGAATATCCCTACGGATAATTTCTTGCACTTACCGAGTATCCACTCATCCCCAGTTGATTCATGTATGTCACCAATCTTCGAAATACCATTTGATCTTCCGAAAATCCTCAGGAGCCTATTCCTCTTGAAATTCTTGCTTGCTTGCATTATGGTTAATCCCATAAGTCCAGTAACCATTATTGGCATCCCTTGTCATTATCATTTTGAGACCATTGATTCAATAAGTTGCGAATGCTCTCAAACTCAATCATATCCTATAATTCATCCTTCTGGCTCAGACGTCATATTAAACATGAGCTGGATCTCAACCAATCAAATTGCCATGGATTGTAGCCCTAAGCCTACTCAACTTATCCATCCTTGATATAGTGTTTTGCTTCTGATCTCTTGATTTGAAGATCATAATTCCTTTGCATTTCAGCTTTGAATTAGTCAGTTGTTTCTATAGTCTGACCTCCTTGCATCATTTCTTCCTCTGGTTGAGTACCGATGCTCACATCAGATCCCTTGAAGACCATCGGATCCTTTGTTGGATTTTATCCGACAATATCCTTCATATTCAAAAACCTTGTGAGCATTTCCATGGGTATATACTGCCTTTGGTAATTTGTATCCTCTGCTTTGATAATCATACTCTACTTTCGAGCTTGTATTATTTACTCCGAAGTTTGTGGTATATGTTTCTAAGATGCCCGATGGGTTGAACATATACCTTCCTTAGTTTGTGTGAACCCAAAAGTCTTCATGGGTCATAACCTTCTGGTATTCCGCCAGTTAAACTTTCAAACTCTAAACATTCTTAACTGAGAGCAGTAAATGAGAAGTTGTGTATTGGAGAAGTGGGAGTCGGCCTTGAACCTTGCGTTCATGCCCATGGACACGATGCTGATCGTATCATGGATGCTTCTCTTAAACCCTCTTTGGTATAAGTTCATCTTATATATGGGAATTGGTCTTTTGCAACCGTGGTTCCGACCATATTTTCTTCTTGATTCCATTTCTTAGACAAGTTAAAGCACTTGTCTTCTGTTGATCGATACATCTCCGCAACCTCTGTTTTGATCTTCCTCGAGTATTAACCTCTGGTATCGCGAGAACTGTGTTGCTTCCTGCAAGTCTTCATCTAGTATTGCTTCTCACCGATCTCAGATTTCCCCCAGGTTCTAAGTTATTAGTCACTCGAGAACACCGATAAGTGAATCGATTCCGCACTCCGATTCAATAACTCTAAGTAATTCTTGTTGCTTACGAGTTAAATAATCCTTCAAGTCATTCCTAGCCTTATCGGCTATATCATTATCGTGCAAACTTTTAACTGTGGTACCTGGTCCTTCTACCCGGAGCACAACTTTTGACGATGAGCTAAGCTTATGTCGATCTTCCTTATCTTATCGTTTCACCTCGAACGGCAAGCTTGATTCCTAGTTGGTGTTGTATCTGTAGTTCCAATAATCTTTTGCTGCATCAGTCCTTCTGCTTGAGCAGTCGCTGTTCGATTGCTTCTTTGTGGAGCCTCTCGACAAAATTGTCGTGATCATCATCAACATTTTGAGCTCTTCTAGGATATCAATCAAATTCAGGATGTGTAACACCATCCTTTCCCCCTCGGTGATTTGTATTAACATCAACAACATCCCCGCATTCCCTCCGACACAAAACTTGTTCATGTTTCGTGTAGTTTCCTTTCTATCCAACTTATATTATGATTCTATCTTGGAGTATTACCATCTGTTATGTCAAGAATGTTAAGCAAATTACCTCAACTATTAATTCTTGATATAGTAATACTTCTCACCATCACCATTCTTTCTTGGTCCCCGTGTTGGTTCTAACCGGGATACCAACAGGTGAACGGTGCTGTTTGGATTCTGCCCTTCTACAACCCTATTGCTTTGAAGTTAATGG
The DNA here is from genome assembly GCA_021605205.1 of Aegilops longissima. Lineage (NCBI taxonomy): Eukaryota > Viridiplantae > Streptophyta > Magnoliopsida > Poales > Poaceae > Aegilops > Aegilops longissima. Next base: position 168,292,526 of record CM038678.1, read on the forward strand.
TCGAACGTTCATTCTTAGACTATTGATCACTGAATCACCATTCTAACATTGGATCATGCTACCTAAGGCCATATTTTGGGCACACTCTTCAACTAATGTTTAATTGTGTATGTTTTTCCTTGAGCATACATCATTATATCATTTGATCCGACAAATGTTATCTCCTTGTTCACATAATTGTGGAAATCCATCTTTTTGGATACCTCGTTGAATTATCGCTGAGTCCATCAGCCACCTCCTCATCATCTCCTTGGCTTAATGATGAATCCCTTCGTGTATCCAGAGTCTGACCTTTGCTTGAAGACCATGTCAATGCTATCTCGAAGCATGTATGTGGTACTCCGAATTTCAATAAGAACTTTTGAAGCACAATGCTTAATTTTCTTTATCAAAATTATCCAAACACCGTTGTATGGGTAATGTCATGAGATTTCTTCCCCCTTTCCTAATGAGTTTTCTACATTATATCCTGTCATGGATATCATGCTTTATTTCTCCTTGGGAAGGACATACCCCTGAAAAATGTGCTTAAACACATTTTCCTTTCCATTGTACTATTTAATCGGATGATCACCTTTTCCTTTCCATTGTTTTGTTTAACGTTTCTAGTGATTTATATGATCTAAGTAGTAATAAGTCACTGCTTATGTAAGCACCTCGGTGTACAACTATGTCAGTAAGAACCTGTTACTATTGTTGATGACATTTCGGCATTCACCGATGGATGAGAACTTTGCCTAATGGTCCGCCTTGTTCAGCGAGCAGGAAAAGGGTTCTCTTTGTCCCTCGCCCTTGGTACCAACGTTGTTGCCAACATAACTGATAGGCTACCCTCTCACATGCCTTACTTACATGATCGTGCAAGAAGTCACCGCCCTTCCTACTTTTAAACCACATGGTGGGCCCATAACCCACAGTTGCACAGGATCGAAACCTGACTCTCCTATACACCCCCTGTTTCCAAAGTTATTCCTCACGCTTGGCTTCGTATGTAATTCACGAGCCACCTTCCGTGTGATCCTCAATTCTGGTATTAAACACAATACTTATTTCCGTTGCTTTGAACCCCCCTTCACACTCTGTTTTAGGCAACGAACGATTGCCTACCCGCTTGAAACTTCTCATGGTACCTTCTTACTTTGCTCTCGATAATGTCTTAAGTTCAAATGGAGAGTTACTTCCCGCCACCTTCCCTGATGTTATCTACCAGATAAGCAACATTGTAGCGACCCATTCTTCCGGAATACCCCCTTATCCTTTCATAAGTACGATGGAGTTCCTGAAGAAAGGATGCCTACTTTATCATGATTACCCGAAGCAGAGAAATGAAGACATCAATGAAAGGGATTAACTTCTTCGAGAAGAGCAGCCAAGACCGAGAAGATCCGCTAGAATATCGTAACCAGACCTTTCCCCCTTGCTCTACCTCTTAAATCTCGGGACGAGATTTCTTGTAGTGGAGGAGAATTGTGGCGCCCGGATAATTAAGCTACAGTAACTCCATGCTAATGATGCCACGTCACCTCGGTTACTGTTGTTAATCTCGCGATGGTTCAAAAACGATTCAAATTCAAATTTAAAATAAAGAAAAACATCAAAAGTTTTCAAACATTAAAACTAAAATGTTCAAGCTGGAACAGATAAATCCTAAATAATAAAGGTGGAGAAACCACACTTGTATAAAACCAGTAAATACTCAAAATGAATAAAATAGTAGCAAAAACAATTAGTTAAATGATTATAAAATAATAAACAATTACAAACTATTTTATAATGGGTGCCAAGTTAATTGTGGTAGTGGCATAAGTATTAATAATATTTTAGGTACAACTTGGGTATTTCATAAAAACAGAAATTTAATAAAATAGAAAGGAAGAAATGAAATAAAATAGAAAATAGAAAATAGTAACTAAACTAAAACAAAAGAGAAACCCACCCCCTCCCTGGGCCTCTCGGCCCACCTGGCAGCCAGTCGGCCCACCCCAATACCCCTGGCCTATATGGCCTATCCCGCCCGATCGCCCGGCCCGTTGCCCTCCGACCGCGCCTCGCCGATTACCAGAGCAACCTCACCGTCGCCCGAAGCCGCCTCGCCGGAGCGCTTCCTCGCCAGATCTCCTCCCCTTCGTCGCTCGTCCCCATCCTCCTCCTTGCCGGATGCCATCGAGCCACGCCGCCCCTTCCCTGCATCGAATGTGAGCACCGCCCCGTGCTCCCTCTCACTCCCGTGCTGAACTCGTCGCGCTCACCACGGCCTTGTCCCCGCCAGGCCAGACGCAGTGTTTACACGCTGCGCTGCGCCATGCCACCGTGCACCACCTGCGCTTCGCTCGCGTGGGGCCGCGCCCACAGCTGTTTGCTTCCAGCCAACCGCGCCTAGCCGCTTCCGTCGTTGGCCGTCGCCGCTGCCGCTGCACTTCGCCCCGTCGCATCCCTCTTGCGTCGCTAGTCGCCTACGGCTGTTGCCTGCTGCTCGCGCCACCGAGTCCGCGTCACCGAGCCACTCCGCCATTCTTTGCGCATTGTTGTATTGACATGTCTTTGTGGCCCGCGCCACCTGCGCCCCACCCCCACCTACCTCTACCGCCGGCCTGCGCCCACCCAGGCCGCCGCAGGCCACCGACCTCCCCCTGCTCCGTCGACCTGCCATGGCCGCCGGCGCCCAGTCAGGTGCACCCCTGCCGGTCGCGCCCGCAGCGCCCGAGACCTGTGCCCGTACGCCCGCCCCGTTAAGGCCCCAGGGGCCTATGATAGCTGGGCCCCGCCCCCTAAACATTTTATATAAAAAGAAAAAGAGAATAGAAAATAAATAAATAATAATTAAATTAATTAATTAATTAATTAAGTTAATTAATCCTATTTAATTAATCTAATTAACTAGTTAGTTTAATTAAACAGTAATTAGATTAGTTAAATCCTAATTAGACTAAACAGTCAATGACGAGCGGGACCCGCACGTCAGTTGACGCCTCTGTTGACTGCTGACGTCATGTTGATGTCAGCGTGCACTGTTGTGGATAATGTTAGATTAAAGTAGTTAAATAAATGCTAAAAAGTGATTTAAATCTTTTAAAATCAATATAAAATAAACCGTAGCTCGGATGGAAAAACTTTGTACATGAAAGTTGCTCAGAACAACGAGACGAATCCGGTTATGCAGCCCGTTCGCCTGCCACACATCCCTAGCATAGCGAACCTACAACATTTCACCTCCGGTTCATCTGTCCGAAAACGCAAAACACCGGGTATACTTTCCCGGATGTTTCCCCCCTTCGTCGGTATCACTTCCTACCACGTTAGCGCATACCTAGCACCGCGTATTGCCTTGTTATGTTTTGTGATGCTTTGTTTGTTCCGTATTTACTGTTTCTTCCCCCTTCTTCTTCCCCCTTCTTCTTCCCCGATAGACGCTGAGACCGCTGTCGGTACCCCTGTGATCGACTACATCGACGATGAACCCTTCTTGCCAGAGCAACCAGGCAAGCCCCCCCTTTGATCACCAGATATCGCCTATTCCTTCTCTTTACTGCTTGCATTAGAGTAGTGTAGCATGTTACTGCTTTTGGTTAATCCTATTCTGCTGCATAGCCTGTCCTTCCTACTACTGTTGTTACCTTTACCTGCAATCCTACATGCTTAGTATAGAATGCTAGTATTCCATCTATGGCCCTACATTCTTGTCTGTCTGCTGTGCTATAGTATCGGGCCGTGATCATTTGGGAGGTGATCACGGGTATATACTATATACTTTATACATGATACATGTGGTGACTAAAGTCGGCTCGGCTCGAGGAGCACCCGCGAGTGATTCACGGATTGGGGGCTGGAAGGACCTTTGTCCCAACGGCCCTCTGTGTGGATCTTTGTGGCGGAGCGACAGGGCAGGTTGAGGCCACCTAGGAGAGATGTGGGCCTGGCCCTGGTCGTCGTTCACGGTTACTTTAATAACACGCTTAACGAGATCTTGGTATTTGATCTGACTTGGGTCGTTGACCTTATACGCACTAACCGCCACGTGGGACAAGATATGGGCAACCGGTGTCGTGGTATCAGCCGAAGCTCTTTTTGACGTGAGCGAATGAGCGGCGCGCGCCGGATTGGACTGGAACGCCTGCTAGGCTAGGTCTGTTTCCGGCCGCGTTCGCAACGTGCAGGTGTGCTAAGGGCGATGGGCCCAGACCCTTGTGCGCTTAGGTTTAGACCGGCGTGCTGACCTCTCTGTTGAGCCTAGGTGGGGCTACGACGTGTTGATCTTCCGAGGCCGGACATGACCCAGGAAAGTGTGCCCGGCCAGAGGGATCGAGCGTGTCGGGTAATGTGGTGCACCCCTGCAGGGAAGTTTATCTATTCGGATAGCCATGATCTTCGCTAACATGACGACTTGGAGTTGTACCTTGAACTTATGACAACTAGAACCGGATACTTAATAAAACACACCCTTCCAAGTGCCAGATATAACACGGCGATCGCTCTCTAACAGGGCGACGAGGAGGGGATCGCCGGGTAGGATTATGCTATGCGATGCTACTTGGAGGACTTCAATCTATTCTCTTCTATATGCTGCAAGATGGAGGTGGCCTGAAGCGTAGTCTTCGACAGGATTAGCTATCGCCCTCTTATTCTGGCATTCTGCAGTTCAGTCCACCGATATGGCCCTTTACACGTATACCCATGCATATGTAGTGTAGTTCCTTGCTTGCGAGTACTTTGGATGAGTACTCACGGTTGCTTTCTCCCCCCTTTCCCCCTTTCCCTTCTACCTGGTTGTCGCACCCAGATGCCGGAGCCCAGGATCCAGACGCCACCGATTTACGACGACTACTACTAATCGGAGGTGCCTACTACTATGTGCAGCCCGGCGACGGCGACCACTGTGAGTAGTTAGGAGGATCAGTCGGAGGCATGCGCCTCTTCGATCTGATCCTAGTTTGTGCTAGCCATCTTATGGCAACTTTTTACTTATGTCGTACTCAGATATTGTTGCTTCCGCTGACTCGCCTATGATCGAGCACTTGTATTCGAGCCCTCGAGGCCCTGGCTTGTATTATGATGCTTGTATGACTTATTTATGTTTTTAGAGTTGTGTTGTGATATCTTCCCGTGAGCCCCTGATCTTGATCGTACACGTTTGCGTGCATGATTAGTGTACGACTGAATCGGGGGCGTCACACTTCACAACATTGAACTGTAGAGCTTACCAGAAGAAATGCATTGAACATAGTAAATCACAGTTAGCCTACTTTAAAGCCAACACTAGTGAGATAGGTGTCATATCATATTAAAATAATTATATACAGTTATACGGACATTCTATTAGATGGCACAGCTGATCGCCTGCAAGCCACTATGGGAATTAGCCTTTTTATTTGTGTAGCAAAGAGAACATATGCATTGTACCAAAAACTACAATAAATAGGTAGCAATGTCCACAAGCTTGTGATAGAAAAATTAATCTAAGGGTCTATGGAGTTCAGAAACATGTTATATTGTCCAAAGAAAAGAAAGAAAAAAGCATACTGAAGCCTAGTTTCCCCTTTGATCAAAGATCCTAGCTAAATGTATGTGCGTTCCCACGAAACAAAGAATACACAACTGATCAACAAAGTGTTATAATGCACAAATGTTCTCTAAACTGAATTAAATAACCCCCACCAATTTTCAGCCATAAACATTTTGCCAAAGAAATAGCTCATGCCATAGTGCATTGATAAGCCTCCAACGTATCTATTTTTAATTATTTCATGCTATTATATTATCAATCATAGATGCTTTATATGCATTTTTATGCTATTTTATATTATTTTTTGGGACTAACCTATTAACCCAGTGCCCAGCGCCAGTTCCTATTTTTTTTCTTGTTTTTGGCTTTCCAGAAAATCAGTACCAAATGAAGTCTAAACACGATGAAACTTTATGGTGATTTTTTATGGACCAGAAAGGACCCTAGCTAGAAGGTTTGGAAGGAGGCCAGAAGACTTACGGGAGAGCCACGAGCTCGCAAGGCGCGTCCCCTGAGCTCGTGACTCCCACATAACTCCGTTTGACCTAATTCCACCTCTATAAATTCCCAAATATTCCCAAACCAACAGAGAGCCACCCGAAACACTTTTTCCACCGCCGCAAGCTTTTGTTCTTCCGCGAACCCATCTGGAGGCCTTTTTCTGGTCCTTTGTCGGAGGGGGAGTCGATTACGGAGGGCTTCTACATCATCCTTGCTACCTTTCGATGATGCGTGAGTAGTTCACCATAGACCTACGAGTCCATAGCTAGTAGCTAGATGACTTCTTCTCTCCCTTTGATCTTCAATACAATGTTCTCCTATATATTTTTGAAGTTCTATTCGATGTAATCATATTTTGCGGTGTGTTTGTTGGGATCCGATGAATTGTGGGTTTATGATCAGATTATTCATAAAGTAATTGAGTCTTTTTTGAACTTTATTATGCATGATTGTTTTTTGTGAACTTTATTAGTCATGAATGTTATAGCTTTGTATTTCTCTCTGATCTATCCATTTAGTTTGGCCAGCTAGATTGATTTATCTTCAATGGGAGATATGCTTTGTAATGGGTTCAATCTTGCAGTGTCCTCACCCAGTGATAGAACGGGTAGCGAGACACATATTGTATTGTTGCTATTAAGGGTAAAACGACATGGTTTATTCATATTGCTTGATTTTATTCTGTCTACATCGTGTCATCTTGCTTAAGGCATTACTTTGTTTGTCATAAACTTAATACCATAGATGCATGCCAGATAACGGTCGATTGGTGGAGTAATAGTAGTAGATGCAGCCAGGAGTCGGTCTACTTGTCACCGACTGATGCCTATATACATGATCATTGTCATGAATATGCCATAACTATGAGCTTTTCTATCAATTGCCCAATAGTAATTTGTCTACCCACCATATGCTGCTATTTCGAGAGAGAAGCTTCTAGTGAAAACTATGGCCCCCGGGTCTACTTTACTCATATTATAACAATAAAAAATATCTTGCTGCAATTTACATACTTTTCTTTTGTTTTGCAATCTATTTATGTACCTATACAAGATTTGATCCTTGCAAGTAACGAGATCAACGGGAATGACAACCCTCTTGCCTACGTTGGGTGGAAGTATTTGCTTTTGTGTGTGCATGTACTGTTCAGTAGGATTTGCATGATTCTCCTTTTGGTTCAAGAAACTGTGGTTCTCACCAAGGGAAATACTTATCTCTATTGTACCGCTTCACTCTTTCTCTCTGGAGAAAATCCAAATGTAGCCCACAAGTAGCATGCATACACAAAACTTTTTTGGAGCAAGGAACCCTTTAATAGTATGCACCTGCAACTTGCTTCTTTATCTTACTCGTCATCTGGTTTAAGTAAGAAACCTGGGTGCATGAAGGTTTCATGATTAGGATGTCAAAAGCATTCATTAATCAAAGTTTTCTACTTGGACAAAGGCATGGTTTACATCAGAACTTGAATGATAAACAGAGGAGCCATTTCTAAGAATCTGGAACTTTGAGCACACATTAATGAATTATCTGCCGGGTAGAGGAGACACCAAAATATTTCAAACCAAAGTTAGTAGAAAGTGAAGCATCGTCTTAGCCTTCACAGATTATCTTCACATATGTCTGATAGATACAACAGTAGAGAGCCATAGGAATAGCAAAAAAGACATAAAACTTGATTGGGGCAAAAATAGAGAACAAATACTCAAATTACAGTCTTATCAACACATAATTTCTAGCACAATACATGGCCAGACCATAATTAAATATCAGCAAAATTTGACGTGCCTCTTTACTGGAACTACAATCCATATGGTAGGTAGTTCAAAATGACCTCTTATTTATATTTATCAGTGCATAAATTTTCCATACTACCAACCTATTTTGGAACTCATGCTACACTGTTAATATGGTAGTTATTGCAAGTAGAATATGTCCTCGACCTTGACCTAGCTATATAAGTTAAGCTTGTTTAAAATGTATCCTCTACATCATGAAACTATCATCATAAGAAGTTTTTTAGGAAAAGGAGGATCACCTTCGACCTCTGCATCAGAATGATACATGCAACCATATTATTAAGAGAAAAACCCACAAAGGTCTGTGGTGTAGTACAAGCTCATCCCGAGCTTAAAATAAATAAAGAAAGATAAAAGTTGCCACAACGGGCAAAAATAGGTAGAGATGACTAAACACCTAGTCTATTATTAGACCGACATCCAAACCAGTTGTAGATATCCCGAGCTTCCATCTCCCACTGGGTACACCCAGTATCCAAAAGCACCCTAGCTTTTGTAGGAGTGAGCAACAATCACGTATGGATCCAAGCAGTGGACCTGTAAATAACCTGCAAAAAGTGTATGTGAGTTTAAAAACAATGTCATTTCTACAGTTCCATATGGCCAAAAGTACTACACATACTCCTATTCGAATATGACCCAAAATGTTTGGCTCCACTCCATTTAGCCACGTCCCAAATACCATGTTAATACTATTTTGGAGGGGCTGACATTAAAGGCTATATGAACTGAGCGCCATAAAAGTTTAACAAGAGGACATTTGAGAAAGAGTTGTTTAATATTTCATCCTGATCACAAAAGCAACATCGTTGACTACCCTCCCTTCATTGCTTTGCTAAGTTATCGTTAGTCATAATCACCTCCTTGTGAACAGACCACATGAAGGCTTTGATTCTTAAAGGTAGTTTAATCTTCCAAATATTTAACGATTTCGAAATTGTACCAGAGTTAATTAAATCTAAATACATGGGTTTCACTGAAAAACTCCATTCATAGATAGTCTCCAGTGGCATCTCGCTCATCAGAGAGGTGAATGTCCATCAACCTCCGCACTAGATGTAACCATGCATCCCACCGGTTTCATTTATTAAAGATCTCCTAAAGTGGATGTTTAAAGGAACTAACTGTAATACTGTAGCAACATAAGTGTTCCGATGCTATACAATATTATAAAGAGACGGATACTGTGTGGCTAAAGGCATTACCCCTAACCATGTATCCTCCCAGAATCTAGTCAAGTTACCGTTTTCAATGATGAATTTAGTCCTACGAAAGAAGGCTTCTTTCGTCCTCATTAACTGGCAATAGAAATATGTAAGACACTGAAGCAAGCATGTGTCGTGGGTGCCTAATCCTTAATCCAAATAGAGCAGAGTAGATAGTGAGCCTTATAGAATTGAGAGCGTTTTTGTGTAGCTGGGGCTACATAGTGCCCTTTATCAGGGCCATCCATTCATTATCATGGTTCATGTGGATATGTGCAGCATCTTGTTGTTGCCAGGCTGTTAGTCCTTAATCCTCTGGCGCGAACCATAGCAATTCCGATTTTTTGATGGTCCTAGCAGGCCACTGTTCACGACATGACTTGACATGCGCCCAGCTACCTCTGTCTTTGACCGCTCGCCGCTTTTATCAAACGAGAAGGCCCCAGTCACTGTTCATCTAACGGTGAACAAATTCTTTTCTGTCGGCGCTGGACCATTGTCTCATGCAACATGTCGGCCTATGAATGAAAACCAAAACGAAAGCAAGTCGACACATCATCCATTTTATTATTCCGTGATGCCGCTCCAAAAATAACAAATTATTATTGTGTGTTGGCTGCCCCATTTTACAAAAAAATAATGGAAGTGTCCCGATCACGTGAACCTCTGAACTTGTGCATGCATGTGAGACTGATTTTTGGAGAGAGGCCCAACGTGTGGCTGTGCATGCATGTCAAAGCAATTTAGAGTTTATTTAAAAACAACTTTTCAGGGAGTTGGAGTGCATGCACCGGTCTATGCGTTGTCACTTCAACCTGCTGTGCCAGGCCTGCCATACCTGTTTTCTGCTTACAAAAGCTGCTAATTGCGCTGCTACTGCAAAGTCCCTGCAGCCACTGTTGATGATGCTCTGCTAGCACATATCTCCATACACTGACGGACAGCACAGATAGCAGGCTCTGTGTAGGCCGAGCTACACTGAAACTTTGCGTATAGAATTATACCACAACACATAGAAAAATAAACATGAATAAACATATTTAAGCAGAAGGCATGGTAATACAATCACAAAATGAAAGGCGTGATTCTTCATTTCTTTAGCCTATGCTTTGCTCCTCATGTATTCCTCCTCTATTGCCTCACCCTCCCACATTGTTATGAGCCTTCACATGCCTACCACAATAAATAGCTTATATATATATATATATATATATATATATATATATATATATATATATATATATATATATATATAGTGTTACTATTCATCACCCAGTGTGCAGAATGAGTTATTCTTCACCCAAGGTAATCTTACAATCATTTTATAAATAAATTACATTTGAAATACAAATAGTTACATTCATATTGATTTACTGCATAAAATTTGGCATAACAAAAAAATATAGGTCAAAAATTGTATTTTATGTACATTTTACACTATATTTTTACATTTGTAATTTTACATAACATAAAAAATTTCTGACGATTATAGGTTTTCTTACGTTCTCTTTTTATGTCTAAAATATGATAAAATTTCTGAAACATAAAATTACGTGCATAGATATCAAAATAGAGGTGGGTGAAGAATAACTATTCCTCACTCGAGGGTGACGAATAGTCAATCCCTATATCCTATATATATATATATATATATATATATATATATATATATATATATATATATATATATATATATATATATATATATATATATATATATATATATATAGAGAGAGAGAGAGAGAGAGAGAGAGAGAGAGAGAGAGAGAATATGCTTTCAAGACCACATAGAGCATGGTCTTTTTTCACGGCATTTTTGTCGTTACCCCTCATTTTTGTTCAAACTACGCACCACTTTGAGGTTATATTTTGTTCCTTCCTCACGCGAGCAGGTACCACTACCATAACTATGATAGAACGCACATGTTGTTCTTCCTCTTCGTACATGGACAAGAAGAGTTTTAGTGCTGCATGCATGGCTTTGTCATTCAATAGCCATGCCAATTACTGTTATGTGCCTAAAAACTAAACTTTATAGTCAATTGCATGCAGTCATGCAAAGACTAAGCACAAACGTAAACTTGATATACACTGATCTGCTATGAACTGTGGGACTGGTGGTTATGTCTTTTTCAGTAGTAGATCAACCCATGAACATTAATCTCCTTTTAACATAGAGCTGTTAGAAGAGAAAATAAGAAGCAACAAATTATATCTTCTTGCATAAAACATATGGCTACAAATGCTTTGAGACTAACAAAAGAGAAAAAAAACTGAACAGAAAGAGGAAATGAAAGCAACAAATATACCTTATTACATGAAACATAGTACTCCCTCCGTAAAGGAATATATTTCTTTACAAAGGGAGTATTAGTTAGTACTCTCTGTATTTTTGAAAAGCTTATTAACATTAAGTCAATAAATACTCATCTACCTGGCATAGAAACTGGAAAACAAGTAGATTGGACAACAGGACCTGTAACATTAAGGCCTCATTTGGTTGTAGTAGATCCCCTGGGGGATCCCGACCTTATCCCTGGGGAAGAAGCCATGGGCCGACTTCACCCAAGGCCGCCCACAGAGCCGACACATGGGGCGTGTTTGGTTGCCATAGTCTACAGTAGCTGCATTACATAGCCTTCTCAACTCAGCCTGGCTATGCAAAGTGCAGCCTCAAATGCACCATCTGCAAGTTGTTTGGTTGCCTGCATGCCCTCTTGCCTGCATGGGCTGAACCACACTACCTGGTGTTCGGTTGCCTGCATGTTAGTGGACAAACCCAAGGCATGGTGTTTGGTTGTATGCAACGCCTGGTGTGGTAACCTCTTTAGCTAGTTTGTGAGGTTACCAGCACACTTTGGCACAACCATGTAGCACACATCATAAGGAGAGCAGAGTATAAACATAGCATCAACTACTTATGTAACATCCCAAATTTTCAATTTGGCATGTTATACACAGGTCATCCATGCATATCATATTTTATTACATTCTCATTTGCCATCCTCGAAATCCTAAGCAACTCAAGGACCCTTGGAGAGAGTTGAGGATTTTCATTTTCATATTTGAATTTTATCAAACGATGAAAGACGAGGATTTTTGGTTTTAGTATTTTTCTCTCCGGAAAAATATTTCATGTTTAAAAATAAACGAGAGGAGATAATATGACTTCTCCAAAAATAACTGAAATACCGGAGGAAAAATGTTAAAATCATTATTTGGATTTTTATTTTATTGATTTGAAATTTTATTTGCTTAGAGAAAAATTTGCATATGTTTTAAAAATTGCATTTTAGGGGCCAAGAAAAGTTCATCTTGTTCTAAATATTTTATTTAGGCAAAGAAAAGTTGTTTTGGCATTTTTAGATTTTTATTTATTTTTCTAGGATTTTTATAATTTTCGACGGAATGTTAAAAAAAAGGAACCGCGCCCGACTGGGCCAACGGCCCAGCCGAGCAGGCCGACCCAGCCAGCCAGCCACCGCCGCCGCCGCGCCCGGACCTGGAGTCCGAGCCGGACTCCCCTCCCCGCCGCCTTGCCCCTTCCTCCAAGCCACCTCTAGCCCGTTTTTTTAATATTAGATCGGTTTTATTTCCCGGTTTATTTATTTTAAGAACGTTCACCCGTTCGTTCGTTTTTACGAACCGTTCATCGTTTAGTTTCCGCTAACGAACGTTCGTTCGTTTAGCCGTTCGTCGTTTTCTTTTATCGGTTTTATTCCGCGATTATTCCGTTTGCGATTTCTGAACCGATGTTCAAATTAGTATAACTTTTCGCTCGTTTATCGGAATCAGGCAATTCAAGCGCCTGGAGTTTCGTCTCGAAACCCTCTTTCCGAATAGCCAACTTAAATCAGATTTTGCCTTTGTAAAATTTGACTCTAGTTCAGATTAGTAAACGGATCTTGTTTCTCTCGCCGTTTGAGTTTCGTTGTTTCGTTTGGTTTGATTCTTTTCGCAAACCGGAGTTCTTAAGTTGAACTCTCCGGTCAACCTCTTTTAGTTGAAGTTTTGTTGTGCATCGTTGTTTTTTGCTTATGTATGTATTGTTTGCTTGTGATAGAATTCCCGGAGTGCGAAGCGTGTTACTACGAGTCTCTAGGATTCACGGATCATCAGCAAGGCAAGTAACACTTGATCATACTTTTCATACCCATTTTTTGTGCATTAGCTCAATCCTCAAACATTGCATGATTAGGATGTCATTAATTTGTGGGTTGGGAAGTAGATGATGAGGTAGGAACCTATTGCCCTGTTACTATAAAACCCATGGGAGTTACTTCTACGTGTTGCTTATATTGCTATGCTATGCTCGTAGACGTGGTTTGGGTTTGAGAGATATTCACGACAGATGTGAGATTGTTAATTAATGGTTTACTTTAAGGTGGCAACTTAAATACACATCTGGGTGGATTGAGGCACTGGGAACCCAAAGTGTTCTGCATTTTATTTTGGAAATCCCGGGTACCGTGTGATCTTCTAAGGACCGCCACCAGTGCTCAAAGGGCGAGACTATTCATGCTAGAAACTTCCGTGTGCAGCCACAAGCTATTATGGTCTCTAGCATAGTTGAGTAAGTTACGTGAAGCTCTCGAAGAGGTAGATCAGCAGGTAGTGGGTTTTATAGGTTTGGTATGATCTATCCGGAGTAGAGAGTTAATGTTTCTGAAAGACTGTGTCTCGGTCATCCGTTTCTCAAACACCATGTAGTGCGAGAAACCAACGGAGGCGATCGAGTCTTGTGGGGAAAAGTGCGCAAACCTCTGCAGAGTGTACAATCTAATCATGGTTAGTCGTGTCCCCGGTTATGGACAATTCTGAGTATCTAGTACTTGAGTATTCACATGTATCTCATCACTCTAAATTAATGTTGCTGGGTTGTTAATCACTTTAATTGGGATTGAGTTGGGGTTATACCTTCTCAATGATGTTTCAACCACCATGATAGTTAAAATAAAATTTATTCCTTTGATATAGGGAAAAATTGGCTTTTTGCAAAACTGTAACCATAGAGCTTTTCCACCAGCCATATATGCATGTAGTATAGCTTATTCTTTCATTACTCTCTATGTGTTACATTGCCAGCATATTCCATGTGCTGACCCGTTCTCGGGCTGCAACATATTATGTTGCAGACTTTTCAGACGAGGAGTAAGGATTGGTAGGTCGTTGCCGTGCAGCTCAGTTATGCCGTTGGAGTTGATGGACTCACTTTTCTTCCAAGCCTTCATTGTTATCGCATTAGATGGCCTTAAGCCATATTATTGTAGTAAGTTCTCTTTTGAGACATTCGATGTAATAAGTGTGTGATTGCTACTCTGTTATAAATCCTTCGAGTACTGTGTGTGTCAGCATTACCGATCCAGGGATGACACAGAAGCATAGAGACTTGACCATCTGAGGTCGGGTCGCTACAACTTAACAACATAATTCGGATATGCAATACCACACTTCATAACAGTTCAACGCATAAACCATAAAGAATTCAAAGCAGACTCGATAGTACTTAGGAAGGAGGTGCCCCGGCCCTAGTCCTTGGCGGCGAAGGCTTTGTTGTGCTTCCCGCACTTGTTGACGACCTCACTGTCATCGTCGTCGAAGATGATGACCTTGAGGGTTTTGGGAGTGAGGAGCTTGAATGTCACCATGTAGACGATCTTGATCTGATGAACGGCTGCATAGGTGGGACAACCCTGATCCAGGGTTCCCTGCTGTTCATGAGCTTCACCATCACCTTCCAGGAGCAGCCAGTGTTGTTCCTGAGCTTGAACTCCATCGAAACCGCGACAAAGTGCTTGGTGAAGTCCTGGGGCATGGGGATGCACTCAAGCTTCGGTGCAAGGATGATCTTGCAGAGGTGAGTTGGGCCATCCTCCTCATGGTAGTGGTCGTAGTTGTGGCACTTCTTGCTGGGGGGCTCCTCCATGCGCTCGTCGTCACCAACCTCAGGCGTCTTCGGTTCCTCCTTGGTGGTGGGTGGCACCACAACCTCGGGCATTGGATGAATGGGCTGCTTGCCCTTGTTGTCAACGACTGGGAGCACCTTCGTGCCCATCTCATTGCTCTCCTCGATCCGCACACAATTCATGGAGTCAGGCACAACACATAGTTCATGGCTTATTGAAGAGCATGTAGTTAAAACGGCATGACTGTCACTCTTCCTCCTCTCCATCGCGCCTATATTTACTCACTCTGCCCACCACTACTTACCCACCCCTCTCTTCTCTCACTATCAACCTTCCTCCTCTCCATCTCCATGAGCTCTAGCTCCAGCTCCAACGCCAACCCCTTCCCTTGGGGTATTGGCTGGAGGGCCTTCTTCCTCGGGTGGTTGGCTGGTTACCGCACCAAGTTCGAGAACACCATGGAGGTGTGCTCGAACTTTAGCTCCATGCTTTACATGCAGAAGGAATCTGATGCAATGGTCATGAGGGCCACTGCACAAGAGCTGAAGACACTCATTCCTGACCCAGCGAAGGGCGCGATGGCAGTCGACATCGTTCGCTGGGCCATGAATCAGGCCGTCTCCAATGACGCTAAAAAGAGGAAGAAGTGGTCCAAGTACAAGAACTACTGGGCTCCTAATGACCGCCGTGCCGCAGTGTACTGGGAGACGACAATCGTGTCGCCGACGGTCATCGGTGGGGAGCCTAAGGAGGAGGAAGAACCGGTGCAAATGCGAGTGAGGGCGCCAGAGCCAGGCCATCGTACGTGGCAAATCGACCTTTACTCCTCCGACAGCAACGACGACCCGCCGCCCCGCACGGCGATGGACAAGAAGATGAAGGCTAGCCACTCGACCCGCCGCTCCGCACACCAGTGACGGCCTCCACGGTTAGCCGGTGCCTATTCTGTACCCCTAATCCCCCAATCCCCCTTGTACTCCATCCACATCTACCTCTGTTCCGATCTTGCATGAGCTAGTATGAAGTAGTATGAACTCGTATGAACTAGTATGAACTGCCATGCTTATCTACCTCTAGTCCCCATTCCCCTCTCTGCCGTGGATCGAATCTATCGCCGGATCAAACGCGAAAAAGTAGTGCATGACAAACAAAGAAGTGCTTACCGCCATTGCCGCGGGCCAGGTGATGATCTGCTCGCCAGTGATGTAGTCTGGTGGTCTTCTTGCTCTACTCCGATCCGCTACCGCCGATGAGAGTTGGGAGAGTGGGGGAGAGTGGGGAGAGGGAGCGGTGATGCTAATAACTGCCGGTGCTTCAGAAAGCAACGCGGCTTCTAGAGCGTGGCCGCGCACGTGCAGCCGCCGCCGCCACGTGCACCAGTCAGGCCTGACCCTGGAGAAACTGCCGATTTGAGCGTTCCTAGGGAGCCAGGCCCAGGAGTGCTTTAAGGTTCGTGCCATGCGGGCCGAGCAGTAAAAGCAGGCAACCAATCGGCCCGTTTGCGTCCCCCGCGAGCTAGGACGGGCCTTGTGCAGGCAACCAAACACACCCATACCCTTTCCACGTCCCTTCCTCAGGAGCGATTTCCTGATCTCCTCAGGCCGGGAAGGAAATCCTCGAGAAGCGACGCTGCCGACTTGGTCCTCCTTAGCTTCTCCTTCCAGTGATTGCCCGCCCCTTTGACCAAGATCTTCTCCCTCCACCAGTGACATCACCCCTCCCCTCCTGTCAAGATCCTCTGCCCGTTGATGGCGCCGACCCAGAGGTCGGTTTCTACTTCTGCCAAGATGGACTACCCCTCGTTGCTCCTATGTTCGACGAACAACAACGATCCAGCTAATCAGAATCTTGGAGCTCTTCCACCATTGTCTAAATAATGGTTAACACAATCTCTTTCTTCCGCTCCTCTCTCCTAGATGATGTATATTTCACTGCTTCAGTCCTTTGTTTCCTGATTTGGGCTTCCCAGGTCTCCCTGTCGGCCAAATGATGATGTTGATTTTCCACGGGATTTGATTTGCACAAGATGATTTCATGCGGGAGACATCTTCCCTTGGAATAGCTCCCCAAGAATCCAAATGAAGCCTAAAAGTGTCTGAACAAGCATTAAGCACTGTGTTATCACTATGATGGTATACTTCTATAAAACTAATGACCAAAGCCCTGCCGCTATCGTCTATAATTTTACAGTTTAATTTCTATAGAACAACAACTCCAGAATATGATTATTTGGGGAAACTTCCTAGGTAGGCAAAATGGTAAAGAAGCAAGGCATGGAGAGGCACCCGATCACTAAAAATAGTGTTCATCATTTTCTGCAAGCAACCTTGTAGCTAATTATTACAAGCTGATCTTACCGTTCTTCTAAGAATTCATCACTAAAAAACTTATTATATATATATGTATATGAGCCATGTTAACGATGAACATTTTTAGTTAACCCATATTGTATTTTTCTCTCTCTTGAAAATCCGTTAGGGTCATGCATTTTTCTTGTTGTATAACACCATCCATTTGAGGTTCCATTTTTGTTCTGAGCTTCCTCCATTTTCTTGTTCTATACCCAGGAGGAATGCACATTATAAATATTTAACTATTTTAGGATCTTCTACACATTTTATGAAAGAGCTAGGACGAGATGATGTGACACGGCGGATGAAAATCGAACATGTCTGCTAATTTCTAGGAGACATAAATTATTGTTCTTTGAGATACTTTTGTTTGGCATATAAATTTGTATTTAGCTATAATGTTCTATGATGCATATTAGCTGTTGTCTTGGATAAATGTATTGAAGTTCTTCCATAAAAGAATGCAAATATCTGTCGAAGTACTTTGGAGTATTGATCATAGATATTTTAGGTTTCGGAAATTTACGTATGGCAAATATTAATTTTGATCAAGATAATATATCTCCTGTGATGCCTTTTTGCTCCACCTATTGTTCTTCAACATTGGTATTTAGCTAGACTGTATATGTCCAAACAGCTTCCTGTGAGGTAATGAAATTAGAGCCTAAGTAGAACTGAGAGGATTCATCCCTAGGGGATTGGGTGACAAGCAGGGATCAACCTAATCCCCTAGTGGAATAGTTCCACTTGGGGATTAGTTCCACTATAACCAAACAAGGCCTTAGTGATTTTCCCCTTCACTCAGAATTCATAGGGATAGATAGGTCTAATTCATGCGGGCACAAGGATAGGTAGGTCTCATTACTGTCATAGATTTTCTAGCTGCCCGCATGATGTTATTGTAACATGGTTTACTGAATTTTTGTAGGACTTTGCACTAAAATGCTCTAACATGATTTACTTTTTTTAAAGGAGGCAAAAGACTTGCCTCATTCATTAATTAAGAGGGAAAAGAGAGTTTGAATTTTGTGTTACACCACCCATCGTGCTACAACACCGCTACAAAAGGCCTACTCTCGTGGCATGATGGTTCCCAATTTCTTTGCACCCGCGGTGACCCAAGTATGAGCCTCAATCTTGATGTTAGCTAGTAGAACCGTCAGCGGGGCACTCTTGAGTTGGAAGATGCGAGCGTTTGTTTCATTCCAGATTGTCCAAGAGGTGAGCATGGAGAGAGTGGCCATGGCATTCCTATTTGGTATGGTTGAGTCAGAGAGCCCGATCCACCACTCTTCGGTTAACCGTGCCAGGTGCCAAGCGGAAGTTTTGATGCTTTCGAGCTGGAGCCAATCTTTTATCATTTCCCAAAGTCTAGTAGTGTATCGGCATCTGAAGAGGAGGTGGTTGATGGATTCTTGCACACGCTTGCAAAGAGGACAAAACCCGCAATTGGGCCACCCCCGGTTGGCCAAACGGTCAGCAGTCCAAACCCTATTTTGCATGGACAACCACGTGAAAAAATTGACCTTGGGCGGGGCCCAGGAATTCCACACTGCAAGCTCCATGGAGGAGCGGATGATGCTGAAAAATTGGGCCAAGTAGGCAGATTTGGCAGTGTATATCCCGCTCTTTGTGTGTTTCCACACGATGTCATGTTCGGCGTGCACCTCAAGATGGAAATCTCTGATGGTGGACCAAAGCTCAATAAATTGTAGAAGATGTTCGAAGGTGAAGCTTGGAAGTGACCTTGATCTTGTGAACCCAAGCATCATCCTGGAGGGCTTCCTGAAGTTTCCAAGTCTTCCGAGAGGAAGCGTCATAGATAAGTGGTGCGATGTCTCTTCGCTTTTGGTCCCGCACCCAAGGGGAGTCCCAGAAGGGCGTGCGTGCACCGTTGCCAACAGTTATGGTCGTTGAAGCATAGAAGATATTTTTGTCCATCTCATCGCACGGGTTGCCGGTCCCAACCCATAGCTTGGTGGGCTCCTTCCATTCGAACCAAAGCCAACAACAAATGAAGTGCCCTTGCAAATTTCTCCCTGTTTAGCACCCCAATACCTCCATATTCAACTGACCGACATACGAATTCCCAATTAACTTTGCACTTCACGCCGGTAGTCTTATCTGTTCCCGCCCAAAGGAAAGATCTCTCAATATTGTTGACCTTGTGGAGGATGCTCGGTGGAACGACCAGTGGGGTGATGAAGTAGATGGCTTGTGAGGATATCACACACTTGACAAGGGCAGCCCGACCAATGGCAGTGATATTTTGCCCGTCCCATGGAACAAGTTTGGAAGCGGCCTTGTCCACGAGGAATTGGAAATCCCGAACTTTTAGTTGCCAAACCGAGAGAGGTAGCCCTAGATATATTATCGGGAAGGAAGCATGGGTAGCGGGGAAATTCTGGAGGATGTTGTGGAGTTGTAGGTGTGTGCACTGAATCGGGACCACAAAGCTCTTCTTAAAGTTAGTGCATAGTCCCATGACATCACCAAACACACCGAGCAACACAAAGAAGTTGTTAATATCTTTCTTGATCGGTGCAAGGAAAACAACCGCGTCATCGGCGTAGAGGGATGTTCTCATGATGGGCCCACGACCATGGATTTTGTGAAGCAGCCCCTTCCTAGTTGCCAACTCAAGGTCTTTTGAAGGGGGTCAATGGCAATGACAAATAGCAGGGGTGAGAGAGGATCCCCCTGCTGGAAGCCGCTTCCATGGGCAATGGGGTTGCCGTGGATGCCGTTGAGGAGAACCCGCGAGGAGGAGGTGCATAGGAGGGCGCCCCCTGACATGATTTACTGAATTTTGTAGGGAAGGACATTGATGAAGAAGCTTATTGATGATAACCTGAGGCTGCAGAAGATGATCATTGATAAGGACAAGGATATAGGTTTGATGAAGGAAGAGAGGAAGAGAAGCAGTAGAACAAGAAAACGAACTGAATGAAACTATTTTGTGTGTTTGGGGTTTGTGCTGTTCCAGTCATGTATGCTGTGGTGGCGTTGCTCCGTAGTGGATTCGTTTGAAAGATGGTCGGTAGAAGTGAAAGTTGTTATGTTGTGAACAAATTATTGGAACAATACAATTTGCATCTGTGTACTAGTGCAATGTTGTTCCTGTTGTGTGATGTTGATTTTTAGAGAGTACAATTTTGGTCACAAATTGCTGTTTGATGTGCTCATTAGTTAGAACAATCAAGGAAAAATTGGAAGATTTAGATGTGCTTTTGTTTTCTCCACGAGTTCCCATTCCATATCCTCCTCCATTCTTACTTATTTGCTGCAAAATACAAAGTGTGAAGTCCATACAAAAAGAGAGAAGTAGAAATAAAGAAGCCAAAACATTTGGCAAAATGACCGTGAATGTGTCGCTTCCTTCTAATTTGTTTTCTATGTGGATTTTTTTGGATTTTTTTTAAAAAAATCCCAGATTAAATATAATGGTACCGGGCATTTTTTAGAATTGTTTCAATTTGTGCTGGAAGCTTTTATTTTTTGGCCAAATTTTGACACGAAATGGTCCAGAATGTGTATTTTTCCTTCTAGTTTCTCTTTTATGTAGCAAAGCGTTTTGAAATTTTCCCAGATTAAATATAATGGGAGTGTTCATTTTTTAGAACTGTTCCAGAATTTTCTGTAAACTTTCATTTTTTGGCCAAATTTTGACTCAATATGTCTTTGTATGTGTATTTTCCTTCTAGTTTTTTTATGTTTGTTAAAGAGTTTTGAAACTTTCCCAAATTCAATATAAGGGTATTTTTCATTTTTGATATTTTTTTCATAAACTTCTAGCTACATTCATTTTTTGGGCAAATTTTGTTGACACCGTTGAACTACCATTAGACCATCATGTACACTTCATATGTTCAAAAGACAAAAATATCTGAAAATGGCACATAATTGAAGAACTTAGGTCTCACTCATAGCCTAGGTTTAGTACACGAGCTCGAAAAAATGTCAAGTTATCTCAGACAAGAAAGTCTAACAGGACATAAGAAAAAATAGTAAGTTTCATCTAGGATAGCCACATCTACTAGACAGCCAGTTCTTAGCTGAACTAGGATGACACTATGTCCCACATATCAGTTTACACCAAAAGCCACCATTTGTTGTAGTACATAGTAAGAACTGAAGTAACATGATACAACAAAAGCTATTGTTTGCTGTAGTACATAGTAAACATTACAAAATAATTTAGACTCATCTGACTAGTACAAAATAATGTAGACACTGTTCGTAATTTACGACTTCTTGACCTTCTTGCTATTTTACTTTTCTTTCAGTGAATTAATATTGCAGAACGACCAATTAATGTATTACTTACATGACACATTTTCGTTTGGGGGGGGGGGGGCACGGCCCCCTCAAATTTGTACATAGCTCTGCTATTGTCGTATGGTCACCTAATTGAGATGTAGTTACAGATTTATATTTGGAAGAAGAGTTGAAAGATCAATAGGTGTTGGGATCCATTTGTGTTTGATTGAGTTGAGACGTAACATGATCAATTCTTGAATTAGTCATTTCATCATGGCATTTGGAACATTTACAAAACACGCTGTTTGCAATTTTACTAGTTATTGTTAAAAAAATATAATAAGAAGATGTTTTAGGGACCATATTTACTGAAGCGGGCCTAACTTGTTTTTTATCTATGTTTGATTTGCAATCTGCTCATGCTTGGTCGATCAGATCCAAATGGTACGTATATTTGTAAAATTTTACCAGAACAAAGGAGCTACTCCCTCCGTCCCATTAATATAATATATGTTTTTTTTTGACTATGTACTGCAAGGCAACAGCCTCACAGCCCTTTATTAAAACAATTATAGATTCTGTACAAATTAGAAAGGTAAACAAAAGGGGAAAAGAAGGCTACTTACAGGGGGAGATTAGTGTAAAGAATCTATCCAATCAGTTAGTCTATCTCTATATTTACACTTGATTCTATGAGCTAAGAGAGTAATATCATGAATAAAATTCCTCCTCCAAGCTCGAAAGTGGGCAGCTCATTTCGAAGATCCTTCCATTCCTTTGGGTCCAAATATTCCGGTGGCCGTAAATACTACCTCGGTGAAAAACGGTTGACCAAATTCCTCCTGGCCTCACAAGCCATTTCAAAAGTGGTCGATTAGGTTGAACATTCCATGAAATGCCCAAATAATTCCAGACACGTTGGCTAAAGTTGCAAGCAAAAAGAGATGAGCTCTATCTTCATGCAAACACGAGAAGCAAATGGCACAAGTATCATCTGGATAATCCAATGACGTCTCGCATCATATCCCTAGTGTTCAGACGATCCATCAAAAGAAGCCATCCAAACACCTTGAGCTTGAGAGTGCAAGCACATTTCCAGATCCACCGAAAAAGAGGGTCACCACGACTTCGAAAAACAAGACAAATAGTAGATCCCGGATTGATAGTCCCCGTTTTTGAAGGCCATTTCCATACGTCACTAACTCCCTCATGTAAGTTTATGAGAGGCATTATAGCCTGAAGTTGATTGAATTCCTCAAAAGCTTCAACCGATAAAGGCGGTGAAAATTGTCGGTCGGGACAGTAGCTCCAACACATTCTTAATGGTAAGTGTGTCATCAATGACAAAAGAATGAAGCCATGGAAGCGCTGTTGCATGACAACCACCTCGTTATTAAGTTGCCACCGATCCAGCCGAAAACCACCGAGTCCCCTGAGCGAACATGAGGGATGGCCAACTTACAAAATTTGCCATAAAGTTTCATCACATCACGCCACCAAAAGGAACCACAACTTTGCGTTACTTGGGGTGGAGCAACAGCATAATATGTGTCCCAGATAAGTGAAACCCAGGGTACATCCAACTTATTATAAAATTTGAAGAGGTGCTTGATCAACAAGGCCTCATTTTGTTTGCCAAGGTCCAAAACCCCAAGTCCTCCCTGGTTCTTGGGCCGACAAACTAACTCCTAAGCTGCCAAAGATTGTCTTGGCGTGTCAGAGTTGCCTCGCCACAGGCATTGCCGCATGATACGTTCTATCTGTTTCAAAATTCCTTGAGGTAGTGAAAGGAACACAAGAAGTATATTGACATGGAACATAAAACCGATTTCAAGAGTTGCAGCCGGCTACCCCGATTCAACAGATGTGATGAGGCGATAATCGTCTCTCAATGCGGTCCACTAAAGGTAGCAAGTCATATATTGTGGGTCGAGTAGTACCCATTGGCAATCCTGTAAGTAAATGGCATAGAGCCAACATCACATCCAAGCAAAGCCGCCATCGTTGACCCTCTTCATCGACATATTCAGTGGAATCAAAGATGATTTACTAAAATTAACCCTCAAACCTGTTGACTTAGCAAAGGTCTCAAGCATCTCCTTGAAAGCAATGAGTTGGTCATCCACCGCAGGAAGGAAAATTAAAGTGTCATCAGCATATTGAACAATCGGATAATCCCGTGAAGAGGTAGGTATGGGCAGTGTGAGAATGTTCCTTGCACACATCTCATTGACCACGGACTGCAATAAATCCACCGCAATCACAAATAACAAAGGAGATAAAGGGTCTCCCTGTCGCACACCCGAACGGCAAACAAAGTGATTACCAGGCACCCCATTTAAGAGGATCGAAGAGGAACGAGAGGACAAGATGCTATCGATCCAACCTGTCCAACGGTCATCAAAACCCTTGCATTTCAGAATCCTGAGAATCAGATCATGCTCGATGGTATCAAACGCCTTCGTGAAGTCCAGTTTGAGAAGGATTATAGATCTTTTGGATGCCTTACACTGATGTATATATTCAAAACACCATGCAAGGCAATCTTGAATGGATCTACACCGAAGAAACCCATATTGATTGCGATGAATACATTTTAGAATCACACTCTGCAACCGATTTGCCAAAAGTTTAGTTAAAACTTGAGGCAAGTGTTTATCAATGATATGGGTCTAAAATCACCAATATATTCTGGGCTCAACTTTTTGGAATGAGTGTAATGAGAGATGTATTCAGACACTCCAGGTTGCACTTTCCATCATAAAACTCCCGACCAGTTTCATAAAATCTGTCTTCAATATATTCCAGCAAGTCTTGAGGAAAAGACCCGTAAACCCATCGGGCCCGAGCACGGTCGAAGGCATGTTCTTAATCACCGTATCCACCTCACAATCCGTGAAAGGTAAGGATAAGCTCTCCAGCCCATCAATACGGTCAATTAATGTGTCAAGGTCAAAACCCATTTGTATACCTTTTGCTTGGCCCATTCTACGATTGAAATCGACCAAAACATCCCAGCTAATCGTTGATGATCGAAACCACTTCCCCATCCTCGATTTGATCAAGAAATAGTGTTTATCCTATATCTTTCGGTTGCCATTGCGTGGAAGAACTTTGAATTCTCCTCACCAACTTTAATATTTCGATCGTGCAACGTTGCTTCCAATAAATGAACCGCCAATGAAGTATATCTTCAAGATGTAATTTGACAATCTTCCGAAAGTTGAACTCCGCCAACTCAAGGGCCTAAATTCCTCAATATTATCCAAAAAACAATTACTTTGTTGCAATCAGCAATGGCGCCTTGACTGTGGATAGGTTAAGATGCCATTTCTTAAGAGCATAACGAAGAGATTTGAATTTAGCGGAGATGATTAAGGCAGTTGAGGATTTATCCACAGAGCGATTCCAAACCTCGGATACACAATCCATAAAGCCAGCAAATCAACCCAATAGTTTTCAAATCGAAAAATCTTTGCCTTGGGTATACCGGTGGCAATTGAAACCACACACGGGCGTGATCGAGGCGATGCGTGCAAGCGGAATGACCATTGTGTTGGGATGATCATGTGTCCAAGCTACGGATGTAAAAACCAATCAATTTGTTCGAGGAGGGTGTGGATTGCATATTAGACCATGTGTCTTGACGACCCTTGATTGGAAGTTCAACAAGACCCAAATGGCCAATTATTTCATTAAACAAAAGATATCATTCACATCACCACCGGCTGGTTTCGATTCTCAATGGAACGCATAAAGTTAAAGTCACCTAAAAGCAGCCAATTGTCCTCGAGCTGAATATCCAAATTATATAACCATTGCACAAAATCATCACGCTACTGGTCCACGACACGGACCATATATGGAGACAAGAAACCAAGACTCAGATGTATGTTTAGATTGAAACTTCACAATAATGCCATATGATTTAGCCTCAATTAAGCTGCCTATGAAGAGAGATGAATTCCATATGACCACCATACCAGCAGATGCACCAACCGATGGTACATAAACAAAGTTATCAAAACGCCGTGGACAGAATTTTCTAATGAATCGATGATCAATATGCATGCATTTGGTTTCTTGGAGGCAAATAACGAGCATCCACTTTCATTGATCTTTTGCCTAACCGCAGTGGACGCGCGTAATTCAGACCCTAACATTCCAACAGTACTTTCCAATCTCTAAACGAGGTTTGATTCATTGAGACCAAAAGAGGGTAAAGCAAAAGTAAGCCACACAATGGCCTACATCCCGTAAGACAGATGCAAACTGCAAAGTTCCAAACAGATAATAACATAAAAAGGCGATTATGGTACGCCATGGACCTAAACCCGGATGATTAAACTAATCATCGGAACTTGCATCGTTGTTGGAGCGGGAGGATCAGCTACAAGCTTATCCGTAGAGATTTTCTCCGGTGCAATACGAAGACGAGCACCAATTCGCTGAAGATCAACTATTATCGTCGAGGAGGCACCTGCGATATCATCGTCGGGCTTGGGAGGTGCAGTTTTGCGCTTCTTCCCGTGTGTGGCTTCCTAGGAGATGACCCAATAACTACGACGGTAGCCATCTCAAGATCGCACTTAGGCGAAGCATCTGCGCTGACCTCGATTCCACAATGACTCTAGAGACTTTGGGCTTTCTTCCACGCTCAGAGTGACTTTAGGAACAGCGATAAACTCAAATGCTTCAGCAACAGGTTCATCAATATCGTCAAAACAGAGAGCTCGAGCTACAGTGCCTTTTAATCGGTGACGTTTCCTCAAACCGAGACACGAGAGGCAGTGCGGCAGGAGCTGCAATTTTGGAGCCGGAGCGGAATCGCCCAGACTGATTGTTCAAAAGAGCACCGAGATGAGACCGAAAGACAACCTTTGGAATGTCGAGATCCCAAAAGTGGCGATACTTTCTCAAACGAAGCGCTTCCATTGCATCACAGGCGGGACAGGCCCAAAAAGAGTTAACACTTGTCCGATCATTAAAGGATCTTTGTTGAGGTCCCATTGGCTGCCGGAGCATCGCAACTTCATCAAGCAGCGATGCCGTTGTTTATGAATCATCGATAATCAAGCACAATTGACTCTTGAGACTGAATTTCCTTGATATTAACCTGCTGCTCCACCTCCCGAACTTGTGGAGGGTCATCCTGTGGCTGTTCATTGGGTGCGGGCACATCATTCCAACCCAGCTCCGGAACTCGGTAAAACCCAATTGTGATTATTGAAATGCATGTTGCGGGGAGGGGTGGGGATTGCCATTGAGGGCATTGGGTCCTCATCGGCCAGGTAGGATATCTGCAAAGTCTGCAGATAGAATATAAACTGGAGCAGACCAAGAAACCGAACCCCACCAAAGTCGAAAATTCTCAGTATGTCACCGATCCGGGGACCATAGAAGGTGCAGGAAAAGACGCATAAACCAAGGAGCGGACCTTCATTGGATCATCCTGGTGCCAATGGTGGAATCGTCCAAAAGCACTAATAACATCGCAAGATATTGAGGCGCCTATAATCCAAAGGACTCCTAGCAGCATTACCCATCCCTTGAAAACCTTGCACAGCTCTGTAGTTAATACCCTCATCATGCGGAATAAACGACAAATCTATCGTTGCCCAAATTGAAAGGAGGGTGATCGACTAATTCTTGACGGGCCGAGCAATGCGTAGTTGAAACAAACCAACCCCTTGGATCCATGGCTGGGCATCCAACACGGCTCTGCGAGTATTGACGACAAAATCACCGACAGATTCACAGTAGATGGCGACTTCTTCAGCAGAGGAGCAGGTTCGACAATGGCGACAAGATACTCCTCATCTTTGTCGATCCGAGCCACCGCCGGCGCAAAGAAAGTGCGAGGCAATCGTAGCTCCCTCCATCGATGATATCGAATCCATGCGGAGGAAGTCCATCGGGTCCAACGGAAAGTTGGCCATTGCCGAGCAATGGAGGGATGAACCGTAACACGAGGCGAGGTGATTGAGGTGGTGGTGAGGAAGGCGGCAGAGGCGTTGTGGGCGGTGGCTCAAGCGGCAATGGTGGGGATGACGGGCGGCAGGCTTGATGGGATGGGCATAGACCCCTCCGGCTAGCTATGGGAGAAAGCGAGAGTCCGCTCCAAAAAACCCGCTGACCGGTTAGATACGGGGGATTTGGACCGTGGGACCCACCTGTAAGAGGGAGATAGGCTAGAATCGGAACAGCCCTTTGCCCTGTGTCCCAACCGAAAGCATCTACGGCACCTAACCCTGCTGGTGCACGCGCTGGATAAATGCTTCATTGACAAGCAATTTTGACATTTCCAAACTTTGAAAACCATGTCATCCACAAGATCATTAAATCCATCACAATCAACAGGTGATTCCAATGTCCTAGGATTAATAAGTTCCTCGTTTCCAATAACAGATGGAGGTGCAGGTTCGGAAGCAACTTGGGCCAAAGCAGACGGACGGAGAAATCTCTGGGCGGGAATTCAGCCAATGAAGAGGTCTCATGGGCCGCCACCGGACTGGCCCGTTCCATCCCATGCACATGCAGATTCACGTCCGAAGAAGTTGGACTAATCCCAGATATTCCGGCCAAGGAAGTAGCGTGGACGTTGACTGTTCCGAAAATAATTGGTGGTTCTGCCACCGTCCATCGGAGTTCAGTCGCCGGCGGCGGAGGAACGATGACTCTTTCACGGGGCAGCACCTTGTACCCAGCATCTGAAACCGCCGCAACAAGACCTGGCGAAGCAGGAAAAGAGTATCCCTTGCAAACATCATACTGTTGGAAAGTGGCAAATGAAATCCTCTTCGGAGGTCCAGAGGTCGTACGTAAGGCAGATTTGGAAGGAGGTTTATGCATAGCAAGTAAACCCATAGCAAAGACGCTTTTAGAAGGGCTAATGATAATCCATTCGGCATCACACTCTTTCTTCCAAAGAACAAACTCATGTTTCCAATTAGGGCCACCATTACCCCATAGGTGAAAGTAGCATTTGAATTGCGGACACACGAAAGATCGCAAATGAAGAATAAGAATACCAACACGTTTGCATGATACCAGAAATGAGAATACCTTATCCGCAATGAATTGCACAGATAGATCAATTGCGGATCCTCCAATTGCACATTCCAAAGCCGCAGCCGCCGAATCCTCATCAAGACGAAATCGATGTCTGCTGAAAGACACAACCATAATAAAATGGCTCGTGTCATCCGAGGGATGAATGGTTTTTCCACAAGATCTGAAAACCTCCTCCGCAAAAGCCACACCTTTGGAGAAATCCAGATCCAAAGTCAATCCTCCATGCGGACCCATGTGAGATGGGTATAGGGTGGTAGATCAGAGAACGCCGAAGAAGATGGATGGAGAGAAGACCAGATTTACTGGCTGAGGAGAAAGATCGCCGGAAAGCCTAGGGCGCCGGTGGGAGGCGAGGTAAGTATATTGAATGTAGTAAGATTTTATATTATGAGACACAGGGAGCACCTCGGATGCAGGTGTTCATTTTACACGTCCACGTTTATGTATTCATTACACAGGACCAGTGTATTTTAATGGCGTATATCACTTGTTCTACCAGTGCAACACAAGTGTAACCTATTGGGTACACCAGTGTGGGGTTATGCTGTATCGAAGAACTTGACTAATTAAATATCAGAGTACATACCTTTTTTTGCGAAAGACTCTCAGTTCTATTAACCACATACGCCACTACAAAATAACGACACATCCGTGACCTTATGAGGCTCAAATGAAAACTTTTTCTATCATGGATCTGACATTTCCATGACGATAAGTGTGACAAAAACATGTATCATCATAGATGTGGTGGACTCCTATTTCTATGCCAAAAAATTATAACAGAAATTGTGCTTTTCGTCCTTGGCGGTAGGCAAGAGACGGGTTCCTCAAAGTGTGGCCGCACATGGCTCAGGTGGCACCTGGATCCTATGGTTGTGGTGTGATTAATCAACGGCTTTGGGTTCGGCTTAAATTTAGATCAAATCAGCCGCCTGATCCTTACCAATCTCCAGTAAAAATGAATCTCGTTGGGGGAGGGGGGGCACGGCCCCGTCAAACTTGTACATAGCTCCACCATTGTCGTATGGTCACCTAATTGAGAAGTGGTTACATATTTATATTTGGAAGAAGAGTTGAAAGATCAATGGGTGTTGGGATCCATTTGTGTTTGATTAGGTTGAGACGTAACATGATCAGTTCTTGTATTAGTCATTTCATCATGGCATTTGGAACATTTACAAAACACACTGTTTGCAATTTTACTCGTTATTATTAAAATATATAATAGGGAGATGTTTTAGGGACCATATTTACTAAAGCGAGCCTAACTTGTTTTTATCTATGTTTCATTTGCAATCTGCTTCATGCTTGGTCGATCAAATCCAAGTGGTACATATATTTGTAAAATTTTACCACAGCAAAGGAGCTACTCCCTCCATCCCATTAATATAATATATGTTACTGCATCCGAAGTATATTGAATGTAGTAACATTTTATATTATGAGACGCAGGGAGTACCTGGGATGCATGTGTTCATTTTACACGTCCACATTTATGTATTCATGACGCAGGACTAGTGTATTTTAATGGTGTAGATCACTTCTTCTACCAATACAACACAAGTGTAACCTATTGGGGTACACCTGTGTGGGGCCATGTTGTATCGAATAACTTGACTAATTAAATATCATAGTACTTACCATTTTTTGCGAAAAGACTCAGGTCTATTAACAACATACAACACTACAAAATAAAGACACATCCGTGACATTATGGCTCGAATGAAAACCTTTTATGTCATGGATCTGACATTTCCATGACGATAAGTGTGAAAAAACACATATCATCATAGATATGGTGGGCTCCTACTTCTATGACAAAAAAATATAATAGAAATTCTGTTTTTCGTCCTTAGCGGGAGGCAAGAGACGGGTTCATGAGAGTGTGGCCGTGCGTGGCTCAGGTGGCACCTGGATCCTATATATGGTTGTGGTGTGATTGATCAATGGCTCTGAGGCGGCTTAAATTTGGATCAAATCAGCTGCCTGATCCTTACCAACCACCAGTAAAAATGAATCTCGTTGGGGGGGCACGGCCCCCTCAAACTTGTACATAGCTCCACCATTGCCACATGGCCACCTAATTGAGATGTGGTTACAGATTTATGTTTGGAAGAAAAGTTAAAAGATCAATAGGTGTTGGTATCCATTTCTTTTTGATTGAGCTGAGACGTAACATGATTTTCTTGAATTAGTCATTTCATCCTGACATTTGGAACATTCACAAACCACATTGTTTGCAATTATATTACTTATTGTTAAAATATATAATAGGGAGATGTTTTAGTGACCATATTTACTGAAGGGTGTCTAACTTGTCTTTTTTTCATGTTTCATTTGCAATCTGCTTCATGATTGGTCGATCAAATCCAAATGGTATGTATGTTTGTAAATTTTTCCCAAACAAAGGAGTTAATCCCTCCGTCCCATTAATATAACAATAATGCTAAACATGCAAAGTGTTACACGCAATTATACGTTGACTAGGATTCTTTCATTCTAACTAACCACTCCCCCTGATTTTCACGGGGGTGGGCCCCTTCTCCCCCTTAATTTCCAATCAAAACCCACCTGTTTGTGAAACCCGTTTAAACCCATGTATATTTATGATAACCCACAAGTGTAGGGGATCGCAACAGCTTTCGAGGGTAGAGTATTCAACCCAAATTTATTGATTCGACACAAGGGGGACCAAAGAATATTCGCAAGTATTAGCAGTTGAGTTGTCAATTCAACCACACCTGGATAACTTAATATCTGCAGCAAAGTATTTAGTAGCAAAGTAATATGATAGTAGTGGTAACGGTAACAAAAGTAACGGAAGCAAAAGTAATATTTTTTGTGTTTTGTAGTGATTGTAACAGTAGCAACGGAAAAGTAAATAAGCGAGAACCAGTATATGGAAAGCTCGTAGGCATTGGATCGGTGATGGATAACTATGCCAGATGCGGTTCATCATGTAACAGTCATAACATAGGGTGACATAGAACTAGCTCCAATTCATCAACGTAATGTAGGCATATTCCGAATATAGTCATACGTGCTTATGGAAAAGAACTTGCATGACATCTTTTGTCCTACCCTCCCGTGGCAGCGGGGTCCTAGCGGAAACTAAAGGATATTAAGGCCTCCTTTTAATAGAGTACCGGAACAAAGCATTAGCACATAATGAATACATGAACTCCTCAAACTATGGTCATCACCGGGAGTGGTCCCAATTATTGTCACTTCGGGGTTGCCGGATCATAACACATAGTAGGTGACTATAGACTTGCAAGATAGGATCAAGAACACACTTATATTCAGGAAAACATAATAGGTTCAGATCTGAAATCATGGCACTCGGGCCCTAGTGACAAGCATTAAGCATAGCAAAGTCATAGCAACATCAATCTTAGAACATAGTGGATACTAGGGATCAAACCCTAACAAAACTAACTCGATTACATGATAAATCTCATCCAACCCATCACCGTCCAGCAAGCCTACGATGGAATTACTCACGCACAGCGGTGAGCCTCATGAAATTGGTGATGAAGGATGGTTGATGATGACGACGGCGATGAAGCCCCCTCTCCGGAGCCCCGAACGGACTCCAGATCAGCCCTCCCGAGAGGTTTTAGGGCTTGGCGGCGGCTCCGTATCATAAAACGCGATGATTTCTTCTTTTTTATGTTTTTCTCCCCGAAAGCAAATATATAGAGTTGGAGTTGGCGTCGGAGGAGCCTCAGGGGGCCCACAAGATAGGGGGCGCGCCCCCTCGTGGATAGGTGATGGGCCCCCTGGCCTTCATCTTTTACAATGATTTTTTATTATTTCCGAAAAGATGTTTCGTGAAGTTTCAAGTCATTCCGAGAAGTTTTGTTTCTACATATAAATAACACTATGGCAATTCTGCTGAAAACAGCGTCAGTCCGGTGTTAGTTCCATTCAAATCATGCAAATTAGAGTCCAAAACAAGGGCAAAAGTGTTTGGAAAAGTAGATACGACGGAGACGTATCAACTCCCCCAAGCTTAAACCTTTGCTTGTCCTCAAGCAATTCAGTTGACAAACTGAAAGTGATAAAAGAAAACTTTTACAAACTCTGTTTGCTCTTGTTGTTGTACATATGTAAAGCCAGCATTCAAGTTTTCAGCAAAAATTATGACTAACCACATCTGCAATAATTCTCAGGTCTCATATTTACTCATATCAATAGCATAATCAACTAGCGAGCCATAATAATAAATCTTGGATGGCAACACTTTCTCAAAACAATCATAATATAATATAACAAGATGGTATCTTGCTAGTTCTTTCTGAGACCGCAAAACATAAATGCAGAGCACCTTTAAAGATCAAGGACTGACTAGACATTGTAATTCATGGTAAAAGAGATCCAATCATAGTCATACCAAATATAAATTAATAATAATGAATGCAAATGACAGTTGTGCTCTCCAGCTAGTGCTTTTAATAAAAGGGTGATGACTCAACATAAAAGTAAATAGATAGGCCATTTGCAGAGGGAAGCAGGGATTTGTAGAGGTGCCAGAGCTCGGTTTTGAAATAGAGATAAATAATATTTTGAGTGGCATACTTTCATTGTCAACATAACAACTAAGAGATGGCGATATCTTCCATGCTACACACATTATAGGCGATTCCCAAACAGAATGGTAAAGTTTATACCCCCTCCACCAACAAGCATCAATCCATGACTTGCTCGAAACAACGAGTGTCTCCAACTAGCAAAAGTCCCAGGGGGAGTTTTGTTTGCAATTAATTTTGATTTTGTTTGCATAAAGCATGGGACTGGGCATCCCGGAGACCAGCCATTTTCCCGTGAATGAGGAGCGGAGTCCACTCCTCTTGAGAATAACCCGCCTAACATGGAAGATAAGGGCATCCCTAGTTGATACATGAGCTATTCGAGCATACAAAACAGAATGTTTATTTGAAGGTTTAGAGTTTGTCACATACAAATTTACTTGGAACGGTAGGTAAATACCGCATATAGGAAGGTATAGTGGACTCATATGGAATAACTTTGGGGTTTTAAGGGATTGGATGCACAAGAAGTATTCCCGCTTAGTACAAGTGAAGGCTAGCAAAAGACTGGGAAGCGACCAACTAGAGAGCAACAACAGCCATGAACATGCATTAAAATTAATAAACATTGGATGCAAGCATGTGTAGGATATAATCCACCATGAACATAAATATCGTGAAGGCTATGTTGATTTTGTTTCAACTACATGCGTGAACATGTGCCAAGTCAAGTCACTTAAATCATTCAAAGGAGGATACCACCCCACTATACCACATCATAATCATTTTAATAGCATGTTGGCATGCAAGGTGAACCATTATAACTCATAGCTAATCAAGCATGGCACAAGAAACTATGATCTCTAATTGTCATTGCAAACATGTTTATTCATAATAAGCTGAATCAAGAACGATGAACTCATCATATTTACAAAAACAAGAGAGGTCAAGTTCATACCAGCTTTTCTCATCTCATTCAGTCCATCATATATCGTCATAATTGCCTTTCACTTGCACGACCAAACGAAGTGAATTATAATAACAGTGCACGTTCATTGGACTAAGCTGGAATCTGCAAGCATTCAATAAACAAGAGAAGACAAGGCAATATGGGCTCTTGGTTAAATCAACAATAATGCATATAAGAGCCACTTCAACAATTTAATCATGGTCTTCTCCTATCGACCCCCAAAGAAAAGAAAAGGAATAAAAACAATTTACATGGGAAAGCTCCCAACAAGCAAAAGAAGAACGGGAAATATTTTTGGGTTTTCTTTTAATTATTACTACTACAACAAGAAAAGTAAACTACTACTAATTTTTTTTGGTTTTTTCTTAAGGTTTAACAAACACACAAGAAGAAAGCAGGAAAAAGAAAATAAACTAGCATGGATATTACAGTGAAAGAGTATGAGCACCGACATCTAGCAATGGATGTGTGTAAACATAAATGTAATGTCGGTGAGAAATACGTACTCCCCCAAGCTTAGGCTTTTGGCCTAAGTTGGTTCATTGGCAGGGATGGCCTGGCGGATACCCGTAGGTGTAGCTGGGGTCGTACTGTGATGCGGCGTTTATCGCCGCCTAAGCTGCAGCATGGCGTCGGGCTGCCTCCGCCCTCCTCTCGTACTCATCCACCCCCTCTCTAGTAATAATATATCTTCGTTTTGCCTGATAATTAAAGAAGGCAGGAGGAGGGAGAGTAATACGGACAACACGCCGTTTGTCAAAGATTAGTCGATACAGGAGAGGTGATTCATTCCTCTCGACAAACTAGTGAGAAACCATAGAATTAAAATCTAAATAAGTAGGAGGCAACTCCA
This sequence comes from Aegilops longissima, assembly GCA_021605205.1. NCBI lineage: Eukaryota > Viridiplantae > Streptophyta > Magnoliopsida > Poales > Poaceae > Aegilops > Aegilops longissima. The sequence continues at coordinate 168,327,477 of CM038678.1, forward strand.
TATCATCCTCACGAACGTCTACCTCAAGAAAATTTGCTAAGCGGGTTGCATAAATTCCTCCAAAGAAATCTCCATTATATCTATTATGATGCAACCTATGTGCTACAATGGCTCCCATATGATAAGATTGGTCTCCTAACACAGCACTCCTAAGAGTACTGAGGTCAGGCACACACATATGACATGCTTCATCCTTACCAGTTATGCACCTACCAATGAAGAGAGCAAAATAATGTATAGCAGGAAAGTGAATGCTCCCTATGGTAGCTTGCGCTATATCTCTAGATTCCCCTACAGTTATACCAGCAAGAAAGTCTCTAAATTTATATTTACGGGGATCACTAGCACTACCCCATTGTGGAAGTTTGCAGGCAAAAGTAAAATCCTCTAAGTCCATGGTATAAGATTTGTCATAAATATCAAACATGACAGTTGGAGAATTACGTGAAGATGAAAATTCAAACCTCCTCACAAATGAACTAGTGAGTTGATGGTACTGGGGGCATTTGTCTGCCTCAAAGCTCACAAGATCGGCGTTACGCAAATATGCGTTAAATTCCTCTTTGATTCCCGCTTGATCCATAAAATTTTCCGAAGGCCATTCACAGGGCCGCACTGGAGCATCCCTTGGGGGCTCCGCATCAGCATCACACATTGCAAGCCTGGGTCCTTGCTTCCTTGAAGAACCACCTTAGAACATTTTCCTAAGCATATTGCTTCCTCTGAAAAATTTCTGAAATTTTTAGTAACCTCAAATAAAAGTGAACCAAGCTCAACAAAATTGATAGCAACTACTCCTACAAGTGCCTAGAGCCTATATCAAGCATTAGAACTACTTGGAACCATATAAATTTGACACGCAAGCTCAAGAACATGGTCACCTATGCAGCACAAATTTGCAATGAATAAAGCACTAGAGCAAAAACTAATTGGACCAATGGAGGAGTCACATACCAAGGAACAATCTCCCCAAGCAGTTTTGTGAGAGGTGCTTTGAGCGAGGAGATCGAAAATCACAACAAAGTGAGCTAGAACTCGTGCTTGAACCAGATATTCATGTTTGTGGGAGGAAGAAGAAGAGGATGGGTGCAGGAATAAGTGGAGGAGGGCCACCATGGGCCCACGAGGTAGGGGGCGCGCCCTGGCGGGGTAGGGCGCGCCCTCTACCCTCGTGGCCAGGTGGCAGCTCCCCCCACAGTGTTTTTGGTACCATAAATCCTCTAATATTCCAGAAAAAATCATATTAAATTGGAATGGCATTTAGAGGAATTTTATTTTCGGGGTATTTTTATATTGCACAGATAAATCATAAAACAGAAAAAAATACTATTTTACTTTATCTCAACTAAATAACAGAAAGTGTAAAGAGGGTACAGAAGGTTGTGCCTTCTAGTTTCATCCATCTCATGCTCATCAAAAGGAATCCACTAACAAGGTTGATCAGGTCTTGTTAATAAACTCATTCCGAATAACATGAAACCGAGGAATTTCGAATAACTCTATGTTACCTCAACGGGGACATGCACATCCCCAATAATAAGAATATCATATTTCTTCTTGACAGTAGGAAGAGGAAATTCAAAACCTCCAAATATAATCGATGGAATTTTTCCAATAGAATTGATACTATGAACTTGAGGTTGTTTCCTTGGAAAGTGTACCGTATGCTCATTACCATTAACATGAAAAGTGACATTGCCTATGTTGCAATCAATAACAGCCCCTGCAGTATTCAAAAAAGTTCTTCCAAGAATAATAGACATACTATCTTCCTCGGGAATATCAAGAATAACAAAGTCCGTTAAAATAGTAACGTTTGCAACCACAACAGGCACATCCTCACAAATACCAACAGGTATGGCAGTTGATTTATCAGCCATTTGCAAAGATATTTCAGTAGGTGTTAACTTATTCAATTCAAGTCTACAATATAAAGAGAGAGGCATAACACTAACACCAGCTCCAAGATCACATAAAGCAGTTTTAACATAGTTTCTTTTAATGGAGCATGGTATAATAGGTACTCCTGGATCTCCAAGTTTCTTAGGTATTCCACCCTTAAAAGTATAATTAGCAAGCATGGTGGAAATTTCAGCTTCCGGTATCTTTCTTTTATTTGTGACAATATCTTTCATATATTTAGCATAAGGATTCATTTTGAGCATATCAGTCAATCGCATACGCAAAAAGATAGGTCTAATCATTTCAGCAAAGCGCTCAAAATCCTCATCACCCTTTTTCTTGGATGGTTTGGGAGGAAAAGGCATGGGTTTCTGAACCCATGGTTCTCTTTCTTTACCATGTTTCCTAGCAACAAAGTCTCTCTTATCGTAACGTCGATTCTTTGATTGTGGGTTATCAAGATCAACAGCAGGTTCAATTTCTACATCATTATCATTACTAGGTTGAGCATCATCATGAACATCATCATTAACATTTTCACTAGGTTCATGTTCATTATCATATTGTGTTTCAGCATCTGACATAGAGATATCATTTGGATTCTCAGGTGGTTCAGCAATAGGTTCACTAGAAGTTTGCAAAGTCCTATCATTTTTCTTTTTCTCCCTTTTAGAAGAACTAGGCACATCAATATTATTTCTCTGAGAATCTTGCTCAATTCTCTTAGGGTGGCCTTAAAGATACAAAGGTTCTTGAGTCATTCTACCAGTTCTAGTAGCCACTCTAAGAGCATAATCATTTTTCTTACTATTTATTTCATTGAGCAAATCATTTTGAGCTTTAAGTACTTGTTCTACTTGAGTGGTAACCATAGAAGCATGTTTGCTAACAAGTTTAAGTTCACCTCTAATATTAGCCATATAATCACCCAAGTGTTTAATCATATAAGCATTTTGTTTTAATTGTCTACCAAAATAAGCATTGAAATCTTCTTGCTTAAACATAAAGTTGTCAAACTCATCCAAGCATTGGCTAGCAATTTTAGTAGGAGGGATTTCAGCTCTATCATATCTATAAAGAGAATTTACCTTTACTACCTGTGTCGGGTTATCAAGACCAGGAGGTTCTTCAATAGGTAATAGATTAAGATCGTATGATTCGTCAACAGGCGGTAGATTAAGACCATGTATTTCTTCAATAGGAGGTAAATTCTTAACATCTTCACCTTTAATATCTTTTTCTTTCATAGATTTCTTTGCCTCTTGCATATCTTCAGGACTGAGAAATAGAACACCTCCCTTCTTCGGAGTTGGTTTAGGAATAGGCTCAGTAATTGGAGCACGAGCTGGCTCAGGAGGTGCCCAATTATTTTCATTTGCCAACATATTATTCAATAGAATTTCAGCTTCATCCGGTGTTCTTTCCCTGAAAAGAGAACCAGCACAACTGTCCAGGTAATCTCTGGAAGCATCGATTAGTCCATTATAAAAGATATCAAGTATTTCATTTTTCTTAAGAGGATGATCAGGCAAAGCATTAAGTAACTTGAGAAGCCTCCCCCAAGCTTGTGGGAGACTCTCTTGTTCAATTTGCACAAAGTTGTATATTTCCTTTAAAGCAGCTTGTTTCTTATGAGCAGGGAAATATTTAGTAGAGAAGTAATAAATCATATCCTGGGGACTACGCACACAACCAGGATCAAGAGAATTAAACCATATCTTAGCATCACCCTTTAATGAGAATGGAAATATTTTAAGGATATAAAAGTAGCGAGATCTCTCATCATTAGTGAACAGGGTGGCTATATCATTTAATTTAGTAAGATGTGCCACAACAGTTTCAGATTCATAGCCATAAAAAGGATCAGATTCAACCGAAGTAATTATATCAGGATCAACAGAGAATTCATAATCCTTATCGGCAACACAAATAGGTGAAGTAGCAAAAGCAGGGTCAGGCCTCATTTTATCGCTAAGAGATTGCTTATTCCATTCAGCTAATAACCTCTTGAGATCATATCTATCCTTGCAAGCTAGAATGGCTACAGAAGCTTCCATATCAAAATAATAACCCTCAGGAATAACAGCCCTATCTTCATCATCACTTTCATCATTATATTCAGTTTAAATAATTTCTTTCTCTCTAGCCCTAGCAATTTGTTCATCAATAAATTCACTAAGGGGCACAGTAGTGTCAAGCATAGAAGTAGTTTCATCATAAGTATCATGCATAGCAGAAGTGGCATCATCAATAACATGCGACATATCAGAACGAATAGCAGAAGCAGGTTTAGGTGTCGCAAGCTTACTCAAAACAGAAGGCGAATCAAGTGCAGAGCTAGATGGCAGTTCCTTACCTCCCCTCGTAGTTGAGGGATAAATTTTTGTTTTAGCGTCTTTCATGTTCTTTATAGTGTCCAGCAGATATAAATCCCAAGTAACTCAAAGAATAGAGTTATGCTCCCCGGCAACGGCGCCAGAAATTAGTCTTGATAACCCACAAGTGTAGGGGATCACAACAGCTTTCGAGGGTAGAGTATTCAACCCAAATTTATTGATTCGACACAAGGGGAGCCAAAGAATATTCTCAAGTATTAGCAGTTGAGTTGTCAATTCAACCACACCTGGATAACTTAATATCTGCAGCAAAGTATTTAGTAGCAAAGTAATATGATAGTAGTGATAACGGTAACAAATGTAACGGAAGCAAAAGTAATATTTTTGGTGTTTTGTAGTGATTGTAACAGTAGCAACGGAAAAGTAAATAAGCGAGAACCAGTATATGGAAAGCTCGTAGGCATTGGATCGGTGATGGATAATTATGCCGGATGCGGTTCATCATGTAATAGTCATAACATAGGGTGACATAGAACTAGCTCCAATTCATCAATGTAATGTAGGCATGTATTCCGAATATAGTCATACGTGCTTATGGAAAAGAACTTGCATGACATCTTTTGTCCTACCCTCCCGTGGCAGCAGGGTCCTAGTGGAAACTAAGGGATATTAAGGCCTCCTTTTAATAGAGTACCGGAACAAAGCATTAGCACATAGTGAATACATGAACTCCTCAAACTATGGTCATCACCGGGAGTGGTCCCGATTATTGTCACTTTGGGGTTGCCGGATCATAACACATAGTAGGTGACTATAGACTTGCAAGATAGGATCAAGAAAACACTTATATTCATGAAAACATAATAGGTTCAGATCTGAAATCATGGCACTCGGGCCCTAGTGACAAGCATTAAGCATAGCAAAGTCATAGCAACATCAATCTCAGAACATAGTGGATACTAGGGATCAAACCCTAACAAAACTAGCTCGATTACATGATAAATCTCATCCAACCCATCACCGTCCAGCAAGCCTACGATGGAATTACTCATGCACGACGGTGAGCATCATGAAATTGGTGATGGAGGATGGTTGATGATGACGACGGCAACGAATCCCCCTCTCCGGAGCCCCGAACGGACTCCAGATCAGCCCTCTCGAGAGGTTTTAGGGCTTGGTGGCGGCTCCGTATCGTAAAACGTGATGATTTCTTCTCTTTTATTTTTTGCTTCCCGAAAGCAAATATATAGAGTTGGAGTTGGCGTCGGAGGAGCCTCAGGGGGCCCACGAGGTAGGGGGGCGCGCCCTAGGGGGGGCGCGCCTCCCACCCTCGTGGACAGGTGGTGGGCCCCCTGGCCTTCATCTTTTGCAATGATTTTTTATTATTTCCAAAAAGATGTTTCGTGAAGTTTTAGGTCATTCCGAGAAGTTTTGTTACTGCACATAAATAACAATATGGCAATTCTGCTAAAAAACAGCGTCAGTCTGGGGTTAGTTCCATTCAAATCATGCAAATTAGAGTCCAAAACAAGGGCAAAAGTGTTTGGAAAACTAGATACGACGGAGACGTATCAATGTACATTATCCTTAATATAATATGTAGTAACATTTTATATTATTGAACACAGGTAGTACTTGGGATGCAGGTGTTCATTTTACACGTCCTTTTTATGTATTCACTACGCATGACTAGTGTACTTTAATGGCATATATCACTTCTTCTACCGAATACAACACAAATGTAACCTATTGGGGTACACCTGTGTGGGGCCATACTGTATCGAAAAACTTGATTGATTAAATATCGGAGTACGTACCAATTTTTTTGTGAAAAGACCCTTAGATATATTAACCACATATGACACACTACAAAATAAAGACATATCCATGACATTATGGCCCAACGAAACTTTTTCTGTCATGGATATGACACTTCCATGATGATAAGTGTGACAAAAACACGTATCTCATCATAGATTTGGTGGGCTCCTACTTCTAGAAGATGAGACTTCTAGAAGTTCGTGAAAGCCCAGGTTTTGGGAAGCTTCCCAAATGCGGTTTTTTCCAATTCGTGGTTCAGTTTACCAACGGTTTTGTTCGGTTTTTCTTTTTTTCCTCTTTTCTTTCTTTTAGTGCGTAACTTCTAAAAAGAACGTATTTTGTTTCAAAATCGAGAATTGTTTTTTTTACTTAGAAAATAATGAACTTTCTTTTCAAAATCGATGAACTTTTTTCAAATTTGTGAACTTTTATTTTCAAAACTTTGAACTTTTTGTAAAATTTGATGAACTTTTTTTAAATACATGATTTTTTCAAATTTGATAAAAAAATTCAAATTCGTGAATATTTTTTAATTTACAAAAAAATCCTTTTTGCCAAAAAAATTCATATTGAATCAACGATTGCCTGTAGGCTTGTGAACTGTCAATAGTGACCCGTAAATGTGATCGATGGAACGAACCAGCAATGGAGTGATTGAGCGCTTGCCTATATAGGCTGGCCCAAGAGCGATGGCGCGTGGGCGCCAGCTTATGCAACTCACGCCTGAAGCTCCAATTAGGAGCCCCATGGAATAAAACCCTATCCGACGCTTGCTGTGTCGAATAGTCAACACAACGGATAGGCGAAGCCCCTTAGCGCTAGAAATGGGTAGTCCCATTTTACAACTACTAGCCAGCTGGTTTTGGGAACCATCTAGAAGGTTCCCTTAACCGTTTTTTTCTTTTTTATCAGTTTTCTTGTTTTTTTCTTCATATTTTCATATTTTGGTTTTGTTTTGTCTCGTTTTCTTCTTCCTTTTTCTTTTCTTTTTTTGCTTTTCTATTTCTTGTTTTTCTTCCTTTTCCTTTTCCGTTTTCTAGGTTATTTATCTTCTTTAAACTAAGCTCAAGTTCAAAGATTGTTCTTAAATTTCAAAAAATGTTCTTGCTTTTAAAACAAATTCTAAATTTCAAAACCCGTCGTATTTTTAAATATTGTTGAGAAATTCAAAATATGTTCAGGAATTTCAAAATTTTTTTTTTGTTTTTAAAAAATATTCCAAATGATTTTGTTTAATTTTTCGCAACGTTTCAAAAAATGTCAGGGTGTTTGAGAAAATGTTCCTGTTTTCAAAAATATCGCAAATTTTTAAAAAAGTTGCCATTTCCATTTTCTCAAGAGTTTCAAAATTGTTCAGTTTAAAAAAATCACAAATTTCGAAATATGCTTTTGTTTTCAAATTTTGTTCGGGTGTTTCGACCAAATTTTGTTTCGGAATTTTAAAAAATGTTCCCGTTTCAAACAAGTTGTTTCTTAGTTTCAAAATATTTCAATTTTAAAATTTTGTTCACAAATTTAGAAATTGTTTGTGTTTCACAGATCACTTTGTTTTTTTCAAAAAATGTTGCTTTTGAAATTCTAGAAATAATTTGGATTCGCATTGCGGGTTGGTTCTTTATGTTAGGCGCTGCTATAAAATTAGTAAAAGCTATTGTCCTTTCCACAACCCTTCCCTGGGAGTGATTTCCTGATCTTATCAGGTCGGGGAGGAAATCCTCGAGAAACGACGCCGCCCACTCGATCCTCCTGATCTTCTCCTTCCAGCGATCGCCTGCCCCTTCGCCAAAGAGCTTCTCCCTACGCCAGCGACGTCCCCCCTCCCGTCCTATCAAGATCCTCTACCCAGTGATGGCAACGGCCCAGAGGTCGGTTTCTACTTCCGCCGAGATCGACTACCCCTCGTGGCTCCTGTCTCCGATGAGCAACACAGATCCAGCTAATTAGAATCTTGAAGCTCTCCCGCCATTGCCAAATTAACGGTTAGCACAATCTCTTTCTTCCGCACCTCTCTCCTAGATGATCTAGATTTCATTGATTCAGTCCTTTGTTTCCCCGTTGGCCAAATGATGGTGTTGATTTTCCACGGGATTTCAGTTGCACAAGATGATTTCACGTGGGGGACCACTTCCCTCGGAATAGCTCCCCTAGAATCCAAATGAAGCATAAAAGTGTCTGAGCAAGCACTAAGAGCAACTCCAACAAGGCGACCCATTTCGTCCGTGGGCGTCCGTTTGGGTCAACACAGACACAAAAGTCGGCCCAACGTGCCGACCCAAACGGACGCGCGTCCGCTTTTCGTCGGCGGGCGACCCATTCCTGGCCCATTTTTGAGCCGGATTTGCGTCAGCGCGGACATGAGACGGACGCGCGCGCGCTAATACGTCTCCATCGTATCTACTTTTCCAAACTCTTTTGCCCTTGTTTTGGACTCAAACTTGCATGATTTGAATGGAACTAACCCGGACTAACGCTGTTTTCAGCAGAATTGCCATGGTCTTATTTTTGTGCAGAAATAAAAATTCTCGGAATGACCTAAAACTTCACGGAGATGATTTTTGGAATTAATAAAAATATTGGCGAAAGAATCAACCGAAGGGGGCCCACACCCTGGCCACAAAGGGCGGGGGGCACGCCCACCCCCCTGGGGCGCGCCCTCCGACATTGTGGACCCCTTGGACCTCCACCGACCTAACCTCCAACTCCAGATATTTTCTTTCGGGGAGAAAAAAATCAAAGAGAAGGATCATCGTGTTTTACGATACGGAGCCGCCGCAAGCCCTGTTCTTCCTCGGGAGGACAGTTCTGGAGTCCGTTTTGGGCTTCGGAGAGGGGAATCCATTGCCATCGTCATCATCAACCATCCTCCATCACCAATTTCATGATGCTCACCACCGTCCGTGAGTAATCTCATCGTAGGCTTGCTGGACCGTGATGGGTTGGATGAGATTTACCATGTAATCGAGTTAGTTTGGTTAGGGTTTGATCCCTAGTATCCACTACGTTCTAAGATTGATGTTCCTATGACTTTGCCATGCCTAATGTTTGTCACTAGGGCCCGAGTGCCATGATTTCAGATCTGAACCTATTATGTTTTCATGAATATATTTGTGTTCTTGATCCAATATTGCAAGTTATAGTCACCTACTACGTGTTATGATCCGGCAACCCCGGAGTGACAATAGTCGGGACACTTCCCGGTGATGACCGTAGTTTGAGGAGTTCATGTATTCACTAGGTGCTAATGCTTTGGTCCGGTACTCTATTAAAAGGAGGCCTTAATATGCCTTAGTTTCCATTAGGACCCCGCTGCCACGGGAGTGTAGGACAAAAGATGTCATGCAAGTTCTTTTCCATAAGCACGTATGACTATATTCGGAATACATGCCTACATTATATTGATGAATTGGAGCTAGTTCTATGTCACCCTGTGTTATAGCCGTTGCATGATGAATGGCATCCGACATAATTATCCATCATTGATCCATTGCCTACGAGCTGATTTCATTTTGATCTTTGCTAAGTTACTTTTCCATTGCCACTGTTACGATTACTACAAAACTGTTACTGTCACTTTTGCCACCGTTACCGTTACTTCCATATTACTTTGCTACTAAATACTTTGCTGCAGATATTAAGTCTTTCAGGAGTGGTTGAATTGACAACTCAGCTGCTAATACTTGAGAATATTCTTTGTCTCCCCTTGTGTCGAATCAATAAATTTGGGTTGAATACTCTACCCTCGAAAATTGTTGTGATCCCCTATACTTGTGGGTTATCGAGACCTTTTTCTGGCGCCGTTGCCGGGGAGCATAGCTCTATTCTCTTAGTCACTTGGGATTTATATCTATGGATCACTATGAGGAATCTGAAAGACAACAAAATCAAGATCTATCCCCCAACTACGAGGGGAGGTAAGGAACTGCCGTCTAGCTCTGCACTTGATTCTCCTTCAGTTTTGAATAACCTTGCGAAAACTACACCTGCTATTGATTCTGATATGTCGCATGTTATTGATGATGCCACTTCTGCTATGCATGACGCTTATGATGAAACTACTTCTCTGCATGATAATACTATGCCACTAGGTGAATTTCTTGATGAACAACTTGCTAGGGTTAGAGAGAATGAAATTACTGAAGTCGATTATATTCTTGAAACTGAAGAATATGATTCTCCCCCTAGATATGAATTGCCTGTTGTACCTGAGGGTTATGTTATGGATGAAGAAACTTCTAGAGACTTCTTTGCTTGCAATGATAGAGAGGATCTTAAAAAACTGTTAGCTAAGCTACAAGAAAAGTCTTTGAATGCTAGAATGAAATATGACCCTATGTTTGCTATTTCACCCATCTTTGTTACTGATAAGGATTATGAATTCTCTATCGATCGTGATTTAGTTACTTTGGTTGAATCTGATCCTTTCTATGGTTATGAATCTGAAACTATTGTGGCCCATCTTACTAAATTGAATGATATAGCCACCCGATTTGCTCATGAGGAAAAAATTCTCTATTACTATATTCTCAAATTGTTTCCTTTCTCGTTAAAGGGTGATGCTAAGTTATGGTTTAATTCTCTTGCTCCTGGTTGTGTGCGTAGTCCCCAGGATATGATATACTACTTATCTCAAAAATATTTTCCTGCTAATAGGAAACAAGCTACCCTACGGGAAATATTTAACTTTGTGCAAATTGAAGAAGAGAGTCTCCCACGAGCTTGGGGGAGGCTTCTCCAATTACTTAATGCTTTGCCTGATTATCCTCTCAATAAAAATGAAATACTTGATATCTTTTATAATGGACTAACTGATGCTTCCAGAGACCACCTGGATAGTTGTGTTGGTTGTGTTTTCAGGGAAAGAACTGTTGAGCAAGCTGAATTGCTATTGAATAATATATTGAGTAATGATAATGATTGGACACTTCCTGAACCAACTCCTAAGCCAACTCCGAAGAAAAGGGGTATTCTATTTCTCAGTCCTGAAGATATGCAAGAGGCAAAGAAATCTATGAAAGAAAAAGGTATTAAAGCTGAAGATGTTAAAAATTTACCGCCTGATGAAGAAATACATGGTCTTGATAACCCGACACAGGTAGTAGAGGTAAACTCTTTCCATAGATTTAATGAAGGTGATATTACTCATAATAAGTCTGTTAGTCAATGCTTGGATGAGTTTGATAATTTTATTGTTAAACAAGAAAATTACAATGCTTATGTTAGTAGACAATTGAAACGTGATGCTTACATGCTTGACCACTTTTGTGATTATATGAGTAGAATTGCTAACGATCTTAAGCTTATTAGTAAACATGCTTCCATGGTTACAACTCAATTAGAACAAGTACTTAAGGCACATGATGATTTGCCTAATGAGTTGAATAGTAAGAATAATGATAATGTTGTTAGGGTTATGCCCAGAGGTGGTAAAATGACCCAGGAACCTTTGTATCCTGAGGGCCATCCTAAGAGAGTTGAGCAAGATTCTCAGAGAGTCAATACTGATGCACCTAGTCCTCGTAATAAAAAGAAAAAGAAAACTAATAGGACTTTGCATGCTTCTAGTGAACCTGTCGTAGACACATCTGAGAATCCCAATGATATTTCTATTTCTAATGCTAAGACACAATCTGGTAATGAACATGAACCTAGGGATAATGTTAATGATGATGTTTATGTTGATGCTCAACCTAGGAATGATAATGATGTAGATATTGAACCTGCTGTTGATTTGATAACCCACAATCAAAGAATCAGCGTTATGATAAGAGAGACTTTGTTGCTAGGAAACATGGCAGAGAAATAGAACCATGGGTTCGGAAACCATGCCCTTTCCTCCTAAGCCATCCAAGAAAAAGGATGATGAGGATTTTGAGCGCTTTGCCAAAATGATTAGACCTATCTTTTTGCGTATGCATTTGACTGATATGCTTAAAATGCCTCCTTATGCTAAGTATATGAAAGACATTGTTACTAATAAAAGAAAGATACCGAAAGCTGAAATTTCCACCATACTTGCTAACTATACTTTTAAGGGTGGAATACCAACGAAACTAGGAGATCTAGGAGTACCAACTATACCATACTCCAATAAAAGAAACTATGTTAAAACTGCGTTATGTGATCTTGGAGCCGGTTAGTGTTATGCCTTTCTCTTTATATCATCGACTTGAATTGAATAAGTTGACACCTACAGAAATTTCTTTGCAAATGGCTGATAAATCAACTGCTATACCCATCGGTATTTGTGAGGATGTGCCTATTGTGGTTGCAAACGTTACTATCTTAACGGACTTTGTTATTCTTGATATTCCCGAGGACGACAGTATGTCGATCATCCTTGATAGACCCTTTTTGAATACTGCATGGGTTGTTATTGATTCCAACAAAGGCAATGTCGCTTTTCATATTAATGGTAATGAGCATAGGGTACACTTTCCGAAGAAACAACCTCAAGTCCATAGCATCAATTCTATCAAAAAAATTCAACTATTACTATTCGAGGTTTTGAATTCCCTCTTCCTACTGTCAAAACGAAATATGATATTCTTATTGTTGGGGAAATGCATATCCCCGTTGAGGTAACCTAGTGATATTCGAAAATTCTCTGGTTTCATGTCATTCGGAAGAAGTTAGTTAGTAAGACTTGATCAACCTTGTTAACGGATTCCTTTTGATGAGCATGAGATGAATGAATTTAGAAGGCACAACTCTCTATACATATCTTTTACTTTATGTTATCTAGGTTAAATAAAGTAAAAATCGTATTTTTTGTCTGTTTTCTGAATTAACCATGTAATTAAAAATGTCCCGAAAATAAAAGTTCTCCAAATGCCCTGAAATTTTAGTATGATTTTTTATACAATATTTTAGAATTTCTGACATTGAACACACACCAGGGGGCCTCACCAGCTGGCCACAAGGGTGGAGGGCGTGCCCTACCCCCCTGGGCGCGCCCCGTGTCCTTGTGGGCCCCACGTGGGTCCCCTCCACTTATTCCAACACCCATCCACTCATTTTTCCTCCAGAAAAAATCACTCCATAGCTCAAACTCGTGTTCTTGCTCATTTGCTGCCATTTTCGATTTCCTTGCTCAAAGCTCCATTCACAAAACTGCTTTGGGGGATTGTTCTTCGCTATGTGACTCCTCCAGTAGTCCAATTAGTTTTTGTTCTACTGCTTTATTTATTGCAAATTTCCCTGGTGCGCGTCGGTCCTAGACAAACGAATTTTTACACCTTTTCGCGACGGCATTTGGAACCGTCGCCAAGTGAGTGTGTGCGATATGGTGTCCTTCCCACACGACCCAGAAATCATCGGGGATAGGCCCTCCGGGACCAGTGTGGGGGCGTAAAGCGATCGGGCGAGGCATCGAAACCCAATCATTTCCGTAGGTATGTACATCCCACACGGTGAATCGCAAAAATCATTTCCGTAGGTATGTACATCCCACACGGTGAATCCCAGAAATCATTTCCGTAGGTATGTACATCCCACACGGTAATCTGAGAAAATCATTTCCGTAGGTATGTACATCCCACACAGTGAATCCTGGAAAAACATTTCCGTTCGTATGTATATCACACACAGTTAATCCAAGGAATACGTTTCCATTCTTATGTACATCCCACACAGTCAATCCAAGGAAAACGTTTCCGTTCAGACGTACATCCCACATAGCTTTATGTGTAGGCTCGTGTGTGAAAGGTGTAACTATCACACATGGTCTTCCTTGGTTAACTGTTTGCTTTTATCAACTATATCACACACGATTTGATGAGGAAAACTGTGTGGCATTGGGCTATCCATCGCAACCGCTTTTACTGCTAGAACTATTTGCAAAGGTCCATGACACATTTAGCAGGTTTATTAGTTTACAATTAATAATTCCAGTATTACGCAAATTCACATTTCATATCGAACAGCTGTTTGCCGATTTCATATCAGGCACATAAATATATTATAACATCACAGTACGGTAGCTACATGAAAACAACACAGTACAACACATAGCTAGTTCAACTTCATAAGAACAATATATTCATTTCCCTAATCGAGATCATCCAGGCTCGTCTTATCCACCTCTGCTTCTAGTTCAGTAAGAACCCGTTTTGCACGGGCCAACTCGGAAAGTGCCTCCTCCTTCGCCAACACCATCTTAGCAAAGTCTTTAGAAAAAATCTGAGCTCATTCTCCACCTTCAACTTTTTATCCCGCATCTTGAAATATGCTTCAGCGTTGACAAGACTTTCTCTAAGCCTAGCTGTGTTCACTTCCTCATACATGCTCCAGAGCTTCGTTAGGCACATCTTCAAAGACTGTGGCACTCTTGATCAACCCACTCCAAGTAAGAACACTTCCGTTCATCCTATAATATTTAAAACTAGATTAGTAACAATTGTAGGGGAAATGGGTTTATAGCAACATAGAAAATCACCAATGCTTATTTTGAAAAACTGAAGAAACATGTTAATTATGGCATATCTTCTCAAAAAGATCAATGTGCAAATTAAATAATTGGTAATGAGACAACAACCAAATTCTGGAACATCATAAGCTATAATTAACTACAATGATGCTACAAGTTCTTACACATGTACAATAAATAACAAATTGAACATTTTATGAGGAAGGTAAATATAACTGCAACAGCATAGCGACAGTGTTTGGATGACAGCAAATTGATACTAACAGGTGTGTACATGCACAAATTTAGTTACATAGAACTAATAGCACTAAGGCCGTCCATTATGTATGCCAAAACTGGTGTAAAGACAACTGTTGCTACATCTCACACCGGTGCCCTATACTGGCGAGCCGATGCAGCAAAAAAAATCAGGGACCCGGACTTCGGAGCACATAGTTACTCTGATGCCCAGTTCCTTTGTGCCATAAAGATTTAGTATTTTACTGCTTATCTGCCCAGATGTGTGGACCAAAGTTGGTTGCACAAACTGCTGAAGCGGTGCCAAATAATTTTCTAATGGCACCGCTGACGAGATGGCAACAATTTAAGATACTAGGTACAAACTGTGACACTGTCTTAGAATGCGTTTGGTTGAAGGTGTGGTATGAATGGGTTGGGACCTTGGCAATGTCTGAATCACATCTAACAAATGATTTGTAACAACGGAAGAGGGTCTAACCTTCTCTGCACATGCCAGAAACTTCCTCCCAGTGTCCACAGAATCAAACACAAGTAGCTTCACGCATGGATATTGATGGTGACAACGAGCAGATAGATATTCAGCCACCCCGCTCCATTCGTTGCCACTGATGGTCTTAGGGAGCTACAAGAGGAAGAAACGACTCAAATTGACCTCCGGGTAAAAATCCTTCATTCCAAGTCATAGCCCGAGAGAGAGAAGAGAGGCATACCCGGGTGGTGAAGAAGTAGTCGCCGGAGGAGGAACCGCTGGAGATGTCTTTGAAGAAGACCATGGCGACCTCGGCGGTAGGATGCGAGACGGCGAGAGCGAGGAAGCGGCTATAGCTTGGCAAGGAAGGAAGGAAGGAAGAAACAGGAGAAATGTGACTTGTGGTCGGGGAGAAAAGGGGGTGGGGAAGTGGGGAAGGGGGGTGGGGGTAGATATTTTGGCGGTAGGCCAAAATTTTGGAAATGTGGAGGGGAACTTTGCGCGCGCTGCCGCCGGACCATTCGCTTTGAACGATTGTGTGCATCGCAAAACATTCTTCTGCTTTACACGCATGGGATGAGTTTCATAATTCAAATTTTGGTCTCAAGGCATGGGCACATTTACTTTGAACGCGCGCGGTGCCGCCGGACCATTCACTTTGAACGATTGTGTGCATCGCAAATGATTCTTCTGCTTTACGCGCATGGGATGAGTTTGATAATTCAAATTTTGGTGGAATTTTCCCCGGGTACGTCATTGCATAATTTAACATCACTTGCTAATTTGGGCACACAAAAGAGCATACAACAGACATACCACACTTACTGAATTGAGCAATTTTAGTAATTACACAGAGCCAATTGACCTAAACATTGCTCTAACAAAAGACCAGCATTGAAAACAAAGCCTAAGTACGCATAATTACAAATCCGTCGCTGCGCCGGCCTATGCATCGCCGGTGTGAGATGAGACATCGATGACTTGTCCTGGCGACATGCCGCCGTTGGTGGACTCTACGTCCCCCCTACTGAAGTTGACCGCGTCCTCGTCCTCGTCCTCGTCCTCGGCACCGCCCTCAAGGTTGTGGTACTCGTAGTAGTGGCTGCGCCACAGCTCGTGTTGGTACTCCACCACCGATTTCTCGACGGACAGACTCTTCTCTACCTCGACCTCAGCCACGCGCAACTCCTCCTCCCAGCGCTCCTCGATCTCCGCCGCCTACTGCATCTCCAGCCCCCGCTCGGCAACCTCATGAGGAAGAAGGTGCTCCATGGCCACCGCCGCCTTTTCAGACGTGAGTTTCATGCTGGAGTACCAGGTGGCCTGGAATATCTTGGCGTGTGCATCCTCGATCTTGGCGTGGATGGCCTTGACCCGGGCCAGGGCGACATCAGCGGCACGAATGGCAGCTCGAGCGCTCTCGGCATTTGCAGTCGCCGTCGCAGCAGCTGCTGCAGCCGTCTCGGCTGCTGCTGCTTCCCTGTCGGCTGCCGCAGACGCCCTCTCGTCGGAAGCGGCCGCGCTTAATGCGGATGCGGCGGCACTCTCGGTGTAGGCGGCGGCGCTCGGGGGATGGGGACGCGGCCATTGTATGGGCCTTCACGAAGCGTTTCCACGACCTCATCCTTGCAAGAAGGGGGTGCGGGAATGGGGATCGGGATTCGTGGATTCGAGGGTTGCCGACCTTTGGAGCGCAGCGAGCGCTGAAGCTCAAGGAGGGAGACTTAAATAGACCCAGATATTTTCATCGCAAACAGTTCCTAGAAAACAACTGTGTGTGATGTTGTAGATATTTTTTATTAGCTGTCAAAGACGAATTTGGAATAAAGTGCCAACGGATGGTGTTTTAAATGAGCGAGAAATTTTGTAGTACTAATACAACTGTCATGTCAAATTTTGGAAAATTTCAGGGGTCATTTGACCTTCTAAGACATTTAAGTGATTTTCTAGCCATTTAATGATCGTAATTGAAATTTGAACTACATGTACAAGCAACAGCTAACCAAAACGGTTTGAAAACTCATATTTTGTGTACTTGGGTGCGATTTAATTCCATGTGTAGTAAATTGGAAGGAATTTTCAAACATATTGGTCTAACGGCTATGACACAATGAAGCATGGAGTGACATGGCATTCTAATTCCAAAAAGTTAAAAAAAATCAGAAATACATGAAACCTTGCTTGATTTAATGTCATGCCACCAAGATGATGTGGTAAAGAAATTGGCATGTTTGACGAAAGATTGGACACACACCCCTCACAAACCGGAGCAACTCACTAGAAGGCTCGTGGTTCCGAGAGGGAAGAATGCATGTTTGATGAGGAACGGGAAATAGCTTCGTCTTACGGCCTTCAAATTTTTTTCTACGTCTAACGTGCACTACTACAACTGTAATGTGAATTTTTTCAAAATTCTAGGGGTCATTTGACCTTTTAAAGACATTTAAGTGATTTTCTAGCCATTTAATGACCATAATTCAAATTTGAACTACATCTACATGCAACGCCTAACCAAAACGGTTTGAAAAATCATATTTGTGTACTTGTGTGCAAGTTAATTCCATGTGCACTAAACTAGAAGGAATTTTCAAACATATTTGTATCACGACATGGACACATATGCATGAATGCGTATGCATATGGAGTAGCACGGCATTTTAATTCCAAAAAAAAATCATAAACACATGAAACCTTGGTTGATGTAATGTCATGCCACTAAGATGATGTGGTAAAGAAATTGGCATGTTTGACGAAAGTTTAGAAACACACCCCTCACAAACCAGAGCAACTCGCTAGAAGGTTCGTGGTTCCGAGAGGGAACAATGCATGTTTGATGACGAACGGGAGATAGCTTCCTCTTACGGCCTTCAAAATTTCTGAACATCTACCGTGCACTACTACAGCTATAATGTGAAATTTTGGAAACTTCTAGGGGTCATTTGACCTTTTAAAGACATTTAAGTGATTTTCTAACCATTTAATGACCGTAATTCAACTTTGACTACATCTACATGCAACGCCTAACCAAAACGTTTTAAAAAATCATATATGTGTACTTGTGTGCGAGTTAATGCCATGTGCAGTAAATTAGAAGGAATTTTCAAACATATTGGTCTCACGACATGCACACATATGCATGAATGCATGAAGTGACATGGCATTTTAATTCAAAAATAAAAATGATAAACACATGAAACCTTGGTTGATGTAATGTCATGCCACCAAGATGATGTGGTAAATAAATTGGCATGTTTGGTGAACGTTTGGACACACACCCTCACAAACCGAGCAACTCGCTAGAAGGTTCGTGGTTCCGAGAGGAACAATGCATGTTTGATGACTAACAGGAAATAGCTTCCTCTTACGGCCTTCAAATTTTTTCCTATATGTTTAACGTGCACTAATACAGCTATAATGTGAAAATTTTGTAAATTCTAGGGTCATTTGACCTTTTAAAGACATTTAAGTGATTTTCTAACCATTTAATGACCGTAATTCAACTTTGACTACATCTACATGCAACGCCTAACCAAAACGTTTTAAAAAATCATATATGTGTACTTGTGTGCGAGTTAATGCCATGTGCAGTAAATTAGAAGGAATTTTCAAACATATTGGTCTCACGACATGCACACATGCGTACGTATGCATGAAGTGACATGGCATTTTAATTCAAAAAATAGAAAAATGATGAGAAACACAAGAAACCTTGGTTGATGTAATGTCATGCCACCAAGATGATGTGGTAAATAAATTGGCATGTTTGGTGAACGTTTGGACATGCACCCCTCACAAACCGGAGCAACTCGCTAGAAGGTTCGTGGTTCCGAGAGGACCAATGCATATTTGATGACGAACAGGAAATAGCTTCCTCTTACGGCCTTTAAATTTTTTCCTATATGTTTAACGTGCACTAATACAATCGTCATGTGAAAATTTAGTAAATTCCAGGGGTCATTTGACCTTTTAAAGACATTTAAGTCATTTTCTAACCATTTAATGATCGTAATTCAAATTTGAACTACATCTACATGCAGCGCCTAACCATAACGGTTTGAAAAATCATATTTTTGTGTACTTGTGTGCGAGTTAATTCCATGTGTAGTAAATTCGAAGGAATTTTCAAACATATTGGTGTCAAGGCATGGGCACATGCATGGAGTGCATGCCATGGCATTTTAATTCCAAAAAATTAAAAAATGATCACAAAAACATGAAACCTTGCTTGATTTAATGTCATGCCACCAAGATGATGTGGTAAAGAAATTGTAATGTTTGACGAAAGGTTGGACACACACCTCACACAAACCGGAGAAAATCGCTAGAAGGTTCATGGTTCTGAGAGGAAACAATGCATGTTTGAGATAGCTTCCTCTTGCGGCCTTGAAATTTTTTCAACGTCTAACGTGCACTACTACAACTGTAATGTAAAATTTTGGAAAATTCTAGGGTTCATTCGACTTTTTAAAGACATTTAAGTGATTTTCTAACTATTTAATGACCGTAATTCAAATTTGAACGACATCTACATGCAACGCCTAACCAAAACATTTTAAAAAATCATATATGTGTACTTGTGTGCGAGTTAATGCCATGTGCAGTAAATTAGAAGGAGTTATCAAACATATTGGTCTCACGACATGGACACCTGCGTACGTATGCATGGAGTTACATGGAATTTTAATTCAAAAAATAGAAAAATGATGAGAAACACATGAAACCTTGGTTGATGTAATGTCATGCCACCAAGATGATGTGGTAAAGAAATTGGCATGTTTGGTGAACGTTTGGACCTGCACCCCTCACAAACCGGAGCAACTCGCTAGAAGGTTCGTGGTTCCGAGAGGGAACAATGCATATTTGATGACGAACGGGAGATAACTTCCTCTTACGGCCTTCAAATTTTTTCCTATACGTTTAACGTGCACTAATACAACTGTCATGTGAAAATTTGGTAAATTCCAGGGGTCATTTGACCTTTTAAAGACATTTAAGTGATTTTCTAACCATTTAATGGTCGTAATTCAAATTTGAACTACATCTACATGCAACGCCTAACCATAACGGTTTGAAAAATCATACTTTTGTGTACTTGTGTGCGAGTTAATTCCATGTGTAGTAAATTCGAAGGAATTTTCAAACATATTGGTGTCAAGGCATGGGCACATGCATGGAGTGCATGCCAGCATTTTAATTCCAAAAAATTAAAAAATGATCAGAAAAACATGAAACCTTGCTTGATTTAATGTCATGCCACCAAGATGATGTGGTAAAGAAATTGGCATGTTTGACAAAAGATTGGACACACACCCCTCACAAACTAGAGCAACTCACTAGAAGGTTCATGGTTCTGAGAGGGAACAATGCATGTTTGATGACGAACGGGAGATAGCTTCCTCTTACGGCCTTGAAATTTTTTCAACGTCTAACGTGCACTACTACAACTGTAATGTGAAATTTTGGAAAATTCTAGGGCTCATTTGACCTTTTAAAGACATTTAAATGATTTTCTAACCATTTAATGACCGTAATTCAAATTTGAACTACATCTACATGCAACGCCTAACCAAAACGGTTTGAAAAATCATATCTGTGTACTTGTGTGCGAGTTAATTCCATGTGCAGTAAATTAGAAGGAATTTTCAAACATATTGGTGTCACGACATGGACACATGCATATGTATGCATGGAGTGACATGGCATTTTAATTCAAAAAATAGAAAAATGACCAGAAACACATGAAACCTTGGTTGATGTAATGTCATGCCACCAAGATGATTTGGTATAAAAATTGGCATGTTTGACGAACGTTTGGACACACGCCCCTCACAAACCGGAGCAACTCGCTAGAAGGTTCGTGGTTCCGAGAGGGAACAATGCATGTTTGATGACGAATGGGAGATAGCTTCCTCTTATGGTCTTCAAATTGTTTTCCTGCGTTTAACGTGCACTAATACAACTGTCATGTGAAAATTTGGTAAAGTTCAGGGGTCATTTGACCTTCTAAAGACATTTAAGTGATTTTCTAACCATTTAATGACAGTAATTCAAATTTGAACTACATCTACATGCAACACCTAACCAAAACGGTTTTGAAAAATCCTATTTTTGTGTACTTGTGTGCGAGTTAATTCCATGTGCAGTAAATTCGAATGAATTTTCAAATATATTGTTATCAAGGCATGGGCACATGCATGGAGTGCATGCCATGGCATTTTAATTCCAAAAAATTAAAAAATGATCAAAAAAACATGAAACCTTGCTTGATTTAATATCATGCCACCAAGATGATGTGGTTAAAAAATTGGCCTATTTGACGAAAGTTTGGACACACACCCCTCACAAACCGGAGCAACTCACTGGAAGGTTCGTGGTTCCGAGAGGGAACAATGCATGTTTGCTGACAGACGGGCGATAGCTTCCTCTTACGGCCTTCAATTTTTTTCCTACGTTTACCGTGCACTAACACAACTGTCATGTGAAAATTTGGAAATTTTCAGAGGTCATTTGACCTTTTAAAGACATTTAAGTGATTTTCTAACCATTTAATGACCATTATTCAAATTTGAACTACATCTACATGCAACGCCTAACCAAAACGGTTTGAAAAATCATATTTTTGTGTACTTGTGTGCGAGTTAAAAAATCATCGGACGATGTAAATATCTGGTGTTCAAAAAAGAAAATGTAAAGATATGGCAAGACAACCGGCCCCCACACAATTGGCACTCTATCTCGCGGCTCGAGGTTTGGTAGGTGATTGGCGGGGGTCATTAATCAGACACGGTTCTGTATTGGAAACGTCAGCTATTATGTTCACACACGGATTTGCTGCGGGAATTGTGTGTAATTCAAACTACAGTACTCGTAAATTCCGACGACCGACGTGTGTATTGTCCCCGTCGATCTAGATTCCGGCCGCCAATAAATACTACCTTGCTCACGTCGTCATGCCTGCATTCTCATCTACATCCTCCGCTCGCTCGCCCTCTCTCTCTCTCTCTCTCTCTCTCTCTCTCTCTCTCTCTCTCTCTCTCTCTCTCTCTCTCAAATCTCGCCATGGCGCCCGATCTGCGAGCGAGGAGCCGCCCACTTTCATATATATATATATATATTCAGTGACGATCTAATGAACATATATATATATATATATATATATATATATATATATATATATATAATGAATTCCATTTTCTATCGGTTTTTGTGTACTAATTTGAATCTAGCTGTTATCATCCACATATACAGAATGGAAAGCGTATATACACACATTGAAACAGAACATATAAGAATGGAAAACATAGTATACACATTGAAACAGAGCAATACTATGATTGCTGTGAATACAAAGCTATCCACGTCGAAACAACTTTTCAAAATAAAACGCGTCCATGAGACCATGACTAGCAGCCCTTGCCTAGGGTAGCTTTTGGCTCTGCCTGAACTCGTGCAGGCATTCGTCCAAGCGGTCGACACGCTCGTGGTACATCTGGAGTGCGATCTCGAGCTCCAAGTTGGCTATTTCATCGGAGATCACCAGCTCGAGGATGCGACGCCATGTTCTCTCTGCGCCCGGTGGACACAGGCCAAGGAGGCGGTCGAGCCTACGGACCAACGCGTTGGCATCCAGCGGGACGCTGACAAGGCGAACGGTGGCACCCATGCGAACGGCGCGGCGGGCGTCCGGTGCAAGTACGGCGTGGCCAGCATCTGGTGCAAGTATGGCGCTGAGGGCCTCTGCCCACTCCTGGCGAGGAATGGGGGTACTGACGGGACGTGTACACAGCTGCGACACTGTGTCGACAGCAGGCAAGCGCCAATGGATCCGCTCTTGCTGTGCGGCGCGCGGCGCGTCTCGCTCTGCGGCACTCCAACGGTCTCGTCGTGCGGCGAGCCGCAGCCTATCAGCACGGACGCGCCTAGCTTGCTCTGCGGCGCGCCATCGATCATGTTGTGCGGCGAGCTACAGCCTGTCGGCACTGACATGCCTATCTTGATCCGCGGCGCTCAAGCGCCATGCGCCAAAGGTCTTCTCAACCCTGGCGATGACGCGCATCACAGCATCGTCCATCGCGTTGCCGGGGAGCGCCTCGGCCTCGATGGGTCGTGGCGCCTGCTCGTTTTCCTCGTCGATGAGGTTGATGGCAGAGGCAGCGCTTTGGTGGGTTGGCATGCTTGGAAAAGGTGGATGTGCTACAGGATGCTCTTGTCGCCTCCGTGTGTCGCGCCCCCCTATGCGCAATATAGCAGGGTGGCGGGAAACAGGTGAGGAAATGGCGGGAAACGGTGGCATGTTCATAAAATGCCATCAATTAATGGAAACTTAGCATTGAGCTAGCACAAGAAGTAGATGATGATCAGATGAACACGGACCACACTAGGGATCCCGTCGGTGGTGAATTCATCAATCCCAAACGGTTGAATACTAGCAATAGTTTGCCCACAACACACACGGCCTATTCCATCACAAATAGGTCGGATGGATCAACAGTATGCCACGTATCGCACATTGTCAAAAAGTAATGCGGTAGACCTTTTTAACATGTGTTTAAAAAAACAAGGACCTTGAGGTTAAATTAGCTGAGCGAATGGGGCATTTCGGTCATTTGACCGAAATGACCCATCCCATCACATAATTTAACATCGACACAACTTCCCATCCAGTCACCCATCCGATGGCTGCTCCAGCCTGAGCACACTTAACTTGATAGTTTTCTTACATAAGCTACTAGTGGAACAGCTAGTCCTTGCTGATAGGAATGCCTCTTCACATCCTTATGGCATATCCGGATGACCGCCCGTCCCACAATGGCCAATAGATGTTGTGTAGACAGATCATATCACATATGTATTATTAGAAGCAATCGTCTGCATTATTATCGGTCTTCGCACACATTTCTGATTACAGACCTGTTTGCCGCGTATCACACACATCTTGTTATATTGAACCATTTCTGTTCTCTTGCCTAATCACAAACAGTTCATCTGAGTGAACCGTATGCTGTACATTGCACACACCTTTGATCTGGCTGACCGTTTCTTTTGTGTTGCCTAATCACAAACAGTTCATCCGAGTGAACTGTATGATGTGTATCGCACACGCCTCCAGCTGGCTGTCCATTTCTTTTGTTCCTCCTCATCGCAAACAGTTCATTAAACTGAATCGTATGCCCATCATCGCACACGCAACTAAAACCTGAACCGTGTTTGATGCATCCGTCATCGCAAACGTTTTACACATTTCTGACGGTTTTCATACAGCACCGTTTACGATTATGACATCGCACACAGTTTCTCGAAGGGTCTCTGATCGTAGTGTCGCGTTAGCAGCATCCTGCAGTAGTGTTTTGGCTGCCTTGGTGACCCTGTTCTTGAGCTTGCATGTCAAATTTATATGGTCCAAAGTAGTTTTGATGCATGATATAGCCTCTAGACACTTGTAGGAGTAGTTTCTATGAATCTTGTTGAGTTTGGTTTACTTTCATTTTGAGTCACCAAAAATTTCAGAAATTTTTGAGAGGAAGAAAAATGTCTAGGAGAATGTACCAAGGTGGTTCTTCGAGGAACCAAGCATCGAGGCTCGTGATACGCGAACCAGATCTTGAACCACCAAGGGAAGCTCAGGTGAAGCCTTGTGAATGTCCCTCAGATGAATCTATGGTTCGTGCAGGTTCCAAGGATGAATTCTATGCATACGTACAAAATGTCGGCCTTGAGGACTTCTTATCAGACAAGTGCCTACAATATTATTATCTCACTGATTCCTTTGTGCGGAGGTTTGAGTTTTCATCTAAGCGCAATACTCATACTGTCCTGTTTGATCTTTATGATGAGTCTTATACCATGCACCTAGAAGATTTTTGTGATGCATGCAAAATTCCACAATGGGGCCTTCTTAGTGAGCCTCACAAATCTGAATATAATGATTTCCTTGCTAGCATCACCGTTGGAGAAACTAGAAATATCACACAAGCAACCATAGGGAGCATTCACTTTCTTACATTACTTTGCTCTCTTTATAGGTAGACGCATTAACGATAAACATGAGCATTGCCACCTTTGTGTTCCAGATCTTAGTGTCAAGTGTGCAGTGTTAGGCGATAAGCATTATAACTTGGGGGCCATTATTGCTCGGAGGTTACATCTTAATGCTAAAGATGGAGGTTTATTTGGTGGGATTTATGCAACTCATTTTGCCAATTATCTTGGTGTACCCATTAGAGGATATGATATTGAGTTGCCACCTCCTTTTCTAGATTATGATGCTATGGTACGCTACTAGTTTCTTGAGAGGAACGAACAGTCCCTCCAGTACCGACTAATCTTTGATAGACGGCGTGCCATCCATGTTACTCTTCCTACTCCCGCTTTCTTCAACTTTTAGGCAAATGGGAGATATTTTATAACTAGAGAGGAGGCAAACGAGTATGAGAGAATAGCGTAGGCTGCTCGCCTCCATGCTGCAGCCCTTCAGGGAGTAGCTGCTGCATCTCAGTACAACCCCGACTACAACTTTGGATATTCGCCAGGCCAGCCGTGGCCTTAGACCAACTTAGGCCAAAAGCCTAAGCTTGGGGGAGTACGTATTTCTCACCGACATTACATTCATGTTCACACACTCATTCCAGTTGTCGGTGTTCATACTTTTTCATTGTATTATCCATGTTAGTTTATATCTTTTTCTCGCTTTCTTCTTGTGTGTGTGTGTGTGTGTGTGTGTGTTAAACCTTAAGAAAAACCAAAAAAATTAGTGTAGTTTATTTACTTTCCATGCATGCTTAGTAGTACTATTAAAGAAAACCCAAAAATATTTCCCGTTCTTCTTTTGCTTGTTGGGAGTTTTCCCGTGTAAATAGTTTTTCTCGTTCTTGTTTTACTTTCTTCAGGAAAAAAAACTCCAAAAACATTTCAGTGTGTTTCTTTGGAATTCTTTTCTTTTCTTTGGTGGTGAAGAGGAGAAGACCACGATGAAAATGTTGAGTGGCTCTCATATGTATTATTGTTGATCTAACAAAGAGCCCAGATTACCTTGTCTTCTCCTTCGAATAAATGTTTGCAGATTCCAGCTTAGTCCAATGCACATGCACTATTATATTATCCACACTGTTCGGTCGTGCAAGTGAAAGGCAATAATGACGATATTTTATGAAATGATTGAGATGAGCAAAAGATGGTATGAACTCGACCTATCTTGTCTTTGTAAATCTGATTAGTTCATCGTTCTTGACCCAACCTATTATGAGTGAAACATGTTTGCAATGACAATTAGATATTATAGTTACTCATGCCATGCTTAAATAGCTAGGAGTTTATAATGGTTAACCTTGCATTCCAACATGGAAATTAAAATGGTTGTGATGTAGTATGTTAAGATGGTATCCTCCTCTAAATGATTCGAGTGGCTTGAGTTGGCACATGTTCACGCATGTAGTTGAAACAAAATCAACATAGCCTGCATGATATTTATGTTCATGGTGATTTATATCCTACTCATGCTTGCATTCAATGTTGGTTAATCTCAATGCATGTTTATGACTATTGTCACTCTCTAGTTGGTCGCTTCCCAGTCTTTTTCTAGCCTTCGCTTGTACTAAGCGGGAATACTGTTTGTGCATCCACTTCCATAAACCCCAAATTTGTTCCATATGAGTCCACCATACCTTCCTATATGCGGTATTTACCTACCGTTCCAACTAAATTTGCATGTGCCAAACTCTAAACCTTCAAATAATAATCTATTTTGTATGCTCGAATCGCTCATGTACCAACTAGGGCTGTCAATATCTTCCAGGCTAGGTGGGTTATTCTCACGATGAGTGGACTCCGCTCATCATTCACGAGAAAATGGCTGATAACCGGGATGCCCAGTCCCATGCTCAAATCAAACTAAAATAATTGCAAACAAAACACCCCTAGGATTGTTGTTAGTTGGATGGTACCCATTGTTTCGGACCAGCCGTGGAGTGTGCTTGTTGGTGGTGGGGGAGTATAAACTTTACCATTCTGTTTGTGAACCGCCTATAATGTATGTAGCATGGAAGATACCGAGATCTCTTGGTTGTTATGTTGACAATGAAAGTATACCGCTCAAAATATTATTTATCACTATTTCAAAAACTCGAGCTCTGGCACCTCTGTAAATCCCTGCTTCCCTCTGCGAAGGGCCTATCTATTTACTTTTATTGTTGTGTCATCATCATCTTATAAAAAGCACCAGTTAGAGAGCACCACTGTCATTTATATGCATTGCTATTAATTTATATTGAGTATGACTATGATTGGATCTCTTTTACCATGAATTACAATGTCTAGCCAGTCCTAGATCTTCAGGGGTGCTTTGTGTTTATGTTTTGCGGTCTCAGAAAGGGCTAGCGAGATACTATCTTGTTATATAGCATCATGATTGTTTTGAGAAATTGTTATCATCCGAGATTTATTATTATTGCTCGCTAGTTGATTATGCCATTGATATGAGTAAATGTGAGACCGAAATGTTATTGTGAATATGGTTAGTTCATGATCTTTGCTGAAAACTTGAATGTTGGCTTTACATATTTGCAACAACAAGATCAAATAGAGTTTGTAAAAGTTTTTCTTTATCACTTCTAGTTTGTCAACTGAATTTCTTGAGGACAAGCAATGGGTTAAGCTTGGGGGAGTTGATACGTCTCCATCGTATATACTTTTCCAAACTCTTTGGCCCTTGTTTTGGACTCTAACTTGCATGATTTGAATGGAACTAACCTGGACTGGCGCTGTTTTAAGCAGAATTGGTGTTATTTTTGTGCAGAAATAGAAGTTCTCGGAATGAACTAAAACTTAACGGAGATGATTTTAGGAATTAATAAAAAATATTGGCGAAAGAATCAACTGAAGGGGGCCCACACCCTGGCCACAAGGGTGGGGGCGCGCCCTCCGTCCTTGTGGGCCCCCTGGACCTCCACCGACCTCAACGCCAATTCCATATATTCACGTTCGGGGACAAAAAAAATCATAGATAAGGATTCATCGCGTTTTACTATATGGAGCCACCGCCAAGCCCTGTTCTTCCTCGGGAGGGCAGATCTGGAGTATGTTTTGGGCTCCAGAGAGGGGAATCCGTCGCCATCGTCATCATCAACCATCCTCCATCACCAATTTCATGATGCTCATCGCTGTGCGTGAGTAATCTCATCGTAGGCTTGCTGGACCGTGATTGGTTGGATGAGATTTACCATGTAATCGAGTTAGTTTTGTTAGGGTTTGATCCCTAGTATCCACTATGTTCTAAGATTGATGTTGCCATGACTTTGCCAGGCCTAATGTTTGTCACTAGGGCCTGAGTGCCATGATTTCAGATCTGAACCTATTATGTTTTCATGAATACATTTGTGTTCCTGATCCGATATTGCAAGTTATAGTCACCTACTACGTGTTACGATTCGGCAACCCCGGAGTGACAATAGTCGGGGCACTTCCCGGTCATGACCGTAGTTCGAGGAGTTCATGTATTCACTGAGTGCTAATGCTTTGGTCTGGTACTCTATTAAAAGGAGGCCTTAATATCCCTTAGTTTCCATTAGGACCCCGCTGCCATGGGAGGGTAGGACAAAAGATGTCATGCAATATCTTTTCCATAAGCACATATGACTATATTCGGAATTCATGCCTACATTATATTGATGAATTGGAGCTAGTTCTATGTCACCCTATGTTATAACTGTTGAATGATGAATGCCATCCGACATAATTATCCATCATTGATCCATTGCCTACGAGCTCGTTTCATATTGATCTTTGCTAAGTTACTTTTCCATTGCCACTGTTACGATTACTACAAAACTGTTACTGTTACTTTTGCCACCGTTACTGTTACTTCCACCGGTGCGCGTCGGTCTTAAACAAATAGTTTTTAACCCCTTTCCGCGACGGCATTTGGAACCGTCGCCAAGTGAGTGTGTGCGATAGGGTGTCCTTCACACATGACCCAGAAACCGTCGGGGCTATGGAGTAGTGATCCAGAGGCCTTCCAAAATGTAATCGTGTGCGATGCAGCACACACTAAATTCTTTCGCACATGTGGTATCGGTGATTAAGCGTTTCTAATGACGCAGTGAAACCATACGGTCTGTCATAACGAACCATTTGGGAAACAGTATGTAAGGCACACGGGCCAACATATGAACTGTGTGCAATTCGTGCCCCATCGCACATGAGTTTTCTGGTAACCCGTCTGCCATGCTAGACTCCATCGCACACGTTTTCCAACAATTACCGTTTGCAATAATGTTCTATCACAAACGGTTCAGGAGCCCCTTTGCACACATACAAGTGCTGGAGATCGTTTGTGATTTGTTAGTTATCATCGACGGTTGCCGCAAGAGTGACGTGTGCTTTTCGTTTAGTATCCCACACGTTTCCTGAAAAAATTATGACTGGGATTGTATTTTGCATTGGGCACGGTTTACTCCCAGTTCCCATGTGCGATAACGTGATATCGCAAACGGTTCCGGAGAACCTACGCACACGTAGTAGCGCTGCAAATCGTTTGCGATCTACTGTGTATCAATGACGGTTCCGCTACGATTGATGTATGATTTCCGATGTGGATCGCACACACTCATTTAGTTGAACCGTGTGCGGAGCAATTGCCAGGTTAAAACAAAAATGTCGCATTTTGAATCGGCACGCAAAAAGCAAATTTCGCCACAATATTCAATTGAACAAATAAACAAAAATATCCCATGTTGAATCGGCACGCAAAAAGCAAATTCGCCACAATATTCAATTGAACAAATAGTGTCCACAGGAAGAACATTCATCAGATTTCGCAACAATTGCAATTGAACATATGGTAGCTAAATTCCAATGATTTGTCCACACATATATGCATTACATAATTAATCATAGTGTACGAAATACGAAGACCTCATCAGATGGAAAACAATGGATCCATGCATTATATGTTTAGCAGCTAACTCTTACTCAATGTTTCAGGAGAACGCATGCTGAAATCTTCATTATCACCAGTGGGATTGATGTAGTGATCCAGGAAGAAGTCGCTGATAAATCTCCGAACCTTCAGCAATTCACTAGCCGGGAGCGGTTCAGGGGTCCTCGGTTTTAAGATGACCTGCACTATTTTTAAGATCAGAATATGCCATATGAGTGGAGTAGAATATATTACTTAAGATAGACTTACTGGTACTAATTCGCGAGGACCGTCACAACTATCAGTAGATTTGCAAATGGAGATCATGTGTCTGCAAACATAGTATCCACAAAGGTTGGTCCCTGCTTCTTGCTGAGGACACTGAAATTTTTTCTACAAAATTAGTCATGTATTTGTCCTGTTAGGAACAACCTAACTGGTGTTAGCTGTATTATTTTTTCTTTGGACAAAATAGAAAGAGGTTTATATAGAAGCTTGAACATTTGACCAACGTAAGGATATTTGCATACTGTTGGATAAATTTTCTGAAAATAACGGATTTCGGTGTGTTACCGGAGAAACGATCTCATGCTGCACGGGTTGTTCCGTCTTGAACAAGTTCCCTGGTCTAGTTTTCCAAAATGCGAGCACACTACAAATGATGATGAATTTTGACAACATCAATTATTGAGCCAGATATGAATGCAAATTAATTTCAACACCATAGAATTCAATACTTATCCAAGAATTGCTGAACATGCGTCAGATCCTGAGCGTTTGTTGACTCTTTGAGAGAATCGATGTAGTAAACTGTGTTCTTGTTTGGAACAATGAATACCAATATCCAGTGATTGCTACATATTAAGAAAGCCATGGACTTACGAATGATGTCGAAATCTAAAAGACAATCAGTGTATGCGTGGTTGTTTACTTGACTTACCATTCATGATTTTGCCAGAGAAATGATTCTGCATGGGACGTGTTTTCGAAGATATGGAGGACCGTATTAACGGCCCAGTACCGTCGGTCCTTACCATCTAATGATGTGCCATTTGCTAATGCAGGATCTATGAAATACACACTCTCCCTTTTTCTTCTCTGCGCGTTCAATCCCCTGAGAGGAATAAAATGCAGTTAGCTGTTTATCATTTACAACTTTTTATGGAGAAGTTGATCAGAGTGTGTTAAGTACTTACAAGATCAGGCATCTAACAAGAGTGGCATCGAGCATGTTGAAGTTGAAGAAGAGATGTAAGTCCTCGAAACTCACATTGATGGAACCAACATCGTGTCTGAAATGATCTCTATTGTAGTGGACTAGCAAAGCATGATGACCTGTTGACATTTGATCCATGCAATATTCATGTAACTCGCGGCAACTGGAGCTGCACTCATCAAAGTATTCGCCAATAAGAAATGGCTGGCCATGGGCGTAATTGTGTGCTTCAAGTACGTCTGCTTTTCTTTTAGCAAGCAACAATTCTACTTCTTCATCATCCATGGCATCAAAAATAATATTACTCCCCGATTCAAACAAGCTGCTGTTAATTTGGTTCTGGGCGATGAGTGCTTTAAGTAAGAGGCAATCGTTCTCTTTCCTCTTCACTTTCCCGCTGCGCTTCCTCGTGGTCGTGGGTGTAACCTTTTTGGCCACTTCCTTCTTGGTACTTGAAGCATTTCTGGCAGAACGTCTGGTTGCCTGCAAGGTAGACTACCGAGCAGACGGTGAAGCTTGGGCGAACTTCTTAGCAGACTGTTTATCTATGCCGGACCGCTGAGCTGGCGGTGCTGCCGTGATGGACTGCTGGGATGTAGGAGCATAGGCATCGGACTACTGACCATGCGTTGAAGCTATGTCGGGTTTGTGCGCAGGTGGTGCCAACTTTTCGGTGTGCTGAGGAGGCCGTGCCAACGTGTTGGTTTGCTGAGCAGGAAGTGTTGACGCATTGGTATGTTGATCACACGCCTGTGGACCGATGGACTGATGAGCAGTCGGTTCGGACTTCTGATCGCTTAGCGGCGGTTTCGAAGCATCGATCGCTTAGCGATCTGTTCCACTGAGTTGGTTTCTTGAGCATGTGCTGCAGCTGGGTCTCCCCCCACTGCTTCAGCAGCCGGCATCTGAACCGGTGGTGCGTCATCAGGAGTTGTAGGCCTTGCCACTGGCTACTTTGGGGCGGAGGATGACATGGCCTGTATGCCACAAAGTCGGTCCGGCTGATCACAGGTTGATGCATCAGCCCGCGAGAGCTGCTGAGGAGAGCGTCACCGGTTGAGGGCGACAGTGGTTGCTCTTGGCGGGGCTTTAGGAATCTCATCGATGAACTCTATTTCCTTTCATGGCCATTGGATGTGATGTAATAGTGTTTCTCCCAAGGTCCTTTGCTCATCGATGTCTCCTAGGACATTCTTCAGGGCAAATTCATTGAATCCAGGGTTTACTTCAGTCACGTAGCACTTCACACATCACGGCTTTAATGGCACATTGTCCAAGAAGAGGCCATCTTCCAAGAAGGGTGGGAAAACCCAGGCTGTTGCACATTTTAATGTACCTTCATAATGTGTAAGCACACCCTTTAGTCTGTCTTTCATTCTAGATAGATCAGATATAGCATCATCGCGAGCAGCTGCAGTCTCAGTGTCGCTGGGGTCAGCTGATGCACAACTACTCTTGTGCAGTGTTGTCGCACAATAAGTAGCATTATCCATGCCCGCCTCTCCTCCAATCTGCTGGCTATCTGTCAGTGTTAGAGTCTTCTGCATCATCATTGACTCCTCAACATCCTTTCGAACAGCCGGATAAATCTCCTTCTTCAACTTTTCAAACAATGCATTCTGCTGCATTTCACTCCTCACTTTTTTCATGCTGAGCTCTCTTCTTTGCTGAGTGTGAAAGACCTCTTGTGCGGGACATTAACACCTATACCCCTTGCACGTCCAGGGGGCTCTTTTGTGTCCAGAGCAATGGACAGAATGTCACATGGCCCTGAGTTCCTTTAGAACCTTCCGGGGATCTTGGAAGTCTCTACCATCACTTCATACAGTTTGGCGTCACGTGCGTTTTCAAAGTAATAAGTTCTGTCATCACGCCTCTTTGCACGTGCCCGCAAGTAGTCTCTGGCGCGTTCGCCCCTGATTTCACTAAAGGCCGGATTCCCACCCGCCGCTACTGCTTCTTTGTCCTCCTGTTCCCATATCAGTTTCATGCCGTAGTATCCTGCCACACCCATACGGTGGGGGTGTATGTTCTTCTTCAGAAGTTCTGATTGCTTGAAACTCTTCGCAACAAACTCTCGAGTTGCCCGGACCCTTTTGAATTCTGCCCAGTCTGCCTTTGTAATTTGGGGGTATGCGGGGATTGGGTCCTTGCCTTCACTCAAGTACTTCTTGTACAGCACGTGCTTCCAGCTTCTCCAAGCATCCCTAGCCTTCTTCAGTGCAGTGTGTTCCACCTGCATTCTCCACTTCTCTGGAACGTTGAAGTGATCCATGATCTCCTGGACTATCCTTCGCCGTGTTTACGTGTCGCCTTCCAAAACCCGGCAGATTAATGTTGAGCCTTGCCCTGCCAACAAATCCACACACACTCCTGAACCTCATGCATGCTTTATCTGGTTTAGTTGGAGCCCAGGACTTTAAATCAATCTCGGTTACTTCATATACACCTTTAGGCTGGTGTGTGGGCTTCCCTGGAGCGTTCCTTCGTGTCCTGACCGAAAGGGTAACTGCTGCAGCTCTATCCCGTTTAAGACTACTTGATCCCTCACAATTTGTTGAAGACCTAGGGTTGTCCGAATCAGATGAAGATACATGGCCTGAATGAGTGTTGTCGCTGCTACTCATCATCTATAGAGAACCCATGCAAAACTCAGGAAAGGAGGATAAGCATAAAACTAACAACTTGGTATCAAGTTTTCTAAACATGCCATGCAATAATTTAGAAAATGTATGGCTAATTTGTTTAGTTTGTGTGACTCGGGCGCCCGTGATCTGTAAATAGGCAGTAACTTATTGGAACAAATACAGCTTATATGTAGTAATGAAGGTAGATAATGAACATATATATGCTCTCCATTATTTTATAGCCAATTTGGGAACATACGGAACGAACTTGGAAGAGGGATTGCGAGGAAATATGCCTCACCGCGATGGAGAGCAGTAACTAACATGCTTCTTAATGCAAACTCAGCCGGACCATAGGAGAGGCGAGGGTTACTGCATCGATATGCTCGAGGGTGGCTGGCGAGCAAACAAAGACGACGAGGCGCGGGCCACCGCGTGTTGGGAACGGCAATGGAGGTAGGCTTGACGCCGAAGAGCGGGCACACGGTCGGGGTGAGCACGGCAGCGCCGGAGAGGGTTCTGCTGTGGATCTGGTGGGAGGGGGGAGCTGGCGAAGGAGATTGGGTGGACTAGTTGAGTGAAACGCGGGCGGGCGGTGGGGGGTGTTGGGGACTCCAAGTATTGGCGGCCTAGGTGAAAAGGGTGAAAATATCCCCGGTCGCCGCGCGCGTGGAAAGGCCTATGCAAACGGTTGCCTCTAAGCGCTCGTGTGCACAAAAAGAATAATTTCGTTTGAAATGAAGACATGAGTTCATCGTTTCGCCTCTAAATTTTTCGCACGTAAAACATTCACAATTTTACCACGGGTTTGATTTGCTGGCGCATTTCAGGTCTCGTGTGCTATATGTAAGACAGTTTTTGGCATTTACCATGCATGTTGGCATATAAATCAATTCCTAGTCGGACTGCATTTCCTGTCGAAAGGGATGAGGATTGTCATTTGATCTAGGAGCATCCAACGGTGTAGACGTACGATCCGTGGGGTTTGGGTTCTGGCCAATCAGAACGCACGACTCAGACCGCGCACGCAGCAAGGGGGGCATCGACCACGGTTTGGTAGGCACACGGCTTTCGTGTGTGAACCGTGTGCTATTTGAAAACATTTTTTGGGAGGGG
This sequence comes from Aegilops longissima, assembly GCA_021605205.1. Taxonomy (NCBI): domain Eukaryota; kingdom Viridiplantae; phylum Streptophyta; class Magnoliopsida; order Poales; family Poaceae; genus Aegilops; species Aegilops longissima. Next base: position 168,362,540 of record CM038678.1, read on the forward strand.
CTATTTGAAAACATGTACATGTGTTGTCGAAAGGGATGGGGATCGACATTCGATCAAGGAGAATCCAACGGTGCAGACGTACGATCCGTGGGGTTTGGGTTCTGGCCAATCAGAACGCACGACTCAGATCATGCGCGTGGCAAGGGGTTGGGGGGTGCATCGGCCACGGTTTAGTGGACACACGGCTTTCGTGAGTGAACCGTGTGCTCTTTGAAAACATTTACATTACTTAACATCATTTTTTTTGAATGAAAACATGAGTTCATCGTTTTGCCTCCAATTTTTTCCACGGTAAGAAATCACTGTTGGAATTTTGCTAGTAGGCCTTTGGCCCAAAGCCCAACTAAAATTCTGAAATTCTCTTGGCCCATTCATGCACACATGTGAGTGGAGTGAGTGAGGCTAAAGTTTAGTCCCACCTCATAAGTTGAGAGACAGTTGCACCTCTTTATAAGGTGAGCTCTTCTATCACTTGTATGAGCATGAGAAGAGGAGACCTACACGCGCGCTCCTCCTCCTCGCTCGCCTCGCCACGCCACGCCTCGTCACGACGCGCTGCGGGTTGCGGGATTGAGCCGAGCCGAGGACAAAGCTATGCACGTTGTCTATATTTTTGTTGCACGGGAAAAATTAATGAGTCATTAATTAATAATTAACGGACGCGTTAATTACTGAACCGTTTCCGATTCTTTTGGATCGTGACGACTCGGACGTGGGGTTTACTCCCACGACCTACCCGGCCCGCACTATATAGTCAGGCAGACGTCTACCCTAGCCACCGCCGCTTCGTATGGTTTCTCACCACCGTTCCAGATCATTGTGCCGCCAAGCAAGTCTTCTCCATCCCTCCTTCCGGCGTGCACCGCGAGAAGGGACAGCAGGCCTCCGGAACCCCGCCTCTCGTGATCCTGTACGGGAGAGGGGCGATCAGGTTTTGGGAGCGACTTTCATGCGATGCTGGCAGCGACGACTTCATGACGACGACTTCTTCCCCGACCTCGGCAACCTCATCCTCGACGACATGGGCGACAACGTCAACGCCGGCGGTGCTCCACCCGCTGCACCGTATGTGATTCTATCCTTCCTGTTCGAGATCGTGGTAGAATTCATGTTTCTAGTATGTGCCCTAGATGTGATATGTTCATCTGCTATGCTAGTTTGCATGTCATGATTTATCTTCTGTTTATTCAGATTAAATCTCGTAGTAATTTGCTCTTATTTCCAACAATCCAAAAACCTGACTATAGGCAATTTACTCCGAGTGGTTTTGTTATGATCTGAAGCCGCCTGCCTTTAAGGGGCGCAATATAAGAGGTGGCGCACGAGAGCAGTCTACTGGTTTCAGACCATGGGGTGCTATGATGCCACCAAGGGCAAGCCTGAGGGCGATCTGAATCCAGCACAGCTGGAAGCTTTTGAGAAGATCGATACCCTCTTTAAAGGCGCTCTTCTGAGTGTTCTTGATGACTCCATTGTGGATTCGTATATGTCGTTTGACAACAGCAAGGACATGTGGGCTGCGCTCGAGGCCAAGTTTGGTGCCTCGGACACCGGTAGCGAGTTGTACGTCATGGAGCAATTCTATGACTACAAGATGACTGATGAGCGCCCTGTTGTACATCAGGCTCATCAGATACAGTCGCTCGCAAAAGAACTTGAGTACTTCAAGTGTGTGTTGCCGGACAAATTTGTTGCCGGAGGCATCATTGCCAAGCTTCCACCTTCATGGAACAATTTTGCTACTTCCCTGAAACACAAGAGATAGGAGTTTTCCGTTGCGGATCTCATTGGTACTCTTGATGTTGAAGAGAAGGCGAGAGCAAAGGACACACGTGCTCGAAAGTTCTTGAGGGAGGTTCTAGTTCCCACATGGTGCGTAAGAAGAACTTCCAGCCCAACAAGTTCAAAAACAACAAGAACAAAACTCAGGGCAAAGGCAAGTTTGATACAAAGAACAAGCCATCACATTCTACCAACTTCAAGAAGAATTCTCATAAGAAGGGGAAGGGACTTTGCCATGTCTGTGGTGATCCTAATCTTTGGGCTCGAAGTGTCCTAACCGCTTTGAGGAGCGCGAACATGAGAAGAGCGGCAAGTCCGCTAATGTTGTCATCGGTGATCTTGATATGAAGGAATCAGGGTACGGTATTTTTCCTACCATCCTTTCAGTATTTCAGTCCCCTGATTGGTTAATTGACACCGGTGCCAATGTACATGTTTGTGCTGATGCCTCCATGTTTTCTTCTTACCAGGCAATAGGGACTTCACCCGTGCTGATGGGGAACGGGTCACATGCCATCGTTCGAGGTGTTGGTACGGTCGATCTGAAGTTTACTTCGACGAAGACTGTGCGTCTGAAGAACGTTCATCATGTGCCGTCCATCAATAAAAATCTCGTTAGCGGTTCCCGTTTATGTCAAGATGGTTTTAAGTTGGTTTTTGAATCCAATAAAGTTGTAATTTCTAAGTGTGGACAATTTGTTGGAAAAGGCTATGAGTGCGGAGGCTTGTTCCGCCTATCTTTGTCAGATATTTGCACTAAAGTTATTAATAATGTTTGCCACAATAATGAGTCTGATATTTGGCATTCACGACTTTGTCATATTAACTTTGGTTGCATGACGCGGCTAGACAATACGAATTTAATTCCAAAATCTCTACAGTCAAAGGCTCCAAGTGCCAAGTATGTGTGCAAGCTAAGCAACCTCGCAAGTCTCATAAGACTGCAGAGGCAAGAGACTTGGCGCCACTAGAGCTTATACATTCTGATCTTTGTGAGATGAATGGCGTGTTGACAAAAGGTGGAAAGAGATACTTCATGACGTTGATTGATGACTCCACTAGATATTGTTATGTGTATCTTCTGAAATCAAAAGATGAGGCTTTGACTTTCTTTAAAAACTATAAAGCTGAGGCAGAGAACCAACTTGATCGAAAAGTTAAACGGCTTAGGTCCGATCGTGGTGGAGAGTATTTTTCCAATGAATTTGATCTGTTTTGTGCGGAACATGGTATAATCCATGAGAGGACGCCTCCCTACTCACCCCAGTCAAATGGGGTGAGCGAAAGAAAGAACCGAACTCTAACTGATATGGTTAACACCATGTTAGACACTTCGGGTCTATCCAAGGAATGGTGGGGGGAGGCGCTAATGACTGCGTGTCATGTCCTAAACCGAGTTCCCACAAAGCATAAGAACATGACTCCATTTGAGGAATGGGAAAGGAAAAGGTTGAAACTCTCTTACCTACGTACTTGGGGTTGTTTGGTGAAAGTCAATATACCAATTCCCGAGAAGCGCAAGCTTGGACCAAAAACCGTGGATTGTGTTCTTCTGGCCTATGCTTTTCATAGCATCGGCTATAGATTTTTGATAATAAAATCTGAGGTATCCGACATGCATGTTGGTACGATTATGGAATCAAATGATGCAACTTTCTTTGAGGACATATTTCCTATGAAGGATATGTCGAGTTCATCAAATCAGGAGATACCTACTCCATCTAGTGAGGAATTCACTGTAATTCGTGAACCCACCATTGCGATGGAACACGTTGAGAATCCTGTTGAGGGTGACAATGGAACTCCTGTGAGGAGTAAGGGACAGAGGACTGCAAAGTATTTTGGTGATGATTTCATTGTGTACCTCGTGGATGACACACCCAGGACTATTTCAGAAGCCTATGCATCTCCTGATGCTGACTACTGGAAGGAAGTTGTACGTAGAGAGATGGATTCCATCTTAGCTAACGGTACCTGGGAGATCACTGAACGTCCTTATGGGTGCAAACCTGTAGGATGTAAGTGGGTGTTCAAGAAGAAGCTTAGACCTGATGGTACGATTGAAAAGTACAAGGCACGGCTTGTGGCCAAGGATTATACCCAGAAAGAAGGTGAAGACTTCTTTGATACTTACTCACCCGTGGCTAGACTGACCACAATTCGGGTGCTACTATCACTGGCTGCCTCACATGGTCTTCTCGTTCATCAAATGGACGTTAAGACGGCTTTCCTCAATGGAGAGTTGAAGGAGGAAATTAACATGGATCAGCCAGATGGTTTTGTAGTACCTGGTCAGGAAGGAAAGGTGTGCAAGTTATTAAAGTCTTTATATGGCCTTAAACAAGCTTCTAAGGAGTGGCATGAGAAGTTCGAAAGAACACTAACTACTGCCAGCTTTGTAGTAAACGATGGTGACAAGTGCGTGTACTATCGCTATGGTGGGGGCGAAGGAGTTATTCTTTGTCTGTATGTCGACGACATATTGATCTTTGGAACCAAACTTGATTTAATCAAGGAGGTTAAGGATTTCTTATCTCGCTGTTTTGAGATGAAGGATGTAGGAGTAGCTGATGTTATCTTAAACATCAAGCTGTTGAGAGATGAGAATGGTGGGATCACACTGCTTCAGTCTCATTATGTGGAAAAGGTCTTGAGTCGTTTTGGGTACAGCGACTGCACGCCTTCTCCAACTCCATATGATGCTAGTGTGTTGCTTCGAAAGAATCAACGGATTGCTAGAGATCAACTGAGGTATTCTCAGATTATTGGCTCGCTTATGTATTTGGCAAGTGCCACGAGGCCTGACATCTCTTTTGTTGTGAGCAAGCTGACTCGGTTTGTGTCAAAACCGGGAGATGATCATTGGCATGCGCTTGAGAGAGTTATGCGCTATTTGAAAGGCACCGCGAGCTATGGGATTCACTACACCGGGTATCCAAGGGTACTGGAGGGTTATAGTGACTCAAACTGGATATCGATCTTGATGAGATTAAGGCCACAAGTGGTTATGTTTTTACACTTGGTGGTGGCGCTGTTTCCTGGAAGTCTTGCAAGCAGACCATCTTAACGAGGTCAACTATGGAAGCAGAACTCACATCATTAGACACTGCCACTGTTGAAGCAGAGTAGCTTCGTGAACTCTCGATGGACTTACCTATGGTTGAAAAACCAATACCCCCTATCCTGATGAACTGTGATAATCAAACTGTGATCGTCAAGATAAACAGTTCTAAGGACAATATGAAGTCCTCAAGGCATGTGAAGAGGAGACTAAAATCTGTCAGAAAATTGAGGAACTCCGGAGTTATTACGTTGGATTATATCCAAACTTCGAAAAACTTGGCAGATCCCTTCACAAAGGGTCTATCACGTAATGTGATAGATAATGCATCGATGGAGATGGGTTTGAGACCCACCTCATGAGTTGTCCATAGTGGTAACCCACTCTATGTGATCGGAGATCCCGTGAAGAAGAAGTGGGAGACAAGCTGTTGGTCAGCTGGGAGGAGAGTATCCCTATATTAATTATCCCACTCCGTGAAGATGCAATACTCTCCTGATCTGCATGGCAGGTTGATACTTATCTTAATGTGTTTCAAGTGGCTTATTCGGGTAAGCAGAGATGTTGTCCTGCAGAACATCTTCTGAGGAACACACCTATATGAATTTGACTGTTAACGTCGCAGTCTGAGAGAATTGGGTGTTCTCTAATAAATTCATGAAAGGCCCTGGAGTATGACGTATATGCTCCACCCGCGGGGAAGCCTTGCGGCAGCCCAGTATCGGTCAAGAATTTGTGTGAAACTAGTTTCACAGAAAACTTTTAGTTCAAGGCATAGTCCACTATTCAAGTTGTGATCTAGTGTAGCATAAATTTCTAAGTGGAAGTTCAACTTCACAGTCTCCACTAAGCACCGGTATATAAAACAATGTTTTGGAACTAAATGATGAGATGTGCCAATGAGACTTTGTGGGGGATTGTTGGAATTTTTCTAGTAGGCCTTTGGCCCAAAGCCCAACTAAAATTCGGAAATTCTCTTGGCCCATTCATGCACACATGTGAGTGGAGTGAGTGAGGCTCAAGTTTAGTCCCACCTCATAAGTTGAGAGAGAGTTGCACCTCTTTATAAGGTGAGCTCTTCTACCACTTGTATGAGCATGAGAAGAGGAGACCTACACGCGCGCTCCTCCTCCTCGCTCGCCTCACCACGCCACGCCTCGTCACGACGCGCCGCGGGTTGCGGGATTGAGCCGAGCCGAGGACAGAGCTATGCACGTTGTCTATATTTTTGCTGCATGGGAAAAATTAATGAGTCATTAATTAGTAATTAATGGACGTGTTAATTACTGAACCGTTTCCGATTCTTTTGGATCGTGATGACTCGGACGTGGGGTTTACTCCCACGACCTACCCGGCCCGCACTATATAGTCAGGCAGACGTCTACCCTAGCCGCCGCTGCTTCGTATGGTTTCTCACCACCGTTCCAGATCATTGCGCTGCCAAGCAAGTCTTCTCCATCCCTCCTTCCGGCGTGCACCGCGAGAAGGGACAGCAGGCCTCCGGAACCGCGCCTCTCGTGATCCTGTACGGGAGAGGGGCGATCAGGTTTTTGGGGAGCGACTTTCATGATCGCTGGCAGCGACGACTTCGCGAACAACGACTTCTTCCCCGACCTCGGCAACCTCATCCTCGACGACATGGGCGACAACGTCAATGCCGTCGGTGCTCCACCCGCTGCACCGTATGTGATTCTATCCTTCCTATTCGAGATCGTGGTAGAATTCATGTTTCTAGTATGTGCCCTAGATGTGATATGTTCATCTGCTATGCTAGTTCGCATAATGAGTTTAATCTCTGCTGCTGTGGTCATGATTTATCTTCTGTTTATTTGGATTAAATCTCGTAGTAATTTTCTCTTATTTCCAACAATCACGAGTATAGTGGAGAGTGTCAAATACTAGTATCATGAATATACAGTACATATGATACTAGTGTATGATACTACCTTTAATTAATTATAGCGCATAGTATAATACATAGAGTATAGTATCATATATAGATCATATTTATTGCCATGCATGACACAAATTAGCATCACATTTAACATGATACGGTATCTACCTATATGTTACTCTAACCCTCTTTATATATATTTAATTCTTTGCCACATCAGCATACTTGCTATTTCCGAGTGCATGACATCGTCGGCTATGATACCACCACTATGGCCAGCCTTATATAGTGGGGAGTATCATATACTATATATATGTAGTATCATGCATATGATACTAGTGTATGATACTACGTACGTACTATCATAGTGCATATATAGTATCATAGAGTAGTACTAGCTCCCTCTGTAAACTAATATAAGAGCGTTTAGATTACTAAATAGTGACCTAAACACTCTTATATTAGTTTAGGAGGGAGTATATATCATAGATGACCGTATTTATGGCCATGCATGACACAAAGTAGTATAGCATTTATTATATATATATATATATATATATATATATATATATATATATATATATATATATATGTTACGGTATCTACCTATGTTACTGCTTCTTTGCCACATCATCATATTTTCTATTCCTGGGTGCATGATACCAGCTATGATACCCCCACTATGGCCACCCTAATAAGGCTGGTCATAATATGGGAGTATCAAACGGTATGATGCATGCCAACTAGACTTTTTGGATGATGTGGCACACAGTTAAATGATGAAAGAGAGGGTGTGCATGATACCGTATCATATTAAATGTTGTACTACTTTGTGTCATGCGCGGTAATTAATAAGGAACCTAAGATACTAACTTATGATACTATGCATGCACGCATTACGGAGGAATTGCCGATCATATACTAGTATCATGCATATATACTCCCTCCTTTCCGGTTTATAGGCTTATCTCAAAATTTTAGTTTTTCCATTTTATAAGGCTCAATTTGGTTGTTCCCCACCACATGTCCATATTCCAAGGTGCATTAAATCATTGCATGCAAGTATTAAGAGAAAGTTGACCAATGCATGTACTTTATATATGCATGCATGTATTGCAATTAATACATTGGAAAACATAATTTTTTGAGGAAAACAAAAGCATTAATCGGGTGTTTTTGCAAACAACAAAAAGTATTCCACCACTCACCATCTTCCTTGGTTGGTGAGATTTTTGAATTGAGCCCTATAAGGCCAGTTGTAATAGGGAGTATCATATATACTAGTATCATGCATATGATAGTGTAGGATACTAGTTCCGTAATGCATAGTATCATAAGTTAGCATCACACAAAGTAGTAGTACAACATTTAATATGACACGGTATCATGATATGATACCACATCCTCTCTTGTGTGCCACATCATCCAGAAAGTCTAGTTGGCATGCATGATACCGCTTATGATAATACCATTACAACCAGCCTAAACCGGAAAGGAGGGAGTATGAGACCAGCCACAATGGAGAGTACCCTAGTAACATACACATATCCATAGACTATATATGTTACTACCTTCATAGTGGGTAGTAACATAAGTGTAGTGTCGTGCAAAGCTTCATTTATTAGGTTATAGACTCATATTGCATTGGTGTGGCACCCCGGCTCAGAGCAACCGGTTTACCTTGCATTGCCAGCCATGAGATCAACTCTTCTGGCAACACACAACAATATGCTACATAAACAACCGCTTTATTGATGCTAGCGGATTACACGGGTCTGATATTACATCGAGATAAGAGGCCAAGCGGCACAAACGGTGCGGCTGTTCACACCCTTGTAGATGCTAATCTCCGTTTGGAGCGATGTGGAGGCACAGTGCTCCCCAAGAAGCCACTAGGGCCACCGTAATCTCCTCACGCCCTCGCACAATGCAAGATGACGTGATTCCACTAAGGGACCCTTTAGGGCGATCACCGAACCCGTACAAATGGCAACCCTTAGGGACGGTCACCGAACCCGTACACTTTGGCAACCCTTGGGGGCGGTCACGGGTACCCGTCAAATTGCTCAGGGAAATCTCCACAACCTAATTGGAGACCCCGATGCTTGCCCGGAGCTTTACACCACAATGATTGAGCTCCGAACACCACCAACCGTCTAGGGCGCCCAAGCACCCAAGAGGAACAATCTCAAGGGTACCAAGCACCCAAGAGTAATAAGCTTCTCAACTTGTAACTTCCACGTATCACTATGGAGAACTCAAACCGATGCACCAAATGCAATGGCAAGGGCACACGGAGTGCCCAAGTCCTTCTCTCTCAAATCCCACCGAAGCAACTAATGCTAGGGAGGAAAATGAGAGGAAGAACAAGAAGGAGAACACCAAGAACTCCAAGATCTAGATCCAAGGGGTTCCCCTCACATAGAGGAGAAAGTGATTGGTGGAAATGTGGATCTAGATCTCCTCTCTCTTTTCCCTCAAAAACTACCAAGAATCCATGGAGGGACTGAGAGTTAGCAAGCTCGAAGAAGGTCAACAATGGGGGAAGAACACGAGCTCAAAGAATAAGGTTCATTGGGGAAGAAGACCCCCTTTTATAGGTGGGAAAAAATCCAACCGTTATGCTCACAGCCCGCACAGAGCGGTACTACCGCTCGTCCTCATGGTACTACCGCTAGGGGTAGCGGTACTACCGCTAAGGGTAGTTGTACTACTGCTTGCGAGCGGTACTAAAAAAATACATCCGTGCCTACCACCGCTGGACTTGTGACGAGTTTTTGGTCCGGAGCGGAAGTAGCCACCGCGGTAGTACCGCTCCAAGAGGTAGTACCGCTCCCAAGAGAAGTAGTAAAAAATTACATCCGCTCCTGTCCGCGGTAGTACCGCTGCAGCCTTTTCAAAACACCAAAACTACCACAACTTCTGCAAACGGACTCCGAATTCGACGAAACCAAGTTTGTTGGAAAGCTAGCAACAAGGGCTAACACAATCTTGATAGAAATAACAATAAGAAACAAATTATAAAAGTCCCAAGAGAAAATGGTGAGAACCCTTCCTCTAATAAGACCGGTAAAAACTACAACACCGAAAACGCAATAGAAGAGGCATGTGAACTCCATTTTCGATGAACTCGAGCTTGTCATCAAGATGAACATAAGCTCTAAGACTCACAAAGAGAACCAAACAAGAACCAAGAAACATGATGCAAGGATGCAATGGTTTGAGCTCTCTACTAATGATACAATCAAGCTACCAACTTGAGAGCCCCCCTTGATAGTACGGCAAACGATCCTATAACCCAGTCTCCCAACTACCACCATGAGACCGGTAAAATAGAAAACCTATCAAGGGCAAACATTTTCCTTGAACATGATCCACTTGAGCTAGATGATGACGATCTTGTCCTCCTTAAGATGGACCACCTTTCTTGATTGTGTTGGGTCGATGGAGACTAGATGATTGCTCCCCCATACTCCACTATGGGTGAGCCACTCTTCGGCACATCTTCACAAGTCCATTGACACCACAATGGATGGCAAGCTTCAAGAACTTTATCTCTTCGTGATGCTCCACCTGAACTTGCACACGGCAATCTTGATGACGGTCACCACTTGATGTCATCCTTTCCATGGGTTGTATGATATCTTCCTCTTGACGCAAGCCCATGGACACGTACCTAACCCCACATAGAACTCTCACATAGACCATGGGTTAGTACACAAAGTGCAACGGACAATGCTTACCATACCATGGGATCACTTGATCCCTCTCGGTTCATCTTTTACGCTTTGTGAGTTGATCAACTTGATTCACTCTTGACTTAGTCTTGATCAACCTTGAATCTTTCCAACTCTCTTCGTTTGGATGATGTCTTGAAGGTAAACATGAATCATCACATAATCTTCTTCTTCAAGACATGCTTGCAATAAGCTCAACACTCACATGACCAATCTTTGGATAATTCCTTAATAGCACCTTGGTCAACACATAAACTCCTTGAAACCAACACATGGACTTCAAGAAATGCCTATGGACAAATCCTTCAAATATAAATCAATGCAACCATTAGTCCATAGAGAATGTCATCAATTACCAAAACCACACATGGGGGCACCGCATGTCCTTTCAATCTCCCCATTTTGTTTACTGATGACAATCACTTTCAAGAGAGTTTATATAAGGAATTATGCATCACCATGCCATGCAACAACCAATAATGCATGCGTAGGAGATGCGTATGCTTACGACAAACCAAAGCTAGAAGAGACAACTCTCTAAACTTCTCCACAAAACTCTCTGAAACTTCTCCCCCATTGGCATCGATTGCCAAAATGGGCGAAAAGCTTAGAAGGCCAATATAAATTGTGGTCCTCCATAAATTGTTATTTCTCAACAAGTGTGTGGAATGCAACACACATATCCAAAGGTAAATACTTGGAGGAACACAAACTATATTGAGGCACAAAGATAGCAAAAGAATGATATGCCACAAAGACATAAAAAAGAGAGAAACAAGCAATCAAGCAATCAAAAGATACCAATTGAAGCAAGCAAACAAAGGATATCAATTGAACCAACTAGACCGAAGATCCTATGAGCCACATGAATAAGGATATTACGATATGAGTAAAGGAGTGTTCTAAAGAAAACTAGAGGAGCTCCCCATGATTTGTGCACACAAGAATTTTTGTATTTCGATACAAAGTGCACAAAATAGGATCATAGCTCCCCCAAAATCAATAGAAACTTACAACAAGTGCAAGGTAGCAAATAGGAAACAAAGCCTAGAACTTGCAATAAACACATGGTTGAGCAACATGTAAAAGAGGCAACTTAAGAATAGGCTCAACCAAAATGATGTGTGCGAGTCATGGAAAAGCACTTGAGAAGACTAAAATAAGGATGAGCATTAAGCATCAACATAGTCTTGGATAAATGAGATACACAGTGCATGACATGTCCTCCCCACACACACCCAACTAGCAAATGGGTTCACAAGCTCACTAAAAAGATAACAACAAAGCTTGCGACAACCCATGGTGAAGATAGAAGAAGAAAGCCTCATCAAGACGAGGGATACCAATTAAGATGGCAAAAGCCTCATAAGGACAAGCATGAGGAAAATAATGTTCACCACACAAGAGTGCATCAAGATGCAATGAGATAAGATACGCACTCAAGGCAAAAGCTTTCACGGAGCCACCAAAGAAATAACATAAGAAAGACAAGGTGGACATGAAAGAAAGGATATCATCTAGAGATGTAATTTCTCTCAAGTGTATAAGGTTCTAGGTAGACGAAATCATGATGATATATATCTACAAAGAAGGATGTACACCCGAAATAGTTACAACACGAAGGAACAAGATATCCAAAAGGAAGTCATAGATATACCAATAAGATATTTGCTTGGAAGCATAGCACATGGCTAGATATGGTCTTATTGTATATAAATGAATTCCTACCATACAACCATCAAAGACATCACAACTAGCAACATGAGATCATCGTTGAGATGCTTTGAGAAAGGAAGCAAGTATCACAAGATGGAATGAATATCATGCCAAGATGCAACCTACACAAGGTTGAATGCAAGAAAAGAATGCATGAATAGATACTTGTTACCGAGATATCATTGGAAGGATGTAGAAGAAACCAATTGAAGGTAATAGATAGTAGTTCATTGAGCATCCTAGCTTGACTCCAATAAGCACATGGTGACACCCCCTTCCTTGTGAGTGAGCCGAGCATCCAATGCATCTCCAATTGTTCCTAGAACAACAACACAAACAAAATGGTACCCAAACTCATTGGGACCAAAGAGTTAGAAACACCAACAATACATAGGACAAACTCCACATAAATATGTGCATATAGATTTGAACATAAATATCATGCACATCTCATCCAATTTGAGACTTGGTGGAGTTTCCCTTATATATTGGGTCAAAGAAAGAAACCATGCCAAAGAAAATACATGAAGTAAATATGCAAGCTAAAGACTTTCAAGAACCAACACCAAATGAAAAAGGAATTCCAAGTGAAAAGGAGACCAAAAGGAGAAACCATCACTTGGAAGATATACATCAAGGAATGAAATATCCATTGGCACACTCAAAAAGAAAGATGTGAAACTCCCAAAAGAGAGAATGGTTCCAAACAAACCACGTGCTCTGTAAAGTTTCATGATGGCACAAAGTACCAAAAAGAAACGGTTTGCATTCCACCAACACACACTTGATAATGATCACAAGGTGATTGTTCCAAGAAAAATAGGATAGCTCCCCCAAGCATTGTGCATTATAGAGAAATTGCATTTGAATACAAAAAGCACAAGATGGCATCACCACTTTCACTATATCTATACAAACACTAGACAATCTCAAGGAAATAACAAGATCCACAAGTGGTATGGAATACAATGGGAGTTGACACTATCCTAGGCAAGAGATAAGGCAAATAAAAGCAAAAGCCAATGTAAAGATGATAAATAATTTCTACCACATATGTGAGTACCAATTGTCAAAAGACAAGAAGTATTTGGAGATAATTCCCGGTGGTAGATAGCAAGGATATCCAACATCATCTTGACACCAAACATAAGAAAATATGCAACTTGTAGAGATAACATGCCACCTAGGAAGAAGATAATTTACAATATCAACTCTAGGTGACAATATCTCAAATGTACACATTTTCTAGGCTAGTAATATACACATAGCATATTACTCCCCCATAATGTGATACCAATTAAGGATAAACAAGAGGCAAATAAAAGGATCCAACAAGAGATAATTAATGGACTATTTAGAATTTGAATTTCTCATGAGAAGAAATAACACATAGTATCTAGATAAGCTTGCAATATCAATACTAGGTGGTATTCTTCATGTACACACATTTGTGGGACCGTGAGGTGCACAAAGCACATCACTCCTCCAAAATGGGATGTTCCATTAATCTCTCACAAGAGCCAATTAAGATACAAACAAGATGCAAAAAGGCTCAACGCACTACACACACGTACATGATGTGCAAACCAACACACACATACTTGATTACTCAAGATAAGAAAATTGGAGGCACAACATATACAAACACATGCAAGGAACAAAACCAAAACATGCAAAGGGGCAAGTAACTTTCAATGTAAACAATTTAAGTACAAGTTACCACAAGGAGGCACATTGGATATGAGATAGAAACTTGATAATCCGAATGACTTGGCTTGAGGCAATATGAATGATGAAGACCCCTTAATTATTCATAATGTAGCTAAGTCTCCAATGCCCTCCAACAACACCTATTGATCAAGTTTGAGCTTGTTGGTCCCCAACAAAGTTGGGTCCTAAGAGGTAAGTCACAATAGGCTTGGCAACCCAAATGGTTCTTTTCTTGACACCACTTCGAGTATCAACAAACTTGGCAAACACATCGCCAACCTTATCCTTCCCAAGAGAATAGATATAATCAATAATAATTGGGTTGGATAAGTTACCACTAGTGCATGAAGAAGCGAGGTGACCTTTCTCACGACATAAGTAGCAACGTCTACTCTTCAGTTTCTTCTCACTTGATTTCTCAACTTGAGAAGCATTAGCTTGAGTATTCTTGGGAAGAGGCATTTCTTCAACTTGTGGTTGAGCAAGAGATTGAACTTGTGGCCTCTTCCCTTGTTGCTTGTCACTAACGGCCTTCTTCTTCAATGGGAAAGATCTCACATGATGCCCTTCAATTTTGCACTTGAAGCAAACAATCTTGGCCGAATTCTTGACTTGTTCTTGGCCCTTCTTCTTGTTCATCTTGGACTTCTTCTTCTTATTGGATTTGAATCCAAGTCCACCTTTGTCATTGGGGGATTTTTGCACACTCGAGATATTATTGAGTGTGGATTTCCCTTCATGACTCTTTTCCAAGTCTTTCTTCAAAGAAGTTACTTGGGCCTTGAGCTCTTTGATTTCCTCTACATGGTTAGTCTCAACACAAGTACTAGAGGAAGTATAAGCTTCAGCGTTAGAGCAACAAGGCAAGGAAAGCAATTCATCACATGATGTACCAACATTTTGAGTAGATGGATTACAAGGACTAGCACATGGCAATATAGTATTTTGACTAGAAGTGGTGCTAGTATCCACATGAGGCTCACTAGATGTTACCTTAGCAATCATGTACTCATGATCTATCTTTAGCACATTATGGGATACTACAAGATCATCATGAGAGCTTGAGATCTTTTCATGACTTTCTTCCAATTTCCCATAATTACTAGATAGCAACTCAAGTTGAGTCTGAAGCTCAACATTCTCCTTCAAAATGGATGCTTCATAAGTAATAGAGTTAGTAGCACAAGAATCATCAATAATAGCAAGAGGAGAAGGCAACTTGGCAAGCTCTTTTGAATATGAAGCTTTAAGTTGTGCATGAGACTCGGTGAGTTTGATGATCTCACTCTTAATGACTCTTGAGCCATTTTCGAGGTGCCCAAAGTCCTCAAGAAGTTTAGCATGCGCAACTTCAAGCTTCTCATTTTTAGTTTCAAAAACATTGGCCACCTTAAGAGCTCTATCATGAGATTCCTTCACTCTAGATAGTTCTAGAGCAAAAGTCTCCTCAAGACATTCCTTGGTTATCGTGGTTTTGTCACGGCAGATGTCCTCAGGAAAGGACTTAGTCGCGGAGCCATCGCTACGGGTTAACTTGGAGGGGTTAAAGCGGACGCAAAGACACGAGAGTTATACTAGTTCGGCCCCTTCGATGAAGGTAAAAGCCTACGTCTAGTTTGTGATGGGATTGATGTGGTCTCGATGACTAGGGAGCAAATAGCTTCGCCTAGGCCTCGAGTTGTTGTTCTCTATCCCTGAACCGTCCCGGGTCGTCCCCTTATATACACAGTGGCGCTTGCCACTCGAGAGTCCCAACCTCCGGTTCATATTCGTATCCGGGTTGGTCTCTCTCTCTATTCCTAACTTACAATACAAGTTTATACATCAGGCCGGTTTACGGCTACAGGTATTGAACCGACTACAGGCCTTGGGCCCTTACACTCATGCCTCTTGGGCTTTTATACCATTGAACTACCGATGAAGTCAACCCAGCCCAGATAGGCCGGTTTACGCCCAGTAGTAACATCCCCAACATTAGGCCCCAGATTGATTTGAACAGGTTCATGCCAATCCTTGAGAAAAACTTTTATCTTCAATGCCTTCCTGAAATCGTTGAACCGTTGTGATGTCACTTTTCTCCGGTACTGTAAACCGGTCTGACGTCCTCAGAAAGATAGCATCCGCGATATCTTCTTTGTTTTAATAGATCCGCAATAATCGAGGCGACAGCTCCGCTTTCTAGGGTTATGGTTCCTTGATTCCCGCGCCTGACACAGTTATCCTGCCTTATAAATAGGCCCGAAGGGTCATCCCTTCTCTTCCCTTTGTCCCCCTTTCTCTTTGTCTTCCTCGCGTCGCTGGCCTTAGAGCTCTGCCGCCGTCGTTGACCTCTGCACCGTCTTGGGCCGCTGCATCGACCTGAACGTACCAGAGAAACGCAGATTTCTTTCACCTCTCCTCGACTCAGGTAGGTCCTCGGTTCCCTTTTGACCTAGATCCATTCTAGGGTTTCCTGTCCTTGCTGTACTCCATGAACTGCTCCTGTTCATAACAGACTCTTGAATATCTCTGTGATACTTTGCGCTGATTAGCAGCAACTTTTATGCTCCGCCTATAGTCTCGTGCGTGCATCCTAAGATCTCGCGCATCCTCTCTGCTCATTGTATCAATACTGCTCTGTTGTCTTCCTTTTTTGAATATTTTTCTTATTTTCTGATCTGGCTTCGGATCCTTCGTTGTAGAAAAACTTTGCGGAACCTGTTCCTGCACACTTAGCCGTTCGCAGCCCCCGTTGCTTTCAATATTTAGACCTTAGACCAGGCGGTTTAACTTAACATAGAAAAAACTAGATAAACCGGTACGCACCATTAGCCCTCTTGTTGAACCGCGAATTTACGGAGCAGATCATCGTCGCTTCATAAAACTCCGGTTTAGCATTGTACACCGTTCTCTCTTTATCCCACCATATTTCTTTGAACGGATTTACATATCTTTTGTAGATGGCCAAACAAGTGTATGAGTGCAACTGGGCTCCTTCCGTGTCTTTGAGACTCAATTAAACAACCTGGTCTGGTGGCGCTTTAGCCATAAAAATAGCGTCCATTGGAGGGTCCACGGCAAAGAATGTCCCCCACCCCTCGGGAAGGAGAGGTTGTAGTATTCGCAGATCACCTAGCCGGGGCTTCAATCCATGGGTTCAAAATTTTATCGAGATGTGCTAGCCAATTTTCAAATCCGTCCATAAGATACAGGCCCCAATTCCGTTACCAATATCTGCCACTTCCAAGTGCTCTGTGAGGCATACTTTCAAGAAGAACCCACAGTGGAGCTGTTTAGAGACTGCTTCCATATAAACCGCCGCACAGAATTCACTGACGGGCCTAACACGGAATTAGGTGGCGTGGCGATTCAGAAAAGAAAGGAGGTCACTTATCCTCATGTGAAACTGCACAGCCACCCCAAGGAATGGAATCAAACATGGTTTTATTGCAAAGATACTTCACGCTAGCGAGAATCCTTTGCCTGGTTTTCGTCCGAGCGACTCAAAGAACACACATCCCTTTCCACAAAGGTTAACTGCGGTGAGAGAAGTAAATATGCTCCTCAACTCTCCAAGCTCGAGCCTTCATGGCTAACGGTTTAACGGAATTGACCTTTTGCGCTGTTGGATATCATGGAGCATACCGCCTCTCCCAGCGCTCCGGTTTAATGTGCGAGTACACTGGTAGTGTCGACGACCCCCTCCGACACATTAACATCTAGCTTACCGATGACGAGGTCACCGAGGCGGTGAAGAAAATGCTGAACGAACCGGAAAATCTCTGTGCCCGGACCGGTCTGCTCCCCTTCTGTGCTACCAACAAACCGCCATCTGTAAGATTTTTCTTATAATTTTTTACTGAATATATTGTCGCCATCCCGGTATAACTTTTAATACCGAATGTTGCTGAACCAGGGCGATGATCCGTTCTGGAGCAAGAAACGCCCGCAAGAGAAACCGGAGAAACCAGACAAACCGGAAAAACCACTTAGGCAAAAGACAAAAGCTGTCAAGAAGACTGCTCATAAGAGAAAAACCACTGCCTCTTCTGATCCGGCTGCGGATGATGATGTGGGTAATCCGGACCTTGAGGTAAAATTTGATTCACTTTGTGTTACCTTTCACACGCCTAATTAATGAAGATGTTTTGTCAGGATGATGCTGAAGCCAGTAACGCTGATGCTGTAGAGGTAACCGTTCTCTCTTCTGACTCAAATCCTTTGCCTTCGTTAAAAAACCGCCAGGCAAACCGGAAAATTAAATTTTCTCATCCCCTTGCTTACTTGGATCCCAAATTTCTTATGAAGACTCAACAACATGAAGCTCGCCGCACAACTCGGCACAATGACCAGGTAGTTACCTCCACGGTTTACCAAACAGTCCGGTTCGAAACGCCGTTCGAGGTCTCTAATTTGCTTGTCGATGCTCGTCCTAAAGCAGGCTGGTTTCGTCAACCCCTTAATCCGTCGATTTCGATTATCGGTCACTTCCACTCCTCATCCGTGAGTCATCACCACTCATTGCCGCCGCTAAAAGCGGTGCTTGGGTAAGTTATACTTTTCATATTCCTTCTCTTGCATCCTTTGTGTTGTATATGCCGTTTTAACTCTTGTTGTGCTTTTTCAAGGCCAAGCCTAGGCGAGCAAAAAGGCTCGTGCAGGTAAAGCGGCCGACGAAGAAACGCCTGAACCGGGAGCACCCCAAACCTTGAAACGGATAACTGCGAAGACACACCCAATGACCCGCCACAGCAAAATGACGATCTTGTGACTGAAGAAAGGCCTACTGACACCGCCCTTCCTGCTGATCAGCCTAGAAGCCCAACCCGGATTGAAAAATCCACCAGTCCATTCCGGCCTGCTGACCAACCGGCGGTTCCTGGTCAAACCGGTAGCTCTAACGACGACGACGTCGTAATTACTGGTTTTGGCCACAGTGAACCGGGAAATCCAGTTGCCTTATCTAAACATTCTGCCAAGGAGGAGTTTGCCACTATGAGCAACGGCAAGTGGGATGTTGATCCGCCACTTATGCGCTCTGAACCCTCAAGACCTTCACTCGGCTACTTGAACTGGCTGTATACCAGCCGTGACTATGAAGCTGGCCTGGTGAAAATGATGAAGGAGAAACTCGAGGTAACCTCCATGTTCTTTTCTTGCTGAATATTTCCATTTTGTTAACTCTCCTAGTTCCCAAGGGCGGTTCAACTTAGCATAGTTAAACGGGACTTAACATAAACACAATGCTTCAGAATCCGCTGATGTAGCCCCCAAGAGCCGGTTCAACTTAGCATAGTTAAACCGGGACTGTATTTTATATCGCCACATGAGTACATGTTTGAATAAATAGCCATTAGCCCCCAAGTGCCAAGTTGAATACTTGTATTGAGCTTGGGACTTTGTGATTGCATTAACAGATGAAGATTAAATATGCATTAGCCCCCAAGTGCCAAGCGTATAACAGGTTATGCACTGGGGACTTGAAATGACGATATGTAACATGCTTCCTTGTTGCGGAGTGAGATACGTCAACAAGCCTCACAAATCCAGGACCTCCAAGAAAATCTGAAATCTCAACAATCAGAAACCTCCAAGGCCAAGGATGAACTGAAAACCGCGTTAACTACTATGGAACAACTCAAGGAGTGGTTCAAGTCTGAGCGGGCCGGCTGGGATACTGAAAAAGCCGCTTTGACCAAGAAGGTTGAAAATGCTGAGGCTGCCCTTAAACTGGTGGTAGATGAGCTGACCAGTGTGAAGCGGCAAGTGCATTCCATGATTGTTGCCATCTTCGGTAAGTTTCCTTTGGATTCTATGACAATCTTGACCTTTCTTATGATAAGTCCGGTTTGTAATTTCTCTTGCAATGCTGTAGGCACACGCATTGGCCACTTGGGGTCAGATGTTCGGAAAAAATTGAAGGCTGCCTATACCTTAATAGAGCAGTTGTATACTGGAGCGCAGCGGGTTATCTCCACCGCATCTCATAACAATCCGGCACCCTCCTTAATTTAGGATACCCTTAAGAGGTTGTCCATGCTTCCCGCCCGGATTGAAGAGCTGAAGAAATCTGCTGCACGAACCGGCGCCATCAACGCCTTAATCCGGGCCAAAGCATGGGTGCCAGATTTCGATCCCATTGAAGCGGCTCAGGGCTATCCCAGTCTAAAGGAAGACGGCTCAGAATTCAACTAAGATGACTTGAGAGCAATAAACCGGGCCGTGCGCCCTTTGGCTTGCCAATTAGCTGAAGAAGCCAACTTGTCGCATTATCAAGCTCAGTACGATGACCAGAACAAGCGAGTGGCTGCACCTATTCCTGAAGCGGAGAACCTGATCCCTCCAATCCGTAAGCATACTTATGCTCCTGATATTGACCCAACTTCCCTAATCCATGAAGAGGTTGTCTTTCAAGCTTTAATGGGAATCGACTGGACCACTATTGATGTAACATCCCAAAATTCTAAATCTTGGAATGTTATATTAAATAAATAACTATGCTTGTTGCCTGATTGTTGGTTTGATTGAATGAGTGAAACTGAGTGAAATTTGAAACTTTTGAAAGTTGAATGAGAGGGAATGAAATGACTTTCCCAAAACTTTCTCCTTTGCCTTTTTGGATCTCAATGAATTCAAATTCATTCCAACACCAAAACCTAGAGTGAAGATGACATGACTTCTTCCATTGGAATGAAAAGGGTTTTGAAAGGATTTGAATTTCATCAGGAATATTTCAAATTCAAGGCTTTATGCAACTCAATGATTTTCATGAGGGAAGATAAAATGACTTCTTCAATTATATGAAATATGAGTTGGAAGTTAAAAGTATCAAGTTGAAAGTCATTTGAGAGTGCTTTGAAACCCCTTTCAAATTTTGAGTTTTGAATTTAAATTCAAACTTTGGCAAGTGGGAATCATTTCAAAAACTATGCCCGATAAATACTTGATCAAAAGTATGAGAGGAGCAAACATGACACTCCAAAAATATCAGAGGAAACAATGCCAAAAGTTTTGGATTCAAATCTGAATTTTATTTGAATTTGAAAAAATGGATTTTTATAAAGTTTGGATTTTGCCTTTGGAAAAATGTTCAAATGAAAGGAATATTCCCGATCATTTTGGTATATATATACCCTATATAAAATATTTATATTTTAAAAGATATACTCTGTTTTGTTTTATTTTAAAAAATAAAATTTAAAAGGAAAAACCCCAGCGCCAGCCAGCCCCCTGCCCACCAGCTGAAACCCCAGCGCCCAAAGCGCAGCCAGTGACCCAAGAGGCCAGCCGAGCTGCCCAGCTCCTCTCACCTCACCTCGCCCGAACCCCCTCAGATCGGCCACCCGCTCGTTCCCCACCCCTCCTCTCTCATCGACAGCGGGCCCGCCCCTTCTTCCTCCCCCCCCACGCCACGCCGCCGCCCTTGCAGATCGCGGATCGAAGGATCCGGATGCCGATCCTCCCGATCGCCTCCCTTACCCCGACGAGCCCCCGGCTATTTAAGCCGCCCCCACCCCCCCCCTAGCCTCGCCGAACCCCTCTCCCTCTCGTTCGAGCTTGCCGGAGCCCGAAGCTCCCGCCGCCGCCATACTCGTCGCCGTCGCCGCCCTAGACCTCCCCGACCACCCCCGACTCCACCAAACCCCTCCCCGAGCTCCCCCGCACCCGGCCGGCTACTTCCCCGACCTCACCGACGCCCGGAGCCCTCGCCGCACTCTCGCCGCCGCCGCCGCCGTCGCGGACTCGGTTAGTCATGGAAACCCCCGCCGTCCGATCCCCATCTACGGCTAGGATTAGACCCCGAAGGGGTATGTTTTTTATAAAAAGACCGGCCCGGTTCGTCCGATTTATTATTTAGTTAGGTTTTTATTTTAGCCCGGTCCGTTTTAGTTTAACCCTAGGCCCGTTTAGGCTATTTAAACAGTCTTGTGATTTAGGCCCATTAGGCCTTTTTCTTTTATTTTGTTTTTCTGTTTTAGCAGAATAGTTTCGTTTTGAAAAATTCATATCTTTTATTATGTTTAATATTTTAGATGATTCTTTTTTGTTGGTTTGCAAATTTTATGTAGTTTCTGTAGAATATATATTTAGCTATGTTAAAATTAATTAAAATTGCTTTAATTTACTTTTAGACATAATAGTAAATCTGCTATAACTTGAGTTAGAAAAATTATTTTGGATGATTCTTTTGTCCCAACTTTATTTTGGCATTGCCAAACCATAAAAATTAATTTGGGTATTTTAGGATTAATAAAAAATTAGTTTTAAGCAGAATCTTGTTAATCCTAATTAATTAACTAGCTACTGTTTTCCTATTAATTTAATTAGTAAATAAATTTATTTTTAACATGTGATTGATTATTCTAGGATAGTTTCTGTCACTTTATAGGATGAACTTTTATTTATAATTAATAAAACTTTTATTTTATTTTTCTTAATAGAAATTGGATTAGGCCTAATAGGAGTTTCATAATAGGTTTTAAATTATTTCTTTTTGCTCCTAGTTGCTTAGTGAATTCTTTTCTGTTAAGTTAACCTAAAACCATGATTAGGTTATGTTGAGGAAATTTTTATTATATAAAACTACTTTTAGTTGTTGTTTGAAGTAGGAAAAACTTTGAATGGGTTTTTCTTTGAGTTTTCCCTTTGGATTTTGATTTGGTTGTTTTGGTGTGTTATGTTGCTATTGCTATGCTATTGTGTTATGTGGTCCTATGCTATGTGCTTATTGTGATTAATTGTTTGTCTCGGTAGAATTTTCCGGAGTGCGAAGCTTGCTACTACGAATCCCTAGTTTTCGAAGATCGTCAACAAGGCAAGTTCACTTTGACCATGTTTTCATACCTATGTTTTATTGCATATAGTGGCACCTTGCAACCACCCCTCAGTAGTGTTATTGAATCCTTGTAGTTGAGTAGTATGCATGAGATAGGAACCCACCCCCTGTTACCAAGCCCGGGACGATATTTTATTTAATGCTACGCTATAGTAGACGGGGTTTGGTATGAGTGCTCGGGAGTGGTGTGAGAATGGAGGCTCTACATCAATGACGACAACTCCATGATGGAATCTGCAAGGACTGCATCTTCAAGGCCTCAAGACTTCAAGACTCAAGACAAGAATTCAATACACACTTATTGGGTGAAGGATGGTTGACGGGCACCTGGAGAAACCAGTGGTTGGCGGGATGCATGGAGAAGCGCCATGACATCTTGCGGAAAGCTTCACCCAGACTCAAAGAGACGGAAGAATACTTCATGCCGGAAGCTTACATGCAACCGCAAGTCATTATGGGCTCTGGCTTGGTTGACCTTAGTTGTGACTCTGGCTGGGACGGTACTAGCAGATGTAGAACTACGGTAGGATGGGTTGAGTACGGACGGTGGTCGGAGGAACTCTTTGGAAGACCATGTTTGGTCATCTTGTTCTCAAACACTCGAAGTGCGAGAGCGTAAAGAGAGGATCGAATCTTGCGGGTAAAGTGTACAAACCTCTGCAGAGGTTAAAACCTAATCGATTAGCCGTGTCCCGATTACGGACAATTTGAGCATCTGGACTTGGATCTATCTGGAACTCTCAACACGGATTGATAACTTAATTGTGGGCAACTTATGAT
The DNA here is from genome assembly GCA_021605205.1 of Aegilops longissima. NCBI lineage: Eukaryota > Viridiplantae > Streptophyta > Magnoliopsida > Poales > Poaceae > Aegilops > Aegilops longissima. The sequence goes on from CM038678.1 coordinate 168,386,035, forward strand.
GATTTTGGGCTATGAGACATCGGTTGGCGGAACCATGTCATGATAGAAAACTCCATAGTACAGACTTCATTTATTCCTTTGATGTAGGGAAAATAAATCAGCTTTTACGCAAACAAAATTCAGACCTGAGCCACAAAGCCATATTGCATATAGTATAGTTTTATCATCTATTTTCTCATGTTGTGATCTTGCGGTACATTCAATGTCTTGACCTACACGGCTGCAACGTATCATGTTGTAGGATTTTCTTCGACAAGTAAGAGTTACGATCTGAGGTTACGGTCTACACTCAACTTGCCGATGGCGTTGATGGGACTCCACACCCGACTATTTGTTTCGCTGTGACTTATGAGGTATATATATCAGTTTCGTTATTTATGCATGTGATTGCACTTTGATATATACATTGATGTCTTGTGTGTGCCGACATCTTGATCCGAGGATGGCATAGAAACACGAGGCTTGACCGTCGAGGTCGGGTCGCTCTGATATGGTATCGAGCACATGTTGGTGTAGGGCGTGACCCTAGAAATCGAAAAGCCCTTGGACAGGATATCTGAAAAACTTTATTTACAAAAACTCTTACTTCTCATCTTTTCTGATTTTATCAAATAGACCCTCTCACCTCAAATAGTTAGAATATACCCTTATCCTTTGATCACCACGAGGATCAGCGAAGGCGCTCAAGAAGGATTTGATATCGGAGAACTGATGACCCCTTGAGTAAAGAGGATTTCACCATGTATTAGAAGCTAGAACAGTTGAAGACTCAGAAGACTTGAAAGGATCTGCAGAATTATTAGACCTTTAGAAGACCAAACCCTGTTATACACTTACGTTAGATACGATGATTTGTGAGCTGTCATTTGTTTGATGTTTTTCGACACCACAAAGTAAAACTCGTTTCTTGAAAAAAACTGTTGTATTGTGTGTGTATCCTCCCCACCTCTCTCATATCTCATCCCAAAACTTTTGAACCCCATAGATGATGAATGAAGTTGGGGTGATATTCTCTGGATCGAAGACTCAGCCGGAGGCGAGCTATGGATGAGAACATGGAAAAACACTTGGGAGCAATTTGGTTTCAAGGAAGTATGAGGTCCAATACGCTCTTGATTACTTTATAGAAAGTGCTGCAACACAGTGGAACATGCATCAAGCCATACAGGATTTAATGGAGCAAGAACTTGGGAGGAATTCAAGAAGACCTGTTGAGATCACGTCTCATCCGGAAGCACTATGATAACCCGAGACCTTGTGCACGCAAGATTTGCGGAGAAATAGGACACACCTGGAGGAACACAAGGATGGATGCCCTCATTGTGAGGAAGAACACCCGGTGAGGAATGCTCAACTAGTCGGTGACTTGCTTTACGTGTGAAGGAACCACCCACTACCGGTGCAGTGTCACATTTACTCCACGGTGCAACAAACTATTCAAGCGGGAAGATGGAATGAAAGAAGCCCTCAAGGAAGATCTAGAAGAACCAGTAATGAATGAAAGTGTTGAAGACCGGATGGAGAAGGTCTCAACAGATTTTACTCAATGCACGCTATTCATGTGGAGAAGAAGGACATTTTTCACAAGATTGCACCAAGGAAAGAAAGGAGTATCCAGGATATTTCCGACAGCAGAAGTGAAGTTTGACCCCGGAGATAGAAACTCGATCATTACAGAGAAATCCAGGAAGAGAAAAGGCGCAACCCGAGAACAACGCAATTTTTGCAGAGAAGGACCTAAGTCATATCACTTATTACAGATGCAAGGATTTAGGTCATTACGCTAGTAAATGTCCGTAAAAGAAGCCAAGAATCCAAGGAGTCCGCATAGTCACAAAGAAGCCCCGAGACATGTCGGAAGTCATTTGTTTTCGCTGCAAGGGGGCAGGACATTATGCTATTAAATGTCCCGACAAGATGAAAGCTGGAGTTGAGTAGTTGGAATTTTGATATGGAGTAGTAGAAAGCAATTTCATTTTCATGAGCTCAATGAGTTGAATCATGTAATAGATTACTCTGAGATTGTAATAGTTCATGACTCAATAAAGTTGTAATGTCACATGCTGAAAAGCTTTAAGGAGTTGCCATATTTTATCTTGGAAATTAATATTTTTGATGAACATGGAAGAAAGTGAGTTGTGATGCATAAACAGGAAATTGGAAATTGAGTTTGAAGCTCTGTTTGGATGATATGAATGTATGCCCCAGGAGATAAGTACCTTCATTACGAGCATCATTTCTGTTTCACAACTGCAGATGGCGACCCTTCTGAGTCTTTCCTTAAAGGTCCGGAAACAATCATGACCACGACAAGTGATCATGATTACCGAAGATCTGAAGGACATGATGAAGCATATTCACCTTGAAGGAGATGCAGTCTACAAAGGCTACCCTTCATGCATAAGGGAGTGGAACTTTGCTATGTGGAGGTACACCTCCACCATTTGAAAGGAGTTTGCCCAAAGATGATGGGGCAGTACTTTTTCATTTCACGTGTGCCACAAGCAACTTTCTTCGATGCTGTTAGTGAAGCAGCCATGGAAGCCATACGCCGATCGGATCGAATACTTGAAGCAAGACTCCGTTATACTCGGGAATACCTAAGCGAAGTGCATCTTGAGATGATGGAGGTGAAGCTCAAGGCCACCACAATGAAACAGAAGATTGAAGAATTCAAGGCACATGTCGCACAATTCCGGTGGGGATGAAGAATCCTCAAGGAGGAAAAATGAATAAAGTTGGAAGTAATGTCCACCATACCGAACCATGTGGGTGGCAGCATTTGTAATAAACTTTTGGAATTTGGATTCACGAAAAATGATTAAGGATGTAATGAAAGATTGATATGAGAATAATGAGATGTTATGGATAAACTTGTGCATTTATTTTGGTCATAGTACTCAGTAAAACCACAGGATCAATGAAGAAAGAAATGTGTTATCCATGACGGTCCATAGAAGGAAGCTGGACAAAATAAGTTGGAATTTTGCTTTTGATATGATGGTATGAAGAAGCAGTACTCTGGATTTAAAGGAGGTGTAACAAGAGAGTTACTCCAAGGATGAGTTAACGCTGCACTAGTGTTGAAGTGGGCCATAACCCACAGGCCCAGGATTTTGAAAAGGAACAGATGTAACCATGATGAAGGAAGAAATTTGGAAGAATCGGTGATCCAATCATCATACGTTTCAGAGGAGATTACATAAAAAACCGAGAGTGGTGAAGTAACGATAGATGTTTTGTTTGGCTTGCGAAACCATGGATTTACTCGAACCCAATTCGAGGACAAGAGAAATTCTGCAATGCTTGTGAGTATGCCCAAGTGTTAGAATCGTGATTCACTTGTTTACGTATGTGGTAATGATTCAAATGCACGGGATGGATTGGCCCCATACGAAGACTTCTATCATGAACTATCATATGTTGATGGAAAATCGAGAGACTTGAAAACCTTTGAAGAGTGTCGACGCTATAAGCCCTAAAACCATAGAATGGTAGGACGATGGAACCCCTTTACGAGCAATCGATGCCAATCGTAGGTTATACGGTGAGGTTCAACCTAGACCGTTTTCTGCAGGAGAAACCATAAATTGTAGACCACCATGAGTATTTGAAAGTTGTCTAGAATGGACACGAGCCTATCACTAAGAAGATCCGATCTGGACAAATTTCAACTTTGACGAACCGACCCAAGATTACGAGGAAAACTCTATGCTTCGACGGAGGAGCTATTGTAAGATATGTGAAGAGACATACATTGTCGGCACTCGGAGGAAGTACCTGAGTTTATTGGAACTGTAACCTTGCTTTGAGTGTGGTAGCCCACGACCTTCGACGACGAACATTTCCTAGAAGACCCCAACCCCTAACCTTTCTTGCTAGCCTCTTGAATCTCGAGGGCGAGATTCATTTTAAAATGTGTAGGTTTGTAACATCCCAAAATTCTAAATTTTGGAATGTTATATTAAATAAATAACTATGCTTGTTGCACGATTGTTGGTTTGATTGAATGAGTGAAACTGAGTGAAATTTGAAACTTTTGAAAGTTGAATGAGAGGAATGAAATGACTTTCCCAAAACTTTCTCCTTTGCCTTTTGGATCTCAATGAATTCAAATTCATTCCAACACCAAAACCTAGAGTGAAGATGACATGACTTCTTCCATTGGAATGAAAAGGGTTTTGAAAGGATTTGAATTTCATCAGGAATATTTCAAATTCAAGGCTTTATGCAACTCAATGATTTTCATGAGGGAAGATAAAATGACTTCTTCAATTATATGAAATATGAGTTGGAAGTTAAAAAGTATCAAGTTGAAAGTCATTTGAGAGTGCTTGAAACCCCTTTCAAATTTTGAGTTTTGAATTTAAATTCAAACTTTGGCAAGTGGGAATCATTTCAAAAACTATGCACGATAAATACTTGATCAAAAGTATGAGAGGAGCAAACATGACACTCCAAAAATATCAGAGGAAACAATGCCAAAAGTTTTGGATTCAAATCTGAATTTTATTTGAATTTGAAAAAATGGATTTTATAAAGTTTGGATTTTGCCTTTGGAAAAATGTTCAAATGAAAGGAATATTCCCTGATCATCTTGGTATATATATACCCTATATAAAATATTTATATTTTAAAAGATATACTCTGTTTTGTTTTATTTTAAAAAATAAAATTTAAAAGGAAAAACCCCAGCGCCACCAGAACCCCCTGCCCAGCCCAGCTGAAACCCCAGCGCCAGAGCAGCCAGTGACCCCCAGAGGCAGGCCGAGCAGCCCAGCTCCCTCTCACCTCACCCTCGCCCGAACCCTCCAGATCGGCCACCCGCTCGTTCCCACCTCCCTCTCTCTCGACAGTGGCCCGCCCCTTCTTCCTCCCCGCCCCACGCCACTTGTCGCGCGCCGCAGATCGCCGGATCCGAAGGATCCGGATGCCGATCCTCCCGATCGCCTCCCTTACCCGACGAGCCCCGGCTATTTAAGCCACCGCCCGCACCCATTCCCCCTAGCCTCATGGAACCCCTCTCCCTCTCGTTCGAGCTCATGGGAGCCGAAGCTCCCCCGCCGCCATACTCGTGTCGTGCCGCCCTAGACCTCCCGACCACCCCGACTCCACCAAACCCTCCCGAGCTCCCCCGCACCCGGCCGGCTACTTCCCCGACCTCACCGACGCCCGGAGCCCTCGCCGCACTCTCGCCGCCGCCGCCGCCGTCGCCGGACTCCGGTTAGTCGCCGGAAACCCCCTCCGCCGTCCGATCCCCATCTACGGCTAGGATTAGACCCCGAAGGGGTATGTTTTTTATAAAAAGACCGGCCCGGTTCGTCCGGTTTATTATTTAGTTAGGTTTTTATTTTAGCCCGGTCCGTTTTAGTTTAACCCTAGGCCCGTTTAGGCTATTTAACGCATACAGTCTTGATTTAGGCCCATTAGGCCTTTTTCTTTTATTTTTGTTTTTCTGTTTTAGCAGAATAGTTTACATTTTGAAAAATTCATATCTTTTATTCTGTTTAATATTTTTAGATGATTATTTTTTTGTTGGTTTGCAAATTTTATGTAGTTTCTGTAGAATATATATTTAGCTATGTTAAAATTAATTAAAATTGCTTTAATTTACTTTTAGACAGAATAGTAAATCTGCTATAACTTGAGTTAGAAAAATTATTTTGGATGATTCTTTTTGTCCCAACTTTATTTTGGCATTGCCAAACCATAAAAATAATTTGGGTATTTTAGGATTAATAAAAAATTAGTTTTAAGCAGAATCTTGTTAATCCTAATTAATTAACTAGCTACTGTTTTCCTATTAATTTAATTAGTAAATAAATTTATTTTTAACATGTGATTGATTATTCTAGGATAGTTTCTGTCACTTTATAGGATGAACTTTTATTTATAATTAATAAAAATTTTATTTTATTTTTCTTAATAGAAATTGGATTAGGCCTAATAGGAGTTTCATAATAGGTTTTAAATTATTTATTTTTGCTCCTAGTTGCTTAGTGAATTCTTTTCTGTTAAGTTAACCTAAAACCATGATTAGGTTATGTTGAGGAAATTTTATTATATAAAACTACTTTTAGTTGTTGTTTGAAGTAGGAAAAACTTTGAATGGGTTTTCTTTGAGTTTTCCTTTGGATTTTGATTTGGTTGTTTTGGTGTGTTATGTTGCTATTGCTATGCTATTGTGTTATGTGGTCCTATGCTATGTGCTTATTGTGATTAATTGTTTGTCTCGGTAGAATTTTCCGGTCTGAAGCTTGCTACTCTGAATCCCTAGTTTTGAAGATCGTCAACAAGGCAAGTTCACTTTGACCATGTTTTCATACCTATGTTTTATTGCATATAGTGGCACCTTGCAACCACCCCTCAGTAGTGTTATTGAATCCTTGTAGTTGAGTAGTATGCATGAGATAGGAACCCACCCCTGTTACCAAGCCGGGACGATATTTTATTTAATGCTACGCTATAGTAGACGGGGTTTGGTATGAGTGCTCGGGAGTGGTGTGAGAATGGAGGCTCTACATCAATGGCGACAACTCCATGATGGAATCTGCAAGGACTGCATCTTCAAGGCCTCAAGACTTCAAGACTCAAGACAAGAATTCAATACACACTCTTTGGGTGAAGGATGGTTGTGGGCACCTGGAGAAACCGGTGGTTGGCGGGATGCATGGAGAAGCGCCATGACATCTTGCGGAAAGCTTCACCCAGACTCAAAGAGGCGGAAGAATACTTCATGCCGGAAGCTTACTGTGCAACCGCAAGTCATTATGGGCTCTGGCTTGGTTGACCTTAGTTGTGACTCTGGCTGGGGACGGTACTAGCAGATGTAGAACTACGGTAGGATGGGTTGAGTACGGACGGTGGTCGGAGGAACTCTTTGGAAGACCATGTTTGGTCATCTTGTTCTCAAACACTCTGAAGTGCGAGAACGTAAAGAGAGGATCGAATCTTGCGGGTAAAGTGTACAAACCTCTGCAGAGGGTTAAAACCTAATCGATTAGCCGTGTCCCCGGTTACGGACAATTTGAGCATCTGGACTTGGAACAGACTTCATTTATTCCTTTGATGTAGGGAAAATAAATCAGCTTTTACGCAAACAAAATTCAGACACAGAGCCACAAAGCCATATTGCATATAGTATAGTTTTATCATCTATTTTCTCATGTTGTGATCTTGCCGGTACATTCAATGTACTGACCTACACGGCTGCAACGTATCATGTTGTAGGATTTTCTTCGACAAGTAAGAGTTACGATACAGGGTTACGGTCTACACTCAACTTGCCGATGGCGTTGATGGGACTCCACACCCGACTATTTGTTTCCGCTGTGACTTATGAGGTATATATATCAGTTTTACGTTATTTATGCATGTGATTGCACTTTGATATATACATTGATGTACTGTGTGTGCGACATCTTGATCCGAGGATGGCATAGAAACACAGAGGCTTGACCGTCTGAGGTCGGGTCGCTACAATTGATTTCCAGCAGCTGGGTAGAGAGGAAGAGGCTGAAGCTGCGCAGGACGACCCACAACCATCAAACCGGGGCAACGAGCAGGCATGATCCGGAAGCCGGTTTGAAGAGCTGCTTTATTATATTCTGCCAAGAAACAACCATCTTATTTGGGCACCATGTTGCCTTGTAATAGGATAGCCAACACTCTTGCTTTGAACATGCCTTCGTGCATGGGTGCTGATACTCTTGCTTGAATCATCAAAACTTCTCGTCTTATATTTCCTGCAGTTACAAAATCTTAAACCGCCACGGCGGTTTATGCCGCCAGCTGGTTTGTGATATTCAGATATACATATAATTTGAATTTTTAAGGTATATAATCAAAATTTATGATATCAAATACCTGCCATTGCTGGGTATAAGGTTTGGCTTAGCAAATCTTGAAGCGGAGGTTGTATAAACCCTTACCGTCAAAGGAGAAAACAGCTCATGTCATTTATCTTGCGGTTTACCATGTAAACCGTGCGAATCATAATAAGCCCCTGTTACTCCATAATAGGATGTTAACACAAAAACATCAAACCGGTGAAATTATCGCGGATTAAAGATTGACGAATTCCATCAACTGATAGTTTTGAAAACGGTTTAAAACTATTGTCGGTTTAAGAAACGCAACAAAAATCAGTGATGAAAAAATATGGAAGCAAAAGCAATGATAAAACTGTTTTGAAAAAAGAGGCTTTACTGAACCGATCAGATGATGTTACCATAGTCGGACACGACCAAGCTCCTGATAAGGTGTAGCTATGTTTCAAGTCAGCCAGGTCCCCAACTGAAACTGTGGCATTATGCCGATCAAGTGGCGTGGCAATGGTTGAGTTCGACCAAGCCCCAAGTGACTCTATGGCCTTAGGCCGATCAAGAAGCGTGTTGGTTCAGACTTGACCATGTCCCCAAGTGATCTGGTGGCTTTCGCCTATCAAAAGGTGTTGCATTGGTTACGTCGACCAAGCCCCAAGTGATATCACAAAGCCTTTGAAAAGCAAACTCAAGGGGTAAACCGGAGGCCGCTTTAAGACATAACAACTCCATGTAACCACGCATGATGTAACAGAGCGGATACCCGCTTTAGCGAGGCTCGGTTTATTGCTTTATTCATAATATATACCTTTGTCATAATATGTACATAAGCGAGCCGATGGCTCGGTATAATAAGGCGAAGATGAGCTATGTTCCACGGCTGTTGGTCTCCTCTTCGGCGTCGTGAGTCTTTATGCTCTCGAACATCGATCGAGATAAATGCGACCCGTTGTGCAGATTCTTGCTAACCACGAAAGGTCCCTCCCAAAGGCGGGGATAGCTTGTGCATATCCGTCGGTCTTGAATGAACGAAGCACCAAATCTCCTTCTTGAAAGGTTACGGTTACGACCGGCGACTATGATAACGACGAAGGTCTTCTTTGGTAAATCACCGAAGCGAGCAGCTGCTATGTCTCGTTCTTCATCGGTCGATCCAAAGCGCCCTGTCGTGTTGTCTCGTTATCGCCTCAACATAGGCTGCCACGAGGTGAATCATGACGGACGTCGCTGGGGAGAACCGCCTCCGCTCCATAAACCATAAAGAATGGCGTGTATCCAGTGGATCTGTTAGGTGTAGTATTTACACTCCATAACACAGATGGTAGTTCTTCTACCCAACAACCCGGCGTCCTCTGCAAAGGGACCATAAGCCGGGGCTTGATTCCTCTCAGGATCTCTTGATTGGCTCTTTCCGCTTGACCATTGGACTGTGGGTGAGCTACGGAAGAAACGTCAAGCCGGATGTGCTCACGTTCGCAGAACTCTTTCATGGCACCTTTGGACAAATTGGTACCATTATCTGTAATGATACTGTGTGGAAAACCAAACCGAAAAATCACCTTTTGATGGCCCGAACGCCGTGGCGCATCACACTTGCTAACAGGTTACGCTTCTACCCACTTTGTAAATTTGTCAACCGCCACCAACAGGTGTGTCTTCTTGTCCTTGGACCTTTTGAAAGGTCCAACCATATCAACCCCAAGTGCATAAGCGGCCAAGTAATTGGAATCATCCTCAATTCTTGGGCGATATATGAGCACGTCTGGAAAACTTTTGGCAACCATCACATCGTCGACCGGATCTTACGCATCGGCATGGGCGATCAACCAATAGAAACCGTGGCGGAACGCCTTAGCCACCAAGGATTTTGAAGCGGCGTGGTGACCACGGTCTCTTCGTCGATCTCACGCAATATTTCACAGCCTTCCCGGGGACACACAGCGTTGAAAGCGCCCGACACACTGCAATGATGCAAGCGACCATTAACAATGGTCATAGACTTGAACCGCCGAACTATCTGTCAGGCCAGCGTCTCATCTTACGGTAACTTCGCCCGGTTCATATCGCCAAATAAGGAGCGTCAATCCGGAATTACATGCGAGCTGCCACCAAGCGAGCCTCCGGATCAGGAATAGCCAAATCTGCTTCATCGGGGAGCTTGACCCGCGGATTATGCGATGCGTCGAGAAAAACATTAGGCGGGACGGTTTGCGTTGAGAGCCCAACCGGCTCAAAGCGTCCGCCGCTTCATTCTTCCGACGATCCACGTGGTCCACCTGATAGCCTTTAAAATGACCTGCGACAACATCCACCTCACGACGATATGCAGCCATGAGCGGGTCCTTGGAATCCCAAGTGCCAGACACCTGTTGAGCCACCAGGTCCGAGTCACCGAAGCACTTAACCCGGCTTAGATTCATCTCCTTAGCCATTCGAAGACCATGGAGCAAGGCTTCTCAGCTGCATTGTTAGTACAAGGGAACATTAAGCGGAGGACGTAACAAAACTTGTCACCTCGTGGGGAAGTTAACACGACTCCGACCCCGAGCCCTCAAGCTGCTGGATCCGTCAAAATGGATGGTCCAATAGGTATGATCCGGCTTTTCTTCAGGCGCTTGTAACTCCGTCCAATCATTAATGAAATCCACAAGTGCTTGAGACTTCACTGTCGTTCGAGGTACATACTTCAAACTGTGCGGCCCAAGCTCTATAGCCCACTTGGCAATCCGGCCAGTCGCCTCCCGGTTCTGTATGATATCACCTAAGGGAGCTGAACTGACCACCGTGATGGGGTGCCCTTGGAAATACTACTTCAGCTTCCGACTTGCCATAAAAACTCCATACACTAGCTTCTGCCAATGCGGATATCTTTGCTTAGACTCAATAAGCACCTCGCTGATATAATAAACCGGACGTTGAACCGGATGCTCCTTCCCTGCCTCCTTCGCTCTACCACAATGGCCACGCTTAATCGCCTGGCGTTAGCGACAACATAAGCGAAGCGGCTCCTTGTCGATGGGGCGGCGAGCACGGCGGGTGGGCTAATTGCCGCTTTAAGTCCTCAACGCTTCATCGGTGGTGGACTCGAGACAAAGCGATCTGTCTTCTTGACATCTGGTACAAAGGATGGCCTTCTCTCGAGGCGGTGATAAACCGGCTCGGTAGCGGCAATCCGGCCCGCCACACGCTGGACATCATTAATACATTTTGGTTTAGCCAGGAGGTGATAGCCGTAATCTTCTCGGATTAGCTTCAATCCCCTGTTGGACACAAGGAAACCCAATAACACTGCCGGAACACGAAGACACATTTGGCGGGTTGAGCATCATCTTGTAAACTTCGCAGGTTGTCAAAGGTTTCTTTCAAATCATCAATCGGTGTTTCCTTCTTCCTTGACTTAACCACAATATCATCCACATAGGCATGCACATTACGGCCGATCTATTCATGCAAGCAATTACATGCATACGCGATAAGTTGCTTGGGCGCTCTTGAGCCCAAAAGGCATAGATACATAGCAGAAGGCTCCAAAGGGAGTGATAAACGTTGTCTTCTCCTGGTCCTTAACCACCATTTTGATCTGATGATATCCAGAATACGCATCCAAAAAACTCAAGCGCTCACAACCCGCAGTGGCATCAATAATCTGGTCAATGCGGGGGAGGGCAAAAGGATCTGTTGGACAAGCCTTGTTAAGATCTGTGTAATCCACACACATGCGCCAAGTGTCGTTCTTCTTAAGGACCAGCACCGGATTAGCCAGCCACTCTGGATGGAAAATTTCAACGATAAAACTCGCTGCTAAGAGCCTGGCAACCTCCTCTCCAATGGCCTTACGCCTCTCCTCGTTAAACCGGCGGAGAAACTGCTTTACTGGTTTGTACTTGGGATCAACATTAAGAGTGTGCTCAGCGAGCTCCCTCGGTACACCGGCATGTCGAAGGCTTCCATGCAAAATGTCCCGATTCTCACGGATGAACTTCGATGGGCGCTTTCCTATTTCGGATCAAGTTGGCGCGATCTTTGAACTGCTTGGGACGAATCGCCAGTCTGAAGTCAACAAGCTTAGTCTCATTGTCGATTTAAACTTGAGGGCGGATCATGCTCGTAGTTGGCTTCTTTAATGGAGTCATGTCCGCCGGATCAACATTATCCTTATAATACTTCAGCTCCTTAGTGGCACAAACCGACTCTGCGTAAGCGCATCACCTTCCTCACACTCCAGCGATCTTGCGGCTCCCATGAACCGTTATTGTCCCCTGTGACCCGGCATCTTGAGCTGCAAATAGATATAACAAGGTCGCGCCATGAACTTGGCATAAGCGGCCGCCCAAGCAGGCGTGATAAGGACTTTGAATTTTCACCACTTCAAGCGTCAATGTTTACGATCTGAGTCATGTTCATCCCGAAGGCCACCTCGAGCTACTTTACCAACCGGATATGCTGACTTGCTAGGCACCACACCATGGAACACTGTATTGGACGGTTTGAGATGTTTATCTGTTAACCCCATGCGGCGGAAGGTCTCATAGTACAGGATGTTGATGCTGCTCCCTCCGTCCATGAGCACCTTGGTGAACTTATAACCTCCTACCTGAGGTGCCACCACCAGGGCTAGCTGACCCGGATTGTCAACCCGGGGAGGATGATCCTCTCTACTCCACACAATGGGCTGCTCTGACCAGCGTAAGTAATGAGGCATGGCCGGTTCAACAACGTTGACTGCCCGCCTCTGAAGCTTCCGGTCTCGCTTGTCTAAGCTGGTAGTGAAGACGTGGTACTGCCCACCATTCAACTGCTTTGGGTTGCTTTGATAACCCGACTGCTGCTGCTGATTGTAACCACCACGGTTATTACGATTATTACGATTGTTATGTCCGCCCGGATTACCATTAAACCCTGGACCAGAATTTCCTCCACCGTAACCCGGGCCGGACCCTGAACCGCCGCCGGAACCTTGATCATACCGGAAAGCATTAGAACTTTTGAACTCCTGCATAATGTAACAATCCTTCCGGAGGTGATTTGCTGGCGCCTCCTTCGTCCCATGCTTCGGACAGGGTTGATTCAACAGATAGTTCAAGCGGTCCGGATTGGGATTAGGCGCTCCACCTTGATTGGCGGTTTGCCCTTGCGCGTGGCCCTTGTCCTGTAGCGTTGGTGTTGGCGACGAAGTCCATGTTGCCATTAAACTTTCGCTTACTTCCACCATTACACGCCGGTGATCTGCTGGCCTTTGGAATTGCTGTTCTTCTTTCCTTCCTGTCTCATCATCATCATCGGACTCGGGATCCTTGGTACTATCGGAATCAGCATACTTCACCAGCGCCCATGAGAGTGCCCATATCATTGCAAAACCGCTTCATCGCCCCAGCTTCAACTTTAAAGGTTTAAACGGCGGTTGCCCTCTAGGGTCAAGATCGCAGAATCAGCGTTGATCTGTGCGAAGAATGTAAGACTTCAAAGCAGGCGTACCCAATGGGTTGTTGATTCCCCTCGGCTGGACACAAGCCGCCAAGTCCACCACGGACATGGGCTGCTTACGGTATCTTTGAAATTCTGAATGAACCGGGTCCATAGCGGGCCCATGAGCGATGGAATTGGGTGGCAAGTTTTTCAACCAAATGCGGGCGTGCCCTCGAGCATCATGGTGAAATACTTTGCACACGCGGCTTCATCCACATCCAGCATCTCCATGGCCATCTCATAACTCTCTATCCATGCTTCTGGAGCCAGATCGGCGGTGTAATTTGGCACTTTGCGCGGCCCTTTGAAATCCTTGGGAAAGCGTACATTGCGTAAAGCGGGGACGAGTCAAGGCACCCCCAAAGAGCTAGAGGTAACTCCAGGCTCAAAGATGGTCGGGCGAACCGGCGTAAGCTGATAATCTGATGATGTCTGCTAACTTCGGCCTCCCTCGTGCGAGCCGGTCCACCACCTCTGGCGTTATCGAAACCACCCGTCGGGTTGTTGCCCAGGGTGCACCGCGCCGTGCATTACTTAATCGACCGGTTCATCCGCGCTGCTATAGCTCCGGCTTGGCGAGGGTAGATTGGATCGATCGCGGCTATCTGGATATGCTTCTGTTGGACGGAGCTGTCCTAAGGAGTTCCTTGACCGGTAGCGTCTCTACGCTGTGGTGAATCGCCGATTGGAATCGCCTCAACCGTGCGCAGCTGCAACAAGGTTATCCATCGGGTTGGAGTAGTGACACAGGCGTTTGCACAGACTGGCGTGCGGTATGATGGCGAGGCAGATCATTACGCGAGGCTGAACCGGCGCGCCCGTCCAGTGCTTCGCCCGGTTTACCACCGCGGATTCTGGTCCCTGCTCTGGGGTGTTGAAGAGATCTCTTCCCTCAAAACCGAAGGCAAACGGGATCTGTATTTCCTCTTCATGACTTCATGCGACGCGTTCTGATCCAGCATGAGCCTATAAGCTTGCGCATCCAAAGCGGCCCGCTCTGCCGCTAGCCTGGCGTCTGCAGCTGCCAGATTTGTTCCTTCACCTTTGCAACCTCCGCACTATGAGTGTCCCGGTCTGTCGGGTTAGCCTATGCCATGAGCACAGCCAACGCATCGAATAGTTCTGATAAAACTTGAGCCGGCGGGCGCACAGGGCCTCCAGCCCCGGCTGCCATCGCCGCTGTTGAACCGGCGACCATTGCCGTAGCGGTCGAAGAGTGAAGCATCCCTTGTGTACCGGCCATGAATATTCCAACCCGGTTGGGCAGATCAAAGGGGTCCGGAATACTGTCACCGTCGGAACAGCCCCCAATCTGGCCATCTTGCAGCTGATACAGAGACTCAGTTTCTCCGTATGACGACTCGTCATCAGAGTAGACGACGGTTTCGCCACCAGATGCTGATCCATCCTCATAACTTCCTCCGTGGATGACTCCCACGAAAGCACGCTTGACAGCCGGTTCAGCCTGGGCAGGTTTCGCACGCTGAGCCGTCACGACGAGGTCGGTGCAGATGTCCGGCTCAGGCCCTGGCTCACCGATCTTGCCGATGAAAACGTGTATGCCACCAAAGGGGACCCGGTACCCGTACTCAATCGAGCCGGCGTCGGGGCCCCAGCCTGCATCGTCGATGTAGAGTTTGTCGCGACGACTCTTGGTCATCCGGCCCATAGCGTAGCCTTCGAGTCCTTCGAGCTTGCCCTCCAAGATCATCAAACCATCGTGTGATAGCCCCACGGTGGGCGCCAAGCTGTCGTGGTTTTGTCACGGCAGATGTCCTCGGAAAGGACTTAGTCGGCGGAGCCATCGCTCTGAGTTAACTTGGAGGGTTAAGCGGACGCAAAGACACGAGAGTTATACTAGTTCGGCCCCTTCGATGAAGGTAAAAGCCTACGTCTAGTTTGTGATGGGATTGATGTGGTCTCGATGAC
The DNA here is from genome assembly GCA_021605205.1 of Aegilops longissima. Classification (NCBI taxonomy): domain Eukaryota; kingdom Viridiplantae; phylum Streptophyta; class Magnoliopsida; order Poales; family Poaceae; genus Aegilops; species Aegilops longissima. Next base: position 168,401,253 of record CM038678.1, read on the forward strand.
TAGGGAGCAAATAGCTTCGCCTAGGCCTCGAGTTGTTGTTCTCTGTCCCTGAACCGCCCCGGGTCGTCCCCTTATATACACGGGTGACGCCCGCCGGCTAAGAGAGTCCCAACCTCCGGTTCATATTCGTATCCGGGTTGGTCTCTCTCTCTATTCCTAACTTACAATACAAGTTTATACATCAGGCCGGTTTACGGCTACAGGTATTGAACCGACTACAGGCCTTGGGCCCTTACACTCATGCCTCTTGGGCTTTTATACCATTGAACTACTGATGAAGTCAACCCGGCCCAGATAGGCCGGTTTACGCCCAGTAGTAACATCCCCAACATTGGTGGTTTGTTCAAGTTCAAGATCTTGAGAGAGGTCCGCAATCTCATTAGCGTAATCACGCTCATGACCTTCCATTTGATCAATGGTGACCTCATGCTCCTCAAGATGAGATTCCAACTCATCAATATATTTCTTGCCCTCAATAGCAATAGATATGATTTCCATGAAGTTGGAACGAGCAATTTTATTCTTAAGAAGAGCTTTAAAAATCATTTCCCCCTTAATTTTTAAGGAGGCAACATCATCATTATCTTCATCATAATCAACATCATCATCACTCTTGCCATCATCAATATCATCACAAGATATATTGGGATTCAAAGTGGGAGATACCTTTGAAGCCTTGGCCATAAGGCAAAATGCAATAGATGATGATGTAGGATCCCTTGAAGCACCATTCAAGACTACATCTTGTTCCATGGAGTGTTGGGTTTCCTCTACAATGTTAGCACAACAACTCGAGGAAATACATGCATTTTTATCATGGCAACAAGATATAGCAAGCATATCATCATGAGATTTAGTCAAGCAATTTCTACATGATATGCAAGGACTATCAACACAAGCATGTGAAACATGTAAGGTGCTTGAAGTGTTAAAGTCCAAAGAGAGACCATTGAAATAAGATAATGATGAAGGATCACAAGGAACAAGCACGCTATCATCATTGCAATGACAAACACTACTCACCATAGCATTACCTTGTGGCAATCCACATGTAGGTGAAGTAGAAGAAGTTGAGAAGGCAACACGACCAGAGGTAGAGGGAGAACAATCATCCCCACAAATCTTGGACACACCATATTTATCTTGAAGATTTGTCCACAACTCATGAGCATCCCGGAACGGCATGAGTTGAAATATAACTACATTGCTCAAAGCATCGAAAAGCACATTAGAAGCTTGAGCTTTGAGATAAGAGTTTTCTCATCCTCTAAAGATAATCTTTGGGGATCCTTTGGAGAGAAAACCCATATCTACAATTAAGCTCTAAATTTGGGTCCATGACCCTAAAGAGATTAAGCATGCGAATTACCCAAACATCAAAATTTGTGCCATCGAAACTAAGAGTGTCAGAGAATCCTAAACCCCTAGTCGACATCTTTACTCTCTAGGCGGTAAAGCCTAATAAAGAGAGATGAGGCTCTGGTAACAATTGAAAGATCGTGGATGTCGCCGGAGGGGGGTGAATAGGCGCTTTAAAATAATTACGGTTGAGGCTTGAAAAAATGCGGAATAAACCTAGCGGTTAATTTGTCAAGCACAAAACCTACCACAACTAGGCTCAGCTATGTGCACCAACAACTTATGCTAAGCAAGAAAAAGTACTTAGGTGATAGCAAGATATATGACAAGAAACAATATGGCTATCACAAAGTAAAGTGCATAAGTAAAGGGCACGGGTAAGAGATAACCGAGGCACGCGGAGACGTTGATGTATCCCGAAGTTCACACCCTTGCGGATGCTAATCTCTGTTTGGAGCGGTGTGGAGGCACAATGCTCCCCAAGAAGCCACTAGGGCCACCGTAATCTCCTCACGCCCTCGCACAATGCAAGATGCCGTGATTCCACTAAGGGACCCTTGAGGACGGTCACCGAACTCGTACAAATGGTAACCCTTGGGGCGGTCACCGAACCCGTACACTTTGGCAACCCTTGGGGGCGGTCACCGGTACCCGTCAAATTGCTCGGGGCGATCTCCACAACCTAATTGGACACCTCGATGCTTGCCCGGAGCATTACACCACAATGATTGAGCTCCGAACACCACCAAACGTCTAGGGCGCCCAAGCACCCAAGAGGAACAAGCTCAGGGGTACCAAGCACACAAGAGTAATAAGCTTCTCAACTTGTAACTTCCACGTATCACCGTGGAGAACTCAAACCGATGCACCAAATGCAATGGCAAGGGCACATGGAGTGCCCAAGTCCTTCTCTCTCAAATCCCACCGAAGCAACTAATGCTAGGGATGAAATGAGAGGAAGAACAAGAAGGAGAACACCAAGAACTCCAAGATATAGATCCAAGGGGTTCCCCTCACATAGAGGAGAAAGTGATTGGTGGAAATGTGGATCTAGATCTCCTCTCTCTTTTCCCTCAAAAACTAGCAAGAATCCATGGAGGGATTGAGAGTTAGCAAGCTCGAAGAAGGTCAACAATCGGGGAAGAACACGAGCTCAAAGGATTAGGTTCATTGGGGAAGAAGACCCCCTTTTATAGGTGGGAAAAAATCCAACCGTTATGCTCACAGCCCGTACAGAGCGGTACTACCGCTCTTCCTCACGGTACACCGCTAGGGGTAGCAATACTACCGCTAAGGGTAGCGGTACTACTGCTTGCGAGCGGTACTAAAAATATACATCCGTGCCTACCACCGCTGGACTTGTGACGAGTTTTTGGTCTGGAGAGAAAGTAGCCATGGAAGTAGCCGTGGTAGTACCGCTCGAAGCGGTAGTAAAAAATTACATCTGCTCCTGTCCACGGTAGTACCACTGCAGCCTTTTCAGAACACCAAAACTACCACAACTTCTGCAAACGGACTCCGAATTCAACGAAACCAAGTTTGTTGGAAAGCTAGCGACAAGGGCTAACACAATCTTGATAGAAATAACTATAATAAGCAAATTAGAAAAGTCCCAAGAGAAAATGGTGAGAACCCTTCCTCGAATAAGACTGGTAAAAACTACAACACCAAAAACGCAATAGAAGAGGCATGTGAACTCCGTTTTCGATGAACTCGAGCTTGTCATCAAGATGAACAAAATCTCTAAGACTCACAAAGAGAACCAAACAAGAACCAAGAAACATGATGCAAGGATGCAATGGTTTGAGCTCTCTACTAACGATACGATCAAGCTACCAACTTGAGAGCCCCCTTGATAATCGACAAGCGATCCTATAACCCAGTCTCCCAACTACCACCATGAGACCGGTAAAATAGAAAACCTATCAAGGGCAAACCTTTGCCTTGCACATGATCCACTTGAGCTAGATGATGACGATCTTGTCCTCCTTAAGATGGACCACCTTTCTTGATTGCGTTGGGTCGATGGAGACTAGATGATTGCTCCTCCATACTCCACTATGGGTGAGCAGGTCTTGACACATCTTCACAAGTCCATTGACACCGCAATGGATGGCAAGCTTCAAGAACTTTATCTCTTCGTGATGCTCCACCTGAACTTGCACACGGCAATCTTGATGACGATCACCACTTGATGTCATCATTTCCATGGGTTGTATGATATCTTCCTCTTGACGCAAGCCCATGGACACGTACCTAACCCCACATAGAACTCTCACATAGACCATGGGTTAGTACACAAAGTGCAACGGACAATTCTTACCATACCATGGGATCACTTGATCCCTCTCGGTACATCTTTTACGCTTTGTGAGTTGATCAACTTGATTCACTCTTGACTTAGTCTTGATCAACCTTGAATCTTTCCAACTCTCTTCGTTTGGATGATGTCTTGAAGGTAAACATGAATGGTCACACAATCTTCTTCTTCAAGACATGCTTGCAATAAGCTCAACACTCACATGACCAATCTTTGGATAATTCCTTAATAGCACCTTGGTCAACACATAAACTCCTTGAAACCAACACATGGACTTCAAGAAATGCCTATGGACAAATCCTTCAAATATAACTCAATGCACCCATTAGTCCATAGAGAATGTCATCAATTACCAAAACCACACATGGGGGCACCGCATGTCCTTTCACATTGTCTCCACTTCAAACACCCAATCCAAACCCCAAGCACTAACTGAAGATGCAGTACAATGGGCCGACCTTCCTTCGTCCGCCTACCGTGCAGGAGTTGCGCTACCCGCCGGGCGTCCTCGTGGAGAGCATGCTCTGTGCGTGGGCGCAATCCAGGTGGAGGGGGTCCGTCGAGCTCGCATGTGACTTCCTCACCACCGGCTTTTCCCACCTCCCACGGGGCTCGCCTAGGATATTTACCCTCAACGAGGTTCGTGACTGCACCGGCACCCTCAAACTGCTCACGGTCACCTTCACCAACCCGTTTGACGCGTTCGAGCTCCTCAACGAAGTGTTTTGGTGCGGCTGCGAATCCATCTTCTTCACGGTGTACAACATATTCACTAATATCGACTGCATCTTCCCCACCGAAAACCAGATGCACTCCCTTCCCTACTACGAGGAGTGAGGTTGAAGACGGTGGTGAAGGGGCACGACCAAGGTGGAAGAAAGGTCAAGATGAAGATGTTCAAGAAGGGGTGCGATCCCGGAGTGAAGTTGTTCGTCAAGCTGGTCATGTTTAAGTTTTGTCGTTTTTATTTTGTTACTTTTCTATGTCGTACTGATACGTCTCCAATGTATCTATAATTTTTTATTGTTCCATGTTGTTTTATTATCAATGTTGGATGTTTAATAACCATTTTATAGTCATTTTATATCATTTTTTGGTACTAACCTATTGACATAGTGCCAAGTGCCAGTTGTTGTTTTTCCATGTTTTTTACATCACAGAAAATCAATACCAGACGGAGTCCAAATGCCACGAAACTTCACGATGATTTTTTATGGACGAAAAGGAAGAAGTTGGGCCCTAGTTGCACAGGGGAGTCAGGAGGACAACCCACCCACTAGCGCGCCAGAGGCCAGGCGTGCCACAGTGGGTTGTGCCCACCTCGGGTGCCCCTGGACCGCCTCTTTGCTCTATAAATACCCCAAAAATACCAGAACCCTAGAAGCATCGACGAGATATTCATCCAGCCGCCGCAGAGTCCAGAACCACCAGATCAAATCTAGACACCATCTCGGATGGGGTTCACCACCTCCATTGGTGCCTCTCCGATGATGTGTGGGTAGTTCTTTGTAGACCTTCGGGTCCGTAGTTTGTAGCTAGATGGCTTTCTCTCTCTCGCTAAATTCTCAATACAATGGTCTCTTGGAGATCCATATGATATAACTCTTTTTGTGGTGTGTTTGGTGGGATCTGATGAACTTTGAGTTTATGATCAGTCATATCTTTTTATGTCCATGAAAGTTATTTGAGTTTCTTTGATCTCTTATATGCATGATCTCTTATAGCCTCGTATTTGTTCTCCTATATTTGGGTTTTGTTTGGCCAACTTGATGTATTTATCTTGCAATGGGAAGAGGTGCCCGGTAGTGGGTTCGATCTTACGATGCTTGATCCCAATGACTGAAAGGGAACCGACACGTATGTATCGTTGCTACTAAGGATAAAAAGACGAGATCTATATCTAACGCCATAGATAAACGGATCTTGTCTAGATCATGTCATCGTTCTTATTGCATTACTCCGTTTTTCCATGAACTTAATACACTAGATGCATGCTGGATAGCGGTTGACGTGTGGAGTAATAGTAGTAGATGCAGGCAGGAGTCGGTCTACTAATCTTGGACATGATGCCTATGTAATGATCATTGCCTAGATATTGTCATAATTATTTGAGGTTCTATCAATTGCCCAACATTAATTTGTTTACCCATCGTTTGCTGTTTTTCTTGAGAGAAGCCACTTGTGAAACCTACGACCCTCGGGTCTTCTTCCTCATATATTTGCTTGCGATCTACTTTTCCTTTGCATTTTTATTCAGATCTATTAAACCAAAAATACAAAAATAATTTGCTGCACTTTATTTATTTGTGATCTATTATTTCAATCTACTACAATTTTCTGCCATCGTTACCCGAAAGGGATTGACAACCCCTTTAACACGTCGGGTTGCGAGGTGTTGTTATTTGTGTGCAGGTGTTGTTTACGTTGTGTTGTCTGGTTCTCCTACTGGTTCGGTAACCTTGGTTTCTTCATTGAGGGAAATACCTACCGTCGTTGTGCTGCATCATCTGTTCCTCTTTGGGGAAATACTGACGTAGCTCGGAGAGCAATCAAAAGGATTTTCTGGCGCCGTTGCCGGGGAGGATCTTCATCATAACCAGGTTCCTAATCACAAATATCATCTTCTTGCAATTTACATTATTTGCCATTTGCCTCTCATTTTCCTCTCCCCCACTTCACAAAAATTTGCTGTTTTATTCGCCTCTCTTTTTTCGTTCACCGTTCTCTTGCTTTCTAGTCTTGATGGTTTGCGTCCCTGCTCCTCCTTTGTCACCAGATTTTTAAGTCTTGTACTTCAAGCAAAGACAAGGAGAAATTTTGAAAGATGCCTGGTATAGGCTTATGGAATCGTATCGTATTTCCAACTTAAAGGGGGACGCCAAGGTTTTGTTTCGTAATTTTTACATAGGATTGGCTTTGCATCATAGACAACTTCTCAATTTTTCCGCTAAAGGAAATTTTTCAGGCCAATGCTGCCTATGAAATCTTAGAGGGAATTTTGGGAATTCCAGCTCAAAAGAAGGGGTTTCCTTTTTCCCCCGAGGGAGCTCAAATGCTGGACAAACTTGTTGATTTGCATAAACATATGGTTGAAATACAGAAATATAATGAACCCCTCAAACACCTCAATGATAGTATCAATCGCATGAATACTCTGATTACTCTTTGCAACAAGCGATTGGATATTTTGGATCTTAAGATGGTTTGTTTTCCGGAGAATTTAGGGAAGCGTAAAGAGCCTCCAGGGTTTGAGAAAACCCTTACAAAAGTTGTCAAAACTTCGACAAAACTTAGATCCTTGCTTTATGCCTAGCTATGGGCGTAAAACTATAGCGCTTGTTGGGAGGAAACCCAATGAATAAATTTTATTTTTGATTTTTGCTTTCTGTTCTTGTGTGTTTACACAATTATTCTACTGTTATGATTGTATTTTTTATGTTTTAATTAGTGTTTGTGCCAAGTAGAACCAATATGATCTTCTTGGGTGATAGTTGTTTGATCTTGCTGAAAAAGACAGAAACTTTGTCCTCGCGAAAATAATTTTCAAAAATCACCAGAACGTGATAAAATGCCAATTCTTTTTGAAGAAGATCAATATACAAAATATATAGGTTGTCCTAGTTTTTCAGAATTTTTGGAGTTCCATAAATATTCGAACAAATCAGATTGCTACAGACTATTCTGTTTTCTTTGTGTTGTGTGCTTATTTTGATGGCTCTATGGTTTTCTTTGATGAGTTTTTGCCATATAAAAGTTGGAATACAGTAGATATAATACAAAAACAAAATAAGAATTGGTTTTACACAGCACTTATAGTAGTGATTTATTTTTCTTACACTAACGAATCTCACGAAGGTTTTGTTGAGTTTTGTGTGATTGAAGTTTTCAAGTTTTGGGTTATCTTACGATGGATGAAAGAAGGATAGAAGAGCCTAAGCTTGGGGATTCCCCGGCATCCCAATCTATTAACCAATAATGAGCAACCAACTAAGCTTGGGGATGCCCCTGAGTGGCATCCCCTCTTTCTTCTAACGACCATCGGTATTTTACTCGAGGCTATATGTTTATTCGTCACATGATATGTGTTTTGCTTGGAGCGTCTTATATGATATGTGTCTTTGCTTGTTTTATTTTGTGTTTTAAGTCATCAATCCTTGCTGGACACACCTATTTGAGGGAGCCAAAATTATATCATGTCTTGTTAGAATTGCTCTCTATGCTTCACTTAAATCTTTTATGAGCTAGGACTTGCTCTAGTACTTCACTTATATCTTTTTGAGCACGGTGTGCTTAGTACTTTTGAAGAAATGCTCTCTTAATTCAATTAGATTTATTTGAGAGTTAGTAAAATTTTGAAGAAATTCTCTCTTGCTTCACTTAAGTTATTTTGAGAGAAAGAAAATTTGTTATGCTCATGATCTTCACTTATATTTGTTTGAGCTTATGAAAAGCAACACATGAAAATTAGTCCCAAAGTGATAGATATGCAAGAAGGATAAAGAAAAAAATATCATGAAGATCATTGGACAAAATAAACTTGTTTCTTAGTAATAGTTTTGAGATATGATGACGTGATATGTGACTTATGTTCATGAGTAACTGTGCTTTAGTAAGAATATTGGTGTTAAGGTTTGTGATTTCCTATGCATGCACGAAAGTCAATAATCATGCAATGAAAATTATATCTACTTGTGGTGCATTATTCGGTGTTAATTATGCTTAATGCTTGCTTATGAGATTATTCGTTTCTTGGTTGGTCGCTTCCCAGTCTTTTGCTAGCCTTCACTTTGCACCAAGTATGATCTCTACTTGTGCATCCAAAATCCTTTGAACCAGTTTTGCCACATGAGTCCACTATATATACCTATATGCGGTATTATTTTGCCTTTCTAAGCAAATTTGCATGTGCCATCTCTAATTTTCAAAATAAACTTCCCTTTTGTGTGTTTGTTTCGCTTGCGGAACGGTAATGGGTGGCTAATATTTTCCATGCTGGATGTGTTATTCTCCAGATGACTGTTTATTCACTTGTCATTGCACGAGAGTAAGGCAAAGGTCTTAGGGATGCCCAGTCCCGAAATGCAAAGAAAAAAATGAATTTACTTTATGTTGTCAAATAATAAATTCCTTGGAAAGTGTTGGTATGGAGGGCACCCGTGGATACGGTTAGCCATGGAAAGTGAAAGTATGGTGGAAAAAGGAATAAACTTTATTTTCTGTTTGGGAACCGCCTATGGCATATCTAGCATGGAAAGTGTTGGGAACTATAAGTCATTTTCGTTGGTGGGATGGATACACCTCCCAAAATGTTTTTATCTCTAATTTTTTCACTTTGAGCTCTGGCACCTCTACAAATCCCTACTTCCCTCTCCGAAGGGCCTTTCTTTTACTTTATGCAATTTTTATTTTGAAATTTGAGTCTCCATCTTCTCTCATAAAAAGCACCAACTAGGAGGCAATATGATCGTACTTAAGTATTGGGTGTAGCTAATATTCGAGTGTGTTTCATGAATGGATCAATGATTGAGCATGATGGGCTAGGGACGACTTGTTTTAGCATTGATATTTTGAAAGACATGGTTGCTTGTTGATATGCTTGAGTATCTAAATTATTATGTCAAAACTAGATTATTGCTTTGAATCACATAAAAGTCCAAATGTCCATGCTATAAAGAAAAGAATATGATATGACATGATGAACAGCACTCCACATCAAAAAAAAATTTATCACTTACCTACTCGAGGACGAGTAGGAGTTAAGTTGGGGATGTTGATACGTCTCCAACGTATCTATAATTTTTTATTGTTCCATGCTGTTTTATTACCAATCTGGATGTTTTATAATCATTTTATAGTCATTTTATATCATTTTTTGGTACTAACCTATTGACATAGTGCCAAGTTCCAGTTGTTGTTTTTTCCATGTTTTTTACATCGCACAAAATCAATACCAGACGGAGTCCAAATGCAACGAAACTTCACGATGATTTTTTATGGACCAAAAGGAAGAAGTTGGGCCCTGGTTGCACCTGGGGGGAGTCCCGAGGAGGGGACAACCCACCCGGGCGCGCCAGGAGGCCCAGGCGCGCCCTGGTGGGTTGTGCCCACCTCAGGTGCCCCCTGGACTGCCTGTTTGCTCTATAAATACCCCAAAATACCAGAACCCGAGAAGCGTTGATGAAATATTCATCCAGCAGTCGCAGAGTCCAGAACCACCAGATCCAATCTAAACACCATCTCGGATGGGGTTCACCACCTCCATTGGTGCCCCTCCGATGATGCGTGAGTAGTTCTTTGTAGACCTTCGGGTCCCTAGTTACTAGCTAGATGGCTTTCTCTCTCTCTCTCGCTGAATTCTCAATACAATGGTCTCTTGGAGATCCATATGATGTAACTCTTTTTGCGGTGTGTTTGTTGGGATCTGATGAACTTTGAGTTTATGATCAGTCATATCTTTTTATATCCATGAAAGCTATTTGAGTTTCTTTGATCTCTTATATGCATGATCTCTTATAGCCTCGTATTTATTCTCCGATATTTGGGTTTTGTTTGGCCAACTTGATCTATTTATCTTGCAATGGGAAGAGGTGCCCGGTAGTGGGTTCGATCTTACGGTGCTTGATCCCAGTGACATAAAGGGAACCGACACGTATGTATCGTTGCTACTAAGGATAAAAAGACGAGATCTATATCTAACGCCATAGATAAACGAATCTTGTCTACATCATGTCATCGTTCTTATTGCATTACTCCATTTTCCCATGAACTTCATACACTAGATGCATGTTGGATAGCGGTCGATGTGTGGAGTAATAGTAGTAGATGCAGGCAGGAGTCGGTCTACTAATCTTGGACGTGATGCCTATGTAATGATCATTGCCTGGATATCGTCATAATTATTTGAGGTTCTATCAATTGCCTAACAGTAATTTATTTACCCACCGTTTGCTATTTTTCTCGAGAGAAGCCACTAGTGAAACCTACGGCCCCCGGGTCTTCTCACTCATATATTTGCTTGCGATCTACTTTTCCTTTGCATTTTTATTCAGATCTATTAAACCAAAAATACAAAAATACTTTGCTGCACTTTATTTATTTGTGATCTATTATTTCAATCTCCTACAATTTTTCGGCATCGTTGCGAAGGGATTGACAACCCTTTAACACGTCGGGTTGCGAGGTGTTGTTATTGTGTGCAGGTGTTGTTTACGTTGTGTTGCTTGGTTCTCCATTGGTTCGATAACCTTGGTTTCTTCTTCGAGGAAATACATCTTGTCGGTGTCATAACGGCGGATCTCGGGTAGGGGGTCCGAATCTGTGCGTCTAGGCGGATGGTAACAGGAGACAAGGGACACGATGTTTTTACCTGGTTCGGGCCCTCTCGATGGAGGTAATACCCTACTCACGCTTGATTAATATTGATGATATGGGTAGTACAAGAGTAGATCTACCACGAGATCAAGGAGGCTAAACCCTAGAAGCTAGCCTATGGTATGATTGTTGTTCGTCTATCGACTAGCCTGGCCTCTGGTGCATTATTTATATAATGCACCAGAGGCCTAGGATAACAAGAGTCCTAGCCGAATACGCCGGTGGGGGAGGAGTCCTTGTCTTGATCGCCAAGTCTTGTGGAATCTTCCTTGTATGCGGCAAGCGTCCGGACTGGCCCATGAGTATCTGCCATGGGGATCCTCGGCCCAATCAACTGATTGGGAGACGACGTGGTGAGTACCCCCTAGTCCAGGACACCGTAAGTAGCCCCCTGAACCGGTCTTCAAGTTAGGGACGCTCCTCGATTCTTCGAACTGTTCTTCATCTTGATCGTCGGTCTTGAAAACTGGTTCAACAAATCTTCTCATCTTGATCTTGAGGATCGCGAAATTCATTCGACGAGTTTACACGTCGGGTATCCGAAGAGCCTTTAAGTTTCGGCCTTTATCAATGCCTTGTTATTTTTATGCCACACCTCGGGTTTGACGTTATTCCCGGGAGGCAGTGTCCTCTTGCGTCCGAGCTCTAACGCCGGACTAGATTCGAGGTATCTTTTGCAGCCGAGCACCAACGCCGAACTGCTTCCCAGCTCTATCACCGTACTATGTATCCAAGCTCCAACGCCGGACGGTATCCGGGCTCCAACGCCGGACTATGTATCCGAGCTCCAACGCCGGACTGTATCCGAGGTGTCGTAAATCACCTTGGTTCAAAGAAGTTTGAAGGAGTTTAGCGAGCTTAATGCGAAATGCCCTCTATGGAGCCAGCCACTAGCGTCCGAGCTTTATGCGGACTGCTTCGAGGTGGTGCACCACCCGAATGTGGGCCGATTTTTGTCAATATTTTTCATTGGTGCAATTTATTCTCTGCCGAGATACATAGCCAGTAGCCCACAAGGTGTGTATCGGTCTAAAACCCAAGATGCACCTGAAGGATGACATAAGACCGCTGATCCCACTAGCCGCTGAGACTCGGGCTGATTTGCAAAATCGGCCTAAGGATCAAGTCCTAGCTCGGCATAATACTTCGGGACACAAAAAGCGGCGTGCTCAGTCCTAGAGACTCGGGTTGTGTGCGGCCGACCAACCTGAGGATCAAAATCTCCTCGAAGCTGTATTGCACTAAAATTTTACGCATAGAACAGGCAATGCAGTAGCCCCGAGACAACGGTCGGGTGGCAACACCGGATCGAGGATTGATGTGCCCTTTAATATTTGTAAATAATAAGCCGAAGCCCAAGAGCCCCGAGCCTTAATGCGGGCACGGGTGGCGAATTAAGGATCGATATCCATAGTAAAGTCACAAATTATGTGTAATGACTCAATGTATCCAAGTACTTTATGTCACTAATGCTCGGATCCGCATTGTACAAAACTTTGTTGACCGACCATCGGCTTCAACCTCCTTGTCCGATGGCGAGGAGTGTTTGTCCTACTTTATAAAGCCTTTATGAGGGCAAAGATTTACGACAAACAAGGCAATCTGGCCATACGGTTTTATAAACAAAGGTACGCAGAGAGATATGTTATATTACTGTTTAATGAAGAAATGTCTTCCAAAGAAAATAGTCCGCTTATCGGTTCCTTTCTTTGGGTTGTCATGCTAAGCATGATCATGAAACCTCAGCTCAATGTAAGAGCAAAATATTGAGGATTTAGTTTGGGAGGCGATTACTAGCCCCGGTAGTGTTGGTGACGATCGAGGTCAAGCCGGAAACACTTGACCAGTTTATGAATGGCCCGCCATTTAATATAGTCATCGGATCGCTGACCAGTTTACACCTATTGTGACGATCGGTTTCGGCATTCTCCATCGAGGTGCTTGACCATGCGAGTGGAAGCACAATCGCGATGATTATCCTTTGCACACCTAGCGAACAAAGCGGAACATAGGAGGCAAGCGGAGCCGGGCAACCCAACTATTTGACCGAAGACACAATTCAAACTGATGCATATATAGCAATATCCGAGAATGTTTTGCTGAATCTCTAAAGGTGTCGGCGTTGCCATTGCGAGACTTGTGCTGAAAACACACAAATAGTTTAAAAGTGCCAAAAGCTTGAAAACCAAAACACGTCGATAAAAACATGACGTCCGAACAAGATCAAGTGTTCGTGCCAATCCGAAAATTGGACTTTAGAAAAAAAAAGGTGCTTACATGGTGCTTTAACATGACACATCCTATGTCAAGACTTCAAGCGGGTCAGCCTACGGCTTCAGTCTCCCATCCCGGCGGAGTACTTCTCATTAGGCCAGTTTAGAAAACTAAACCCTAGCGGTTTTGAGAGAGAAATTAGGCTCCCGGCTAGTAACCGCTTTTTCGTGTCGAAAAAGGAGTGATAAATAATAAACACTTTGCAGCGACTAATAAGAAAAACACTTAGTATAAAACGGCTCAAATAAACATAAGAGCCCCCAAGTGACTTGGGTAAAAGTTGACTATATAATGTAAGGTGACATGTAAAATGCCTTCTAGCCGGATTGTAGATCGTTTGTCGTAGCGGACCTTTTCGCTTCAACCTCTGGACCCAACAGTCCGGAGTGTGTCCGAATACCCTCGCGGTTATAAAAACCGGGGCACGCGTGGAGACCAGGCGTAGGGGTCATTAGTGCTTTATCAGACAAGTGCCCAACTAGTTATGTTATATTACATGGTTGGTAAGAAACATATTCCAGGGAGAATAGTTCCGTTAGGGGTTCCTTTCCCTGGGAGGCATGCCCTAAAGTGCATGTCCGGACTGCGAAAAGAGCAGGAAAAACATCTGGGGGCAGGTAAATGAATAGGTAAGAAATCATCTTTTAGTTCACCGACCGAGTATTCCCTTAAGAACGCTAGCTTTTGGCTTCACCCGGTCGAGGTACACATCCGGTGACCCAAGATAATAATCGCAGAGGTGCTCCTTTACCACCTAGCCAAACAATTGGAGCGTAGGGGTAAGCACAGAGCCAGCAACCCAGCTTGGCCAAAACTTAAGTCATATCGATGCATATAATGGTGAATAAAAGGTACATGCGGAAGTGTGACACATGTGTTGGGCATAAAGCCCGTATTAATAAGCTTCATTAAAGAAGCCCCGAGTATATTGAGCGTGATGGCGCGTCAAGTGTCTTGAACAAAGTTTGGACAAGGAAAATTTTACAAGCAACTTTTTCTAAAAAAGAATAATGCTTGGTCGAGCCGAACACAAGTTAAAAATTTAAAACTTTGAGCATGAAAGCAACTTAGCTGGTTAATGTGTTCGGTATTGACGACGCGGTCCGTGCTTGATGCGGGACAAGGTTCCATCCCCCAAGCCGATCCCGAGGTGGCGGAGCAAAAGAGCTCGGCGCTCCGAAGTGGTGACATAGCACGGTCAATGCAGGACGGCAGAGTGATGCCGAAGTCCCCTGCATGGGGTAATGAAGTGTTGACGAAGCCCCGTCCGATCAAGGTGGCGCCAAAGGATATAGTCCGCTGGATCATTTTCTGTGCACAAAAATAGTGCAGACCGGGATAATAGTAATAACAAGAATTTAAAAAATGTTGCATAATAAATAATTTATGCAAAGTGAGTAATAAAAGAAATATGGCTGGCGCGAAGTCAATGTCGATGCAGGTCGTCGGCGTAATGCAATAAAGGCGTGGCAAAGCACGGATTCACTGTGTCGGTCCGAGTTCGGGATGCGGCGTTATTTGGACTATGTCTGAAACCGACCGAACCATCATGCGACCGTCGATAATGCGGCCACCATTTGATAGACATGTGTACATATGATGGACAAACCAGAGTAATAATTCCTTGGAAAAATTAACCCAAACAAATAAAAAGAAATACTAGGATTAATAGCACCTGGTTTATTTGTTGTAGCAATCCGAAGGAAGGTGATTCCCAAAATTGGGACTCGATTCGCGCACCCATTGCCTGGTCGGTTAGTGACGCCGAAGTGTCCGGAGTAGGTTGATGAAGAGATGGCGAAGCCCCTGGTCCAGCCGAGATGTCGAAGTAGGTCGGCGTGATGGACACCAGCTTGAAGAAGCAATAGTGCGGCCCTGCCGATGCAGGTCGTGACGTGGTCGATGCCGGCTTGGTGAAGCGACCGTGCGGCGATGCCAGTATGCCCGCTCCTTGTAGTCCATGGGGCGGCGATGTTGGTGATGATTGATCCTTCGCGATGCCGGACTCTTGTTCGGCTTGCCGAGATGATGATCCGAAGAAGTTGAGCTCGGCTCAACAAAGTGACGACGTGTCTAGCGCAGGTCGGCAGCCGTGGAGCAATATTGCCGGACTGGTTTGACACCAGCATGATATTGAAGATAGTGGGATGTGTTCGGAAACAAAACACAACACCCCATACAAAACTTCCTTCAAAAAGGATGTCCGAAATCCCGTTCATAAAAAAGACGAACTCGGGTCGGATTCGTTTTCGCGCAGAAAACAGATCCGAAAAGTGATGCACTAGTCGGAAGGTTCCTGGAGTTTGGACGGTCGGATCGAGCTGAAATTTTGAGGGGTGGTAGATATAGGAATTCCGCAATCGATCAACGGTTGGATCTTCCAAAGGAGGTCCGAGCTAGAAGCTGGACACCACGCCCTAAACTCGTCCCGATTCTCGTCCAGATTCAATCCGGCTCCGGTATATCGGAGATTGCCAGAGATTCCTCCATCAGAACTCGACGAAATTTTCCAGGGTTGTTGTAGACTCAATTCCGCACAATTCCACGAAGCAATCATCAAACCGGCGCTTTCGAGGCGGTGACGGCGGATACAAGTTCGCTGTCGAGAAAAACAACACGGTCGCCCAAGGGCAATGTTGGCGTTGAGCCCCGGGCTCCTGGATGATTCCTCCATGATCTTGATAGAGATCGGAGCTGATGTTGATGAAGGCCGCATCCGAACATGATGATCGGAGGTAGGCGCAGTCCTTGGTCGAACCAAGGTGACAAGTCGAGCTGGTAGCGAAGATGCGAAGTCGATTGATCTGCAGCGAGCCATTGACCTTTTGCCGAACACACAGCGGAACTCTCAATGAAAGCACCAATGTCGGTGTCAAAACCGGCGGATCTCGGTAGGGGTCCCGAACTGTGCGTCTAGGCGGATGGTGACAGGAGACAAGAGACACGATGTTTTACCCAGTTGGGCCCTCTCGATGGAGGTAATACCCTACTCCTGCTTGATTAATATTGATGATATGGGTAGTACAAGAGTATATCTACCACGAGATCAAGGAGGCTAAACCCTAGAAGCTAGCCTATGGTATGATTGTTGTTCGTCTATCGACTAGCCTGGCCTCGGTTTATATAATGCACCAGAGGCCTAGGATAACAAGAGTCCTAGCCGAATACGTCGGTGGGGGAGGAGTCCTTGTCTTGATCGCCAAGTCTTGTGGAATCTTACTTGTATGCGGCAACTCTCCGGACTGGCCCATGAGTATACGGCCATGGGGATCCTTGGCCCAATCCAACTGATCGGGAGACGACGTGGTGAGTACCCCCTAGTCCAGGACACCGTCACCTACCGTCATTGTGCTGCATCATCCCTTCCTCTTTGGGGAAATACCGACGTAGCTTAGAGAGCAATTACGTACGCGATGTGTCGTGTCGTGTCCCTGGATTTATCTATGTAGGGTACCTATCTATGTAAGGGTACGGTCGTTTGCATATTATTTAATTACCTAAGTTATTATGTGTGTTAAAAAATGTCCGTGCCCAACGAGATCATTTTTTCTGCAGGGGCCCAACGAGATCATTTGTGTGTGTTAAAAATGTTCGTACCCAAAGATCAAGAAGTGGTTAAGCTTGTAACGGATTTTGTGACCACGGAAGCATGCAAATTTCTTTCCTTTAAACCCTAAACCAATTTATGAACTAACATGCACATTTCTGTTGTGGAATGCAGTATTTCAAAAATTTACCTACGATCACGCAAGATCTATCTAGGAGATGCATAGCAACGATACGGGAGAGTGTGGCCATGTACCCTCGTAGACCGAAAGCGGAAGCGTTTAGTAACGCGGTTGATGTAGTCGAACGTCTTCACGATCCAACCGATCCAAGTGCCGAACGTACGGCACCTCCGTGTTCAGCACACGTTCAGCATGATGACGTCCCTCGAGCTCTTTATCCAGTTGAGGACGAGGGAGAGTTCCGTCAGAACGACGGCGTGGCGACAGTGATGATGATGTTACCAGTGCAGGGCTTCGATATGACCGAGGTGTTAAACTGTGGAGGGGGGCACCGCACACGGCTAAGAGATGTATGTTTGCCTTTCGGGTGCCCCCCCTCCCCGCCTCCGTGTATAAAGGGGGAGCAGGAGGTGGCCGGCCTAAGGGGGCGTGCCATAAGGGGGGAGTCCTACTTGGTTTGGGAAAGGGGGGCGCGCCTCTCTCATGTGGCCTTTCTCCTCTCCTCCAATAAGGCCCAATACTTCTCCCGGGGGTTCTGGTAACCTCCCGGTACTCCGGAAAAATGTCCGAACCATTCGGAACCATTCTGATGTCCAAATGCAACCTTCCAATATATGAATCTTTACGTCTTGACCATTTTGAGACTCCTCATCATGTCCGTCATCTCATCCGGGACTCCGAACAAACTTCGGTCATCAAATCACATCACTCATAATACAAATCGTCATCGAATGTTAAGCGTGCGGACCCTACGGGTTTGAGAACTATGTAGACATGACCGAGACACATCTCCGGTCAATAACCAAAAGCGGAACCTGGATGCTCATATTGGCTCCTACATATTCTACGAAGATCTTTATCGGTCAAACCGCATAACAACATACGTCATTCCCTTTGTCATCGGTATGTTACTTGCCCGAGATTCTATCGTCGGTATTATCATACCTAGTTCAATCTCATTACCGACAAGTCTCTTTACTCGTTCCGTAATGCATCATCCTGCATCTAACTCATTAGTCACATTGCTTGCAAGGCTTATTGTGATGTGCATTACCGAGAGGGCCCAGAGATACCTCTCTGATGTACAGAGTGACAAATCCTAATCTTGATCTATGCCAAACCAACAAACACCTTCGGAGACACCTGTAGAGCATATTTCTAATCACCCGGTTATGTTGTGACGTTTGATAGCACACAAGGTGTTCCTCTGGTATTCGGGAGTTGCATAATCTCATAGTCAGAGGAACATGTATAAGTCATGAAGAAAGCAATAGCAATAAAACTAAACAATCATTTATGCTAAACTAACAGATGGGTCTTGTCCATCACATCATTCTCCTAATGATGTGATCCCGTTCATCAAATGACAACACATGTCTATGGTCAGGAAACTTAACCATCTTTGATTAACGAGCTAGTCAAGTAGAGGCATACTAGGGACACTCTGTTTTGTCTGTGTATTCACACATGTACTAAGTTTCTGGTTAATACAATTCTAGCATGAATAATAAACATTTATCATGATATAAGGAAATATAAATAACAACTTTACTATTGCCTCTAGGGCATATTTCCTTCAGTCTCCCACTTGCACTAGAATCAATAATCTAGTTCACATCGTCATGTGATTTAACACCAATAGTTCACATCTTTATGTGATTAGTTCACATCTCCATGTGACTAACACCCAGAAGGTTTACTAGAGTCAATAATCTAGTTCACATCGCTATGTGATTAACACCCAAGGAGTAGTAAGGTGTGATCATGTTTTGCTTGTAAGAGAAGTTTAGTCAACGGGTCTGCCACATTCAGAGCCATATGTATTTTGCAAATTTTCTATGTCTAAAATGCTCTGCACAGAGCTACTCTAGCTAATCGCTCCCACTTTCAATATGTATCCAGATTGAGACTTAGAATCATCCGGATCAGTGTCAAAGCTTGCATCGACGTAACCCTTTACAACGATCTTTTTGTCACCTCCATAACCAAGAAACAGGTTGTCGGTGTCAAAACCGGCGGATCTCGGGTAGGGGGTCCCGAACTGTGCATCTAGGCGGATGGTAACAGGAGACAAGGGACATGATGTTTTTACCCAGGTTTGGGCCCTCTCGATGGAGGTAATACCCTACTCCTGCTTGATTAATATTGATGATATGGGTAGTACAAGAGTAGATCTACCACGAGATCAAGGAGGCTAAACCCTAGAAGCTAGCCTATGGTATGATTGTTGTTTATTGTATATATCTATCGACTAGCCTGGCCTCGGTTTATATAATGCACCAGAGGCCTAGGATAACAAGAGTCCTAGCCAAATACGCCGGTGGGGGAGGATTCCTTGTCTTGATCGCCAAGTCTTGTGGAATCTTCCTTGTATGCGGCACTGTCCGGACGGCCCATGAGTATGCGGCCCTGGGGTCCTCGGCACAATCTAACCGATTGGGGGCGACGTGGTGAGTACCCCTAGTCCAGACACTGTCGATAGCCCCGAACCGGTCTTCAAGCTAGGGGCGCTCCTCGATTCTTCGAACAGTTCTTCATCTTGGTTGCGGTCTTGAAAACTGGTTCAACAAATCTTCTCATCTTCGATCGGAGGATCGCGAAATGCATTCGACAAGTTTATCGTTGGGTATCCGAGGAGCCCTTTAAGTTTCGGGCTTTATCAATGCCTTGTTATTTTTATGCCACACCTCGGGTTTGAAGTTGTTCCCGGTGTAGCGTCCTCTTGCGTCCGAGCTCCAACGCCGGACTGCATTCGAGGTATCTTTTGCAGCCGAGCACCAATGCCGGACCGCTTCCCAGCTCTAACACCGGAATGTATCCGAGCTCCACGCTGGACTATGTGTCTGAGCTCCAACGCCGGACTATGTGTCCGAGCTCCAACGCCGGACTATGTATCCGAGCTCCAACGCCGAACTGTACCCGAGGTGTCGCAAATCACCTTGGTTCAAAGAAGTTTGAAGGAGTTTAGCTGAGCTTAATGCCGGAAATGCCCTCTAAGGAGCCAGCCACTTGCATCCGAACTATATGTCGAATTGCTTCTGAGGTGGTGCACCACCCCGAATGTGGGCCGATTTTTGTCAATATTTTTGATTGGTGCAATTTATTCTCTGCCGAGATACATAGCCAGTAGCACTCAAGGTGGGTATCGGTCTAAAACCCGAGATGCACATGAAGGATGACATAAGACCGCTGATCCCGTAGTCAGCCGAGACTCGGGTTGATTTGCAAAATCGGTTTGAGGATCAAGTCCTAGCTCGGCAGAATACTTGGGACACAAAAGCGGCGTGCTCGGTCCTCAAGACTCGGGTTGGGTGCGGCCGACCAACCCGAGATCAAAATCTCCTCGAAAGCGTATTGCGCTTAAAATTTTACGCATTGAGCAGGCAATGCAAGTAGCCCCGAGACACTTGGTCGGTGGCAACACGGATCAGGGATTGATGTGCCCTTTAATATTTGTAAATAATAAGCCCGAAGCCCAAGTGGCCCGAGCCTTAATGCGGCACGGGTGGCGAATTAAGGATCGATATCCATAGTAAAATCACAAATTATGTGTAATGACTCAAAGTATCCAAGTACTTTATGTCATTAATGCTCGGATCCGCATTGTACAAAACTTTGTTGACCGACCATCGGCTTCAACCTCCTCGGCCGATGAGCGAGGAGTGTTTATCCTACTTTATAAAGCCTTTATGAGGGCAAAGATTTACGACAAACAAGGCAATCTGGCCATACGGTTTTATAAACAAAGGTACGCAGAGATATGTTATATTCTGTTTAATGTAAGAAATGTATTCCAAAGAAAATAGTCCGCTATCGGTTCCTTTCTTTGGGTTGTCATGCTAAGCATGATCATGAAACCTCAGCTCAATGTAAGAGCAAAATATTGAGGATTTAGTTTGGGAGGCGATTACTAGCCCCGGTAGTGTTGGCGATAGTCGAGGTCAAGCCGAAACACTTCGCCAATTGTATGAATGGCCCGTCATTTAATATAGTCATCGGATCGTGACCAGTTTACACCTATTGTGACGATCGGTTTTGGCTTTCTCCGAGGTGCTTGACCATGCGAGCTGGAAGCACAATCACAGTGGTTCTCCCTTTGCACACCTAGCCGAACAAAGCGGAACGTAGGAGGCAAGCGCGGGAGCCGGGCAACCCAACTATTGACCGAAGACACAACTCGAAACTGATGCATATATAGCAATATCCGAGAATGTTTTTGCCGAATCTCTAAAGGTGTCCGGCGTTGCACTGCGAGACTTGTGCTGAAAACACACAAATAGTTAAAAGTGCCAAAAGCTTGGAAAACCAAAAAACGTCAGTAAAAACATGACGTCCGAACAAGATCAAGTGTTCGGTGCCAATCCGAAAATTGGACTTTAAAAAAAAGTGCTTCTGCCGTGCTTTAACTTTGCAACGACTAAGAAGAAAAACACTTAGTATGAAACGGCTCAAATAAACATAAGAGCCCCCAAGTGACTTGGGTAAAAGTTGACTATAAAATGTAAGGTGACATGTAGAATGCCTTCTAGCCGGATTGTAGATCGTTTGTCGTAGCGAACCTTTTCGCTTGAACCTCTGGACCCAATAGTCCGGAGTGTGTCCGAATACCCTCGCGGTTATAAAAACCGGGGCATGCGTGGAGACCAGGCGTAGGGGTCATTAGTGCTTTATCAGACAAGTGCCCAACTAGTTATGTTATATTACATGGTTAGTAAGAAACATCTTCCGGGAGAATAGTTCCGTTAGGGGTTCCTTTCCTCAGGAGGCATGCCCTAAAGTGCATGTCCGGACTGCGAAAAGAGCAGAGAAAAACATCCGGGGCAGGTAAATACATAGGTAAGAAATCATCTTTTAGTTCACCGACCGAGTATTCCCTTAAGAACGCTAGCTTTCGGCTTCACCCGGTCGAGGTACACATCCGGTGACCAGCGGTAACAATCGCAGAGGTGCTCCTTTACCACCTAGCCGAACAATCGGGAACGAGGGTAAGCACAGAGCCGAGCAACCCAGCTTGGCCAAAACTTAAGTCATATCGATGCATATAATGGTGAATAAAAGGTACATGCGGAAGTGTGACACATGTGTTGGGCATAAAGCCCGATTAATAAGCTTCATTAAAGAAGCCCCGAGTATAATGGCGCGGGTAGCGCGTCAAGTATGTGCGAACAAAGTTTGTACAAGGAAAAATTTTACAAGCAACTTTTTTCCAAAAAAAGTATAACGCTTGGTCGAGCCGAATACAAGTTAAAATTTAAAACTTTGAGCATGAAGGCAACTTAGCTGGTTAATGTGTTCGGTATTGATGACGCGGTCCGAGCTTGACGCAGGACAAGGTTCCATCCCCCAAGCCGGTCCCGAGGTGGAGGAGCAAAGAGCTCGGCACTCCGAAGTAGTGACATAGCACGGTCAATGCAGGACGACAGAGTGATGCCGAAGTCCCTGGCATGGGGTAATGATGTGTTGACGAAGCCACCCGTCCAGCCGAGGTGACGTCAAAGGATATAGTCCGGCTGGATCATTTTCCTGTGCACAAAAAATATCGTAGACCGGGGATAATAGAAATAATAAGAATTAAAAAAAATGTTGCATAATAAATAATTTATGCAAAGTGAGTAATAAAAGAAATATGGCCAGGCGCCGAAGTCAATGTCGATGCAGGTCGTGACGTGGTCGATGCCGGCTTGATGAAGCGATCGTGCGGCGATGCCGGTATGCCCGCTCCGTGTAATCCGTAGGGCGGCGATGTTGGTGATGATTTATCCTTTGCGATGCCGGACTCTTGTTCGGCTTGCCGAGATGAAGATCTGAAGAAGTTGAGCTCGGCTCAACAAAGTGACGACGTGTCTAGCGCAGGTCGGCAGCCATGGAGCAATATTGCCGGACTGGTTTGACACCAGCATGATGTTGAAGATCATGTTCAAAAGGTTTTAAGGTTTAATGGGATGTGTTCGGAAACACAACATCCCATACAAAACTTCCTTCAAAAAGGATTTCCGAAATCCCGTTCATAGAAAAGACGAACTCGGGTCGGATTCGTTTTCGCGCAGAAAACAGATCCGAAAAGTGATGCACTAATCGGAAGGTTCCCGGAGTTTGGACGGTCGGATCGAGCTGAAATTTTGAGGGCCAGTAGATATAGGAATTCCGCAGCCGATCAACGGTTGGATCTTCCAAAGGAAGTCCGAGCTGGAAGCTGGACACCACGCCCTAAACTCGTCCAGATTCTCGTCCAAATTCAATGCGGCTCCGGTATATCGGAGATCGCCAGAGATTCCTAAATCGGAACTCGACGAAATTTTCCAGGGTTGTAGTAGACTCAATTCCGCACTATTTCACCGAAGGAATCGTTGAACTGACGCTCGAGGAGGCAGTGACGGCGGATACAAGTTCGCTGTCCAGGAAAACAGCACGGTCGTCCGAGGGAATTGTTGACGTTGAGCCCCCGGGCTCACTGGATGATTCCTCCATGATCTTGATAGAGATCGGAGCTGATGTTGATGAAGGCCCTTATCCGAACATGACGATCGGAGATAGGGCGCAGTCCTTGGTCGAACCAAGGTGACCAGTTGAGCTGGTGACGAATATGCCGAAGTCGCAGTTGATCTGCGGGCGAGCCATCGACCTTTTGTCGAACACATAGAGGAACTCTCAATGAAAGCACCAATGTCGGTGTCAAAACCGACGGATCTCGGGTAGGGGGTCTCGAACTGTGCGTCTAGGCGGATGGTAACTGGAGACAAGGGACACGATGTTTTACCTGTGTTGGGCCCTCTCGATGGAGGTAATACCCTACCCGCTTGATTAATATTGATGATATGGGTAGTACAAGAGTAGATCTATCACGAGATCAAGGAGGCTAAACCCTAGAAGCTAGCCTATGGTATGATTGTTGTTTATTGTATATATCTATCGACTAGCTTTGGCCTCGGTTTATATAATGCACCGAGGCCTAGGATAACAAGAGTCCTAGCCGAATCGCCGGTGGGGAGGAGTCCTTGTCTTGATCGCCAAGTCTTGTGGAATCTTCCTTGTATGCGGCACCTGTCCGGACTGGCCCATGAGTATGCGGCCCTGGGGGTCCTCGGCCCAATCTAACCGATTGGGGGACGACGTGGTGAGTACCCCCTAGTCCAGGACACCGTCACAGGTCCTTATTCCACTAAGGATAATTTTGACCGATGTCCAGTGATCCACTCCTGGATCACTATTGTACCCTCTTGCCAACTCATGATGAGGTACACAATAGGTCTGGTACACAACATAGCATACTTTATAGAACCTATGACTGAGGCATAGGGAAAGACTTTTCATTCTCTTTCTATTTTGTGTCGTGGTCGGATTTTGAGTCTTTACTCAACTTCACACCTTAGAACTCAGGCAAGAACTCCTTCCTTGACTGATCCATTTTGAACTCCTTCAAAATCTTATCAAGGTATGTACTCATCGAAAGTCTTATCAAGCATCTTGATCTATCTTTATAGATCTTGATGCCCTATATGTAAGTAGCTTCACTGAGGTCTTTAAAAAATTCTTATTCAAGTATCCTTTTATGATATCGAGAAATTTTGTATTATTTCCAATCCATAGTATGTCATCCACATATAATATCAGAAATGCTACAAAGCTCCCTCTCACTTTCTAGTAAATACAGGCTTCTTCAAAAGTCTGTATAAAACCATATGCTTTGATCACACTATCAAAGCATACATTCCAGCTCCGAGATGCTTGCACCGGTCCATAAATGGATCACTGGAGCTTACACACTTTGTTAGCACCTTATGGATTGACAAAACCTTCTGGTTGCTTCATATACAACTCTTCTTTAAGAAATCCATTAAGGAATGCAGTTTTGACATCCATTTGCCAAATTTCGTAAAATGCGGCAATTGCTAACATGATTCGGACAGACTTTAAGCATAGATACGAGTGAGAAACTCTCATCGTAGTCAACACCTTGAACTTGTCGAAAACCTTTTGCGACAATTCGAGCTTTGTAGATAGTAACACTACTATCAGCATCCGTCTTCCTCTTGAAGATCCATTTAATCTCAATGCCTCGTTGATCATCGGGCAAGTCAATCAAAGTCCATACTTTGTTCTCATACATGGATCACATCTCAGATTTCATGGCCTCAAGCCATTTCACGGAATCTGGGCTCATCATCGCTTCCTCATAGTTCGTAGGTTCGTCATGGTCTAGTAACATGACTTCTAGAAAGGATTACCGTACCACTCTGGTGCGGACTATACTCTGGTTGACCTACGAGGTTCGGTAGTAACTTGATCTGAAGTTTCATGATCATCATCATTAGCTTCCTCATTAATTAGTGTAGGAATCCTTGTAACTAATTTATGTGATGAACTACTTTCCAATTCGGGAGAAGGTACAACTACCTCATCAAGTTCTACTTTCCTCTCACTCACTTCTTTCGAAAGAAACTCCTTCTCTAGAAAGGATCCATTCTTAGCAACAAAGATCTTGCCTTCGGATTTGTGATAGAAGGTGTACCCAAAAGTTTCTTTTGGATATCCTATGAAGACGCACTTCTCCGATTTGAGTTTGAGCTTATCAGGCTAAAGCTTTTTCACATAAGCATCGCAACCTCAAACTTTAAGAAACGGCAGCTTAGGTTTCTTGCCAAACCATAGTTCATAAGGTGTCGTCTCAATGGATTTAGATGGTGCCCTATATAACGTGAATGCAACTATCTCTAATGCATTATGCCAAAATGATAGTGGTAAATCGGTAAGAGACATCATAGATCGCACCATATCTAATAAAGTATGGTTATGACGTTCAGACACACCATTACTCTATGGTGTTCCAGGTGGCATGAGTTGTGAAACTATTCCACATTGTTTTTAAATGAAGGCCAAACTCGTAACTCATATATTTGCCTCCACGATCAGATTGTAGAAACTTTATTTTCTTGTTACGATGATTCTCAACTTCACTCTGAATTTCTTTGAACTTTTCAAATGTTTCAGACTTATGTTTCATTAAGTAGATATACCCATATCTGCTTAAGTCATCTGTGAAGGTCAGAAAATAACGATACCCGCCACGAGCCTCAACACTCATCAGACCGCATACATCAGTATGTATTATTTTCAATAAGTCAGTGGCTCGCTCCATTGTTCCGGAGAACAGAGTTTTAGTCATCTTGCTCATGAGGCATGGTTCGCAAGCATCAAGTGATTCATAGTTAAGTGATTCCAAAAGCCCATCAGCATGGAGTTTCTTCATGCGCTTTACACCAATATGACCTAAACGGCAGTGCCACAAATAAGTTGCACTATCATTATTGAACTTATATCTTTTGCCTTAAATACTATGAATATGTGTATCACTACTATCGAGATTCAACAAAAATAGACCACTCGTCAAGGGTGCATGACCATAAAAGATATTACTCATATAAATAGAACAACCATTATTCTCTGATTTAATATTATGTGCATCTTTTAGCATCAATATTATGTGTATCACTGTGATCGAGATTCAGTAAACCATTTACATTGGATGTAAGACCATAGAAGGTTTTATTCATGTAAACAGAACAACAATTATTCTCTGACTTAAATGAATAACCATATTGCAATAAACATGATCCAATCATATTTATGCTCAACGCAAACACCAAATAACATTTATTTAGTTCCAATACTAATCCCGAAGGTAGAGGGAGTATGCGATGGTGATCTTGTCAACCATGGAATCATTTCCAACACACATCGTCACCTCGCCCTCAACTAGTCTTTGTTCATTTTTTTCACTCCTGTTTTGACTTACTAATCATAGCAACTGAACTGTATCAAATACCCAAGGGCTACTATGAACACTAGTAAAGTACACATTAATAACATGTATATCATATATATATATATATATATATATATATATATATTTTGTTCACTTTGCCATCCTTCTTATCCGCCAAGTATTTGGGGCAGTTTCGCTTCCAGTGACCATTTCCTTTGCAGTAGAAGCACTCAGTTTCAGGCTTGGGTCTAGCTTTGGGCTTCTTCATGGGAGTGGCAACTTGCTTTCCATTTTACTTGAAGTTCCCTTTCTTTCCCTTGCCCTTTTACTTGAAACTAGTGGTCTTGTCAACCATCAACATTTTATGCTTTTCTTGATTTCTACCTTCACTGATTTCAACATCACGAAGAGCTCGGGAATCGTTTTCGTCATCCCTTGAATATTGTACTTCATCACGAAGTTCCAGTAACTTGGTGATAGTGACTAGAGAATTCTGTCAATCACTATATTATCTGGAAGATTAACTCCCACTTGATTCAAGCGATAGTAGTACTCAGACATTCTGAGAACATGCTCAGTGGTTGAGCTATTCTCCTCCATCTTGTAGGCAAAAATACTTGTCAGAGGTCTCATTCCTCTCTAGTCGGGCATGAGTCTGAAATACCACTTTCAGCTCTTGGAACATCTTATATGCTTCGTGGCGTTCAAAACGTTTTTGAAGTCCCGGTTCTAAGCCATAAAGCATGGTGCACTAAACTATCAAGTAGTCATCATACCGAGCTTGCCAAACATTCATAACGTCTGCATCTGCTCCTGCAATAGGTCTGTCACCTAGCGGTGCATCAAGGACATAATTCTTCTCTGCAGCAATGAGGATAGTCCTCAGATCACAGACCCAGTCCGCATCATTGCTACTATCATCTTTCAACTTATTTTTCTCTAGGAACATATCAAAAAATAAACGGGGAGCTACATCGCAAGCTATTAATCTACAAATACTATCAGGACTAAGTTCATGATAAATTAAAGTTCAATTAATCATATTACTTAAGAACTCCCACTTAGATAGACATCCATCTAGTCATCTAAATGATCACGTGATCCATATCAACTAAACCATGTCCGATCATCACGTGAGATGGAGTAGTTTTCAATGGTGAACGTCACTATGTTGATCATATCTACTATATGATTCACGTTCAACCTTTCGGTCTCAGTGTTCCGAGGCCATATCTGCATATGCTTGGCTCGTCAAGTTTAACCCGAGTATTCTGCATGTGCAAAACTGACTTGCACCCATTGTATGTGAACGTAGAGCTTATCACACCGGATCATCATGTGGTGTCTCGGCACGAAGAACTGTAGCAACGGTGCATACTCAGGGAGAACACTTATACCTTCAAATTTAGTGAGGGGTCATCTTATAATGGTACCGCCATACTAAGCAAAATAAGATGCATAAAGGATAAACATCACATGCAATCAAAATATGTGACATGATATGTCCATCATCATCTTGTGCCTTTGATCTCCATCTCCAAAGCACTGACATGATCTCCAGCGTCACCGGATTGACACCTTGATCTCCATCGTAGTGTCGTTGTCGTCTTGCCGACTATTGCTTCCGCGACTATCGCTGCCGCTCAGTGATAAAGTAAAGCAATTACATGGTGATTGCATTTCATATAATAAAGCGACAACCATAAGGCTCCTGCCAGTTGCTGATAACTTTTACAAAACATGATCATCTCATACAACAATTTATATCTCATCACGTCTTGACCATATCATATCTCAACATGCCCTGCAAAAACAAGTAAAACGTCCTCTACTTTGTTGTTGCAAGTTTTAAGTGGCTGCTACGGGCTTCTAGCAAGAACCATTCTTACCTATGCATCAAAACCACGATGATTTTTCGTCAAGTGTGCTGTTTTAACCTTCAACAAGGACCGGTCGTAGTCAAACTCGATTCAACTAAAGTTGGAGAAACAGACACCCGCCAGCCACCTGTGTGTGAAGCACGTCGGTAGAACCAGTCTCATGAACGCGGTCATGTAATGTCGGCCTGGGCCGCTTTCCAAAAATACCGCTGAATCAAAGTAAGACGTTGGTGGTAAGCAGTATGACTATTATCGCCCACAACTCTTTGTGTTCTACTCGTGCATATAACATCTACGCATAGACCTGACTCGGATGCCACTGTTGTGGAACGCAGTATTTCAAAAATTTACCTACGATCACACAAGATCTATCTAGGAGATGCATAGAAACGTGACGGGAGAGTGTGTCCACGTACCCTCGTAGACCGAAAGCGGAAGCGTTTAGTAACGCGGTTGATGTAGTCGAACGTCTTCACGATCCAACCGATCCAAGTACCGAACGTACGGCACCTCCGTGTTCAGCACATATTCAGCACAATGACGTCCCTCGAGCTCTTGATCCAATTGAGGACGAGGGAGTGTTCCTTTAGCACGACGCCGTGGCCACGGTGTTGATGATGTTACCGGCACAGGGCTTCGCCTAAGCACTACGACGATATGACTGAGGTGTTAAACAATGGAGGGGGCACCGCACACGGCTAAGAGATGTTTGTTGTGCCTTTGGGGTGCCCCCCCCCCCCCGCCTCCGTATATAAAGGGGGGAGGAGGAGGAGGTGGCCGGCCTAAGGGGGCGCGCCATAAGGGGGGAGTCCTACTTGGACTCCTAGTCCAAGTAGGATTCGCCCCCCCCCCCTCCTTCATTCCACCGAAGAGGGAAAAGGGGAAGGGAGAGAGAGGGAGAAGGAAAGAGGGGGGCCGGCCCCCTCCCCTAGTCCAATTCGATTTGGGCAAGGGGGGGCACGTCCCTCTCATGTGGCCTTTCTCCTCTCCTCCAATAAGACCCAATTAATAGGCCCAATACTTCTCCTGGGGGGTTTCGGTAACCTCCCGGTACTCTGAAAAAATGCCCGAACCACTCAAAACCATTCCAATGTCCAAACGCAACCTTCCAATAAATGAATCTTTACCTCTCGACCATTTCGAGACTCCTTGTCATGTCCGTGATCTCATCCGGGACTCCAAACAAACTTCGGTCATCAAATCACATAACTCATAATACAAATCGTCATCGAACGTTAAGCGTGCGGACCCTACGGGTTCGAGAACTATGTAGACATAACCGAGACACATCTCCGGTCAATAACCAATAGCGGAACCTGGATGCTCATATTGGCTCCTACATATTCTATGAAGATCTTTATCGGTCAAACCGCATAACAACATACGTCATTCCCTTTGTCATCGGTTTGTTACTTGCCCGAGATTCGATCGTCGGTATTATCATACCTAGTTCAATCTCGTTACCGGCAAGTCTCTTTACTCGTTCCGTAGTGCATCATACCGTAACTTACTCATTAGTCACATTGCTTGCAAGGCTTATTGTGATGTGCATTATCGAGAGGGCCCAAAGATACCTCTTCGATATACAGAGTGACAAATCCTAATCTTGATCTATGCCAACCCAACAAACATCTTTGGAGACACCTGTAGAGCATCTTTATAATCACCCAGTTACGTTGTGATGTTTGATAGCACACAAGGTGTTTCTCCGGTACTCGGGAGTTGCATAATCTCATAGTCATAGGAACATGTATAAGTCATGAAGAAAACAATAGCAATAAAACTAAATGATCGTTTATGCTAAGATAACGGATGGGTCTTGTCCATCACATCATTCTCCTAATGATGTGGTCCCGTTCATCAAATGACAACACATGTCTATGGTCAGGAAACTTAACCATCTTTGATTAACGAGCTAGTCAAGTAGATGCATATTAGGGACACTCTGTTTTGTCCATGTATTCACACATGTACTAAGTTTCCGGTTAATACAATTCTAGCATGAATAATAAACATTTGTCATGATATAAGGAAATATAAATAACAACTTTATTATTGCCTCTAGGGCATATTTTCTTCAATTTCTTCCCTTTAAACCCTAAACCAAGTGCCACTCTAACCAGAATCATGTGGCAGTGCAAACATGCGTTTCCAAAAGTTCAAAACAAACAAAGGAAAACCACTCTCACGCGTGTGCAAACATGCGTTTTCAAACACTAAACCAAGTCATGGGCTCACTATGTATAGACTACTTCCCTTTCCATGTCAAAGTATTTCCATCTTCCCTACCGGTTACCAGCGCAGCCATAAACACCATAAACCCACGCGGTCTTGGGTTCGAATCCCAGCCGCACCATTTTTGTTCATGTTCCACCCTTCTCATTTTTTTAGACAAATTATTTTTTTCAAACACGCAAGAGATCTGAGTATCGTTATATTAAGAAAAAAATGTGACAAGAACCCATACAAGAAGAGATCTGAGTATTGCTTTTTTGTTCATTTTCCACCATTTTTAGAGAGAATTCATCCTTCTCATTTTCCCACCCCGAATGGGCCTAATTGGATGGAGTAGGCCCATTAGTCTAGCCGACACTGGGCTCTTGGCTGTAAATTTGTCCCACAGAGATACCTTTTTTTTTACAGAAAGGCAGAGCAGAGAGCTGCATTTCATTTACCAAAGTTTCTGAATTTCTCATTTCTCCTCACATTTTCCAACATTTTTTCATACAATTTCAAGCTTACAAATTCCTCCCAAATTCATGCCTTTCCATACAATTTCAACATTACACCTAGTGCAATTACCATACCTACAAATGTCCAAATGTAATTGCAAATGGGTATTTGTGCTTGATCTTCGAGCTTCCTAATCTTCTGGTCCAACCTCCTACACCATGGTAGAGCTTACGTGACACAGCTATGTGTCGGCATAAGGTACCTTTGCCGACAGATAAGTTGTAGCTAACACCAATGCTGACAGAAGATGAAAGAGTCGGAGGACTTGCTGTGGTCAAAGGTATTGCCGACGGTTGTTTACTTCCCGACACTTTTTCAGTTAGCATATACCCTACCTACGCCGACAGATGGTATGTCCACATACACCCTACCAGCCTACCTACACCGACACTTTATCAGACAACATACACCGTACATATGCCGACAGATAGCTTGTCTACATACACCCTACCTATGCCGACACTTTATTAGCCACATACACCGTATCTATGCCAACAGATAGTGTGTCAACATACACCCTACCTACACTGACAGATATTGCCTTTGCCGACATATAAATTGTTGGTAAATTGATGTGCAGCTAAAAAAATATATATATATATATATATATATATATATATATATATATATATATATATATATATATATATATATATATATATATATAAGCTCTAAACAAATTCAATTATTATCTGTATATACAAGGTCTATACAAATTCATTCAATATCCTCACATCCACAAGCAGGTTCAAGATGAACACATGCTGCACAACAATGAAAATATGTTCACAAACATGCATATACATTGAACACAAGTTGACAAACACATCAATCTTGACAAAGAATAGTTTTGACCATGTTAACAATCACCCAGAACACACAAGTCACAAAAAGATGAGCACTGTTTGCTGGTACGAGAGACTTCAACTAGATGGTCCAGAACACACAAGTCTGTATCCACATGGACAAAGTGCAAGCTCCAAAATACCCGAAACACCAAATGGTCTAGAAGACACATCAGATCCATGAGTTCAAGTTGGTTGGTCCATAAGCGCTACAAAGTCATCACGTCCATGTGCACGAGTTGGCTAAGTGCCTGAAATTTTTTTATAAAAAATTGTCAAGAAAGTGGAATCAGCGCAAGTTGGTCAAAGCTCATATGTGGATTAACACATATTCAATCAATATATCATCATGATATCATACTTAAGAATACAGTTTCTACAAAAGTTATAATTGAACAGATGATACTATATAGAACTATGTTCTTGTGCTTGCAGTTTTATCAACAATGAAGGCATTGACCATCTGAAAAAGAGATCCTACAACCTAGTAGCTTATTTATAGTCTCTTACGTAAGCATTCACTCAAGAAAAGACAACCTCTTTCACAACCTCTCCAGATTTTCATGATTAAGATCTACATAACCATTTATAAAAAAGGAAACCATGACACATACATACACAAGCAATTTAGTGTTAACACAGGCTAGCAACCTTGGAAAGTGACATTTTATAAACTGTTCATATGCAATAGCATGTGAGCTAATTACTACTGAAACAAAAAATGTACCTAGTAGTTGAGTTACCCGGCGAGGTAGCCTTTCATTCGCCACCAATTGCCCACTACAAGTCGTAGCCCTGGTTCCCGGTAAGGTAGCCTTTCCGTCCATTATTCATTTTCTGCTGCACGTGCGCAACCATGGTTCCCAGCAACATAGCCATCCGTTCTCCGCCCATTGCCCATGCTGCATGCTGGTGGTCGTGGTTCCCGGCTATTGTCAGCAAGACTAAATGCATTAGTAATTTGTTTCTCATCAGGCGTTGTAATTATGACAACTGTATGTAACAACACTATTTGCATCTATTTTTTACTCTAATTATGTGCAATTGGCATAGGCATATCAAGGTGGAACACTGAATTTAAGCATAAAAGTACAAGACCGAGCAATACATATTGTGCAAGTTCAAAAGTTCATGCTTAAATGTGCAATGTTCATAATAAGTAAATGACCGAGCAACTATGTTATAGAATCATAAAGGTTGCTCTTTGTAACATTGAACTGAACTAACTGAACCAAACAGATAAAGCAAATGCTATACTTGAAACATTACTGAAATAATCTGGCAAACGAAACATAATACTCCCTCCGTCCGTAAATACTTGTCATAGAAATGTATATAAATGGATGCATCTAAAACTAAAATACGTCTAGATACATTCATTCCTCCGACAAGTATTTCCGGACGGAGGGAGTACAAGAATGGACATGCATGAAGCACCTATATCTAGCATAATTAATATAGACTAGAGGCAAACACCCCCTTTTCTGCACCTTTTTTTCAGCTTTTTGATTATTTGTTTGCATACATGTAGTTTGTCCATATACGTCAAAAGACTTAATCGTTTAGTGAGACTATGGCAGCATCGTCGACTCCTAATTTGTGGTGTGTGACAACCTCAAGCAATTATAACAAATATCAGAAAATGATATCCTAGGTGTACAATTAACCATCTGGTCATGATATATGAAAATTGATAACAAAAGCACACTAATAGAGAAAACTAAACCACCTGTGACTACAAAAAAAAATCATGAAATGCATATGGAAGCAAAATTGAGCAACTCATTTACACAAGACCAACTAGTAAAAGTTGCATTTTCACAAGACCTATTGAAGTATGCTGTAGACCAGCAATGTAAGCCCATCAAGAAACATGGCCATCTTTGAATTCATCTCAAACTTTATTTTCTTCTCAAATGGTTTGAACTCAGTTGGAATAATCATTTGTACATATTTTTCTTACCCCACGGCATGATAGCAATGTTTGATCACATTATTAGAGCTTCACAAAAGAGGGGCTTAGCTGTAGAGTTGAATACGCAGAACATGTCGGTGCTCTGGTGAAGAAACCTTGTGCCCAACTCCTTCACACCTGAAAATAAACAAGACAACGGTACTCAGGTGAACCAAAAAGAAAATAATTACAATTACATCAGATGGCATGTATTAAGGTTGTTTTAAATGGATAAGCTAAAAATAATAGGATATGATGCTATCATGAAGCTAATAGATGCAGTAGCTCCAACCTGAGACAAACCCTTGGGAACAATAAGGCAATGCCAAATATAACTGAAAAAGGAAAAGGTCCAAGCTAAAGTAGCAACACACGGAATTATCTGGTAGCTTGACTACCAGCGACTTCACTTGAAATGTGCTCTAGGTACGCATACTGCCTAGCCTGAGTGTTTCTCTGTTTCCAGTTTCTCCTGCAAGGAGGCCTAAATATTCATCCAGTGAAATACGAGGCCTAGCAATTCTAGTCAGGTCATCCCACTATGAAACAAATATTGGCATCACCATCTCAAAATTAGAAATACACACACATGCATCTCAAAATATGTGCAGGAGAACTACATACCTAGTGAATAATGAAATATTAATCAAAAGAAATTGGTCCACAGTACTCAGGTGATAGCTGCAGCACACACAACAAATGCAATTAATAAAAGGCCATTCTGAGACACTTACACCATCTGGATGTATTTTGTTCGAGTCTGGTCATATTGTCCCTTTCCCTCCATCTTAGTTCTGCAGTTTCACCTAAGTACTGCCAAAGAATGTTATCAACGACAAAGTCTGGATCAGAGAAAAGTATAAGGGGAGTGATTAAAAGGAGGACAGGGGGATGGAGTATTTTTTACACAAAACAAACTTCACAATTTGGCATTACAAGTAACATGACCGATGTGAAACAATTAACATATATAGTCACTTGCTATTCACGTATATGGATTTCCTCAAACATCTATTCACAACTAAACCATCGAATATAGGCAAATATGCAGGGACGAAGGGCTCTTCCCCTTTGTGTTAGAATAGTTTCATCAAGCGTATCAGGGACAGAGCTGTGTAGAAAAACTGAACCTAGTTAGGGGAGGCGTGATTCCTAATGAAAAATCAAGTACAGAGAAGGAAATCTCAGGCTGAGTTGATGCTTACCTTAGGGCACGGCGACGGCTGGCTTCGGGAGGGGTGCAGCTCGAAGTAGATGGAGCCCCGGCAGTAGCAGATCCAGTAGCAGCAGGTCCGGCAGCAGCGGGAGCCCGGAGATAGAGCCCCGGAAACAGCAGGTGCGGCAGCAGCGAGAGTCCAGAGATGGATCCCCGCTAGTAGCAGGGACGGGGATTGGCGAGGACGACGGCTGGATGTCAGGGGAGGGGGCGAGGGCGGTGGTTGGATATGGATTGCGAGAACGGCGGCTCGATCTCGGGATGGGGATTAGCGGGGGAAGGGGCGGGGCGGGGTGCAAGGACGGGTGGATGTCCGGGTGGAGCTCGGGGGCGGGGGAGTGCGAGGCCAGCGGCGGACTGTGGATCTTGACGGCGGGGGTGGAGCGCGATGCCGGCGGGACTGTGGACCGAGCACGAGGGTGGCGGCGGCGGGCACGGGTTAGGTTTGTGGAGTTGGGGATATTTTGCACGGGGGTGGCGGATATTTCGCACGAACACCCAAAAATTTCCCCCTCGCGCGCCACAAGTTTCCAACGTTCAGTGCATTGACATGTGTCCACCTACGCCGACACTTAATCCGTGTCCATATACCCTATATACGCCAACACATTTTAAGTCGCTCAGTATCTATATACGCCGACTGAATAATTGTCAAGGTCTATACATATGCCGACACATAACATGTTATTAAGCAATTGCTGACAGATACATTGATGCTTCGATATTGCTGACTCTTAGTGTGTCCACGGTGATGTACCTCTACCGACACATAATCCGAAGACAAAACTTAAAAGCTATGCCGACAGTTATTTTGTGAAGATTACTTGACCTTTGCTCACAAAAATGTGTCACGTAAGCTCTACTGTGGTGTAGTAGCTCAACATCTACCTCTCTGTTATTGCGTGCTCTGCCCTCCGTCTCTTCTTCTGGAGCTCGTGTTGCGGCCGCTGTCATTCATGGTAGGATGGGCAACCATTCTTCATGCTCTTCTAGCAGTTCTTTCATTAAATTCTTGGCCAGAGCATTGACCCAAAGGAAGAAACATTTCACCTGCATGAACGCCAAATATATCAACCGTATTTCTCAAGGATCCCGACCACGAAAATGGTGCAATTGCCCTCATTCTTACCCCCATTCTCGCTGCACACGTAGAACGGACGATTTTGGTTCTTCGGTGTGCATGAAACCCTCCGATCAACCTCCACCCGGCACCGCGGACAGAGGAACATCGGCATCTCCACGCGCGCCAGACTCTGGATCCACTAGGTGGCGCGGGAGCTAGAAGAAGACATTGAGCTCGAAGCCGAAGGGGATTCCAACGACACTACACCCTCCACAGGAATCTTCCCACTGGCCGGAGATGAAGGGGATCTCGATGCCGCCCTCTCGGTCGCCCGCGCCCGGCTCCTAGCTGAAGGAAATATGCCCTAGAGGCAATAATAAATTTGTTATTTACATTTCCTTATATCATGGTAAATGTTTATTATTCATGCTAGAATTGTATTAACCAGAAACTTAGTACATGTGTGAATACATAGACAAAACAGAGTGTCCCTAGTATGCCTCTACTTGACTAGCTCGTTAATCAAAGATGGTTAAGTTTCCTAACCATAGACATGTGTTGTCATTTGATGAACGGGATCACATCATTAGAGAATGATGTGATGGACAAGACCCATCCGTTACCTTAGCATAATGATTGTTGAGTTTTACTGCTATTGCCTTCTTCATGACTTATACATATTCCTCTGACTATGAGATTATGAAACTCCCGAATACCGGAGGAACACCTTGTGTGCTATCAAACGTCACAACGTGAATCGGGTGATTATAAAGATGCTCTCTGTGTGTCTTCAAGGTGTTTGTTGGGTTGGCATAGATCAAGATTAGGATTTGTCACTCCGTGTATCGTAGAGGTATCTCGAGCCCTCTGTAATGCACATCACTATAAGCCTTGTAAGCAATGTGACTAATGAGTTAGCTACGGGATGATGCATTACGTAATCGAGTAAAGAGACTTGCCAGTAATGAGACTGAACTAGGTATGATGATACCGACGATCGAATCTCGGGCAAGTAACATACCGATGACAAAGGGAACAACGTATGTTGTTATGTGAAAGTGCAACTATCCCTGGGTGGTTTTGGTAATTATTAACAACATATAGCTCATGGAGCTAATGCTATTTCAAGATAAATATTTCAGGAAAGCTCAATGATTGGCATGGCATGGATTAGGAATGTGGACCCCTCATCATGCTAAGAACAAAAGATTGGCTCAAGCTCTAAAGCTCAAGACTCTACATTTTACTTTTAGTGATCCAAGATCACATTGAGTCCATAGGAAAAGCCAATACTATTAAAAGGGGATGAGGTGTTGCTTAATGGCTTGCTTGCTCAAAATGCTTAGTGATATGCTCGAAAACCCTCAACCACTTTCTCATATGCACATATGTCCCAAACCAAAAGTCAAACTCGGCCCCACCGAAACTTTCTATCCGGTGCCACCGAGTTCAGTTGACATAGCCACTGCCACAAAACCCTAGTCACTTCGGTCTTACCGATAGGGATCTCGGTCTCACCGAGATGGGATTGCAAACTCTCTGCTTCCCTTCGTAACGTTTCGGTCCAATCGAGATGAGCGATCGGTCCCACAGAGTTTGTAATGCAAACTCTCTGTTTCCCTTTCATAATGTTTCGGTCTTACCGAGATGAGCGAATCGGTCCCACCGAGTTTGCCTGACCAACTCTCTGTTAGCTTGTTACCAAAATCGGTCTCACCCAGATTACATTATGCCCTAACCCTAATGACATCGGTCCCACCGAGTTGACATGTCAGTCCCACCGAAAATCCTAACGTTCACATTTTGAACTAAGTCGGTCTGACTGAGTTGCATTATTTGGTTCCACCGAGTTTGGTGATTTGTGTGTAATGGTTAGATTTTGTGTGGAGGCTATATATACCCCTCCGCCCACTCTTCATTCATGGAGAGAGCCATCAGAACATGCCTACACTTCCATCATACATTTTCTGAGAAAGAACCACCTACTCATGTGTTGAGGTCAAGATATTCCATTCCAACCATATGAATCTTGATCTCTAGCCCTCTCCAAGTTGCTTTCCACTCAAAGCATCTTTCCACCAAATCCAAATCTGTGAGAGAGAGTTGAGTGTTGGGGAGACTGTCATTTGAAGCACAAGAGCAAGGAGTTCATCATCAACACACCATCTATTACCTTTTGGAGAGTGGTGTCTCGTAGATTGGTTAGGTGTCACTTGGGAGCCTCCGTCAAGATTGTGGAGTTGAACCAAGGAGTTTGTACGGGCAAGGAGATCGCCTACTTCATGAAGATCTACCCTAGTGAGGCAAGTCCTTCGTGGGCGATGGCCATGGTGGGATAGACAAGGTTGCTTCTTCGTGGACCCTTCGTGGGTGGAGCCCTCCATGGACTCGCGCAAACGTTACCCTTCGTGGGTTGAAGTCTCCTTCAACGTGGATGTACGATAGCACCACCTATCGGAACCACGCCAAAAATCTCCGTGTCTACATTGTGTTTGCTCTCTCCAAACTCCTCCCTTTACCTTCATGTGCAATGTTTTACATTCCGCTGCAATACTCTTAGACTTGCATGTGTAGGTTGGTTGCTTGACTAGTGCTAAGTTGCTAAAATCTGCCAAGACTTAAAAGTGGGAAAAGGCTATATTTTTATTTGGTCAAGTAGTCTAATCACCCCCCTCTAGACATACTTTCGATCCTACACCGTTGCGTTTCAGAACCTCCACCCCAGAGGGGAGTCGACCACAAATAAACTGCCACATGAAAATCCGGATCTTCAGCAGTAGGCGAATGTCCCATATAAGGCTAAATGGCTCAGGGGCAGAGGAAGGCGCAATAGCCAGATATAAGGACTTGGTCAAGAATTGTCCAGAGGAGTCCAACCGCCAAGAGACAGAGTCATGCGTGTTGCCCACGTCCAAAGGCTGAAGAGCAATAGACTGGAGGAGGTCATCCCACACGGCAACCTCCGGGGGGGCAAAGGGGCGACAGAATGCGAGGCGCCCTAAGTCAATAAGGGCTGCCTCGACGAAGAGCCGAGGGTCAACCGCAATGGAGAATAATTCCGGGAAACGATCAGCGAGGGGGAGTCCCCCACCCACCGGTCGAACCAGAACAAAGTCGAGGAACCAGATCCTACCGAGATGGAGGTACCAATCCGGAGGATAGGCAGGAGCTGGATAACCGCCTGCCAAAACTGGGAGCCACGGGTGCGCTGGCAGAAGGCAAGAGGCTGACCGCGGAGGTATTTATTTCTGATGATGGTTAACCAGAACGATGAACATTTTTAGTTAACCCATATTGTATATTTTTCTCTCTCTTTAAAACCCATTAGGGTCGTGCATTTTTCTTGTTGTATAACACCATCCATTTGAGGATCCATTTTTGTTCTGAGCGTCCTCCATTTTCTTGTTCTATACCCAGGAGGAAGGCACATTATAAAGATTCAACTATTTTAGGATCTACTACACATTTTATGCAAGAGCTAGGACGAGATGATGTGACACGCCGGATGAAAATCGAACATATCTGCTAATTTCTAGGAGATATAAATTATTGTTCTTTGAGATATTTTTGTTTGGCATATAAATTTGTATTTGGCTATAATGTTCTATGATGCATATTAGCTTTTGTTTTGGATAAATGTATTGAAGTTCTTCCAAAAAAGAATGCAAATATCTGTTGAAGTACTTCGGAGTATTGATCATAGATATTTTAGGTTTCAGAAATTTATG
This sequence comes from Aegilops longissima, assembly GCA_021605205.1. Classification (NCBI taxonomy): domain Eukaryota; kingdom Viridiplantae; phylum Streptophyta; class Magnoliopsida; order Poales; family Poaceae; genus Aegilops; species Aegilops longissima. Next base: position 168,441,487 of record CM038678.1, read on the forward strand.
TATGGCAAATATTAATTTCGATCAAGATAATATATCTCCTGTGATGCCTTTTTGCTCCAACTGTTGTTTGTAACAATGGTGTTTAGCTAGACCGTATATGTCCAAACAGCTTCCTGTGAGGTAATGAAATTAGAGCCTAAGAGGAATTGAGAGGATTCATCCCTAGGGGATTGGGTCACAAGCAGGGATCAACCTAATCCCCTAGTGGAATAGTTCCACTTGGGGATTAGTTCCCCTACAACCAAACAAGGCCTTAGTGATTTCCCCCTTCACTCAGAATTCACAGGGATAGATAGGTCTGATTCGTGCGGGCACAAGGATAGGTAAGTCTGAGTACTGCGGTAGATTTTTTAGCTGGCCGCATGATGTTATTGCAACATGGTTTACTGAATTTTGTAGGACTTTACACTGAAATCTCTGACATGATTTACTGAATTTTGTAGGGAAGGACATTGATGAAGAAGCTTATTGATGATAACCTGAGGCTGCAGAAGATGATCATTGATAAGGACAAGGAGATCGGTTTTGTTATGACCGGGCAGACTTATGCCCGTAGGAGGCCAACTGGGCAGGTTTAGTTAGGGGCTTAGCCCGCAAGTTATCTATTTTATTTTTCATCGTGGTTATATATACTAGTTGTAAGACTCTCTGACAATTAAGCAATAAGAATAAATCTATTGCCCGGCTCCCAGAGGAGCCGGATCCTAACCCTAGCTGCCTCCTGCTCCTTTGTAACATCCCAAATTTCCCATTTGGAATGTTTTACAATTATAGCTAAGCATCTATGCATATTGTTTGAAATTGAGTGGCATTTGAAGTTTCAGAAGATTTTGAGTTGATGGAATTTGAATTTGAATTGGCAATTGAAATTTATTTCAAATCAATGCCCGACAAATACTTGAGAAAAGTATGAGAGGAGTAAACATGACACTCCAAATATGTCGAAGAAAACTTTGCCAAAAAAATTTGAATTCAAATCTGATTTTATTTGGGATTTATAGAAAATGTTTTTTTAAGTTTGAGTTTTGCCTCGAAAATTGTTCAAATTGTAGGAATATTCCCTGATCATTTTGATATATATATGTCCTATATAAAATATATATATTAAAAATATATATATATATATATATTTAATATATTTTTCTCTCTCTAATTCAAAAAAGGAAAAGAAACCTCAGCGCCACCAGCTAACTGCCCAGCCCAGCCGAGGCAGCCCATCAGCGCAATTTCCCACGGGGGCAGCGCAGCCCACAGTAGCCCAGCCCACCAATGGGCCGAGCCGACCCGCCGAACTCCCTCCCTCGGTCGCCTCAATCAATCGACCTCCCTCTCTCTCACCGACACCCCGACCCCACCCTGCCTTCTTCCTTGCCCAAGCCAAACCCGCGCGCCGCCGTCGCCGGATCCTCAAGATCCCGGATCGCCTCCCCGATTCGCCCTCCTCCAAGCCGGTCCCCCTATATATACCGACCCCTCGACCTGCTCCCCACTTCCCTCGCTCGACCCTCTCCCTCGCAGAATCGTCACGGAGCCCGCCAGCCACCGCGCCATTGCCACTATCCCGCCATCCCCGACCCCCGAGCTCCCCGACTCCACCATCGACTCTCCTCCGCCAAGACTCCACCGAGGCCTCCCGCCTTCCACAACCACCGAGCCACCGCGCCATCGTCGCCCGAGCCGCCGTCGACCGTCGCCGTCGTCTCCACCACGGTGAGTCGCCGGAGATGCCCCCACCGTTAGATCTAAAATCTACGCGCTAGATTAGATCACCCGAAGCGGTAGGTTTTAGTTTAAAAAACCCAGTTTAGTTCCGGTTTTATTTAGGTTTAGTTGGACCGGCCCGACTCGGTTTGTTTTCTGTTAACCGCGGGCACGTTTTAGTTATTTAACGCCTGAGCGTTAGATAGGCCCAGTTTTCTTTTAGTTATTTTTTTCGTTTATGTTTTTAACTGAATAGTTTCAGTTTTGTAAAATCCATATCTTTTAATCTACTTAATATTTTTAATTAATTTTTTTTTGTTAGTTTACAAATTTGTTGTAGTTTCTGTAGAAAATATGTTTAGTCATGTTAAAATTATTAGAAATTGTTTTATTTTAGATTTAGACAGATTAGTAATTCTGCTATAAAATGAGTTAGAATTATTTTATTTTAGTGATTCTTTTTGTCACTACTTTGTTTTGACCTTGCCTAACCGTAGGAAATTATTTGGGTATTTTAGATTTAATATAAAAAATAGTTTTAATCAAAATCATGTGTTTCTTATTTATTTAACTAGCTACTGTTTTCCTATTGTTTTAATTAGCAAATAATTTTATTTTTCCTATGTGATAGTTTATCTTAGGTTAGTTTCCGTAACTTTAGAACAGGAACTTTTATTTTCAATAAATAAAATTTTTATTTTATTTGTTCTTGCTAGGACTGTTATAGGCATAATAGGAGTTCTATAATAGCTTTTGATGTGATTCTTTTTGCTTCTAGTTGCATGATGTTTTCTCTTCTGTTAGTTAGCAAAAACCCATGCTTAGGTTCTGTTAAGAAAAATTTGGTTGTGTAAAACTTTTTCTTAGTGGTTGTTTGATGTGGTGAAAACATTGGCTTGGATTTCTTCGAGTTTCCCTTGGGTTTTGGTTCAATTGTTTTATGTGTTATGTTAGTATGCTGTTATGTTAAGTGATTGTAAGCTCTTATGCTTATATGATTGTTTTTTGCTTCGGTAGAATTTCCGGAGTGCGAAGCTTGCTATCACGAGTCCCTAGCTTTCGAAGATCGTCAGCAAGGCAAGTCATTTGACCATGTTTACTTTTACAATACCTATGATTTTATTGCATTAGAATTTATACCTCCCACCATGCATGCAGAGGAGAATTTTAAGTTATGTTCTTGAGTAGTATCATGTGGTAGGATGAAACTAATTCCCTTGTTACCATGGCCCGGACGAAGTAGTTTATTTTGCTATGCTCAGAGACGGGTTGGTTGAGTGAATCATAAGGAGATGTGAGAGTCAAGATGATGACAACCCCATGACTTCAAGCTCAAGATGGACTTCAAAATTCACTCATCGGGTGGAGGGCGGTTGACGGCACCCGAGAAAACCAGCGGTTGGCGGGATGCATGGAGAAGCGCCATGACATCTTATGGAAAGCTTCACCCAGCCACTTAAGAGACGGATGGATACCCCATTGACCGGAAGCTTACCTGCAGCCGCAAGCCATTATGGGCTCGCTTGGTCAACCTTAGGTGTGACTCGCCGACGGTGCTACGAGATGTAGAAGAATGGTAGGATTGATGGGTACCGGCAAGGGCTGAGGAACTCTTGGAAGACCCTGTTGCTCGTCCGCCTTCAAACACCATGAAGTGCTAAGACTTAAAGGAGGGAATGAATCTTGCGGGTAAACCGCGCAAACCTCTCGCAGAGTGAAGATCTAATCGTTAGTCGTGTCCCCGTTCACGGACAATTTGAGCCTCGAACTTGGAGTATTTCGGATATCTCAACACCAAACTTAATAAATTAATTGAGGGGGTTATTTAATAATTGGGAATGAGACATTGGTTGGCGGAACCATCTCAATAACTACCAACATTTTGTAGTATTTGCAAACAAATCCATTGTTGTAGGATAAAACTGGCTTTTTCGCAAAACAATGAAACTTAGAGCCCCACAGCCAAATTGCATATAGTGTTAGTAATTATTATTGTTGTTCTCTCTATGACTTGCCGGCATATTCAAAATGCTGACCTACACGGCTGCAACGTCTTATGTTGCAGAGGAGTATTCCGATCAGGAGTGAGGCTACGTTCCAAGCTTGGCGATTGCCCTATGGAGTCGGATGGACTCGCTATTTCTTCTACGCCCGCAGCTTTATTTAGTTTATTTTCATGAGTTACCTTCGCCGAATTTATTCTATTGTAATAAAGACTCGATATGAGAATCGTAATAAATTCAGGTGTTATTGAACTTTGATTATTTCATCAATGTCTTGTGTGTGCAAAGATGATCTTGGGATGGTACAGCTACACGTAGACTTGACCGATTTTGGGTCGGGTCGCCACAGAGATGGTATCGAGAGCACACGACCGTAGGACGAACCCCTAGGATCGGAAAGCCATAGGAAGAGACTATTTATTTTATGTCCTTATCATTCCGTAATTCTCCCTGCTCATTTCTCGACTTCTCTCCGATTTTCAACATTCTAGATGGCCGAAGTTCACCCCAGCTTTTGCTACCGAGTTTTGCCACCAGATGAGACGATGCCTCTCGGCAAGAAGCTGGTTCAGATCGTGAAGAAGTGAAGATTGCTCGCCGTCGATCACCGGAAGCCTACCAATGCACTTCCGACGGATACCCGCCATGATTGAGGTGCACATTCCGTGGAGGACCTTCGAGGACATTCAGAGCCCATTGACTTTGAGTTTACCGATTTCAATTGATCCTCGGAAGAGACATGGCGATTTATCGCACTTGGACATCTCCGAGAAGAGTACAGGCCGAGCTCGACCCATCGATCTCGCCATGATTTCTCACAGAGCTAGGAATGGAGATATCATCCGCACTCAGAGGACGACTCCATTCTCTCATATGTCCAAGACTTGGAGTGTCTCCTCAGAAACGGGAGATCCGCATCGCCAGAACTCAAGGTACACAGGAGGCTATTGTTCCGTGAACTGAAATCGAGGAGAAAGCACATGCGCATTTCCTCGACCATGAAGAAGAAATCAAGGATTTCATGGAGAGAGTCGACAAGTGAAGATGGATGTTGCCGCATTAGAGGAGAAGATGGACTTGGGAGAAGACCTTTTTCCGAGTGGAGATGACGGACCCCTCGTGAGCAATGACCAGGATTATGAAGAAAGCTCCACTGAAGAAAGCCGCAAGAGGAGGCGCCGCATCAGAGGACGCCACACCAGAGGACGCCGCACCAGAGGATGCAAGGATAATTGATGAAGACATTTAGTCGACCGCCATGTTATTTTATTTTTCCATCGATCAGTTAGGCCGTTATTTTTGATTAGTCGTGAGAATTTGTAATCCGAGATTAAACCATGTTTGAGTGGATTGAATAAATGATTGGTGTGATTATGATTGTGCATTCATTTGGGTAGTGATATTTTCTCATTAGACCCTTGTTCTATTCTAATTTTCTCATCCACTCCAAAACACCAGATGCCTCCGAGACGTGACCCGGTCTCAACTTTCCACGGAGCTCACCCACTGATCCAAAGCAGCAGAATGCCCTTATGCGATGCTCATCCGTAACCGTAAAAACAACAACAACAACAATCCACCGCCACCACCCCCGCTGACAACTTGACCCGCTTCCTAAGGCTGAATCCGCCAGTTGTTCTCTAGCAGACCGAGCCGATTGTGGCGGCGATTGGCTCCGCAAGGTCGGAAGGAGTTAGCCACGCTGGATGCACAGATGCGAAAAGGTGCGCTTTGCCGACATCGCCTTGATGGACCTGCAGCCTCTTGGTGGGAGAACTACACCGCCACTTATCCCATCGCCACCATCATGTGGGATCAGTTCCAAGAAGCTTTTCGCACCGCCATGTCTCACCGGAGCCATGAGTCCAAGAAGCGTGAGTTCCGCAACTTACGCCAGGGAACCGCATTGTGGGGCAAGACGTGGATGAGTTCAGCAAGTTAGCTCGCTATGCCCCGGATGATGTGGCCACGATGCCGCAGCAGGAAAAGTTTCTCGAGGGACTCAATGACGAGCTGGGAATGCAGCTTATGGTGGCTACTTCAACAACTACCGTGAGCTGGTAGACAAGGCCACCATACTTGAAGGCAAGCAACAGCAGATTGATAGCGCAAGCGGAAGTATGGCTGGGAAGTACAACTCGAGCTCAGCAGAAGCCCGTTATGCCCCATACTGGAGGGCATACCCATCACACCCATGGAGGACATAATCATGGAGGACATAACCATGGAGGAAATGGGAACAACCGCAACCCCGACAACAAGTCGTGCAATGGAAACGGCAATGGCAACCAAGATCGCCCCGCCCGGTTCAAGAACTCGAGTCACATCACCTGCTTCAAGTGCCGTAAAACAGGCACTATGCCACCGACGCCCAGAGGCCAAGCAGAGGAATGGAAACGGCAATGGAAGCTCAGCAAAGAAGCCCAACCCTTTTCCTCGTGCTCAGTGAACCACATTGACGTGGAGGACGCCTATGATCAGCCGCATAATCGTAGTTGGTAAGTTTTATTAAATTCGCATCCAAGATTGGTACTCTTTGATTCGTGCAACGATTCATTCATATCAAGGGTAGTTGTGGAAAGGTACGGTTGCCCACTAGAACCCTTAGAAGCCCTCTTCACGCCGGGCCCGCAGAGGAGAAATGATGGCAGGCTTAGGCTGTCATGCAACCCTTAACATCGGAAATCATAAATTTCCGCAGACTCATAGTATTGGAAACCTGCACCTTGGATATGATCCTAGGCATGGATTGGTTGACAAAGTTTGAAGGAAACATAGATCGTGCTCAGAAGTCGATTCTCGCCACCACCCCGGAGCGTAAGAGGATCAAGTATGTATCCGCACGTATCCCGATGAAGAATCAGTATTTCTCACGGAGTTGTTCAGAGGAAGTGCCAGAGTGCAAGATTTTCCGATGTGTTTCCTGAGGAATTACCGGAATGCCACCGACGAGACATTGAATTTCTGATTGAGTTATTGCCCGCACAACCCCAATATCCAAGAGACCCTATCGGATGCCCCGAACGATTTGAAAGAGATCAAGAATCAAATTAATGAGCTATTGGAGAAGGGATATATTCGCCAAGCTCGTCACCTTGGGGAGCCCCATTTTTGGTGGAGAAGAAGGATGGAACCCCGAGAATGGTTAGGATTATCGCTCGTTGAACGACGTGACCATCAAGAACAAGTACCTCTCGCCGATGATTAATGATCTATTTGATTAGCTAGTTGGAGCCAAGGTATTCTCCAAGATCGATCTTCGATCGTGGTATCATCGATTGAAGATCCGTGAAAAGGATATACCTAAAACAGCATTCACCACTGTGTATGGTTTATATTAGTATACCGTCATGTCATTCGGATTGACTAATGCCCCGCATACTTCATGAATTTGATGAACAAGGTATTTATGGAATATCCGGACAAGTTTGTCGTGGTGTTCATCGATGATATACTGATTTTCCAAGAGCGAGGAAGAGCATAAGGAACATAAAGGCCTAGTTCGAGAAACTCCGAGAACATCGTTGTATGCCAAGTTCAAGAATGTGAATTTTGGCTGAAGGAAGTCGGATTCTCTGACATGTTATTTCAGAGACGGAATAGCAGTTGACCCCGCCAAGGTTGTATCACCACCGACAAGGGCCGCCCACCTCACCAAGGAGATCCGCAGTTTTCTCGGACTCGCAGGATATTATCGGAGGTTTATTGAGAATTTCGAAGATTGCCAAGCCCATGACCGAGCTGTTGAAGAAGGACGCCAAGTACATTTGGACCGAGGATTGTGAAGCCGTTTGTGAATTGAAGAAACGCTTGGTTACAGCCCCAAGATTGATTTTGCGGACATACACAAGGATTACCAGTATATTAGACGCTTCTCGTCGTGGACTCGGAGGAGTACTCATGCAGAAGGAAAAGTTGTAGCTTATACCTCCGCATAGCCACGACCTCATGAGATGAATTACGCCACACATGATTTGGAGTTAGCAGCAGAGTGCATGCACTCAAGACCTGAGACATTTTCTTATCGGAAACCGCTGTGATGTTTACACGGATCATAAGAGCTTGAAGTATATTTTCACGCAGAAGAGTTGAACCTCCGCAGAGGAGATGGCTAGAGTTAATCAAGGACTATGACATGAAATTGCATTACCACCCGTGAAAGGCTAATGTTGTAGCAGATGCTTTGAGCCGTAAGAGTTATGTAAATACTCTTATAGCGGAAGATTACCCAGAGTTAGTCGATGACCTCGAGATCTTCGATGGAGATAGTTCCGAGAGGATATGTTGCAACTCGAAGTTCAGTCCACTTTGGCCGAAAGAATTCGTGAAGCCCGTAAGTCGGACAAGGAAATTGATGAGATAAAGAAAAGGATGAATGAAGGAAAAGCTAAAGGGTTTCGTAAGGATGAATACGGAGCTATATGGTTCGAGGATCGATTTATGTACCCAATGATCCCGAACTCAGAAGCTAATTCTTCAGAGGCTCATGATTCACCGTACTCGATTCACCCCTGTAACACCAAGATGTATCCGATTTGAAGGAAAGTTTCGTGGATAGGTATGAAGAAGGATATTGCCGAGCACGTAGCAAGATGCGATGTTTGCCAACGAGTAAAGGCGAACATCGGTTGCCAGGTTACTTCAACCTTTGCCGATTCCCGAGTGGAAATGGGAAAACTTGGAATGGATTTTATCACAGGATTACCCAGACCCGCTCAGTTATGATTCCATCCGGTAGTGGTTGATCGATTGACCAAGGTAGCTCATTTCATTCCCGTGAATACTACCTATACCAGCGCTTAAGTTAGCCAAGATATACATGACCAGGATCGATGTCCGCATGGAGTTCCGAGGAGTATCGTGTCGATAGAGGAACACAATTTACCTCAAAGTTTTGGAATCAGTTGCATGAAACTTTGGGTACAAGGCTGGAGTTCAAGACAGCTTTTCATCCGCAGCATGATGGACAGACCGAGAGAGTCAACCAGATCCCGGAGGACATGTTGAGAGCTTGTGCGCTAGACTATGGGTCTAGCTGGGATGATAATTTGCCATACGCGAATTCTCGTACAATAACAAGCTTATCGCACCATCAAGATGGCCCCTTCAAGCTCTATATGGAAGGAGGTGCGAACACCATTGTTGTGGGATGTGTGGGAGATCGAAAACTTTTCGTCCCGATCTTATCGAGATTCCAAGAGAAAGTCAAGCTGATTCAAGATAGGCTCAAGGTAGCTCATCGAGGCGTAAGAGTTATGCCGACAAGAACGCGAAGGAAGTAACTTACGAAGCGGGAGACCGGCATATTCTTGTGTCTCACTTCGTGGAATCAAGAGGTTTGGTGTTAAAGGAAAGTTAGCACCCGGTTCATTGGCCCCTACAAAATCCTCGAACGTCGTGGAGAAGTTGCTTACAAGTTGGAATTGCGGAAGGATTGTCCGGGTTCATGATGTCTTCCATGTTTCTCACCAAGAAATGCCATGCCGAGATGGCCGATATTCCGCTGAGAGACACAAAGGCCCCTAGAGGCCATACAGCTGACAAAGGATCGACCTATGAGGAGAAACCCGTCCGAATTCTCAAATCTGCGTAACAGAGTCACCCGCAAAGAAGATCATCAAGTTCTGCAAGGTGCTATGGAGTCATCATTCTCGTGGAGGAAGCCACCGGGAGCGAGAAGAAGACCTCCGCCGAGACCACCCGCACCTATTTGTTAGTTAACCCAATCTCGAGGGCTAGATTCATCTTAAGGTGGTAGGTTTGTAACATCCCAAATTTCCCATTTGGAATGTTTTACAATTATAGCTAAGCATCTATGCATATTGTTTGAAATTGAGTGGCATTTGAAGTTTCAGAAGATTTTGAGTTGATGGAATTTGAATTTGAATTGGCAATTGAAATTTATTTCAAATCAATGCCTGACAAATACTTGAGAAAAAGTATGAGAGGAGTAAACATGACACTCCAAATATGTCAGAAGAAAACTTTGCCAAAAAAAATTTGAATTCAAATCTGATTTTATTTGGGATTTATAGAAAATGTTTTTTTTAAGTTTGAGTTTTGCCCCTGGAAAATTGTTCAAATTGTAGGGAATATTCCCCTGATCATTTTGATATATATATGTCCTATATAAAAATATATATTAAATATATATATATATATTTAATATATTTTCTCTCTCTAATTCAAAAAAGGAAAAGAAACCTCAGCGCCAGCCAGCTAACTGCCCACCGGCCGCCGAGGCAGCCCATCAGCGCAATTTCACCACGGCCAGCAGCCATTTCAGTGGCCGAGCCGACCCGCCGAACTCCTCCCCTCGGTCGCTCAATCAATCGACCTCCTCTCTCACCGACACCCCGACCCCACCCTGCCTTCTTCCTCGCCAAGCCAAACATGCGCCGCTGCCGTCGCCGGATCCCAAGATCCCGGATCGCCCCCGATTCGCCTCCTCCAAGCCGTCCCCTATATATACCGACCCTCGACCTGTTCCCCACTTCCCCCTTGCCCGACCCTCTCCTCGCGCAATCGTCACGGAGTTCGACGCACCACCGCGCCATTGCCATCGTCTCCGCCATCCCGACCCCCGAGCTCCCCGACTCCACCATCGACTCCCTCGCTCCGCCAAGACTCACGGAGGCCTCCGCCGCCTTCCCGACCACCGAGCCACCGCGCCATCGCCGCCGAGCCGCCGCCGACCGTCGCTGCTGCCTCCACCACGGTGAGTCGCCGAGATGCCCCACCGTTAGATCTAAAATCTACGCTAGATTAGATCACCCAAGCGGTAGGTTTTAGTTTAAAAACCCGTTTAGTTCCGGTTTTATTTAGGTTTAGTTGGACCGCCCGACTCGGTTTGTTTTCTCGTTAATCATGGGCACGCTTTTAGTTATTTAACGCCTCGAAATGCTAGATAGGCCCATTTTCTTTTAGTTATTTTTTTCGTTTCGTTTTTAATGTAATAGTTTCAGTTTTGTAAAATCCATATCTTTTAATCTACTTAATATTTTTAATTGATTCTTTTATATTAGTTTACAAATTTGTTGTAGTTTCTGTAGAAAATATGTTTAGTCATGTTAAAATTATTAGAAATTGTTTTATTTTAGATTTAGACAGATTAGTAATTCTGCTATAAAATGAGTTAGAATTATTTTATTTTAGTGATTCTTTTATCACTACTTTGTTTTGACCTTGCCTAACCGTAGGAAATTATTTGGGTATTTTAGATTTAATAAAAAATAGTTTTAATCAAAATCATGTGTTTCTTATTTATTTAACTAGCTACTGTTTTCCTATTGTTTTAATTAGCAAATAATTTTATTTTTCCTATGTGATAGTTTATCTTAGGTTAGTTTCGTAACTTTAGAACAGGAACTTTTATTTTCAATAAATAAAATTTTTATTTTATTTGTTCTTGCTAGGACTGTTATAGGCATAATAGGAGTTCTATAATAGCTTTTGATGTGATTCTTTTGCTCCTAGTTGCATGATGTTTTCTCTTCGTTAGTTAGCAAAACCCATGCTTAGGTTCTGTTAAGAAAATTTGGTTGTGTAAAACTTTTCTTAGTGGTTGTTTGATGTGGTGAAAACATTGGCTTGGATTTCTTCGAGTTTCCCTTGGGTTTTGGTTTAATTGTTTTATGTGTTATGTTAGTATGTTGTTATGTTAAGTGACTGTAAGCTCTTATGCTTATATGATTGTTGTTTGCTTCGGTAGAATTTTCGGAGTGCGAAGCTTGCTATCACGAGTCCCTAGCTTTCGAAGATCGTCAGCAAGGCAAGTCATTTGACCATGTTTACTTTTACAATACCTATGATTTTATTGCATTAGAATTTATAACTCCCCACCATGCATGCAGTAGGAGAATTTTAAGTTATGTTCTTGAGTAGTATCATGTGGTAGGATGAAACCAATTCTCCTTGTTACCATGGCCCAGGACGAAGTAGTTTATTTTGCTATGCTCAGAGACGGGTTGGTTGAGTGAATCATAAGGGAGATGTGAGAGTCAAGATGATGACAACCCCATGACTTCAAGCTCAAGATGGACTTCAAAATTCACCATGGGTGGAGGATTTGTTGACGGGCACCTGGAGAAAACCAGCGGTTGGCGGGATGCACGGAGAAGCGCCATGACATCTTGCGGAAAGCTTCACCCAGCCACGAAGAGACGGATGGATACCCCATTGACCGAAGCTTACTGTGCAGCCGCAAGCCATTATGGGCTCGCTTGGTCAACCTTAGGTGTGACTCGGTCGGACGGTGCTACGAGATGTAGAAGAACGGTAGGATTGGATGGGTACCGCAGTGGCCTGAGGAACTCTTCAGAAGACCCTGTTTGCTCGTCCGCCTTCAAACACCATGAAGTGCTAAGACTTAAAGGAGGGAACGAATCTTGCGGGTAAAGTGCGCAAACCTCTGCAGAGTGAAGATCTAATCGGTTAGCCGTGTCCCCGGTTACGGACAATTTGAGCCTCTGGAACTTGGAGTATTTCGGATATCTCAAACCAAACTTAACAAATTAATTGAGGGGGTTATTTAATAATTGGGAATGAGACATTGGTTGGCGGAACCATCTCAATAACTACCAACATTTTGTAGTATTTGCAAACAAATCCATTGTTGTAGGATAAAACTGGCTTTTTCGCAAAACAATGAAACTTAGAGCCCCACAGCCAAATTGCATATAGTGTTAGTAATTATTATTGTTGTTCTCTCTATGACTTGCCGGCATATTCAAAATGCTGACCTACACGGCTGCAACGTCTTATGTTGCAGAGGAGTATTCCGATCAGGAGTGAGGCTACGTTCCACGCTTCGCGATTGCCCTATGGAGTCGGATGGACTCGCTATTTCTTCTACGCTTCCGCAACTTTATTTAGTTTATTTCTCATGAGTTGGCCTTCGGCCGAATTTATTCTATTGTAATAAGACTCGATATGAGAATCGTGTAATAAATTCAGGTGTGATTGAACTTTGATTATTTCATCAATGTACTGTGTGTGCCAGCATGATCTTGGGATGGTACAGCTACACAGAGACTTGACCGATTTTGGGTCGGGTCGCTACATCCTTGCACCGCCGCCTCCTCCCTTGCGCACGCCGGCGCCTTGCCGACGGCGACCGCGAACTTCGCCACGTCCAGCATCCTCCTTCCCCTACAACCTACGCCCTAGACCTGGTAGGGTCCTAGCTCCTACCAATTTGGTATCAGGTAGCTTGGGTCCGATCATGTCTGCTCCACCACCCACCCCACCGCTGCCCACCTCGCCGTTGTCCACCACCTCCGCCTCACCATCCCTCTCCATTGTGCCGCTCGACCTCTCCATCGCACCGCTGGCGCTTCCCACCACGCCGCTCGGCTCCACCGCGGGGGCCTCCACCAGCCAGTCGCCGCCTTCACCGCGCCGGCTGCCGCCGTCTACTCCTCGGCGGAGATCACCGGGGTCCTTAATGATCTCGTCACCGCCGTCCAGGGCATAAGGCTCTACCTGGCCGAGCCCTACGGACAGCCGCCGCCCTTGCCTCCGGCCGCCACGACCGGTCCGCCGCCGTGCCCTGGTACTCGGCACCCGCGGCGCCGATCGGGCCTCTACACCACCACTGGCCCCTTCAGCCACCGCCAGCCGTCGCGCCTCAATGGCCACCATGGCCGGCCCCAGCCCTCGCTCCCCCACCACGCCACCCGGGTCCGGGCAGCCTTAGCTGCCGGCCCCACCGTCGTGTCCCCAATGGCCGCATGGCCGCCCGCCCCGCCACGCGCCCCACGCCACCCGGTCCGCGGCCGCGCAGCCGCAGCTGCCGCCCCGCCGCCGCCAAAGACGGGCTCGGGTCCACCCCGCAGGAGGCGCACCAATCCAGCAGTGCGCTTTCCGCCGTCGCCGTCCCCAATACCGGCCTGGCTGACCGGATCATCGCCGCCACCCGTCTACACGTCGGCTGGAGACCCGCCGGCGCCCATTCTGCAGTACGGCGACCCCTCTGGCTCCGCTGGGCACTACATGGACCACGCCCATACTGACCGGGCGCCCTAGTCCTTGCTGCTCCGCACCATCGAGCTAGGTGGCCACGGTGCTCCGTCCCAGACACCGCCGCGGTTTGCCAAACTTGACTTCGCCACTTATGATGGCACGAAGGATCCCCTCAACTGGCTCAACCAGTGCGAGCAGTTCTTTCATGGGCAGCGCACCCTCGCGTCGGAGCATACCGGGCTCGCCTCTTACCACCTCCGCGGCGCGGCACAGACCTGGTATTACTCCCTCGAGCAGGACGAGGGCAGCATGCCCCCTTGGGAGCGATTTCGCGAGCTCTGCCTCCTTCGTTTTGGGCCACCGATCCGCGGGAGCCGCCTGGCAGAGCTAGGCCGCCTTCCCTTCACCTCACGGTACATGACTTTGCCGACCGTTTTCAGGCCCTGGTGTGCCACGTGTAGGGTATGACGGCGCAGCAGCGAGCCGACCTCTTCGTCGGCAGACTTCCGGATCACATCCGCGTGGACGTGGAGCTGCGGGGACCCCAGGATCTCCAGACAGCCATGTAATACGCACGTGCCTTCGAGTGTTGCACCCAGGCCATGCAGCAGGCAGCCCCTTGCACCGCGTCGGCCACCCCCGGCCGCTCCGGTGACCACCACCCCGGACGCGACGCGGCCCTTCCGTCGTCTCTCTCAGGTGGAACAGCTGGAGCATCGGCGTCAGGGGCTTTGCATTAACTGCGATGAGCCCTACGCGCCGGGTCATGTCTGCCCGCGCCTCTTCTACTTGGAGACGGCCGAATACCTTGAGGAGGACGCCTCGGCCGGTGGACTCAACGCGCTACCGGCCCCAGCGGCTGCCGAGGCCGCACCCGTGGTCGCCCCGGCGACGGCACTCATGGTCTTGCTCCATGCGCTTGCCGGCATCCGTTATGAGCGGACCATGCTCTTGCCAGTGATGATACATGGCGAGCGCCTGGTGGCCCTTCTAGATACGGGCTCCAAACATAACTTCCTGCCCGAGGCTACCATGCGCCGCTTAGCGCTTTAGCCGACGGACGGGGAGCAACTTCGGGTCACGGTGGCCAACGGCAATCGTCTCTGGTGTCATGGGCTCGCGCAAAACGTGTCCATCACCATCGGCACCGAGCACTTCACCATCACGTGCGCAGGCATCGACTTGGGCTGCTTCGACTTCATCCTTGGTGTTGACTTCCTGCGGACCCTCGGTCCCATCCTTTGGGACTTCGATGCCCTGGCGATGACCTTCTGGCGTCGCGGCCGCCGCATCCGGTGGGAGGGTGTTGGAGGCGCCTCACTGGCGACGCCACGGCTTCAGCTAGCGGCCACCACTTCCGAGGAGGAGCACCCACTATTGGATCACCTCCTGCAGCAGCACCGCGACCTCTTCGACAAGCCGCGGGGCCTTCCGCCCGCCCGGGTGTACGATCACCGGATCCTTTTCCTGCCGGGCTCGGCGCCGGTGGCGGTCCGTCCATACCGCTATCCGCAGCTGCAGAAGGACGAGCTGTAGCGCCAGTGTGCACTCATGCTCGCCGCGGGCATCATCCGAATCTCCACATCGCCGTTCTCCACGCCGGTCCTCCTCGTCCGCAAGTCAGACGGCATGTGGTGCTTCTGCATCGACTACCGCACCCTTAATGCCCTGACACTTAAGGACAAGTTTCCTATCCCGATGGTCGATGAGCTTCTGGATGAGCTACATGGGGCGCACTTCTTCACCAAACTCGATCTACGGTCGGGTTACCACCAGGTGCGCATGCACCCGGATGATATCACTAAGACGGCGTTTCGGACTCATCACGACCACTTCGAGTTCTTAGTCATGCCGTTCGGTCTCTCCAATGCACCGGTGACTTTTCAGGCTCTGATGAACGACGTCCTCCGCCCCTACTTGCGTCGGTTTGTGCTCATTTTCTTTGATGATATTATTATCTACGCTACCATGGGCGGAGCACCTTCAAAGACGTCGCCATCGTTTTCAACGAGCTTCGAGCGCATCATCTTCATCTTAAGCGCTCGAAGTGCTCGTTCGGGACGCCTTCCGTCGCCTAACTCGGCCACGTCATCTCGACCGAGGGGGTGGCCATGGACGCCGAAAAGGTGGCGGCCGTCGCCGCCTGGCCGACCCCGCATTCACCGCGGGCTCTTCGCGGATTTCTGGGCCTCGCGGGGTACTACAGGAAATATATCCGGGAGTTCGGCCTCATCGCGTCTCCACTCACGCGCCTGCTCCATCGCGACGCCTTTTCCTGGCATGAGGAGGCGCCCGTGACGTTCGAGGCCCTCAAGGGGGCCCTCACGACAGGCCCCGTCCTTCAGATGTCGGACTTCAATCGGCCGTTCATCGTGGATTGCGACGCTTCCGGTGCAGGATTCGGCGCTGTCCTTCATCAGGGCGATGGACCCCTCGCCTTCTTCAGCAGGCCCTTCGCCGCGCGCCATCTTAAGCTCGCGGCTTATGAGCGAGAGCTCATTGGATTGGTGCAGGCGCTGCGCCATTGGCAGCCCTATCTGTGGGGTCGGTCTTTCCGAATTCGCACAGACCACTACAGCCTCAAGTTCTTGTTGGACCAGAGGCTCTCGACCGTGCCGCAGCACCAGTGGATCAGCAAGCTCTTTGGCTTCGATTTCACCATCGAGTATCGGCCGGGCCGCCTTAACACCGTGGCCGACGCCCTGTCTCGCCGCGACGCCGACCATGACGCCACCGGCTGCGACTCCGAGGGGCAATGCTCTACATCCGCTCGGGGCCGACTTTCGCTCTCTTCACCGACATCCGCCGGGCGACAGCGGCCGCGCCAGACGCCCTCCTCCTTCAGTAGCAGCTGGCTGCAGGTGAGCCGGAGGAGCCATGGCGCCTTGCCAACGGGTTTCTCCTTCATGGGCGCCGGGTCTTCGTGCCGGCGCACGATGATCTCCATCACCAGGTGCTGTTGTTGGCCCACTCGGCGGGCCATGAGGGTGTGCAAAAAACCCTCCATCGTCTCCGCGCCGACTTCTACATCCCGGGTGATCAGGCCCTGGTCCGCGATTGGGTCCAGTCTTGTGTGACGTGCCAGCGTAACAAGATGGAGACACTCCGGCCGGCTGGTCTGCTCCAGCCCTTGGAGATGTCGTCTCAGGTCTGGGTGGATATCTCCATGGACTTCATCGAGGGCCTCCCCAAGGTGGGCAGCAAATCGGTCATTCTTACGGTGGTCGACCGCTTCTCCAAGTATGCTCACTTCATCGTGCTCGGTCATCCCTACACTGCTGCATCTGTGGCCCCTGCCTTCTTCGACGGTATCGTCCGCCTCCACGGGCTTCCCTCTTCGATCGTCAGCGATCGGGACCCGGTGTTCACCGGCCATGTCTGGCGCGATCTCTTCCGGTTGGCGGGCGTGAAGCTCCGCCTGAGCACGGCCTTCCATCCTCAGACGGATGGCCAGTCTGAGGTTGTCAACAAGGTGATTGCCATGTATTTGCGTTGTGTCATAGGTGATCGTCCTCGCGCTTGGGTGGATTGGCTCTCGTGGGCGGAGTACTACTACAACACCTCCTATTACTCCGCCCTACGCGCCATCGTTTGAGGTGGTCTACGGCCGGCCGCCCCCGCCCATACTGCCGGTTGATCCGGCGACGGCTCAGACGGAGGTGGCCGGTGATCTTATGCGGCGCCGTGACGAGATGCTGGCCGAGGTCCGGCAACGCCTCCTTCAGGCCCAACAGTTGGCCAAGCACTACGACGACGACCACCATCGCGAGGCGGAGTTCACGGTGGGTGATTGGGTTTGGCTGCGTCTCCTTCATCGCTCTACGTAGTTACTGGACCCACGCGCGAAGCGCAAGCTGGGTCCTCGCTACGCCGGGCCATTTGCTATCTTGGAGCGCATCGGGAAGGTGGCCTACCGTCTTCAGCTTCTGGCCGGTGCCCGCATCCACGACGTCCTCCATGTGGGGCTGCTGAAGCCCTTCCGTGGGGAGCCACCTGCGGCCCCTCCAGCGCTTCCTCCGACCTCCGACGGGCGCCTCCTTCCGGGACCGGAGAAGGTGTTGAAGACCCAGCTACGTCGCGGAGTGTGGTATGTGTTGATTCAGTGGGCTGGACTTCCAGAGGAGGACGCTACTTGGGAGCAGCGCGACGAGTTCCGCCAGCACTACCCAGACTTCCAGCTCAAGGACGAGTTGTTTGCGCAGGCGGGGAGAGATGTTATGACCGGGCAGACTTATGCCCGTAGGAGGCCCACTGGGCAGGTTTAGTTAGGGGCTTAGCCCACAAGTTATCTATTTTATTTTCCATCGTAGTTATATATACTAGTTGTAAGACTCTTTGACAATTAAGCAATAAGAATAAATATATTGCCCGGCTCCTAGAGGAGCCGGACCCTAACCCTAGCCGCCTCCTGCTCTTTGCGCGCTGCTTCCTCACAAGACGCCGGGCGCTTTGCCGCCGGGCGCATCATGAAGCCGCCACGTCCAGCACCCTCCTTCCCCTACAACCTACGCCCTAGACCTGGTAGGGTCCTAGCTCCTACCAGGTTTGATGAAGGAACAGAGGAAGAGAAGCAGCAGAACAAGAAAACGAACTGAATGAAACTATTTTGTGTGTTTGAGGTTTGTGCTGTTCCAGTCATGTATGTTGTGGTGGCTTTGCTCGGTAGTGGATTCGTTGGAATGTTGGTATGTAGAAGTGAAAGTTGTTATGTTGTGAACAAATTATTGCCAGAATACAATTTGCATCTTTTGTGTACCAGTGCAATGTTGTTCCTGTTGTGAGATGTTGATTTTTAGAGTGTACAATTTTGGTCACAAAATTGGTTTTTGATGTGCTCATTAGTCAGAACAATCATGAAAAAATTGGAAGATTTTGCTGTGCTTCTGTTTTCACAACTTCCCATTCCATATCCTCCCGCTTCCATTCTTACTTCTTTGCTGCAAAATACAAAAAGTGTGAAGTCCATACAAAAAGAGAGAAGTAGAAACAAGAAGCCAAAACGTTTGGCAAAACGACCCTAAATGTGTAGTTTCCTTCTAATTTGTTTTCTATGTGGAAAAACATTTTGAAAATTTCCCAGATTAAATATAATGATACTGTGCATTTTTTAAGAATTGTTTCAAGTTTTGTTGGAAACTTTTATTTTTTGGCCAAATTTTGACACGAAATGCTCCTGAATGTGTATTTTCCTTCGAGTTTCTTTTCTATGTGGCAAAACGTTTTGAAATTCTCCTAGATTAAGCATAATGAGAATGTTCATTTTTTAGAACTGTTTCAAAATTTTCTGGAAACTTTCAATTTTTTTGCCAAATTTTGACTCAAAATGTCCCTGAATGTGTATTTTCCTTCTAGTTCTTTTTTATGTTTGTCAAATTTTTTGAAACTTTCCCTGAATATAAGGGTATTTTTCATTTTTGAGATTTTTTCAAAAACTTCTGGGCACATTCATTTTTTGGGCAAATTTTGTTGACACCATTTAGCTAGCATTAGATCATCATGGACACTTCATTTGTTCAAAAGAAGAAAATATCTGAAAATGGCACATAATTGAAGAACTTAGGTCTCATTCATAGCTTAGGTTCAGTACATGAACTCGAACAAAATGTCAAGTTATCTCAGACAAGCAAGTCTAACAGGACATAAGAAAAAATAGTAAGTTCCATCTAGGACAGCCATATATAGACCAAGTTCTTCTATGAACTCCAACCAGACAGCCAGTTCATAGCTGAACTAGGATGACACTATATCCCACATATCAGTGTACACCAAAAGCCATCGTTTGCTGTAGTATATAGTAAGAACTGAAGTAACATGATACAACAAAAGCCACTATTTGCTGTAGTACATAGTAAAGATTACAAAATAATTTAGACTCATCTGACTAGTACAAAATAATGTAGACACTGTTTGTAATTTACGACTTCTTGCTTTTTGCTATTCTTTCAGTGAATCAGCATTGCGGAACGACTAGTTAATGTATTACATGACACATTTTCCGAAAATCGTGACTGATTCTTTAAAGCATTTCAATGACAGAAGGAAAGAGCATGAATGTCAAACTTGTTTGGACAAGCAGTTAAGCTTTAGTGTTTTTCAGAGAAAAGGAGCACGAGGCCCCCAATTTCATTTTCATGAAACTGATAACGGTTAAGCCTTAAGTTCCAACCCACCATGCTCTTTTCAAAAATCAATAGTTGTCCCAAAGTAGGAAGCGATGTAAGAGATTTGTCCGCCTCTATGACCATTTGTCGGGCCGGCAATGACAAGCCGGACTAACCGAGCATCACGGCAGTGGGCCGCACAGGCAAGGAGACAGCATCCACAGAGACCTCGCCCCGAAGGGCATACTGTGAAAGGCCGGGCTGCATGACATTCAGTTTTGTTTCCTATTTTCTGGAAAAGGAGGATCAGACCACGGCCTCTGCAGACATGACATTCAGTTGGGTAGAACCAAATGGCCTTAGGAAAAGGGTGGTGCAGAACAACTCATTGTTGGCGAACAAACGTCTCTCTGCAACTAAGTCTGCT
This sequence comes from Aegilops longissima, assembly GCA_021605205.1. Taxonomy (NCBI): domain Eukaryota; kingdom Viridiplantae; phylum Streptophyta; class Magnoliopsida; order Poales; family Poaceae; genus Aegilops; species Aegilops longissima. The sequence goes on from CM038678.1 coordinate 168,461,682, forward strand.
GGGAGCCACACGTATCAGACACAAGTTGCTAAGCACCGGCATGAAATATTTGCCTTCAACTCTAGCTCTTACAGGTTCAATAATAAGAAACTCATGTTCTTACAGGTTCACGTATCCGACATATGCAGTGGCATTCTGAATCTTGTGCAGGAGCAGAGGGGGGTTGAGAGAGAAGCGTGCTAATTGCGTGCAATCAACGGTTCAGTTTACGGCTTAGTCTAATTTTCAGAGTCTTATTCCTGCCTACAAATGAATGGAAAGCACAACAGAGAACTTATTATTTCATCAACTGTATTTCTAAAATGTATGTAAATAAATTCTTACAAACAAAAACTATATACATGGAAAGAAGTGATCGACGAGAGGAAACAGAACAAAAACATAGTCTATAATATTCAGGTACTCCTAGTCTCCTACTTCATGTTCTAACAATGGTTACTGGATCACTTGTACAGATCGTCTTCATCCCCATCAGCTGCTGCGGAGGTGTCGACGGCAGCTTCTGCCGCCTGTGGCTGCGCCGGAAAGCGAAACTCAGTGCCGAACCCCCTAGACTGTTGCAGCGTCTGCGCAAAGGCCTGGTACTTCCTAATGGCGGCGTCGCTCACGCTCCGCCTCGCGTACTTCATCGACTCCTCGAAGTGAGCCGCCTTTATCTCAGCCACCTCGTCTTCCAGCCCGCCGTCCACCACCATGGTGTCTTTCCCCATCCTCTGCCTCTCCATGTCCTTCTCAATGTCCTCCCTGATGGCGTACTTGCACGCCCTCTGGCAGATCTCTGTGATATCGGCGCCGCTGAAGCCGGAGGTGAACCTTGCGAGCGCTCCGAGGTCGACGTCCTTGGCCACTGGAGACTTCCTGAGGCAGGCCTTGAAGATCTGGTGCCGCGAGGCCTCGTCTGGCAAGGGGATGTAGATGAGCTGGTCCAGGCGGCCGGGACGGAGCAAGGCAGAGTCAATAATGTCAGGCCTATTGGTGGCGCCGATGATGAAGACCATCTTCTTGACGTTCATGCCGTCCATCTCGGTGAGCAGCTGGTTCAGGACCCTGTCCGCCGCGCCGCCGGCATCGCCCACTCTGCCGCCCCTTTGGGTAGCGATGGAGTCGAGCTCGTCGAAGAACAGCACGCACGGCGCAGACTGACGTGCCTTGTCGAAGATCTCGCGCACGTTGGCCTCGCTCTCGCCGAACCACATGGTGAGCAGCTCTGGCCCCTTGATGCTGATGAAGTTGGCCTGACACTCGTTGGCGATCGCCTTCGCCAGCAAGGTCTTGCCGCATCCTGGTGGCCCGTAGAAGAGGACGCCCTTGGACGGTGACATGCCGAACTTCTCGAATTTCTCCGGGTGCTCCACCGGGTACTGAACGGTCTCTTGGAGCTCCCTCTTGACGCCGTCGAGGCCGCCGATATCATTCCAGCTGACGTTGGGCACCTCGACGATGGTCTCACGTAGCGCAGACGGGTTAGTGCCGACGAGAGCCGTCTTAAGGTGGTCATTGGTGACGGCCATGGAGTTCAAGATCTCGGCATCAATGGTGTCGTCCTCTAAGTCGATCACGTCCATCTTCTCCCTGATGCACTGCAGCGCCGCCTCGGTGCAGAGCGCGGCCAAGTCGGCACCGACGTAGCCATGCGTATCCTTGGCGATCACCTCAAGGTTGACGTCCTCGTCCAGCTTCATGTTCTTGGTATGGATGCGGAGCACTTCGAGACGACCGACCTCGTCTGGCACGCCAATGTCGATCTCACGATCGAACCTCCCGAAGCGCCTCAAGGCGGGGTCGATGCTGTTGGGACGGTTTGTGGCGCCCATGACAATGACGTGCGCGCGGGCTTTCATGCCGTCCATCAGAGTCAGCAACTGGGAGACGATGCGCCTCTCGACCTCGCCGTGAGTCTTCTCTCTGTTGGGAGCGATGGAGTCTATCTCGTCGATGAAGATGATGGAGGGCGCGTTCTTCTCAGCCTCCTCGAAGGCCTTCCTCAGGTTGCTCTCGCTCTCTCCGGCCATCTTTGACATTATCTCCGGGCCGTTGATGAGGAAGAAGAACGCCCCAGTCTCGTTGGCCACCGCTCGGGCGATCAGAGTCTTGCCCGACCCGGGAGGGCCGTAGAGGAGGATGCCCTTGGGAGGCTTGACGCCAATGGACTTGAAAAGCTGCGGATGCCTGAGTGGCAACTCGACGAGCTCCCTGATCAGAGTCAGCGGTTTCCCCATGCCACCCACGTCATCGTAGCCGATGTCGTCAAGCCTCTCCTCGTCCTCCCGCTTTACCGGCTCGCCCTCGCAGAAGATCTCCGTGTCGGGCGCCACGATGCAGTACTCCACCGCAGGGTCGATCTCCATGACCTTGAACTCGACGCTCCGCATGCCGCCACGCACCAGGAAGAGGTCGCCCTTGTGGAGCGGGCTGTAGGCGTCCACGAAGTAGGGCTTGAGGTAGACGTCGAAGAGGTTCCCCGCGATGCCCTCGACGGTGTCGTCCAAGGGAAGGATGTGCACGCGTCTACCGAACTTGGCGTCGTGGCACAGGTGCACCGACACGACGTCGGCAATGCGCACGCGCAGGTTGGAGCGGGCCACCTTGTTGATCCTGAGCTTGTGCCCCTCGCAGGTGTCGTCGGCCAGTGCCATGCAGACGGTGTTGTGGCGGCGTTTGCCCTTGAGCAGCACGATGTCGCCCTGGAATATGGAGAGCTTCTCCATGGTGGCCGGGTGGAGGTTGCAGACGGAGTTGTCGTCGTTGGTGGCGGCCTCCTCCACCACCAGCCGGTTCGCCGCCTTCTTCGACGTCGCCGCGCTCGCCATCGCCTTCAACTCTCGTTGATCGACTTGCTGCGTCGTCTCTCGTGTATTACTTTCGATGGATGTTGTGGAGCGCTGATTTGCGTTGGTGTTGTGGTGAGGTGGAGACGTGGGGTTCGCGCCCTTTATTGAAGGCACGGCCGACTCCGGTTGGAAGGCCGTGATCGTTTGCGTCATATTCGTACTCTTTGTACGTGGCCCGTGCCGTACTAGGACGCTAACTCTTTTCCTACTATCTTCCTACTGCCTTGGCACGATCGGATCGAAAGAACCCTTCGAACTCGGAATAGTTGTACCTGGCTGCGCCAACAATGGCGTGTCCGTGCTGGAGGAGACTGCTGTCGTTCGTGCGATGCGAGACGGACAGCACCGAGCCGCCCCGTCGCCGGCTGTGGGATGCCAACAAGGAGGCGGTCTCCGACGGCGAGGCACTCTGGGCAGTCAACGTGCGCGTGGCGTCCCTCCAGCGCGCCCTCGAATCGGCGGTCCTGCAGCGTAACGTGGCCGTGGTACTGATGCACGAGGCCCAGCGGCACGCGGAGGAGGCCGAGGCTGCCGTCGAGGCCGCTGCGAGGGCCGGCGAGCTTGCCGCGGGCCCGCGGCGGAAGTGCGGGAGAAGACGGAGCAGAGCGTGGCGACGGACGCGCGCATCAGGGAGCTCGAGAGGGAGATGCTAGGGCTACGTGATGGCGAACAATGGGCGCTGGAGACCGCGCTGGAGGCCGCCGCCGCGGAGACGCGGAGGAGGGGGGAGCCGTGCATGGGAGGGGCGTGCACGTCAGGAGGCTCGAGGAGGAGATGCTACCTGATGGACAATGGGTGGCAGACGTGATCGATTCGTCCAGCTTGCCATGGAGCAATGGGCGGCATCGACATGCTTCATTTTTTCTTGACATTGCCATGGAGCACTAACATTCTTCCGAATAGTTTTTTTTATCTTGAAATTTGTTTTTATCTAGGGGGTGTCTATTTTGCATTTGACAGAGATTGAGCTTCATTCAAATTTTAGAGCCAATAGAAAGTTTACAGATGTATGCATGTTTCAGGCACCAATGCATGATTCACACAATAGTATGACCTCATCTGAACAGCGCCACAAATTAAACCTAAATGCTAGAAAGTGCAGCTGCACTTTTCAGTCGAATCGTGCGCACGCACGCCACTGTGTCAGATATGGCTCGATCTCCCGACACACGTGGAGAGAGAGAGAGCATTAGTGGTGGGCCCGATAGTAAATTTATGCAAAACCATCCCCCACTCCGCCCTCCTGGTTTGAAACCATTTTTTGAAACCCTCCTTGCTCTCCCACACAAGTGTGTGCCATTTCCCCTCCCACTAGTAGAAAAAGGGTCAAACGTGAAGCACATTAGTGCCGGTTTGAATTTGAGCCGGCACTAATGTATACATTAGTGCCGGTTCCAACCGCTAGCCGGGCCACTTTCATTAGTACCGGTTCGTGGCGAACCTTTAGCACCGGTTCACGAACCGGTACTAATGAGAGTGGTGGCAGGATGTTGTCGTGGGGCTTCTCAGTCCCTTTAGTACCGGTTCTTGCACGAACCGGTACTAAAGGTCGCCCCACATAAACCCTTCGCCCACCCGAGCTCGCTCTGTTCTTCCCCTTTCCCCTCTCCTCTCTGTTCTTCCCCTCTTCCTCTCGAGCTCATCACACATTTTGCCCAAAATTTGTCAAGATTTGAAGGCCCCCATCCATTCAAATGATCACAAAGGTTAGCAACTTTGTCCTTTCATCTCTCATTGCTAGATTAGCTCTTGCAATGCTTTATATAGTGATTAATTCGTGAGTTTAGTAATTTGGGAGGAAATATATATATATATATATATATATATATATATATATATATATATATATATATATATATATATATGTGCTAGTATTTGATTTATATGCAATTTGAGGTCAAAATAACACTTAGTTTGCATATGTAGGTGTGGTTTACTTAGTGCCTTCTAAATCTCCGTCGTAACCACCGCCGATCGCCTCAGACTGTCTCTGTCAGCGGCACCACCTTGTGGTGAGCCTCTTGTTCATGAAATTTTATATAAAATTGATGTTTGTGTGATTTGGATATATATTTACTCGTATAATTATCTTACCCGACGTTGTTTGTTATACATATAGTGCCATGGTTTTGATATCCGCCCCCGTCGGCCCTCGCCCTTGTTATGATTCGGATGTGGTATATATATTCTCTTTAAAACTAGTTGCATTTCGTGTTTATGACAAATTATGCCCATCAAGTTGACATAGAAATTTTTTCTAGGAGGTATGTGAACTGAAATTCCAACCGACCCTATTGTCGAGAGGTTAAATTTAGTTGAAAGAGAAAACGAGTACTTGAAATAAAAATTGAAAAGAATTGAGGGGAGAAGATGGAATTGAGTTGCATGTTGCCGATGTCGCCGATGATCACAAGATCAAGATGGAGAAAATGCGCTTGAAGATTAGAAAGATTAAAAATATGCCATCGATAGTGAGGCTTGGTATCATTATGCTGTTGGATCAATTGTTACCTTAGTTGCGATCTTGATCGCATTTGTTGTTGCATTTAAATGCTTTAGCTAGAGAGTTATTTGTTTGTTGCATTTAAGTGTTGTATGAACTTTATGTATGAACTTGTATTAATTTGGTCTATTCGTGTTGTGTAATGAAGATGAGCCGGCAATGGATGTACGATGACCGATGCTCTCCCCAGTTCGTTGAGGCGTGCATACTTTTCTCGCTTATGGCCGAGGCAAACAAGCGGGCGGATGGTTTTATGCCTTGTCCATGTGCTGGCTGTAAGAATGGTCACAATTACTTCACGCCAAGAACCATTCACGCCCACTGCTTGAGTCCGGTTTCATGCCCCACTATAATGTTTGGACCAAGCACGGAGAAAGAGAGGTTATGATGGAAGACAATGAAGAAGAAGAGGACGGCAGCTATCCCGCCATGGGTTCCCTGAATACGATGATACAACAATGGGGAAGAAGTGAGCGGTAATGCGGAAGAAGCTGAGCCGGCAATGCGGGAAGAAGTGAAGAAGAGGCATCGATGAGCCCGCTGATGATCTAGGTCGGGCCATTGCCGATGCAAAGAGAAACTGCGCAAGTGATTTAGAGAAGAAGAAGTTGCAGCGCATGTTAGAGGATCACAAAAATTGTTGTACCCGAATTCATGAGGTGACAAGAAAAGCTGGGCACCACACTAGAATTGCTGCAATGGAAGGCAGAGAATGGTGTATCCGATAAGGATTTGGAAAGTTGCTGGTAAAGATAAAGGATATGCTTTCAAAGGACAACGAATTGCCCGAGAGTACGTACGAAGCAAAGAAGGCTGTCTGCCTGTCACGCCCAAGATGCGACCCTATCCTAAAAGAACTCGAAGGTCCCACCAAGGATAGAAGCGCATCTTGAAGACGCTTTTGCAAGGTGGATATCATTACATCAACATAACATAATAGTGGGGATACATCCAATATATACAATGTCACATGAATACAACAATACAACATACAAGATCAACATCCGACTACGGATGAGTCATAAATGAAACTCAAACAATATCCACCTCGCTAGCCCAGCTGCCGACCGAACCTATCCCCGATCAAGAAGCGTAAGAAGAACTCCAAAACAAGCAACATCGCTCTCGCCGTGATCATCGCAAACCTGTACCTGCAATCGGTGGTGTAGTAATCAGAGCCACGAGGACTCAAAGAACCCATTACCATGGGTATCAAGACTAGCAAAGCTTAATGGGAAAGGAAGGGGTAAAGTGGTGAGGTTGCAGCAGCGGCTAAGCATATATGGTGGCTAACCAACACAAATAAGAGCGAGAAGAGAGCAAGCGAACGGTCGTGAAGCTAGTAATGATCAAGAAGTGATCCCGAACTCCTACTTACGCCGACATAACCCGAAACCGTGTTCTCCTCTCGATCAACCCCAAAAGAAACACTCACGGTTACGCATTACGGTTGGTGTATTTTAGAAGAGTTTACTTCAAGTTTACTACAACCGGATATTAACAAATTCCCATCGCCACATAACCGCTGGCACGGCTCTCGAAAGTTTAAACCCCGCAGGGTGTCCCAACTTAGCCCATGATAAGCTCTCGCGATGAACGAAGGATATTCCTTCTCCCGGAAGACCCGATCAGTCTCGGAATCCTGCTACAAGACATTTCGACAAGAATAAAACAAGACCAGCAAAGCCGCCCGATGTGCCGACAAATCTCGATAGGAGCTGCATATATCTCGCTCGTGGCAACACCGGATGAGACTAGCTACGAGTAAAACCAAGCCTCAAGTTTCCCAAGGTGGCCCATGAGTAGCTCGGTTCGGGCCAACACTTAGAGAAGCATTGGCCCGGGGCTAAAATAAAGATGACCCTCGGGTTGGCCGACCCAAGGAAAGGGTATAGGTGGTGGTGAGGCAAATGGTAAAACCAAGGTTGGGCCTTTGGAGGAGTTTTATTCAAAGCAAACCGTCAAGGGGGTCCCATAAACCACCCAACCGCGTTAGGGACGCAAAATCCGGGAACATAATAATGATATGACGGAAACTAGGGCGGCAAGAGGAACAAAACACGTGCATAAGGCCGAGCCTTCCACCCTTTACCAAGTGTATAGATGCATTAATAATATAGGAGATATTGTGATATCCCAACATAAACATAATCCAACATGGAGCAATCTTCATCTTCACCTGCAACTAGCAACGCTATAAGAGGGGCTGAGCAAAAGCGGTAACATAGCCAAACCACGGTTTGCTAGGAAGGGTGACAACGGTTAGAGGTTCATGGCAATTTGGGAGGCTTGAGCAGCAAGTGGTAGGTAACGCAGCATAGCGATAGAACGAAGCAACTAGCATAGCAATGATAGTAATGAGATCCAAGGTGACGGTCATCTTGCTCAAATCCCGCTTAGGAAGAAGAACGAGTCCATGAAGAAGACAAACGGACGGGCGAACGAAATCCTCACAATCGCAACATTACCGGAACTAAGAAGCAACACCGGAAAGAAACAAACAACATGGTAAATGCACAAGCATAAACATGGCACGATGCATAATCAAGTATGATGCTTGTCCGGTTTAATGAGGCATGGCATGGCAAAGTGCAACAAACAATACTACCAATTAAGTGGAGCTCAATATGCAACGAGTTGCATATTGACAAAACACCACATGCAATTATTTAGTTTGATCTCGTTTAAGCTACCAAACAATATTAAATGTTGTTAAACATGGCAAGAGGTGAAGCAGAAGTAAACTATCTATTTAGGCAAGTTTAAATGAGGCCGGAACAACAAACAACAATTCCGAAAAATCCCCATGTGCATATCTCAAATTTGGTACTGCTCTGCCCTAAAACATATTTTAAGGGTGTTAAACAGGAAAATAAAATGGACCATGTTAAACTAGGCATTTTTTCCACCCCGTTTACACATAAAGTTTATTAAAATATGAGTTATTGTTAATTTGTTATGAAATAAATCATTTTAACATGGCATTTGAGCAAATTTAAACAAACAGCATTTTAAGCATTTTAAACATGAATGAAAGTGGCATATTATGAAACTAGATGAAATTCTAAGTATTTTACATATATAAATCATTTTAAACCGATGCACGGTTCATGAGTTATTACATGCCTAAACATGAGGGGTTTTTCTGTAAATATGCAGTCTCTGGATAAATAGCTAAAATCGCAGAACAGGAAAAAAACGTGCTCTGGGCTGAAACTGCTGGGCGATGGCGCATGAGAGAAAGGGTGGACGGGCTGCTCACCCATGGGCCAAGCCCAGGACTGTGGAGAGGGCGCTGAAGGGGGGCGCTGGGCTCGGCGCGACCCACGCTACCAAGGCAAAGTGGTGGAGGACGGGTCAACTTGGGCGAAGGGGCGCGGTGAGCCTTGCGCGAGATGCGCCCAGCGTGGTCGCGGTCGACGAGCGAGGAGCGGACGAGGCGCTGGATGAGCGAGGCGATCGGGTCAACGTGGGCATGAGGGAGCGGGCGCCTCGCCCTCCGCCGCACGGGCGAGGCGCGTGAGGCGGGACTTGGCGGGCAGGAGGTTCAGCGGCGATGGGTCGACGGAGGGAAGCTCCTCGATCCCGGGACAACGAGGGAAAGAGATCAGGGAAAAGAGAGAGAGGAGTACGGGAGGAAGGAGAAGAAAGGGAGCAGGCGGCGAGGTCTGCCTGGTCTTGAGCTCGAGAGACGCGCCATGGCGCCGAACGAGAGGTCATGAGCGCAAGGGGAGGTGTGGAGCACCAGATCCGAAACAGGGGAACAGGAGGAGGCCGGGTCCGTCGATGGAGGCGCCATTCGGCGATGTGGCCGCGGGGGGAGAGCTTCATAGGGCGCCATGGTTGTTCCCTGGAGAGAGAGAGAGAGAACCGAGAGAAAGTAAGAGAGGCAAGGGAGGAAGAGGTAGGCGCGAGGGAGGTGGAGCACGGGCCTGGGCGCTCGCGAGAGGAGGCGGAGCTTCGGACTGCTGCTGCTGCTTGGGTGGCTGGCAACCACCGGCGAGGCAGAGGCGCGGGGACAAGGAGGCACAGCCTTGTGCGTTTCCTTGGGCGCGCAGGCTTGGGAGAAGGAGCTCGAGCTCCTGGTTGCTGCTGGTCGAGGAGGGCCGTGGGGATCTCTGGTTGGTGGGGATCGATAGATGGGTGGATCGACGGGACTGGGTGACAGGGAAGATCGAGGAAGGAGGAGGCTGGCTGGTTGGTCTGGTGAAGAAAACGAGGGAGGATTTTTGGATCGGGGAAGAACCCGAGGTGGGAGGGACAAGAGGAGTGGCGGCGGCGACGGGTGGATGGGACAAGGTCCCTAGGTTTTAGGGTTAGTCTTTATATAACAAGTGAATTTTGGATAGGGGTATTTGGTCCCTCCGATCTTAATCGGATGGTCTAGAAATAAATAGATAGGGAGTCCAAATAAGAAAACGGAGATGTTTTATAGATGTTGAGGAATGATCCGGACCCATCGGTCATGACTGCCCGGTCGGGTTCGAGAAGTTTTGACGCGCACGCGAGGGGTCTGAGCAAAGCGTAGAGAGGGTCAAACGGTCAGACAAGATGGAAAACGAAGAACAAGGTTGGTCTCGGAACGGTCAACTAAAACAAGAGGGAAACGTGGCAACTACGAACGGATGCAAGCTTTAAAACATGACGGCAACGGAGTGCCGATGCAATGCGAATGATGCGATGAGATGAGATGCATGACATGAACAACATGCAAAACAAAAGACAAAACCCAACCACGGAGGAAATAATATATCGCATCTCCGGAAAAGGCAAGAGTTGGAGTTACGAATATGGAAAGTTGCATCCGGGGCGTTACACTGCCCTCTAGGGTTAGAGGTGCAGAAGATACATGCATGCCCTAATGATTGCATCCTCTACCGCGGTGAGTACGAGGATTTGAACGCTTGCTCGGTATGTGGTGCATTGCACTATAAGATCAGCCGCGATGACCCTGGTGATGTCGAGGGCGAGCGCCTGTGAAGAAGATTCTGCCAAGGTGATGTGGTATTCTCCTATAATACCATGGTTGAAACGCTTGTTCCAAAACAAAGAGCATGCCAAGGCGTGCGATGGCACGAGAAGACCGTAAGAAAGACGGAAAGTTGAGAGTACCCACGACGGGTCGCAGTGGAGAAAAATCGAAAGAAAGTACGGGAAGGAGTTTGCGATGACGCAAGGAGCGTATGGTTTGGTCTAAGCGCAGATGGCATTAATCCTTTTGGGGAGCAGAGCAGCAACCATAGCACCTGGCCCGTGACTCTATGTTTGTATAACCTTCCTCCTTGGTTGTGCATGAAGCGGAAGTTCATTATGATGTCGGTGCTCATCCAAGGCCCTAAGCAACCCGCAACGACATTGATGTGTACCTAAGGCCATTAGTTGAAGAACTCTTACAACTGTGGAATGGAACAAGTGTACGTGCGTGGGATGAGCACATGGGGGAAGAATTTGACCTAAAGGCGTTGCTGTTCGTGACCATCAATGATTGGCCTGCTCTCAAGAACCTTTCGTGACAGACAAACAAGGGATACCGCGATGCACGCACTGCTTGGACGATACCGATAGTATATATTTGGCTAATTGTAAGAAGAATGTGTACAGGACATCATCGATTTCTTCCGAGCAGCATCCCGTGAAGAAAGAAAGGCAAGCATTTCAAAGGTGAGGCGGATCACGGACGAAGCCTCGCCACCGCATCGGTGCCGATGTACATGATATGGTCAAGGATTTGAAGGTGGTCTTTGGAAAGGGTCCCGTGGACAACCTGTTCAATGACGCCGACGGACGCGCACCCATGTGGAAGAAGAAATCTATATTTTGGGACCTGCCCTATTGAAAGACCTAGAGGTCCACTCCGCAATCGACGTGATGCACGTGACGAAGAATCTTTGTGTGACCCTTCTTGGCTTCTTGGGCGGTATGGGAAGACAAAAGATACACCGAGGCACCGGAGGACCAGCAACGTATGCACGGAAAAGACGGCATACATCGTGGTCATGTAAGCTACGCTCTTGCCAAAGAAGAGAAGGAAATCTTCTTTGAATGCCCTTTCAAGATTAAGGTACCGTCGGCTTATAAATGAATATAAAGGAATAATAAACATGGCAGAGAAAAGTTCCGTAACCTAAAGTCTCATGACTGCCACGTGATTATGACGCAATCGCTTCCGGTTGCATTGAGGGGGCTTCTACCGGAAAACTTTCGATTAGCCATTGTGAAGCTATGTGCATTTCTCAAAGCAATCTCTCAGAAGGTAATTGATCCAGAAATCATACCAAGGTTAGAGAATGATTTGGTGCAATGTCTTGTCAGTTTCGAGTTGGTGTTCCCACCATCATTCTTCAACATCATGACGCACGTCCTAGTTCACCTATGCGAAGAGATTAACATTTTGGGTCATGTATTTCTACACAATATGTTCCCCTTTGAGAGGTTCATGGGAGTCTTAAAGAAATATGTTCATAACCGTGCTAGGCCAGAAGGAAGCATCTCCAAGGGCCATCAAAATGAGGAGGTCATTGAGTTTTGTATTGACTTTATTCCTGACCTTAAGCCGATTGGTGTTCCTGAATCGCGGCATAAGGGCGATGGATGGAAAAGGCATGCTAGGAGGGGAACAAATAATATGTATGGACGGACATTCTCTCATCAAGCACGCTACATAGTTCTACAGAATTCCGCCTTGGTGGCTCCGTATATGGATGAACACAAGAATTTGCTACGCCCAAACACCGGAGCGGTCTCGATAACCGGATTACACGTGAACAAACCAGAGTTTCGCCACTGGTTGCGTATACGCACCATGCATGACACCTCTATTGAAGATGACCTGTACTTGCTGTCCCAGCTACCATCTTCAATATAATGACTTTCAAAGGGTACGAGATAAATGGTAATACATTTTACACGATCGCCCAAGATAAGAAGAGCACCAACCAAAACAGTGGTGTCCGCTTTGATGCAGAAATCAAGACGGGAAAGGAAACATATTATGGTTATATACAGGACATATGAGAACTTGACTATTGACGTGGTTTGAAGGTCCCTTTGTTTCGGTGCAAATGGGTCAATATGACACGAGGCGGGGTAACGGAAGACCCGCAGATGGAATGACAACAAAGGATCTCAACAATCTTATGATGCGATTTAACCATTCGCCCTAGCCAATGATGTGGCACAGGTTTTCTATGTGAAGGACATGTCTACCAAGCCAAGAAAAAGAAAAGACAAGGAAGCTTAATGCATCGTACGATGAGCCAAAGCGGCACATAGTTCTTTCGGGAAGAGAAACATCGTGGGAGTGGATGACAAGACAGACAAGTCGAAGATTATGAAAAGTTTGATGAAATTGCTCCATTCACAAGTGAATATTGACCCGACATCCTGTTAAATGATGAAGATTTTCCATGGTTACTGGCGCAAAGGGACACACGCGAAGAAAAGTTTCATACCCAAAGATCTAGGATGTGATTGGCTTCACTATCATCACTTTCTTACGTGTTTCACACCCGTAAGGGAATCTCTGTAATAGTTAGGGTAGTTATGTGTTTTGGCATTTGAAACGCGAAGAAATTTTATGTGCAAACAAATTCTTTCATGCCTTTACTGATTTTTAAAGTTAAGTTATTCACAAACTAGTGATTCACACTAATTTCAAATAATTCAAAATTTAAACTATTCAAATTTAAAACTACGGGCACTAATGAAAGTTTGTAATTTTTGTACCTAAAGCAAATATATTCACAAAGAAACTCTAAATACACAAAAAACAACACAAAAATAAATAAAGCAAAAGAATAAAAATAAAAGCTCGCCTACTAGGCCAGAGCGGCCTGCATACGACTAGAAACCCAACCTGTTGTTGGGCCAGATGCAGGCCCATAAAGCCCAAAGTACCCACAGGCAAGACAGAACACGAGGCCCAGAGGGCCTGCTTTGGAGAGGAGCTCGAGAGAGCTACCGCACGGGGTTTATAAATCAGGCGGTCGCCTCGGCTAGCGAGGTGGGACTAAACTTGTCAGACCGCACTGCAACAAGATTCTTTTAGTACCGGTCGTGGCACCAACCGTACTAAGGGGGGCTTTAGTACCGGTTTGTGCCACCACCCGTACTAAAGGGGTCGCCTCGCCGCTTGGCTGGTTGAATGGTTTTTAGTACCGTTGGTGGCTCCAACCGTACTAAAGGCCCTCCTATATAAACAACACTTACGAAAATTTCAGTTTTCATCCGCTTTTCTCCTATGCACCGCCGCCCGCCGCCCAGACGTCTCCATCCTCGTCGCCGCCTGCCGCCGCCCGTCCCCCGCTGCCGTCGCCGCCTGTCGTCCCGTGCCCTGCTGTCCCTGCTGCCACCGCCGCCCGTCCGCGCTGCCCCTGTCCGCTGTCGTCGCGCCGCCAGATGTCCCTCGTCCTCGCCGCCCCGCCTCAGTCCGTCCCGTCCCTCGTCACCCCCGCTGCCACCGCCTGCCCATCCCCTCGCTGCTGCTATCCCCGCTGCCGCCCTTGCCGCCACAAATCCCTGGCGCCTCACAGGTGAGCGCACACACACACATACATTTTTTGTTTTTAGTTATACAAATAGTTAGAAATTTTTCTGTTTTTAGAAATTGTTAGAAATTTTCTGTTTTCAGAAATAGTTAGAATTATTAGAATAGTTAGAAATGTTAGAATTGTTAGAAATTTTTCTGTTTTTAGTTATAGAAATAGTTATAAAAGTTAGAATTGTTAGAAATTTTTCTATTTTTAGTTATAGAAATAGTTATAAAAAGTTAGAAATTTTTCTTTTTTTAGTTCTAGAAATATTAGAAATGTTATACAAATGTTAGTTATATATATAGAAATGTTATAATTTTTTTATGTTTTTAGTTATAGAAATATTAGAAATGTTATAGAAATGTTAGTTATATATAGCATTGTTAAAAATGTTATAGAAATGTTAGTTATATAGAAATGTTAGAAATTTTAGTTATCAAAATCCAATCATTAAAAAATGTTACTTTTATGGGCATATAGCTAGTATTTGTTCTCGATGATGCCCGACCCGATCCTCGCCGCCGACACGTCATGACGACGTGTGGCTGACCCATGTCCGGACTGGATCCGCCTGGCTAGCACTGGAGGTGTTGCTCGAGGGCGCGCCGCTTGATGAGAAACCGGCCCGGGTCCCGTCGTCGACCCCGATCTCGTTTGGTGGCGTTCGCAGGCCAGTTTGGTGCGGAGGAGCTGCCCCGCCGGAGGTGGTACGTCGCCGTGTCGGGGAGGAGGACGAGCACGCCCATCGCTACATGGTTGCGTTAGAGGGCGGCAAGTTCTCCAATACCGGCAGTTTCTTCAGGATCTCACTTCAGCTATGATCCCGTGAGGGTTCCTTCTCTTTGGGTGTCCACCGCCTGCTACCGCAGAACCGCGAGTGTCCTAGATTCTTCTGTAGTATTCGATCTTTATTAGCTACCTAGCCAGTGATGTATTCGATATTATATCTATTATTCGAGACGATGTATTCGAGATTATATGTATTATTCGAGACGATGTTTTCGAGATTATATCTATTATTCGAGACGATGTATTCGAGATTATATCTATTATTCGAGACGATGTAATTTGAATACTAAATTGTTTTATATTTCTTTTGGATTAGTTAAATAAAAGCTATGGCGGACAATACCGCAGAGAGAGGAGAACAGGCCATGTTCGATATGATACGCCATCCTCAAGGGCCGATGATGATCGTAATGAAGAAGATTTTGACGGTTCAATTTCTAAACAACACCGGAGAGGGTGATATGATATTCGATCGCGACGATCGAATTGATGAAGTCATGAACTATGATTATGATGATGACGAAGAAAATGTTGATCTTGAAACAACAAAGACCGGCGAGGTATATATATTTATATAAGCAGGCATCCGGTGATCATCACATGTTTTAAATGACTTGAAGATATATTAACGAATCGATCTTTGTTCTTTCAGCCATCCGGATCGAGCAAATCTTCGTGCAACAGGACTAAACGAGGCCCGAACAAAAGTTGAAGGAGGGCGAAGTACAATATCGAGGCAATCAGACCTAATGGCGAACCATTAGCGCCTAAGTAGATTTCGGACAAGTTCGTTCGTTAGTGCGGAGTTCTTGTGAAGGACCAACTCCCGATCTCCCTTCAAGAATGGAGAGAGCCAGCAAAGCCATGTCCAGATGTTACTTCGTCGACAATGCATAAAAAGGTCTGCTTTGGGATACTCTCATGGAACATTTAACCCTACCAGATCATTTCACGTAGCAGATGTGCGGAAAGTCAAGGACGCTGCTCTTAGGAAGATGGCGGTTGCATTCAAGAACCACAAGAATCGTGAATGGGACAAGTACGCAAGGGAGGAAGGAAGACTCCAGATTCGAGGGAACACTAGAGAACCAACGTGCTCATTGGGACGATTTCGTGAAATTCAAGGATTCGGAATTAGCTAAGGAACGGTCGAGAATAAACAAGAAGAATGCCAAAAAGGATAAGTTCCATAAGTCTGGCTGTGTGGCTATGCGGTGGCAATGCCTAAGTGGGATAAGTCCGAGAAAGAGATGGAGGATGCAGGTGTCACTCCGGTTACTAAGAGCTGGCCCCTGTGTGCAGGACTTGGTTCTATGCGCATGGGGGAGTTGGACCCAAGACACCAAAGTTTCGACGAAGGCATGTCTGAACGGAGCCGACGATGCGATACTTGTTGCAATAGAAGAGGCACGATCGGGGTGTTCCAGCCCAACAGAGAGAACGACGAGCCAGGTGCCCGGGAAATCCTGAACACCGGGAAGAACACGAGGCAAGGGCGCTATTCCGTGGTATGAGGGTTTTCAGATCGAACTCCGACTATAGAACCCGCAAGAGAAAGAAGATTGTGGAGGAGAAAAGAGGAAGATGGAGGAGGAGCAAAGGAAGGGACTATGAACGCCTTCAAGGCCTAGAAGCAAGTCAAGCGGAATTGGCGGTCAAATTCCAGCGGCAGCAGGAGCAGAGCGACTCACTTAGCCAGCAAAGGGGTCTCAAAGAGCTGCAACAAAGCTAGCGGATGATCCAGCATTGGATAGCACCGCCCCATCCATGCCGAGAAGCAGCGGGTTCCGCCCGACGACGCAATGCTGGATAGATACCCGTGTGATGACATCATGGAGAACACTAATCATGCGAGCTACACTTCAAAATGAAGAACATATCCATGAAGGTGGCGGACGCCGTTGCTTTTACAAATCCCCGAGGCAACCTTCCATTGCAACCCGATTCCAAAGTGGGCTATGCTCGTGTCTTGGTTGATGAGGTGGTGGACCCATATTCGAGCTACAGCTTGACATTCCCGGAGGTGACGACGAGCACTTTCTCGGAGAGGCCAAACATCGATCATCCTATGGAGAAAGGATTGCATCATCTTCAAGGCCACCGACACCGCGCCGGCCGACTCCTCGCCAAGTCCGCCACCGAGTCACAGACTCCCGCTCCTACAAGTCCACCAACGCGTCAGCCCTCCTCCTCCTCCAAGTCCGCATAGCATCAGCCACCTCCTCCAAGTCCGCAAAGTGTCAGCCACCTCCTCCTCCAAGTCCGCCACACAGCCGACGTCCACCTCCTCCAAGTCCGCACAACCTCAGGCCACCTCCTCCAAGTCCGCACAGCTTCAGCCACTCCTCCTCGCCCAACTCAGCCCCGTCGGCTGCCTCCGCCGCCTCAAGAATCGCAGAAGAGACACCCTGCAACTATGGTGCGTAGCGGTACGAGTCAAGGTAGTACAGGAAGTACATGCGGAGGCAAGCGATATAAATATGGTCCAAGCCTCACGCCTCTTCCGCAGAGGCCTTATGACAAGTCCGAGGAGGAAAACACAGCCATATCGAAGGCCGAGGTGGAAGCCCATTTTGCACCGAAACCGCCACCGCCGCCAAGGGAGAAAGTGCCCGAGGAAACGATTGACCACTTCATTCGTATGGCTCAACCACCAGCTCCCAAGCCTGTTGACACGACTATTAGCGCCACATCGAAGTTAAATCAAGCACGCCTACGAAGGAGGCGAGCTCGGGATCGAGCAAACAACAAGCAGCTGTCAAAAATGCGGAAAACCATTCCCACCTGGGAGAACAGCGTATAATCGATCCCTCGCTTGTTGTGCCAACAACACGTGATAAAGACGCGCCCAATATTATTGTGGGCAAACAGTTTACGCTCCCGAGGTGGGCAATGTGGTAATAACCAAGGACCATATAATGCAGGCTGAAGTTCTCAACATCATGTTGGACAACTCCTCGAGATCGAGCCCATGCACGTGCTTACAGAGGAGGAAATAAAACGGAAATATGTCCGGGCGAACCTTTGGTCAAGCAGACGAGGTCAAGAAGCTCCCAATGAGAATGTATGAATTGCATCAATGGTACATGGACATTACAAAGAGATCCAATCGAGAGTCCCTCATGGTGCAAGTCAAGAAGGATCATTATTACCATCAGAAAGTTGTGACCGTTGAGTATTCTGAACTGTTTCAGTTATACAATTAAGACGCACTCGACAAATCTATAAATCGATTGCTATTGTCGTAAGTGATTTCTTTCGTAATTTAAGTCTCAAGCTAGTTGTAGTGATCCTTTTGATCAATCATTACCTGTAATTATCCTCACTATATTCTTTTTCGTGGTATTATGCAGGATGAAGATGTATGAAATGAGAAAAGGTGGACGCTATGGCATTGGGTTCATTGACCCAAACACCGTTAATGAATACACACGGCAAATAAATCCACATCATGAAAAGCAGGTAGAGGACAGCATGCTAGAGTTCTTGAAGCGCCTCAAATACAATGAAGATATACTACTTCCTTACAACTTCCAGTGAGTCACACTGTCTTGTACTACAAATTCTCTATTTTTGCCTACTAGCTAGCTACATGTTTTTGCTTACATATGCCCGTTTAATTAAGACATGCAAACGTGTGTGCATGCAGATTTCACTAGATCCTGTGTATCATTAAAGTTGACGCCGGAATAGTTGAAATACTGGACTCACTACTCAAAGCAAATACTGACTATAACATCTTGTTTGGGATAGTCAACAGGTAATTTCAATCATTATTAACTATATATCTCGGCCTATTTAGTTCGTCATTTCATGATATGAACTATTTAATAACCCCTTTATTCATTTTCTTTGTCGTGGCAGGGCTTGGGTAAGGTTCATCGGCGTCACTAAGGCTTAATGGAAAAAAGCTTAAATGGTTTCACCCAAGGTAAGTAATTATAGTACTAGCTAGCTAGCTAGCTGCCATCGCTTTAATTATCATGCTTGATTAATTATTATCTGATCAAATTCCATTCTCGTAAAGGCCTCAAGCGGCGCTAGGGACTGATCTGTGCATTCTGCGCTTGCGAGAACATTCGCATGATGGCGTCCGAAAGGAGCAGATCTCAAAGACAGAATGGGTACGCTTGTCGTAACACTATTCACAATTTTACACCATTATCGATATCTAGTCACACAACTAATACACATGCATATTGATCTCCTTCTTAACAGTTCACAGAGTGCGGGACAAGCTCCTAGAAACGGAGCGCCAGAGAAGCACTTCAAGAGGAAATAGCGTGATTTTTGCTCGACCAGGTCATAAACCAAGGAGAATACTATTACCCGCTACCGCCCCCATGAACCACTTCCGATTGTCATCGTGTTCAAGGCACCAATTAGGCTAATGCCACTGGCTCCAAGGCAACATGCATATGTAGGAGAAATTGTATATAGCTATACATGTGTATGTGTGAATTAATTAATATGGTGGTTTGTGAGACATTGATGATATATATATATGCATGATTGGTTCTACTAGAAATTCTATTTTATATATATATATATATATATATATATATATATATATATATATATATATATATATATATATGCATAACGTACAATGTGTAGTATCGTAAAATACCAAAGAAACTAAAAAGAATTAAAATGGAAACACAAAATTAAATGAAAAAGAAATCATAAAACTAAAAACCCCCCAAACCTTATAGTACCGGTTGGTGTTACCAACCGGTACTAAAGGGCTCAAGGCCCCCGGAGCTGGCTCGTGCCACGTGGTTGCCCTTTAGCACCAGTTCGTGCTGAACCGATACTAAAGGGAGGGGGGGGGGGCTTTAGTGCCCACACTTTAGTGCCGGTTATGGAACCGGCACTAAAGGTCCTTATGAACCGGTGCTATTGCCTGGTTCTGCACTAGTGTCCCCTCCATTCACGACGACTTGCGCGGCGATTCGAGCGAGGGTTCGTCGTAGATTCGCCGACCCGGCAGGCCGTTCGCGGGCGCGCATTGTCGGTGGCATGTAGAGGCAATCCCCATCTAAAGGAAATATGCCCTAGAGGCAATACTAAAGTTATTATTTATTTCCTTATTTCATGATAAATGTTTATTATTCATGCTAGAATTGTATTAACCGGAAACATGATACATGTGTGAATATATAGACAAACAGAGTGTCACTAGTATGCCTCTACTTGACTAGCTCGTTGATCAAAGATGATTATGTTTCCTAGCCATAGACATGTGTTGTCATTTGATTAATGGGATCACATCATTAGGAGAATGATGTGATTGACTTGACCCATTCCGTTAGCTTAGCACCCAATCGTTTAGTATTCTGCTATTGCTTTCTTCATGACTTATACATGTTCCTATGTGTGACGCCCTCGATTCAATCGTACACTAATCATGCACGCAAATGTGTACGATCAAGATCAAGGACTCACGGGAAGATATCACAACACAACTCTACAAATAAAATAAGTCATACAAGCATCATAATACAAGCCAGGGGCCTCGAGGGCTCGAATACAAGTGCTCGATCATAGACGAAGTCACGGAAGCAACAATATCTCGAGTACGGACATAAGTTAAACAAGGTGCCATAAGATGGCTAGCACAAATCGGGATACAGATCGAAGAGGACAGGCCTCCGCCTGGGATCCTCCTAGGTCACTCCCGGTCGCCGCCGTGGCTGCACGTAGTAGTGGGCACCGGCGGCGGCATCTGGCCCTGGGCTCCGTCGTCTGGTTGCAGCAATCGAGTAGCGGAAGGGGAAAAGGGGAAACAAGGCAACCGTGAGTACTCATCCAAAGTACTCGCAAGCAAGGAGCTACACTACATATGAAACATTATCAAGGTAAGGCCGTATATGTGAACTGGGCTGCGAAATGCCGTAATAGAGAGAAGGCCTAGTCCTATCGAAGACTAGCATCTTCCGAAACCACCATCTTGCAGCAAACAAGAGGGAGTAGAGTAACATAACTTAAAGTAGCAGTAGTGTTATCAACCTCGGCCAGAGATCCTTTCTCGACTCCCTGCGAGAAAGAAATCCTGAGCCATACTATCCAGCTTATTATCACAATCCAATTCTCATCGCAATCCATTGCTCATATCCATGTCTCATCTCAAGTTTCCAGTTCTAGTTGTATCGATCGATACAACTCCAAGTGTCCGCTATCAGAGGACAGGCTACCGATAGATGTTTTTTCCTGCAGGGTGCACCAACTTACCCACCACGCCGCTTAACTCCGCCGGACACACTTTCCGTGGTCATGCCCGCCTCGCCAAACAATACGCCGCAACCCGACCTAGGCTTAATAGAGAGGCCAGACGCCGGACTAAACCTATGCCCTGTGGGTCATGGGCCATCTCCCCGAACTCCTCAAGACGCTATGAGGGCGGCCGGTGAGCAGACCTAGCTACCTTCCCGAAAGGGCAGGAGCTTACCAGTCCAACCCGGCGCGCGCCGCTCAGTCGCTGACGTCTAATAAGCTTCGGCTGATGTATACGACGCAGAACGCCCATACTTAGCCCACGTGATGGTTAGTGCTATTAGGCTAGAGGCCCCTCGGATCAAATATCCAAATCGTAGTGGATTAGGAACGCGCGGTAACAAGCAGAGACTCACGAAAGATGTGACCCGCTGCTCGCCTCGAGGACTTGCGGCAAGGGCTAGGAATGCCCGCCACGCCGTAATTATCTCGCGGGCACCCTCCGTGTCAACCCGCTCCACATCACTGCAATTACACGCTGGTACCCCTCGTGGTCGACCCGCCTTTCCAAGTAACAGTGGTAAAAGTCCAAGTAACCGTGAGTCCAAACATCAAGGGAAACCCGAGGAATCACCCCGTGAATTCCACTCAATGTAGTCATCAAGGTGAACATAAGAGGATTCACCCGAGGTCCACACTTGAGGGGTTGCACGACGAGTCGATCGGAAGTGGTTAAGGAGGAAATCACCCTCGATGACCACAACCGGATAGCTATACTACGTGGTTAATATCGGAAGTCTGTAGAGGTTTCACCCTCAGACTCGATAGTAACCTAGTAGTGTCGAGCGACTAAGGGAAGTGATGTGCGGTGTCGGGGCTGGTCTTCGATCCCGCTGATCGGGTCTTCAATGATGAAGCAGGGCAACAAGGACAAGGTGGGGGTCACCGATGGGTCTCTAACCAACCTATACTAAGCAGTTTAGGATAAGTGTAGGTAACAATAGCAAGTTACAATAAACAAAGCTATGCAATGTAATAGGAGCAAACAATAACAAGAACAAAATCTAATGCAAGCATGAGAGAATGGAATGGGCGATATCGGGATGATCAAAAGGGGGGCTTGCCTGGTTGCTCTGGCAAGAGAGAGGGGTCGTCGGTGACGTAGTCGATCACAGGCACATCAGCATCGGTCTCGGGGTCTACCGGAGAGAAGAGGGGGAAGAAACAGTAAATACCAGGTAAACAGATGCATATCGATGCATGACATGACAAGAAGCGATGCTAGGCGTGCCCTAACGTGGTAAGAAGGGTCTTGGTTAGGGGAAAGCATCCGGAAGTTATCCTGCCCGGACGTCTGTCGATGATGAACCGGAGAGGAAAGTTTGCAGGTTCGATAGGTTAGGATGTGTGGTGGACGAACGGATTGCGATCCGGATTCGCCTCGCTGCTCGAGCAACTTTCATGTTGAAATTATTTT
The DNA here is from genome assembly GCA_021605205.1 of Aegilops longissima. Classification (NCBI taxonomy): domain Eukaryota; kingdom Viridiplantae; phylum Streptophyta; class Magnoliopsida; order Poales; family Poaceae; genus Aegilops; species Aegilops longissima. The sequence goes on from CM038678.1 coordinate 168,484,029, forward strand.
AATCCGGATTACGGATTAAAAGATATGATTTTAAAAGATTTTATTAATTTCGGAATTTTAATTAATTATTTAATTAATTTCGAAAATGATTTATGACATCAGCATGAGGTCATGCTGACGTCATCAGCCAACAGGGTTGACTAAGTCAACCCTGACAGGTGGGTCCCGCATGTCATTCACTATTAGCTTAATTAACCTAATCAGATTAATTAACCTTAGTTAATTAAGTTAATTAAGTTAATTAATAATTAGTGTTAATTAATTCAGAATTAATTAGTTTAATTAATTACCCAATTAATTTAACTAATGATTAGGGTTGATTAATCCGGAATTAATTAGATTAATTAATTACTCAATTAATTAATTAATTAATTATTTAGTTAATTAGTTTAATTCATTTTCATTTCCTTTTTTTAGTTTCTGTTTTATTAAAACGTTCTTCTCCGTTTTTGGGGGTGGGGCCCCACGACAAGGGCCTGAGGCCAAGCAGGCGCGGGCGACGGCGTCTGGCGTTGCTCGATTCGGGCACGACCTGCCCGGTCGGGGCGACCCAGGCGGATCGAGGCTGGGCGGCGGAGCGGTTGGTTACCACCTGCCACGGCGGCGGCAGCAGCGCCGTGAGGGGAGGCGGCGCGGGCGGTTCTGGGCTCGGCCGGCCGAGGCCATGAGAGAAGGGGAGGAACGAGGTTGGTAGCGCTAGGGCGCAGCGAGGTCGTCGTTAGGGGAAGAAGGAGCACCGGTGGGCGGGCGGTCAGAGGCCTTGGCCGGATCCAGCAGGGGGAAGGAAGGAGGGGATCGGGGAGGTGGCGTCGGTCTGGGCTGGCATGGCCGAGCCGGGAGCCGAGGAGGGGCCGAGAGGAGGCCACAGGCCGGATCCGGAGCCGGCCACGACGGGAAGGGGAGGAGAGGGGGCCTCACAATGTGGGGGTAGGGTCTCGGCGGTGGGTTCGGTGGAGGTCGGGCAGGCCGTGAGGAGGAGGTCGGAGGCGCCCCGCGACGGGGGACGAGGTCGAGCCGGACCATGTGGTGTGGCCGGCTGCCTTGGGGGGGGCTGAGGGGAGGGAGGGAGCTCCCGGCGGCGAGGAGGAGGAGGAGGACCGGGGGTCCGGTCTGGTATGGCCGGGGGGGGGGGTCGGCGCAGGTGGAGGACGGGGAAGTGGTGGTGGCCTCCTCCGCCCGATCCAGATCGGCCTGGGAGCGAGGGGGGGGAAGCGGCGGCTTGGCGTGGGGCGAATGGGTGGGTGGCTAGGGTTAGCCACGGTGGGGGCTAAGTGGGCATGGGCTGGGTGGGCGGTGGGCTGGCCGCCCAGTGGGGGAAGGAATGGGCCAAAGGGGAAGTGGGAGGAGGGCGGCTGGTGGGTGGGAGGGAGGTTATTCCCCCTGCTTTTTTTTTTTCCTTTTCTCCTTTTATTATTTTTCAAAACCTGTTTTATTTCATTTGCATAGATTTAGAAAATTTCAGAAAGGGGGGGTTTGTTGCACTATAATCACCTAGGCATTTAATCGCACACTCCGGACATTTTAGTTTAAAATTTTGAAAACTTTCCTTGCTTGCTTGACTTTGAATTTGAAAGATTGAACCGACGCGAGATTAATAGCAGAATCGAGGTGACGTGTCCTCATTAACGCGGGATTATTGTAGCGTAATCACCGGGCGCCACAATTCTCCTCCACTACAAGAAATCTCGCCCCGAGATTTAAGAGGGAGCAAGAGGGAAAGGTCTGTTACGAAAACCTAACGGATCTTCTCAAGGAGCTAATCCTTTCGTTGATGTCTTCCACCCTTTATTCCGATGTATCATGATAAACGGGTCACCATTTCTTCGGGAACTCTATCGTATTTACGAAAGGTAAGGGGCAGCTCACTGCGACATAATGCTTTTAAGGGAAACAAACTGGGGTTAACCCATGAATTAGTATAAAATTAACTCTCGAGTTGAACATTTGAAAAACCTCGAGAGTAAGGTAAGAAGGCACCATAATAGGCTCCAAGCGGGTGAGAAGGGGGGTTCGGAGTAGCGAGAGTAAGTATCGCGTCTGATACCAGAATAGATCACTATGACGGTGGCCCGTGAATTACATACGAGTCCACGCGGGAGGGATAACTTTGTGAACAGGGGGGTGTACAGGGGAGTCAGGTTTCGATCCTGTGACCTGTGGGTTATGGGCCCACCATGTGGTTAAAAGTAGTAGGTTGTTGGCATCCTTCACGATCATGTAAGCAAGGCAAGTCAGAGGAGAGTCTGAGGGTCATGTCGGCAACAACATAGGTACCAAGGGCGAGGGACGAAGAGAACCATTTTCCTGCTCGTTGAACGAGGCGGACCAATAGGCAAGGTTCTCGTCCATCGGTGGTTACCGGAATGTCATCAACAAATAGTAATAGGGTCTTACTTACAGTGGTATAACGAGGTGCTTACCTAAGCGTGGGGTTATCACCGCTAGATTATATATATCCCAAGAAAGGTTCAAACAACCAATGGAAAGTAAAATATGATTATCATATTGAATGAATAATGGAAAGGAAAATGTGTTTAAACACATATTTCAGGGATATACCCTTACCAAGGATAAGCAGAGCATGATATCCATGACAGGATATAATTTAGAAAACCCTTTAGGTAAGGGGGAAGAAATTTCATGACATTACCCATACAACGGTGTTCGGATAATTTGAGCAAGAAACATTTAGCATTGGGCTTCGAATGTTCTTGTTGAAAATCAGAGTACCACAGACATGTTTCGAGATAGCATTGACATGGCCTTCAGGCGAAGATCAGACTTGGAATCACGAAGGATTCATCAGGAATAACTGGTAGAAACAGTATTACAATTCCCTCATGGATGAAAGGATAATCCTGCTGAAAAGGAATCTATCATGACAGGTCCTCCAGCCGGGGGTGCTAGGCATGACATCATGCTACCGGTTCATCAAAGGACCAATAACATAACTCTTGGAAAGTTGTCCCAACCATCATATCGGACCGAGATTCAGATCCGATTGGTGTCAGGATACCTCAGACTTAGGATACCTGAGAAGAAAAGGTGCAACGCAAATTGACGAGATGACATTGTAAGATTCTAGGGGAAATGAACTATGAAGTTATTCCCGTTAACAAGAGTCCATCATTAGCCCAAGGAGAGGTCAAGGAGGTGTCTGGTGATCTCAACGGCAATTCACCGAGATTCCCAAAAGATAGACTCCCCCATTAAAGTGAACAAGGAGATAACATTTGTCGGAACAAATGATACTAGGAAATATGCTCGAGGAAAACATACTCAAGTAAACATTGGTTGAAAGGTGCGCCCGATGGGTTGGGTTGCACGACCAATGTCAGAATGGTGACACAATAATCGATAGGCTAAGAATTTCACTTCAAAACAAGAGGCTTGCTAGAAGGGCAGAATCCAACAGCACCGTCCACTTGCTGGTACACCGGTGGGAAGTAACACGGGGACCAAGAAAGAATGGTGATGGTGAGAAGCATCTCAATACCAAGAATTTCTTAAGAGGTGGAGCAGTCCTCACAACATCCTTGATATTTAACAGATGGTAATACTCCAAGGTAGAGAAGAACGATTCTTTGGGTAGCAAGGAACTCAAGGTATAACACCAAACATGAACAAGCTTGTGTTGGTGGGAAGGCAATAAAGGGATCGATGATAGTACAATTCATCGAGGGCAAGGATGGTATTTCTCATCAAGAATTCCATTTATATCCTGGATGAGCTCAGAATGTTGACGAACACGGCACCTTTGTCGCGAGAGTTCATGAAGATGTAATCGATCGACGATGACATCAAGTCAAAGTAATGATGAAGTGAAAGGTTATTAGAACCAAGGTACGACACAAACTCGAAACCAAGCTTGATGTTCAAGGCGAAATGATATGTCGCTGAGGATCGACGTAAGGTCAGTTCCTCGTCGAAAATTGTGCTCCGTGAAGAAGGAACGGGTAGTACCGATAAAATCATCACGACAACGATATAGCCAAACTGGCTAGGAAAGGCGTGATCGGGTACAAACTCGTACTTATAGAAGCTCACTGAAGAGTTGTTGAACCGTAGTGCGGACTCGGTTCGCCATCGTGTCTTTGAGTGTTTAAATAACTCGAGCCCGTGAAAATTGGAAACAGTGGGAAGGTAGTACTTGATGAAGAGCTCATAAGAGGTTACGCAGTTCCATGATAATCTCGAGATACCGGGGTAATACTCGATGACATATCAAAGTAGAGGTTGGACGGGGTTATTGCTCTCTGTAAGACAAGTGCTAAAACTTGCACGAGAAATGGTATTTAAAAGAGAACATGGTGGAACCACGATTGCAAAAGGCCGGATCCTCGATATAAGATGAACTTATACCAAAGGAATAATTAATTTAAGAGAAGCTTTAATGATAAGATCTACATCGTGTCCATGGGCATGAACACAAGTTCAAGGTCGACTCCACTTCTCCAATGCATAACCCTTATTCACTTCTCGCTCGATGAAGTTGCGTGTTGAACGCTTTATCTGGCGAAACAATGTAAGAGTTTGATTCGTGAAAACTTTCGGGTTCACACGGTTTAGAGAAGGCATAAGTTCAACCCATAGGGCTTCCTAGAAACCTATACCACCAGTTTCAAGAGTAAAGTAACACAAGCTCGGAGGTAGAGCATGGTTGGCAAAGCAGAGGATGCAATTTACCAAAGGCATTATGTATCGTGGGAGGTCTCACAAAGTTATTGAATAAGAAGGATCTTGTGGGTAAATCCAATAATGGACACGATGGTCCACCAGGGTCCGACGTGAGCACCGAAGACTTAACCAGAGGAAGAAGAATGCAAGGAGTTCAGATCATAGAAACAATGACTAACTCAATTGTCAAAAGCAAAGGAATTATGATTCCTAAATCAGGGGGTCGAAGCAATGCTCGATTTAGGGATGGATAAGTTGAATAGCCTTAGGGTACAATCAACGATAATTGGATTGGTCGAGAACCAATTCCAGATAAATGAATGGCAGCTCACCGGAAAAGTAATTTATAAGGATCAATGACGATTATGGTATTCAGAAACATATCGAGTCAACAGACTCAAAATGATAAAGACAAGGAATGTCAATAAGACTACCAGATTTATGGGTTAACCATAATGCAAGCAAGCAAGAATTTCGAGAGCCAAGGCTCCAGAGGACTTTCGGATGATCGAATAGTATTTTGAAGACTTCTGTGAAACACATGAACAACTGGGGATGAGCGGATACTCGACAAGTGCGAGGATTTATTTGAAGGGGGTATTCATGTAGTAAGGAACTGCTAGGCAGTAGGCACAAAGTATTCTCGGAACAATAGAGAAAACTTCGGGGTATCTTGTAACAACGAGATCAATGGGGGATGATCGTAAGAATTGCAAGTGTAAGTAGTCATCCATACGGATTTATCGGTGGCCAGGGATAGCAAAAGTGATGGGCACAAAGTATCGAGAGAACAACAGAGAGTATCTTCGGAATCTTCTGATTAGCGGACGATCATCTGAAGTGAAGGGCTCTCCGGGAGAAAATACTTGCGAGAACCTAAAGTTAGCTTTGTTCTTAGTAAATTCATTTAACCCGAATAGAAAAGAGTTCAGAACCCCAGAGTAAAGTTCGAGGAGTAAAAGATCCTAATTCCACCCAATGGCGACGTGTGCCCATAAGACACACAGCCATGTTAGTAAAAGTTTTGCAATGTCTAGACTCGACTTCGCCAAGGAGTTGGAAAGGGATTCCTACAGCAATGGGCTCGATACCAATCTTGTGACGCTCGATTCAATCGTACACTAATCATGCACGCAAATGTGTACGATCAAGATCAAGGACTCACGGAAGATATCACAACACAACTCTACAAATAAAATAAGTCATACAAGCATCATAATACAAGCCAGGGCCTCGAGGGCTCGAATACAAGTGCTCGATCATAGACGAAGTCACGGAAGCAACAATATCTGAGTACGACATAAGTTAAACAAGGTGCCATAAGATGGCTAGCACAAACCGGGATACAGATCGAAGAGGACAGGCCTCCCGCAGGATCCTCCTAGGTCACTCCGGTCGTCGCCGCTGGGCTGCACGTAGTAGTGGGCACCCGCGTGACATCGCGCCCCGGGCTCCGCTCGTCTCAGTTGCAGCAATCGAGTAGCGGAAGGGAAAAGGGGAAACAAGGCAACCGTGAGTACTCATCCAAAGTACTCGCAAGCAAGGAGCTACACTACATATGCAACATTATCAAGGTAAGGCCAGATATGTGAACTGGCTGCGAAATGCGTAATAGAGAGAAGGCCTAGTCCTATCGAAGACTAGCATCTTCCGAAACCACCATCTTGCAGCAAACAAGAGGAGTAGAGTAACATAACTTAAAGTAGCAGAGTGTTATCAACCTCGGCAGAGATCCTTTCTCGACTCCCTGCGAGAAAGAAATCCCAGAGCCATACTATCCAGTTATTATCACAATCCAATTCTCATCGCAATCCATTGCTCATATCCATGTCTCATCTCAAGTTTCCAGTTCTAGTTGTATCGATCGGGATACAACTCCAAGTGTCCGTTATCAGAGGACAGGCTACCGATAGATGTTTTCTTCCTGCAGGGTGCACCAACTTACCCACCACGCCGCTTAACTCCGCGGACACACTTTCCAGGTCATGCCCGCCTCGCCAAACAATACGCCGCAACCCGACCTAGGCTTAATAGAGAGGCCAGACGCCGGACTAAACCTATGCCCCTGTGGGTCATGGGCCATCTCCCGAACTCCTCAAGACGCTATGAGGGCGGCCGGTGAGCAGACCTAGCTACCTTCCCGAAAGGGCGGAGCTACCATCCAACCCGCGCGCCGCCGCCGCCGACGTCTAATAAGCTTCGCTGATGTATACGACGCAGAACGCCCATACTTAGCCCACGTGATGGTTAGTGCTATTAGGCTAGAGGCCCTCGGATCAAATATCCAAATCGTAGTGGATTAGGAACGCGGTAACAAGCAAGAGACTCACGAAGATGTGACCCGCTGCCCGCCTCGAGGACTTGCGGCAAGGGCTAGGAATGCCCGCCACGCCTCGTAATTATCTCGCGGCACCCTCCGTGTCAACCCGCTCCACATCACTCATAATTACACGCGCTGGTACCCTCGTGGTCGACCCGCCTTTCCAAGTAACAATGGTAAAAGTCCAAGTAACCGTGAGTCCAAACATCAAGGGAAACCCGAGGAATCACCCCGTGAATTCCACTCAATGTAGTCATCAAGGTGAACATAAGAGGATTCACCCCGAGGTCCACACTTGAGGGGTTGCACGACGTAGTGACGGAAGTGGTTAAGGAGGAAATCACCTCGATGACCACAACCGGATAGCTATACTACAGGTTAATATCGGAAGTCTTTGTAGAGGTTTCACCCTCGGACTCGATAGTAACCTAGTAGTGTCGAGCGACTAAGGGAAGTGATGTGCGGTGTCGGGGCTCGGTCTTCGATCCCGCTGATCGGGTCTTCAATGATGAAGCAGGGCAACAAGGACAAGGTGGGGGTCAGCGATGGGTCTCTAACCAACCTATACTAAGCGCTTTAGGATAAGGGTAGGTAACAATAGCAGGTTACAATAAACAGGCTATGCAATGTAATAGGAGCAAACAATAAAGAATAAAATCTAATGCAAGCATGAGAGAATGGAATGGGCGATATCGGGATGATCAAAAGGGGGGCTTGCCTGGTTGCTCTGGCCAGAGAGAGGGGTCGTCGGTGACGTAGTCGATCGCAGGCACATCATCATCGGTCTCGGGGTCTACCGGAGAGAAGAGGGGGAAGAAACAGTAAATACCAGGTAAACAGATGCATATCGATGCATGACATGACAAGAAGCGAAGCTAGGCGTGCCCTAACGTGGTAAGAAGGGTACTGGTTAGGGGGGAAAGCATCCGGGAAGTTATCCTGTTCAGGACGTCTGTCGACGGATGAACCGGAGAGGAAAGTTTGCAGGTTCGATAGGTTAGGATGTGTGGTGGACGAACGGATGCGTGATCCGGATTCGCCTCGTCGCTCGAGCAACTTTCATGTTGAAATTATTTTAATCCGGATTACGGATTAAAAGATATGATTTTAAAAGATTTTATTAATTTCGGAATTTTAATTAATTATTTAATTAATTTCGAAAATGCATTTATGACATCAAGATGAGGTCATGCCGATGTCATCACCAACAGGTTGACTAAGTCAACCCCGATGTGTGGGTCCCGCATGTCATTCACTATTAGCTTAATTAACCTAATCGATTAATTAACCTTAGTTAATTAAGTTAATTAAGTTAATTAATAATTAGTGTTAATTAATTCAGAATTAATTAGTTTAATTAATTACCCAATTAATTTAACTAATGATTAGGTTGATTAATCCGAATTAATTAGATTAATTAATTACTCAATTAATTAATTAATTAATTATTTAGTTAATTAGTTTAATTCATTTTATTTCCTTTTTTAGTTTCGCTTTATTAAAACGTTCTTTTCCGCTTTTTGGGGTGGGGGCCCCACGATGCTGGGCCAAGTAACCAACGGGCGCAGCGACGCGTCGACATGCAAGGCGTCAGCTCGATTCTGGCACTGACCGGCCCGGTCGGGCGACCAGCGGATCGATCTGAGGCGGGAGGAGCGGCCGGGCACCTGGCCCTGCCTGGCCTTGGCAGTGGCGCGGGCGAGGAGGAGGCGACAGATGGGCGGTTCTGAGGCTCGGCGAGCCGGCCATGAGAGAAGGGAAGGAACGAGGTTCAAGGCTAGGGCGCCAGAGGTGAGGTCGTCGTTAGGAAGAAGGGAGCACCGGTGGCGGGCGGGTCGGCCCACCTTGGCCGGATCCGGCAGGGGAAGGAAGGAGGGGATCGGGGAGGTGGTGGCGTCGGTCTGTGGCGAGCCGGGAGCCGGGAGGGGGGACGGAGGGAGGCGCTGGTGGGCGGGATCCGGCCGAGCCGGCCGCCGACGGGAAAGGGGAGGAGAGGGGCCTCACAATGTGGGGGGCAGGGTCGGCCGGTGGGTTCGGTGGAGGTCGGGCAGGCCGTGGGGAGGAGGCGGTGAGGCGTTCCATGACGGGCGACGAGGCCGAGCCGGACCAAGGCGGGTCGCCGCCCGGGGGGGGGGCCGAGGGAGGAGGGAGCCCCGGGCGAGGAGGAGGAGGGAGGGCCATGGGGAAGTGGTCGGTGGCCTCCTCCGCCGATCCAGATCGGTCGGGAGCGAGGAGGGGCGGCGTGGGGGCGAATGGGTGGGTGGCTAGGGTTAGCCACCGGTGGGGGGGCTAAGTGGGGGGGTGGGCCGGTGGGCCGGTGGGCCGGCCCAGGGGGGAAGGAATGGGCCAAAGGGGGAAGTGGGGAGGAGGGGCCGGCTGGCTGGGCCGGAGGGGGGAGGTTATTCCCCCCCACTGTTTTTTTTTTCTTTTCCTTTTCTCCTTTTATTATTTTTCAAAAACCTGTTTTATTTCATTTGCATAGATTTAGAAAATTTCAGAAAGGGGGGGGGGGGTTTGTTGCACTATAATCACCTAGGCATTTAACTGCACACTCCGGACATTTTAGTTTAAAATTTTGAAAACTTTCACTGTTTGCTTGACTTTGAATTTGAAAGATTCGAACCGACGCGAGATTAATAGCAGTAACCGAGGTGACGTGTCCTCATTAACGCGGGATTACTGTAGCGTAATCACCCGGGCGTCACACTATGACTATGAGATTATGCAACTCCCGTTTACCAGAGGAAAACTTTGTGTGCTACCAAACGTCACAACGTAACTGGGTGATTATAAAGGTGCTCTAAAGGTGTCTCCGAAGGTACTTGTTGGGTTGGCGTATTTCGAGATTAGGATTTGTCACTCCGATTGTCGGAGAGGTATCTCTGGGCCCTCTCGGTAATGCACATCACTTAAGCCTTGCAAGCATTGCAAGTAATGAGTTAGTTGCGAGATGATGTATTACGGAACGAGTAAAGAGACTTGCCGGTAACGAGATTGAACTAGGTATTGAGATACCGACGATCGAATCTCGGGCAAGTAACATACCGATGACAAAGAGAACAATGTATGTTGTTATGCGGTCTGACCGATAAAGATCTTCGTAGAATATGTAGGAGCCAATATGGGCATCCAGGTCCCGCTATTGGTTATTGACAAGAGAGGTGTCTCAGCCATGTCTACATAGTTCTCGAACGCGTAGGGTCCGTGACGCTTAACGCTCGCTGACGATATAGTACTATGAGTTATCTATGTTGGTGACCGAATGTTGTTCGGAGTTCCGGATGAGATCACGGACATGACGAGGAGCTCCGGAATGGTCCGGAGGTAAATATTCATATATTGGATGATATGGTTAGGCCAAGGGGTCAGCCCACGGGCTATAAGTCGGTGCAAAAGGAGTTTTATGGAGGCTGGGGCCAAACACGGAGACCTCGGCGTCGCCTGGGCCGACGCCGAAGCCCATGGCGTCTGGGCCGACGCCAAGGTTTGTGGCGTTGGCCTGGAGTCCGAGTGGGACTCTTGCCTTTCGGGCAAAACCGACTTTGAGGAGGCTTTTGCTCCAAGTTTCGACCCCAGGGCTCAACATATAAATAGAGGGGCAGGGCTAGCACCAAAGACAGATCAAGAAACACCAAGCCGTGTGCCGGCAACCCTGTCTCCTCTAGTTTATCCTCCGTCATAGTTTTCGTAGTGCTTAGGTGAAGCCCTGCGAAGATTGTTCTTCACCAACACCGTCACCACGCCGTCGTGCTGCCGGAACTCATCTACTACTTCGCCCCTCTTGCTGGATCGAGAAGGCGAGGACGCCACCGGTTTAACGTGTGCGTAACTCGGAGGTGCCGTGCTTTCGGTACTTGGATCGGTCGGATCATGAAGACGCTCGACTACATCAACCGCGTTGATATAACGCTTCGCTTACGGTCTCACGAGGGTACGAGACAACACTCTCCCTCTCGCTGCTATGCATCACCATGATCTTGCGTGCGTAGGATTTTTTGAAATTACTACGCTCCCCAACGGTGGCATCCGAGCCTGGTTTTATGCGTTGATGTTATATGCACGAGTAGAACACAAGTGAGTTGTGGGCGATATAAGTCATACTGCTTACCAGCATGTCATACTTTGGTTCAGCGGTATTGTTGGATGAAGCGGCCCGGACCGACATTACGCGTACGCTTACGCGAGACTGGCTTTTTCGCCGTGCTATGCACACAGATGACTAGCGGGTGTCAGTTTCTACAACTTTAGTTGAATCGAGTGTGGCTACGCCCGGTCCTTGCGAAGGTTAAAACAACACCAACTTGACAAACTATCGTTGTGGTTTTGATGCGTAGGTAAGAACGGTTCTTTCTAAGCCCGTAGCAGCCACGTAAAACTTGCAACAACAAAGTAGAGGACGTCTAAATTGTTTTTGCAGGGCATGTTGTGATGTGATATGGTCAAGACGTGATGAGATATAAGTTGTTGTATGAGATGATCATGTTTTGTTGAGGTTATCGGCAACTGGCAGAAGCCTTATGGTTGTCTCTTTATTGCATAAGATGCAAGCGCCAAATAATTGCTTTACTTTATCGCTATGCGATAGCAATAGTTGCAAGAGCAATAGTTGGCGAGACATCCACGTGACGACACATTGATATAGATCAAGATGATGGAGATCATGGTGTCATGCCGGTGACGATGGAAATCATGACGATGCTTTGGAGATGAAGATCAAAGGCACAAGATGATGATGGCCATATCATGTCACATATTTTGATTACATGTGATGTTTATCTTTTATGCATCTTATCTTGCTTTGTTTGACGGTAGCATTATAAGATGATATCTCACTAAATTTCAAGGTATAAGTGTTCTCCCTGAGTATGCACCGTTGCCAAAGTTCGTCGTGCCCAGACACCACGTGATGATCGGGTGTGATAAGCTCTACGTCCATCTACAACGGGTGCAAGCCAGTTTTGCACACGCGGAATACTTAGGTTAAACTTGACGAGCCTAGCACTCATACCGAAAGGTCGAGCATGAATCATATAGTAGATATGATCAACATAGTGATGTTCACCATTGAAAGCTACTCCATTTCACGTGATGATCGGTTATGGTTTAGTTGATTTGGATCACGCGATCACTTAGAGGATTAGAGGGATGCCTATCTAAGTGGGAGTTCTTAAGTAATATGATTAATTGAACTTAAATTTATCATGAACTTAGTCCTGGTAGTATTAGCATATCTATGTTGTAGATCAATAGCTCGCGTTGTTGCTTTCATATGTTTATTTTGATATGTTCCTAGAGAAAATTGTGTTGAAAGATGTTAGTAGCAATGATGCGGATTGGATCCGTGATCTGAGGTTTATCCTCATTGTTGCACAGAAGAATTATGTCCTTGATGCACCGCTAGGTGACAGACCTATTGCAGGAGTAGATGCAGACGTTATGAACGTTTGGCTAGCTCAATATGATGACTACTTGATAGTTTAGTGCACCATGCTTAACGGCTTAGAATCGGGACTTCAAAGATGTTTTGAACGTCATGGACCATATGAGATGTTCTAGGAGTTGAAGTTAATATTTCAAGCAAATACCCGAGTTTAGAGATATGAAGTCTCCAACAAGTTCTATAGCTAAAAGATGGAGGAGAATAGCTCAAGCAGTGAGCATGTGCTCAGATTGTCTGGGTACTACAATCGCTTGAATCAAGTGGGAGTTAATCTTCCAGATAAAATAGTGATTGACAGAATTCTCTAGTCACCATCACCAAGTTAGTAGAACTTCGTGATGAACTATAATATGAAAGGGATGACGAAAGTAATTCCCAAGCTTTTTGTGATGCTGAAATCAACGAAGGTAGAAATCAAGAAAAACATCAAGTGTTCATGGTTGACGAGACCACTAGTTTCAAGAAAACAGCAAAGGGAAGAACGGGAACTTCAAGAAAAACGGCAAGCAATTGCTGCTCAAGTGAAGAAGCCCAAGTCTGGTCCTAAGCCTGAGACTAAGTGCTTCTACTGCAAAGGGACTGGTCACTGGAAGCAGAACTGCCCCAAGTATTTGGCGGATAAGAAGGATGGCAAAGTGAACAAAGGTATATTGGATATACATGTTATTGATGTGTACTTTACTAGTGTTTATAGCAACCCCTCAACATTTGATACTGGTTCAGTTGCTAAGAGTAGTAACTCGAAACGGGAGTTGCAGAATAAATAGAAACTAGTAAAAGTCGAGGTGACGATGTGTGTTGGAAGTAGTTCCAAGATTGATATGATCATCATCGCACACTCCCTATACTTTCGGGATTAGTGTGGAACCTAAATAAGTGTTATTTGGTGTTGAGCATGAATATGATTTGATCATGTTTATTGCAATACAGTTATTCATTTAAGTAAGAGAATAAATTGTTGTTCTGTTTACATGAATAAAACCTTATATGGTTACACACCCAATGAAAATGGTTCGTTGGATCTCGATCATAGTGATACACATATTCATAATATTGAAACCAAAAGATGCAAAGTTAATAATGATAGTGCAACTTATTTGTGGCAATCGCCGCTTAGGTCATATTGGTGTAAAGCGCATGAAGAAACTCCATGCTGATGGGCTTTTGGAATCACTTGATTATGAATCACTTGATGCTTGCGAACCATGCCTCATGGGCAAGATGACTAAGACTCCGTTCTCCAGAACAATGGAGCGAGCAACTGACTTATTGGAAATAATACATACTAATGTATGCGATCCGATGAGTGTTAAGGCTCGCGGCGGGTATCATTATTTTCTGACCTTCACAGATGATTTGAGCAGATATGGGTATATCTACTTGATGAAACATAAGTCTGAAACATTTGAAAAGTTTAAAGAATTACAGGGTGAAGTGGAAAATCATTGTGACAAGAAAATAAGGTTTCTACGATCTGATCGCGGAGACAAATATTTAAGTTACGAGTTTGGTCTTCAATTAAAACAATGTGGAATAGTTTCACAAATTCGTGCCACCTGGAACACCACAGCATAATGGTGTGTCCGAACGTCATAACCGTACTTTATTGGATATAGTACAATCTATGATGTTTCTTACCGATTTACCAATATCATTTTGGGATCATGCATTAGAGACAGCTGCATTCACGTTAAAAAGGGGCACCATCTAAGTCCGTTGAGACGACACAATATGAACTATGGTTTGGCAAGAAACCAAAGTTGTCGTTTCTTAAAGTTTGGGGTTGCGATGCTTATAAGAGAAAGTTTCATCATGATAAGCTCAAACCCATATCGGAGAAATGTGTCTTCATAGGATACCCAAAGGAGACAGTTGGGTACACCTTCTATCACAGATCCGAAGGCAAGACATTCGTTGCTGAGAATGGATACTTTCTAGAGAAGAAGTTTCTCTCGAAAGAAGTGAGTGGGAGGAAAGTAGAACTTGATTAGGTAATTGTACCTTCTCCCTTATTGGAAAGTAGTTCATCACAAAAATCTGTTCCTGTGACTACTACACCAATTAGTGAGGAAGCTAATGATGATGATCATGTAACTTCAGATCAAGTTACTACCGAATCTCGTAGGTAAACCAGAGTGAGATCCGCACCAGAGTGGTACGGTAATCCTGTTCTGGAAGTTATATTACTAGACCATGACGAACCTACGAACTATGAGGAAGCGATGATGAGCCCAGATTCCGCAAAATGGCTTGAGGCCATGAAATCTGAGATGGGATCCATGTATGAGAACAAAGTGTGGACTTTGGTTGACTTGCCCGATGATCGGCAAGCCATAGAAAATAAATGGATCTTCAAGAGGAAGACGGACGCTGATAGTAGTGTTACTATCTACAAAGCTAGACTTGTCGAAAAAGGTTTTTGACAAAGTTCAAGGTGTTGACTACGATGAGAGTTTCTCACTCGTATCTATGCTTAAGTCTGTCCGAATCATGTTAGCAATTGCCGCATTTTATGAAATCTGGCAAATGGATAACAAAATTGCAATCCTTAATGGATTTCTCAAAGAAGAGTTGTATATGATGCAACCAGAAGGTTTTGTCAATCCTAAAGGTGTTAACAAAATATGCAAGCTCCAGCGATCCATCTATGGACTGGTGCAAGCATCTCGGAGTTGGAATATACGCTTTGATAAGTTGATCAAAGCATATAATTTTATACAGACTTGCGGTGAAGCCTGTATTTACAAGAAAGTGAGTGGGAGCACTACAGCATTTCTGATAAGTATATGTGAATGACATATTGTTGATCGGAAATAATGTAGAATTATTCTGCAAAGCATAAAGGAGTGTTTGAAAGGAGTTTTTCAAAGAAAGACCTCGGTGAAGCTGCTTACATATTAAGCATCAAGATCTATAGAGATAGATCAATACGCTTGATAAGTTTTTTCAATAAGTACATACCTTGACAAGATTTTGAAGTAGTTCAAAATGGAACAGTCAAAGAAAGAGTTCTTGCCTATGTTACAAGGTGTGAAAGTTGAGTAAGACTCAAAGCCCGACCACGGCAGAAGATAGAAAGAAAATGAAAGTCATTTCCTATGCCTCAGCCATAGGTTCTATAAAGTATGCCAAGCTGTGTACCAGATCTATTGTATACCCTACCACTGAGTTTGGCAAAGGAGTACAATAGTGATCTAGGAGTAGATCACTGGACAGCGGTCAAAAAATTATCCTTAGTGGAATAAGGATATGTTTCTCGATTATGGAGGTGACAAAAGGTTCGTCGTAAAGGGTTACGCCGATGCAAGTTTTGACACTGATCTAGATGAATCTAAGTCTCAATCTGGATACATATTAAAAGTGGGAGCAATTAGCTAGAGTAGCTCCGTGCAGAGCATTGTTGGCATAGAAATTTGCAAAATACATACGGCTCTGAATGTGGCAGACTCGTTGACTAAATTTCTCTCAAGAGCAAAACATGATCACTCTTTGGGTGTTAATCACATAACGATGTGAACTAGATTATTGACTCTAGTAAACCCTTTGGGTGTTAGTCACATGGAGATGTGAACTAATCACATAAAGATGTGAATTATTGATGTTAAATCACATGGCGATGTGAACTAGATTATTGACTCTAGTGCAAGTGGGAGACTGAAGGAAATATGCCCTAGAGGCAATAATAAAGTTATTATTTATTTCCTTATTTCATGATAAATGTTTATTATTCATGCTAGAATTGTATTAACCGGAAACATGATACATGTGTGAATATATAGACAAACAGAGTGTCACTAGTATGCCTCTACTTGACTAGCTCGTTGATCAAAGATGGTTATGTTTCCTAGCCATAGACATGTGTTGTCATTTGATTAACGGGATCACATCATTAGGAGAATGATGTGATTGACTTGACCCATTCCGTTAGCTTAGCACCCGATCGGTTAGTATTCTGCTATTGCTTTCTTCATGACTTATACATGTTCCTATGACTATGAGATTATGCAACTCCCGTTTACCGGAGGAACACTTTGTGTGCTACCAAACGTTACAACGTAACTGGGTGATTATAAATGTGCTCTACAGGTGTCTCCGAAGGTACTTGTTGGGTTGGTGTATTTCGAGATTAGGATTTGTCACTCCGATTGTCGGAGAGGTATCTCTGGGCCCTCTCGGTAATGCACATCACTTAAGCATTGCAAGTAATGAGTTAGTTGCGAGATGATGTATTACGGAACGAGTAAAGAGACTTGCCGGTAACGAGGTTGAACTAGGTATTGAGATACTGACGATCGAATCTCGGGCAAGTAACATACCGATGACAAAGGGAACAACGTATGTTGTTATGCGGTCTGACCGATAAAGATCTTCGTAGAATATGTAGGAGCCAATATGGGCATCCAGGTCCCGCTATTGGTTATTGACAAGAGAGGTGTCTCAGCCATGTCTACATAGTTCTCGAAACCGTAGGGTCCGCACGCTTAACGTTCGTTGACGATATAGTACTATGAGTTATGTATGTTGGTGACCGAATGTTGTTCGGAGTTCCGGATGAGATCACGGACATGACGAGGAGCTCCAGAATGGTCCGGAGGTAAAGATTCATATATTGGATGATATGGTTAGGCCAAGGGGTCAGGCCCACAGGGCTATAAGTCGGTGCAAAAGGAGTTTTATGGAGGCTGGGGCCAAACGCCGGAGACCTGGCGTCGGCCTGGGCCAGATGCCGAGGCCCATGGCGTCGGGCCGACGCCAAGGTTTGTGGCGTTTGGTCCGGAGTCCGAGTGGGACTCTTGCCTTTCGGCAAAACCGACTTTGAGGAGGCTTTTGCTCCAAGTTTCACCCTGTGGCTCAACATATAAATAGAGGGGCAGGGCTAGCACCAAAGACAGATCAAGAAACACCAAGCCGTGTGCCGGCAACCCTGTCTCCTCTAGTTTATCCTCCGTCATAGTTTTCGTAGTGCTTAGGCGAAGCCCTGCGAATATTGTTCTTCACCAACACCGTCACCACGCCGTCGTGTTGCCGGAACTCATCTACTACTTCGCCCCTCTTGCTGGATCGAGAAGGCAAGGACGTCACCGAGCCGAACGTGTGCAGAACTCGGAGGTGCCGTGCTTTCGGTACTTGGATCGGTCGGATCATGAAGACGTTCGACTACATCAACCGCGTTGATATAACGCTTCCGCTTACGGTCTACGAGGGTACGTAGACAACACTCTCCCCTCTCGTTGCTATGCATCACCATGATCTTGCGTGTGCGTAGGAATTTTTTTGAAATTACTACGTTCCCAACACCATCCCCATCTCCTGTCAGAATAGTAGGAGAAAAAAGGCACGAGACGGAATTTAAGGGTCCCTCCCCTGTCAGCAATCGAGCCAAAAGCGAACCAAGGACCCCAATCTCCAAATTGATACCGCAGAAATTCCTAGTTTTGTTACCTATTGTTATGCGCCGTGCAACCACTGATTTGGTAATCCGAGAGCCCAGATATCTCTTAAAAATAGGCTTTTGCCCTGCTTTAGGAGCAACAATATCTAGGCACCTCTTGGTTTCCAATCCTAGATTCGGAAGCTCTTATTGGACGCTTATTTTGTCTAACATTGAACATGAAATATCATGACCTCTAACTATGAATATGTGATCCTAGCCACACGAACTAGTGAGTGATAGTGATAGATATGCAGCGCCAATGTTTTAAAACTCCCTGCAACGGTGAATTCCAGCCATTAAAAAAACGCAAACATTTCTTGCAGACATAACATTTTTTTAAGAGATGGTTTTCTAAAAATCCAAACATTTTTTGAAGACACAAATAATTTTTGAAAACCAAATGTTTTTGAATTTTCCGAACATTTTTTGAATTTTGATAATATTTTATCAAATTCAAACAATTTTGAATTTTTTCAAACATTTTCCGAATTGGTGAAAATTGTAAACCCCAATTTATTTAAAACAAACTGAACATTTTCAAGAAAACAAACAATATTTAAAATTTCCAAGCAATTTTCAAAAACACGAACGTTTTATGAATTTATGAACAAAAATAAAACATGTTTGTTTTTAAACTTGGGAACAGTTATTTAAGAACATGATTTTTAAAATTTACAAACATTTTTAAAAACACAAACAATAATTGGGAAAACAAACAACTTTTCAAATTCTGAACATTTTTTGAAAAGTTTGAAATTATGAAAAAGAGAAAGAAAAAATGGAACATAAATACAAAAAAGTATAGAAAAATGAATAATAAAAAGGATTTTTTAGTCCAAACACACTTTATTTATTATTAAATAATGTATCCGGGAATACAAGAAAGATCTAGAGGGTTCAGTAGCCAAAGATGACGGCCAAGCTCCAAACCAATAGCATGTCTAGCAAGGCTATGTGCCTTGAAATTGGTCTCACACCTTCAAAGATGAAGGAGCGTTCACTTGTAACAGCTATAATTTCCCTGATGACGCTGGCATAGGTTCCTCCGGTTCCCTGTTTGATGTTATTGACTACAACTTGATAATCTGAAGCGATCTTCACATGTGATAGTGATAGGTGTAGAGCAAGTGACATAGGCTCTCGACAAGCCAGTGCTTCAAGAGACGCTGGATCTGTAATCCCGGAGATCCTAATGGTCGAGACGCCTAGATAGACACCGGATGAATCCCTGCATACTATGCTAAATAATTCTTCATTTGCTTCACGCGATACGGCACCGTAAACTCTTATCTTGTCAACACTTTGCACAAGCGGGATCCATCTTACTCGTTGATGCCTTGCCACACGAGAAGCCGCGGCCTGTGTATTCTTGGGCTTACAATCATCTAGCTCCTTTATATATTTCATTATGAAGCTATGCGTAGCATGTGGACCTTAAATATTTGTTCATGGAGTGCTTGCCGTCGAGCATACCATATAGCCCATAGAGTGACAAGAACTTGGACAAAGTTGTCATGTGGGAGGTCTTCCATTAGCGAGAAAATCCGTCTTTTGGTGTCTGGTTCCCTAACTTCATTTAGTACTTCCACCAAGTTAGGCAACTAAGCTCAGGCGTGAAGTCATGATCAAAAGTCACAGTGCATAACAACATCAAAAACACCATTATTCTCATGAGGCCATGATCAAAAGTCATTCAGTTGTCTAGTGCATAACAGGATCAATCGGGTAGCCTCCACATCAAGAATACCACAATTTTTTCAGTTCGCCGTTAACAGTGCTCAGATAAAAAAAAGGAAAGCCAGACATAAAAAAAATCAGAAGAAGGAAAACCAGTTTATGGGCCAGCCCGCTAGCTTGGTCTCGGCCTTAGGCAACAGCGTGCGCTGTCGAGTCTCTGATATGTCTTACGTTTCATTCAAAGTACGAAGAATCGTCAACTCAAAAAAAAAACTACAAAGAATCGTGATCGTCCAGAACAAAGCTCCCCGATCTTTTCACCCGTTTACGAAAACGCTCGGACACCGTCCCGGTGTTCGGATTCTACTCGAGCCGGCGCCCACACGAACTCTTCTCCACGTACGCACACGCCTGCGTCAACCAAGCACCCAATTAAGTTTCCAAGAAGGCCAAGCGATCGATCGTGGGTACCCGCGCGGATTAACCGTCGTCGTCGTCGTCGTCGTCGCCGGCTGCGTCAACTTCTCGCGATGTCGTCGTCGCCGTCGTGCTGGGAGTCGATCGCCTCGGCCGTCTTGCCGGCAAACCAAACGTCGCGGGAGGCGGCGCTGCGGGAGCAGCTGCTGGAGCGGGAGGAGGCCGCGGCGTCCCAGCGCGCGGCCGTGCAGCGCCTGACGGAGCGAGCCGACGCGCTGCAGCGCAAGATCGACGACGTGGTCCGCGAGACGGCGGCGGCGCGGGCGGCCGCGTCCAGCGCGGAGAGGCGCCAGCGGGAGGCCGAGGAGCAGCGGAGGGTGGCCGTGAGGACGTACGAGATGCACGAGGAGAAGCTGCGGGTGCTGGCCAAGGAGCTCAAGGTCAAGGAAGGCCGCTTCAGGGTCCTGGATGCCATCCTCACCACGGTACAGAGCAGCAACAGGCCCGTCGCGAGAAACACGGTCCACTAGTAGTATATATGAATTGTTTATTTCAGGGCATATCAAAGATATATAGGTTTGCAACTTTGTAAATTTTGATCTAGACTGGATGTTTCAACATGTTTGTTTATTAGCGGCACTCAGTTGTAAAGGTTGGCATTTAGGAATAACATTTGATTTATATTTTCAATTAAACTAGAAATTCACATAAACATCATCTATGGGGGGAGTGTATCCACCATAGTCTTAGGGTGCCGGCACCTTCACATGAGTTCCATCTCTTGGGGCTCCTTTGATTCAAAGGAATTTCATAGAAATTTTAGAGGATTTGATTCTGAAGAGTTTTTCTATGTTTGTTGATTCACAGGGTTGGAATCCTTAGGTATTTTTACTTGAGATTCATTTGTACTAGTATGTTTTGGAGGAAAAATGTCATCTACTCAAACCTCTTGATAGAATTCCTTTGTTTTTCAAGTGCTATCAAACACCCTTGAATCAAATTTGAACACTTAAAACCAACAATTCGCATGCGTGGGTGCATATGCTTCAGTTTAAAACACATGATGTGAAAAGATTCATTTAGACAAAAAAAATTCAATAATTTATCCGTGTACCAAATTGAACTTTTCACGTTTAGTTGCGTTTTAGCTAGATGCAAATTAGATCTCATGTTGATACATTCCGATTATTTTTTGTTAATACTCGTCAGGTTATAGTCCCCTGTTATCTTGTTTTTCTTTATAATTGGTGATCAAGATATAAACAATCGGTTACAACATCACTCCTTACCCATGCAAGCCTTGCATGATGTATGTTCATAGTTTGGTACCATAATCTTTCCTCGCCTCCTATCCCATCCTTGGTATCCTATCAACAATGCAACAAAAATATAATACGATCCATCAGAAATTTTTAGAAACAAATCAATATGACATGATGTAACGATTTATCACACAATACCATTTTTTTCTTACTTTTGCAACATAAAGTACTCTTCCACTGAAACAAAGTAGTAGTTCAGTGAAAGGGAAGCAAGTAATAGGCTTTAGGAGTTGAAACTTCTTTGTTTTTCCACATGATGTAGATGCTTCATATATCCAAAAAAAAACAGTGGAGACATGCACATTCAATACAACATGCTAAAATCACCTTCATCATCAAATAACTTTTCATTTTTACTTCCCCTGAAATCAGAACTTATAAGTTTGAATGGAGTCCCGTTGGCTACTGTTATCCATCATCAACATTTTTTTAGATAATTCAACTCTATAACTTACCATCAAGTTACTGTAACCTAAGCATTTTTAACAGACAACATTTTCTGAAAAAAGTTCAGGTAAATTTCTGAATGCAACACATTTTACACCATGCAATTTTCCCAACCATTTCACTAGATTGGGCACAATCTTGTGTTGAATTCAATCAGAAAACCAACACTCACAGTTTTTTGTTCAACATCAGTTTTGTTGGGATGCAACTCACTGAATTCACACATGAATATGGAAAAATATTTTAGTGCAAGTATAAATGGCAACATGGAATCTGCTCAAGTTTTTCAGTTCAAATCTGTAATTGGTGATTCAAATCACCTATTGCAAGTGTCAATGCAACAAACGAATCTGCTACAAGTATCTTTGCTAGGACTTTTATAATCTTACCCAATTTGCAGCGGAACTGGCTGGGGAGGCATCTGGTAGACCACTGGCGGATCACGGTACATGCTCGTAGGAGGGGCTTGATGTCTCGGATCTACGCGCCACGCCGGAGTTGAATTCGTCCACCGGGGAGCAACCGACCCATCAGAGCGTTGAGGCAAGGCGAAGGCGAGCACATCTCTAACAATATAGTGAGCCACCGGGCTGAATTAGGGGGCGTGATGCGAGGATTCGGCGGCGGGTGTTGTAGTGGTGGCGTTGCGGCGGGGGAACGACGCCAGATGGTAGGCAGACAGCGGGCGATCGCTGCCACCCACGATTCGCGGGGTTAGGTAGGACGCGGCATGTGGGGTCGGTGCTGCCCGTGCAACGGACTATCGAGAGTGTGGCCGCATGTGGCTCAGGTGGCACCTGGATCCTTTGGCTCTGGTGTTATTGACCAGGCGGCTTAAATTTGCATCAAATCAGCCGCCTGATCCATACCGGTTGGGCGGCGGCGTGGGGCACGCCTTCAAACTTGTACATAGCTCTGCAATTGCTGCATGGTCCACGGATTGAACGAACTAACAAATATGGTCACTTCTTTTTACATGTTTCATTACGCATGACCATGTACTTTAACATCGTATATCACTTCTTCTACCGGTACAGCCCAAATATAACCTACTGAAGTACACCTGTGTGGGGCCACGTTGTATCGAAGAATTTGATTGATAAGACAATACGTACCAAATTAATATCAACAAATCCACCACTAGATATATTTTCATATGTATTATTCCGTATTGTAGTTCTTAACAATTTATCTATATATTTTGCAAAAAATAATTTATCTGTATATTTGTCAAACTGATAAATAGTTGACTTCCTAATTAAATTTAGATGTCGTCCACCTCGGGATGGAGGGGAGTACCTAGTTAAGAGGTTGGTTAGTCAAACTGACTGCAAAAAAACCCAGTATCGTGTGAAGTTTTTTGAAATTATCAAAAGACATAATGGTGTCACAATTTTTTATACGCAACGAACAATCTTACGATGTGTCCAGGCGTGACCAGGTAGCCTCATATTACCCTCAGATTTGAGATGAGTTTGAGGTACGCCGATCAATCCGAGCGTTTAGGATGAAAATGAAGGGTGCGTTTGGATCAGCATTTTTTGATCAGAAACTTGTCAAGAGGGCGTTTCAGACGTTTGAGGGAGAAAAAAAGTAAGGTGGCCGGCTGTAGATACTCTTATCAAGAAATATTCAGCCACGAACCCTCACATCAACCATTCAAGCGGCTGATCGGCATGTGCCGCTGCGAAAATCCTACACGCACGCACGATTACGGAGCTTTACTTAATCTTTTCAACTAACTAATCTCTCTCCGCCCCCTGATTTTCAGTGGGTGGGCCCCGCCTCATCCCCAACTTCCAATCCTAAATCCCCACCTCAGCTAGTCCGTTGATCCCGTAAAAATTTTCCCCGTGAACCTAGCATTGCCGTGTGCCGCTGCCGCGCAAACCGTCGGGCCCAATTAACGGCGGCCGCGCGGCGGGGCTGGCCCCAAGCGCATCACCCCGTTTCACGTCACCTCCTGCGCACAGGTCGGCCGGCCGGCCGGCACGTAGGGCACCCACAGCCCACGCGGGCACGCGGACCTGTGTGCCCATGGCCCTTGGCCACCCACGAGCATATCCCCAGCGGTCTTGGCCCGGCCGGCCTTCAATCATCGACGAGGACGATGCCGCCGCTTTGCGCGAGTTGCTGGTCTGCCGCCATGCAATGCATGTGACGTGCCTGGGGAGCCCGAGCGAGTGAGAGAATGCTCTGCTCTCCCAACCGCAGGCAGGCAGAAAGGATGCGTCCGTTGTCTCCAGCGTTCCCTTCTGGACCTCCGGCCAAGACGTGGAGCCTTTTCCTCGCAGCAAATTGAAATCGTGCGATGATCAGCCCGGGTGCTTGGTCCCACTGTCACTCCGTAAGTGGTGCCACGAACTGTGCTCGCTACGTACGCCCGTACGTACTGGAAATCTGGAATCATTACCGGATCACCGTCCGTGCTTGTGGTCGGATCTTATCGAACATGGCAAGAAAGCATCTCCAAGAACATACGTACTAGCTACACTTCGTTACCAATGATGCATGCTGGCAGAAGGCAGATGCTGCGCGGACAACTCGACAGGTTTATTTGATAAGTACATACATACACCTTGCAAACATGCCACATGCGTGAGACTGAACCGGTAGACACATACATTTTTGGCCGGTGGCCACACTTTGCAATATCGACCACGCACCGCAACAGACACACATCACTATCACTCAGACACTCAATACACAGAGACACCTTCACCTGCATGCGGACAACTCTGTACTGCTCTTCCCAGACAACCGTGCATGGTGCATGTACCCTGTAACCACCGCAGCTACGTACGTACGTTTCATCAGATATCTTACAGACAGACGTGGCGCGACACGTCCCGTGATCCCGGCTTGCATGCATGCGTCAGTCGTAGGCGGCGCTGAAGAAGGCCTTGGCGGTGCAGGCGGCGAGGATCTGGAGGACGCCGGCGTTGGAGCGGGCGACGCAGCGCGGCGACTTGAACTGGCTCACGGGGGCGCCCAGGGAGAGGTAGTGGCGGAGCACCCGGTGGAAGGTGCCCCGCTGCAGCACCGGCCCGCAGCTCCAGCGAGCCGATGGCGCGGGACCGCCGCGACCCGACGTAGCCGGGGTCCGCGAAGGAGCGGTCCAGCTCGTCGCAGCACCCCTGCAGCGCGTCGGCGCTGGCGTCGGCCGCGGCGGCGTTGAGCTCGACGAAGACCACGTAGTGGCCCGGGTCCGACGACATGTCCGCGTGGCTGGTGTAGTCCACCACCTCCAGCTTCTCCGCCGCGAGGAACTTGGCGGCGGCGTTGTCCACGGCCAGCTGCAGGTCCTGCTCGCTGTTCTTGTCGATGTTGATGGACAGCGCCAGGTTCCGGCGGCACACGAACTTGAGCTTGGGCGTCGCGTTGTGGAACCCGGCCACCCGCACCACGTCGCCCAGCCTGTACCGGTATAGCCCTGCCAAAATACGTATTTCGCCTTCAGAATCACCACAGTTCTACCACTAACTGTGGAACTTTTCTTGTGATTTTCTTACAGAGGAAACAAACATAGTATCCATCGAAGCAAGTACGCACAAAGTCGTGCTGAAATGAAAGGCCCAGCACGGCATGTAAAATGACGGGCCAACATGAGACAAACAAGCAATGACGCAAACAAAATTCTCCTATTTGTAGGACCTGGCCCGGACCCTATAGTTGTGGTCACGGATTGGACATGTACCGGCAACCTATGCGTGCCCACTTGTGCTGTGTGTTGCACCGGTTCTTATCCAATTATCATCTGCCAGGACACATCATTTCGTGTAGGTTGATGTGGCGCCCATGCTCGACCTCATCCGTGGAGCCATGCAGGTGAGGCGACGACAAATCATACTGTTAACTGACGTAGTGCTGAAAACTAACACAACGATAGGATAAATTTTCTGGGGTAGATCGATAGGGTGTTGGAAGTGTACGTGGCTTCAGATGACGGAAGAGTTTTTGTTGTCTTTGATCTTAGGTTTTGTTTGACAGTTGCAGGCGGTTGCATTCACATGTTATGACTTATGACCTGCCGCCTGCCGGCCTGGTCAAAGTTAAACTTTTGTTAACCTGCTACGGAAATTGAATGGTGCGAATTCCATGTTGGAGTAGCTGCTAGCTATAGGGGTCAAGAATGCCGCCTCCTACCTCTCTAGGAGAAGAAAAAACTGTGGCTAGGGTTTTCACGTAAGTGCCGCCGTCACCGCTGGTACCCCTCGCCTCCGGCTGCCTTCCAGCACCGGAGAGGTTAGCCGTGTTTGGACCGTCTTAACTTGGGCTAGGCTGCAGTTTGAGTGTCTAGGTCAGTGATGAACAATGACATCATCGACGGCGTGGAATTAGATCTCTATGTCTTGTATTGGCGTCAAGAGATGGTGCATCAAGCTTCAGCTAGTCTTATAAAGGTTGTGCAATTTTAATACATGACCTTGCCTTCTCGCGGGCAAGAATGATGAACAAGAGCAAAGGGACAGACCGCCATGTCTTGCATATATATATATATATATATATATATATATATATATATATATTATTACCGGTCCACCGGTTCAACACCTAATCTATGGATATTTTTCACATAAATTCCAACGTGTTAGATTTTGACGCATTTTGATTCATTAACCTTCATCCCATAATATAATACTTCACACTTTCTAGGCTTGCTTCTCTTTGTTCGGACTTACTACCGCGATAAAAATATGGGACGTGTGCATCAATGATGGGCGGGAGTAAGATTTATATTGGAACATCGAGTCCTAAGTCGTGTCTTGGCCAGGGCTACATGTTTGGTCTTTGGAAAAACAACGAGCACTTGATGCTTGGTTTTTTGGCTCGATGTGTTGAATGATAATATTCATTCCAGGCAATGCTGAAAAGTCCTCGGACTCTCATCACCTTTTTGTATTTTCCCGGCGAAAAGGACTTGCATCAGCCGTGTCGATTAACGTACCAGTCAACAAAGTTAATGTATGCTCGACGGTGTAACTTTCATACAGATCATCGATCACAAGCTACTATATACGTGACAGTAACGCCACAACTAATGCCCACCGTAGCCGCCATCTTCTGCTTCGTGAAGCATCGTGACAGCGCAGTAGCACTGTGTTCGACTTTGGTTCACTAGGTCAGAGGAGAGAATCCATGCCCCTCCAAGAATGCTTGCCAATATATGTCGCAACTAAACGGTGTCTCGTTCATCGGGCGGCTCATTTGGTGACCAAATTGACCCACTAGAGTGGCTAGATAACGGGGCAGAAAATGGTATTCGCTCCGGTCCAAATTGATTGTCGCAGCTCTATTACGTCCACTTCAAAATCCCTGTGCGTTTCGACGGGAATCCATCGACAGGTGACCGTCTTATCTACCTAAAAGCAAGCCAGCCATTTGGAAAGTGGAGGCTCCACTTGGTTAAGTGAAGACCTCAGTGAAGGACTGATCACCCAGCACAAGGGTTTGGAACCGGAAGGCGACAGGCCAAGTCAATGGCCCCCTTGCCAAGTCAGAGGGAAGAACCTTGGCGGGTTCATGCATGGACTCCATGGAACAAACGTACGTAAAAGAGGCAAGGAATTAAGGTGGTGCATGCTGCGTACCTGCGAATGTGGTCATGACGACCTCGTAGTGCTCGCCGACGACGACGTCCGTCAGGCCGACGGGCTCCGACTCGCCGTAGCAGGCGTCGGGGCCGGGGGCGGCCGCGCAGCCGGGCCGGAGGGGGATGAACTCGAAGTAGCCGATGTCGGGGAGCACGGTGAAGGTGGCGGACTCGGGCGGCGCCGCGGGCTCCACGTTGGCGCCGATCCACCCCTCGGACGCGCCGTACTCGGCGGCGACCAGCGGCAGCCCGCCCGCGTAGTGCCGGAGCTTCTTCACGTAGTGCTCCATGGACCCCGTCATGATGCCGTACACGTACTTGGCGTTGGGCCACAGCGCCGGGATCACCCCGTACCAGTTGCTCAGGCCGGCGCACCTGCGCGCCACGGCGTCGGCCAGCTCGGGGTTCGGCCCGGGGAGGAGCGCCGACACGGCCTGCCGGACGGCCGGCGAGGTGACGCGCGTCGGCGAGAGGGCGCCGCGGCGGATGTCGGCGCAGAGCTCCTCCCACACCCGCTCGAAGGTCTGGAAGGCGAGCACGACGCTGTGCGCGAAGGTGGCGGACACCATCTGCACCTCGCCGGCGGCGAGCAGGCCGCAGAGGAGGTGGCAGTAGAGCGACTGCGCGAAGTCGGCGCCGAAGATCACCTCGTCGGGGCTGCAGCACTGCGACTGCACCGCGCGCATCGTCGCCTTGAACTCCTCGCTGCGGTACACGTTGGTGGTCGCCGTGGTGGCCGTCAGCCCGCCCTTGGTCGTGAACTGCCGGCTGCTGTAGATGAACTGCAGCGCCTTGCCGTCCTCCACGGGGAACTCCCTGCCGTTAAGCAGTCACCACAAATACCTCATTAATGGAGATCACCAGCCGAAAAACCTTCACTAAAACTAGAAGGAGAACGACATGCCGACGGTACAAGTGAAGGAACAAAAGGAGGTTGCAGTCGTACGTTAGGCTTATTGCATCGATCATAGATTTAATTCTAATAACAGGTTATTCTACGATTGATTACTCCATTCCAACTCACAGATCGATCGATACTGTTGGTTCACGTGGTTCGTGTATAAATTGAGAAAACAGCCGAGTTATTGGGGAGGACGACCCCCCGGATCGAGGCCGGGCACCAGAAGCAAGAAATCAACCGAAGGAAGTCTGGGATGGATTTGCTCCGTACCTGTTCCTGAAGGCGTAGGAGGTCCGGTATATCTGCATCGTGGACTTGACGAGCTCCTCGTTGAACAGCAGGTACTTGCGCTTCCCCTGCGTCGTGCCGGAGCTGCACGTCGTACATCACCATGATCATTCCTTGTGGAGAGCTAAAAGAGGAGCTAGACGGCAGGAGCCTTGATGATTGGCAAGTGGCAAGGAGCGACCGACCTTAGGGAGATGGAGGTGACGGGCTTGCCGGTGAGGATGGGCGTGGCGTCGCCGTCGACGATGCGCTCAATGTAGGGCTCGAGGTCGGCGTGCGTGGCGAGCGGCACGCATTGCTTGAAGCTGGCGGGGTCGGTGCGGCCGGCGAGGCCCAGCCCCCGCAGGTACTCGGTGGCGCCGTTCTCGGCGAGGATCCGCCGCAGCGTCTCCCGCTGCACATTGTCGGCGTCCCGTGTCAGCTGCTCGAACTCGGCGATCACCTTCTCGCCGCTGAACTCGCCGGTCTTCTTCTCCAACATCTTGCCGCCGCCTGCAGGGTCGAATCACGGCCGACGCAGTGATGCTAGTCCACTCTCTACCTCAGTCGGGATCCAAGCGTGATGCTACAACAACAGGAAGAAGAGCCGAAACCAAGTCAAAAACATGGGGGGTGGGGCTAGTTGGTTCGACTGTTGAAGAAGAAGATTGTGACGTGAGCGATGAGATTTTGTGTCCAGCATCGCTCGTGTCCTCTTTTGGATAAAAAGGTCGAGCAGGACAAAATTAACAGCGGGACTTTTCTTTGCTTCTTCGACGAAACGGAACAAAACACCGAGGGGGCAAACCAAACGATTGGAGAGGAGAGGATCGTGAGAGGAGAGCAGCGGGAACAGTGGCCACAGGCCTGTCTGTGTGCTTCTCGCTGCCCGTGAGGTGGAAGTGGAACTACTAAAAACCAAGGCCTAGAAATCTGCTAGTGGTAGCTAAAATTAGTTCAGCCGAGGGACAAAGATCCAACGATCTTCTCTCTCTCTGTGCTTTGCTTTTCTTCTCTCTCTCAGGCAAACTGATGAGGAGCCTACGACGGAGAGCAGAGCAGGGACAGCGCAAGAGACAAAGAACAGCTAGGGAAGGGAGCCCGAGAAAGATAGAAAAGGGAGCCGGAGCCCGGCCGCGTGGGCGCACGCACCTCGGGGAGTCCGCCGCGGGGCCGGGCAGGCAACGGCGGCCGCGGTGCTGCAGCGGCTAGTCGCGCCGCGGCAACGGACAAAGCGCGACGCGGGAGGGAACGAGGCGCCCCTCCGCTCAAGAAGCACCTATGCCGGGCGCGAAGACGCACGGGGGACAGCGCGCGGCGTGGAGTGGAGAGAGTACGGTGAGGTGAGGACTGAGGAGGAGACGACGGGCGCGGGCGCATATATACACGCGCGGTTTTATCTGCGTGCGATGCGAGCGGAGCAGGACTGTCGGGAGGGGTAATACAGGGACAGACGATCTTTTTTTGCCATGGGTTGTTGTTGTTGATGGGACACGATGATGGCCTTTTCATCTTGCCGTGGCACGACACGATCGGGCTGCAGTAATACGGCGCAAAGTTTGCTTATCCAGTTTTATCCATGGCTGCAAATGGGGGAGTTGAAGTTGGGAACGGTTTGATTTACGTTTATGCCCTCACGGCTAGCGACAGCGATGCCGAGCTAATCACAATATCATGGTTGTGTCCATCAAGTAATTTAGGATATCACATAGTGGATATTTAGAGCTTCTACATCCGGACGCCCAAACTAGTCTCAAACGTCCGGACATAACGGACCGGTCATAAAAAATTGTCTCATTTGAACGTCTCAAACCCGCCTCAAACGTGTGGGTTATCCGGCGCCCTCATAACCAGATCTAGGGCGGATATGGGATGGCTCGGCATGTCCGGGCGCGTCCATCTGACAGGCCCCGCCCACCACCAACCCCACAATTGTCCCACAAGATACACAATTCGGCTTACAGCTCCGAGCCCTAGCTCACTCCACTCGCCACTCTCGCTCCGTCATGTCCTCTCCCCTCCCGCATCCCGATCCAATCCGGCGCAATGTTGAGCTCCGGCATTCACTCCGGCTCAGTCATGCACTACTAGGGAAAACCCTAGCAGTAGCGCTGGTTTTGTGCTCACTAGTAGCGGGTAGGCGCTACTAATAAGACGCTACAACTATCGCTAGCGAATGCGCGCACGCACGCCGCCATCGCTAGGACGAATAGTTGCGCGTTTGTTCACTCCCACGCCATCGCTAATGTAACTACTGGCAGCGTGTTTCTCTCCATTGCTACTAGTATTTTTTTTTTCATTTTTAGTTTATTTATTCGCCATCGTACAAATATTGATACAATACCAGTTATGAGGTTTACATCATTATGTCCATAACAGTGTCAAATGAAGGTGGATTAGGTTCAAGTGGAGGCAATATGTGGTGCATGTCAAAAGTATACTACTAATCCAAACTTGATCTACTTTGGACTAGCAGTACTTTCGATGTGCACCACATGTTGCCTCCACTTGAATCTAATCCGCCAGCACAAGACATTTAATCATCATCATGGTCATTACCACCAACAGTATTTATTTAATCACCACTAACACTAGCTAATAATAATCATCATAGTCATTACCACCAACACTAGCTATTCTATCGTCGTAGTAATAGTGTAGCACATCATCATCCTGAAACTCATTTCTAGCTAGCTAATCACTCCTGCTGCTCTCTCTTAGGTAAAACAACATAAAACATGTGTAGCTCTCCTCCTTGATCGAGTTGGAGCATGCAGATGAACCTGTCTCCTAATCGTGGGTAGCACCTCTGTTTGCTGCCCCCTAGTACTTCTCTGCACTCCCCCATCATATATTTGGTCCAGTCTTGCACTATTAAGCATCCGTCGCTAATCTTGAATGCACTAAAGTAATCAGAGGATATCTTGGCGTGGTGATAATACTCATAGTACCTTTAGTCTCGATCCCATAAGGCACAACATTCATCGGGAGTCCCTATTGAAGAACATCGTATGGTAACATACTTAGCAATGAAGTTTAGCTTCAAAAATAATGTATGGAAAAGATGCACTGAGGACAAATAGTAAAAATCTTACCATCCTTCCTAAATAGATGTGACCGTAGTTCATTACGAACACTATTGGTCGCACGTTTTCAGTACTAACATTTCTAAATCCAGGAAGAAAATTTGTCCTGACGGTATCAAGATCCTCAAGCCGTGAAACATAATGACTTAGCTCCTCGTAGTTTAGTTCAGCCTCGGGACAGTAGTAGGTCCTGTCTACCAAGCGCTGGACATGAACTTTCTCGGAATGGACCGAGGTTTGTCAAGTGGCCTTGGTACACCACCGGTAGACCACCTGTCAAGTTTCGGGTCATTTGGAGCTCGTTTGGTACTCCAACGGTCAACCACACTCTCGCAAAGGCCTCTTTTAAGTTGCAGCTCAACACCCCTTCAAAATAGCCCAATAACCCATCTAAGTCACTTCCATGCTCTCCGTCGTCGGATCACGATCGTGTGGGCGAAAACTACACTCCATTTGGAGCTTCCTAGCTCCTTCTACCAATAAAAACACCCCCTCCCCCGAAATCCCGGATCATTTCCTACCCTAACCCTAGCCCCGCTCCTCTCCCCGCCGCCGGACGTGTTCGTTTTGGGCCGGACACGTCCGCCCGCCGCCCCGGACCAACCGGAGACGCCACGTGTCCCGGTCGCGCCCCATCATCGCGCCCAGCAGCCCGCCCCGCCCCCCGGCCAGCGCGCCTCCGCCCGGCTCAGCCGCCGCCGCCGCCCGCCGCCCTTCGCCCGTCGCCGCCACCGCCGCTTCGCGCCGCCCGGCCGCGCCGCCTCCCATGGCCATGGCGCCTCGGCCCCACATCGCCGCCCAGGCGCCGCCGGCCTCTCCTCCTCCGCGGTGCCCTCTCCCACTCCGGCGTCGCCTCGGCTTCCGCGCCGAGCCGGATCTCCAGATCCGATCTGAGGGTTGACTTCTCCTCCCCCCGTTTATTTCCTCTAAGTCTTTTATCCTGGAAGATTATTGTTGCATTTTCATCATGCCGTAACTTTGCACTCGTGGCTCCGTTTTGGGCATGTAGCATACCGAAATGTTCGCCTCGATGAGTACATCATTTCATCTCATTGCATCGTTTTCATTTGAGCTCAGCTTGATTCCCGAAATGCTGTTAGAAGAGGGCTATGTGATGTTAGTTTCAGATTCTTATCAGAACATGCACTTTTGTCATTTTTGCCATGATTGATGTGTGCATCCTATGATCTTGAGTCCTACATGTGTTTTGTAATATGACATGCCATCTTTACAGGGGTGTATGCCATGTATTTTTGTGATCCCTGTGGTGACTAGCACAAGCATGCAAACTAGGCTTCATGATGTTGCTGATTTCAGCCCCTGTTTTGCTGATATTTTTATGCCATGTAAACTTGATGCTACAGAGAGATCCATGCATATTTTGAGATACTTCAGTAAGGATGTTTTGAACATATGGTTATGCTCTATCCATCCATTCCTTTGTTTGCAATTATGGAGTGCC
The DNA here is from genome assembly GCA_021605205.1 of Aegilops longissima. Taxonomy (NCBI): domain Eukaryota; kingdom Viridiplantae; phylum Streptophyta; class Magnoliopsida; order Poales; family Poaceae; genus Aegilops; species Aegilops longissima. The sequence goes on from CM038678.1 coordinate 168,517,072, forward strand.
ATAGATTGAGTCAATCGAGCTCTACTTTTGCTATAAAATGTTTCCTGGCAGATTGTTTACATGTTATTCAATTTTGCCAAGGTTGTTGTAGTTGATCCGTGTATGCTATGATGTTGTTCTTGCCATGTATAGCTTCTATGCCATTTCTTCTTGATGGATGTATGCTTAGATTATCATGAAATGCTCTGTAGAGAGTGCATCGAGCTCTTAAACATGCCTACTTGTTATCTGTTTTTGTCATGCCACATTCTTGAATCATAACTAAACTTCCTATATTGACATGGGTGCTATTACATTTTCTGATCCCTTTTGGCTCATGGTAAGTAAGGGACTTTTGTTCTATGCTTTGAGTAGATTCATGCCATGCCTTGTTTTGCTATTAAAAGTTTCCTGTAGAATGTTGTTTGCTTGCTCTGAACATTGCTTCCTGATGCTGTTTCTGCCATGTTCAGTATTTTTCACTAAGTCTGTGCAGCTGATATATTTTGCACTTTTGACATGCTTGTTTGGACCTGTTATGGTGTGATTTAGCCGTAGCTCAGTGTTCATCTTTTGTCAAGCATCTTGAGTAGATCACTGCCATATGCTTTGTTGGCACGTTTGGGTGCAGTAGCTTAATTTCTTGTTGCTTGATATGTGGCATCATGCTGTTAATGGCAGATTTGTGCCATTCTTGTTTTGCTTGTCATTTGCAAACCGTGCATCCGATTCCGGTGATCTTTATATCGATTTCAACCGAAATCATCTCACCTTTCCAGCGGCATACTTGGTTTTCCAAGTGGATTCCTGGTTCATCATTTTCCTTCAGGAGCACGCATACGCATTGCATATCACATCTCGCATATCATGCCATGTTTTGCATCATGTTGTTTGTGCATTGCACCGTGATTTATTGTGGTTCCATTGTTTGTGTTCTTGCTTGGGTAGAGCCGGGAGACGAGTACGTGAACGAGGAACCTGTTGAGAACGCTTACGAGGATCAAGCTTTCGATAACTCTGAGAACTTTGCAGGCAAGATGACCATACCCTCGAAATCACTTCTATCTTTGCTTGCTAGATGCTCGCTCTTTTGCTATGCCTATGCTATGATGCCTATCACTTGCTTATCATGCCTCCCATATTGCCATGTCAAGCCCCTAACCATCCTTTCCTAGCAAACCGTTGATTGGCTATGTTACCGCTTTGCTCGGCCCTCTTATAGCGTTGCTAGTTGCGGTGAAGATGAAGTTTGTTCCTTGTTGGAACATGGAGATGTTGTTCCTTGTTGGAACATGTTTACTTGTTGGGGATATCACAATATATCTGCTATAATTAATGCATCTATATACTTGGTAAAGGGTGGAAGAATCGGCCTTATGCACGGTGTTTTGTTCCACTCTTGCCGCCTAGTTTCCGTCATACCGGTGTTATGTTCCTTGATTTCGCGTTCCTTACGGTTGGGTGATTTATGGGACCCCTTGACAGTTCGCTTTGAATAAGACTCCTCCAAAGAAGGCCCAACATTGGTTTTACCATTTGCCACCTAAGCATTTTTCCCGGGATTTCGCGAGCCCGAGGGTCATCTTTATTTAACCCCCGGACGGTGCTCCTTCGAGTGCTGGCCCGAACCGGCAGATCAAGGGGCCACCACGGGCAACTCGAGGGTTGGTTTTACTCGTAGGCTGACCTATCCGGATGTGCCCGAGAACGAGATATGTGCAGCTCCTATCGGGATTTGTCGGCACAATCGGGCGGCTTTGCTGGTCTTGTTTTATTCTTTGTCGAAATGTCTTGTAGTCCGGATTCCGAGACTGATTGGGTCTTCGGTAGAAGGAAAATCCTTCGTTGACCGTGAGAGCTTATAATGGGCTAAGTTGGGACACCCTGCAGGATATTATCTTTCAAAGCTGTGCCCATGTTATGAGGCAGATGGGAATTTGTTAATGTCCGGTTGTAGAAAACCGAAGTTGACCTTGATTAAAACACATCAACCGCGTGTGTAACCGTGATGGTCTCTTCTCGGCGGAGTCCGGGAAGTGAACACGGTGTTGGAGTTATGTTTGACGTAAGTAGTTTCAGGATCACTTCTTGATCGCTACTAGCTTCACGACCGCGCTTTGCTTCTCTTCTCGCCCTCTCTTGCGAGTGTAGCCACCATATATGCTAGTCGCTTGCTGCAGCTCCACCTCACAACTCTGTCCTTCCTATAAGCTTAAATAGTCTTGATCTCTGGTGTGAGATTGCTGAGTCCCGTGACTCACAGATTCTACCAAAACAGTTGCAGGTGCCGACGATGCGGTCTGATGACGCAACCGAGCTCAAGTGGGAGTTCGACGAGGAACGTGGTCGTTACTATGTGTCTTTTCCCGATGATCAGAGTGGAGCCAGTTGGGACGATCGGGGATCTGTGTAGCATTTGGGGTAGTCTTCTTTTATTTTGGTTCCATAGTCGGACCTTGAGTGTAATCTGAATGATGGATGTTTATTTATGTATTGTGTGAAGTGGCGACTGTAAGCCAACTATGTATCTCTTTCCCTTATGTATTACATGGGTTGTGTGAAGATTACCTCACTTGCGACATTGCTTTCAATGCGGTTATGCCTCTAAGTCGTGCTTCGACACGTGGGAGATATAGCCGCATCGAGGGCGTTACAAAGACGCTCCAAGATTTGCACATATCACATGAATGAAACGAATCCGAAAACATACCGATATTTGTTGAAGAAAGAGGGGATGCCTTCCCAGCATCCCCAAGCTTAGACGCTTGAGTCTCCTTGAATATTTACTTGGGGTTTCTCTGGCATCCCCAAGCTTGAGCTCTTGCCTCTCTTCTTTCTTCTCACATCGAAACCTTCTCAATCATCGAACACTTCATCCACACAAAACTTCAACAGAAAACTCGGTAAGATCCGATAGTATAACAAAGCAAATCACTACTCTAAGTACTGTTGCAAACCAATTCATATTTCGTTTGTGCATTGTGTCTACTGTAATATAACTTTTTCAAGGCTTAATCCACTGATATAAATTGATAGTTTCATCAAAACAAGCAAACTATGCATCAAAAACAGAATCTGTCTAAAACAGAACAGTCTGTAATAATCTGAACATTCACCATACTTATGATACTTGAACAATTCTGCGAAAATTAGGAAAAATAAAATATTTGTACATAAAGACAGTGCAAAAAGAATCAGAACCATTTGTCGTTCCAGTAAAAAACTAAAATTCACGCACTACAGCCAAAGTTTCTGTCCTGCACCGCACAAACCAACAAGCATTGTAAACATCCTAAAGGCAAACCTTGTCACATTATTTTTATAATACAATGGAATTGTATAAGGGGATAATTATTTTTATTGAAAAGTTTCTGTAATCAAGATTCACAAAGTTTCCGTGAGCATGAACAAAGTTCAAGGCTAGCTCCCACTTCAACAATGCTTGTGTTTCTCACTTTCGCTTTTCTTTTTGATAAAGTTTTTGGTTCCCCTCTTTATTTTTGTTGTTTTTAAACTATATTAAAGCACTCAACAGAAATAAATGACTCTCAAAAACTTCTGGGTTGTCTCCCTGGCAGCGCTTTCTTTAAAGCCATTAAGCTAGGCATGTAGTGCTCAAGTAGTGAATCCACCCGGATCCCAAGGTATATCAAACCAATTTTAATTAGCAATGATTTGTAATTTAGTAGTGAGCACAAAGTAACATATATCATGTAATGACGAAGTCTAACTCTCTTCCTATGCATCGGCATGTCATAAAAGAACAATTCATGCACACATAGTAAAGGCCAATGCATAGTATAAACAGTTTCTTGCAATTTTATTGTATTGGAAACATAGAGAGGTGGAGATGTAGTTCCTCTCTCATAATAATTGCAAGTAGGAGCAGCAAGAACATGCATATTATATCTATTAAAATCATCATGAGCAACGGTAAAAGGCAACCCATCAATATAATCCTTAATAAGAGCAAACTTCTCCAATATAGTATAATTGGGAGAATTCAAAAAGATAATAGGACTATCATGTGTGGGTGTAATAGCAACAATTTCATGTTTAACATAAGGAACTATAGCAAGTTCATCTCCATAAGCATAATTCATATTGGCATCTTGGCCATAAGCATAGCAATCATCATTTCAAGAGAATCAACGGGATCATAACAATCATCATAGCAATCATTATAGCAATCATCATAGCAATCATCCTTCGGTAAGCACGAAGGGGAATTAAACAATGTATGAGTTCAAGAGTTACTCTCATTAGAAGGTGGGCATGGGTGATCAATCCGCTCTTCCTCCTTTTGTTCTTCGCTCTCCTCACCATCTTTTTCATCCAATGAGCTCACAATTTCATCAATTTCTTCTTCCATAGCTTCCTGCAAAATATTAGTCTCTTCTTGGACAGCGGAGACTTCCTCAATAAATGCATTAATATAGTAATTGTATTCATAATTTTCATAGCAATATCTAAGTATAGCAAGATTTTCAGGCCTATAAACATCATCATCTAAAGCTTCATACTTTTCAAACAAAGATTCAATTTCATAAGCAACCTTAAAAGCAACAAATTCTTCTATTTGTTCCACATCATAGTAATCGTATATACCATTAGCATAAGAAGCTAAGCTTTCATTATCATTAAATTTGCGTGAAAAGGGAAGGTGTGGAGCCTTCATCCTAGAGCAACAAGTAATATCATATCTCAAGCATAGATCCCGGGCATACCAATGCAACATAATAAATTGGTCCCATAATAGTTTCCCTTTTTGTGTCGAGCGATAATCCCTAAAGTATTCACGTTGATCCAACGCGTCTCCCATTATAAAGTTGAATGGGGTTTTCTCAGGATTATCAAAGTAGTACTTAATATCTTTCACATAATGAGAATCAAGGGTTTTAGGAGTTACCCCATCTCCATGAGTAGCAAGTACACCTAAGTTTTTTGGTATTTTGTGTTCCATATCCATAACTAAAGATAAAGAACAACTACGAACAGCAAAAAAATTACTTAGTGATAAAGCAAACAAGCACACACGAGAATATTCACCCCACGCTATGACTCCCCAGCAACGGCGCCATAAAAAGGTCTTGATAGCCCACAAGTATAGGGGATCGCAACAGTTTTCGATAAGTAAGAGCGTCGAACCCAACGAGGAGCTAAAGGTAGAACAAATATTCCCTAAAGTTCTATCGACCACCGATACAACTCTACGCACGCTTGACGTTCGCTTTACCTAGAACAAGTATAAAACTAGAAGCACTTTGTAGGTGTTTTTGGATAGGTTAGCAAGAAAATAAAGAGCGCGTAAATAAAAGCTAGGGGCTGCTAAGATAAAAACACAACTAAAGTAAATATGGCGAGTGTGGAAAAGTGGTGGTAGGAGTTGCGAAATTGTCCCTAAGCAGTTGACTACTTTACTAGTCCGATAGCAAGTATTATGTGGGAGAGGCCACTGCTAGCATGTCATCCCTGACTTGGAATTCTATGCACTTATGATTGGAACTATTAGCAAGCATCCGCAACTAATAACGTTCATTAAGGTAAAACCCAACCATAGCATTAAGATATATTGGTCCCCCTTCAATCCCGTATGCATCAATTTCTATGCTAGGTTGAAGCTTCTGTCACTCTTGCCCTCCAATACATAGTCCTATCAACATACAACTAACCCTATGGTGTGATCCACGCGCGTGCTCATATGATGGGCACCAAAGACAGCAACATAACCACAAGCAAATTAAATCAATCATAGCAATTCATCAACCACCGACAGGACAACGAAAATCTACTCAGACATCATAGGATGGCAACACATCATTGGATAATAATATGAAGCATAAAGCACCATGTTTAAGTAGAGGGTACAACGGGCTGCGAGAGAGTGGACCGCTGTAGATAGAGGGGGGAAGGTGATGGAGATGTTGGTGAAGATGGCGGAGGTGTTGGTGTAGATCGCGGTGATGATGATGATGGCCACGGCGGCGTTCCGGCGCCACCGGAAGAGAAGGGGAGAGGGGGCCTCTTCGTCTTCTTGTTCCTTGACCTCCTCCCTAGATGGGAGAAGGGTTTCCCCTCTGGTCCTTGGCCTCCATGGCATGGGAGGGGCGAGAGCCCCTCCGAGATTGGATCTGTCTCTCTGTTTCTCTCTAGTTCTGCGTTCTGTTCTGCTGCCTTTTCACCGTTTCTTTTATATCCGGAGATCCGTAACTCCGATTGGACTGAAACCTTCGCCGTGATTTTTTTCCAAAAATTAGCTTTCTTGCGGCCGAAGAAGGGCATCAACCGCCTTATGGGTGGCCCACGAGGGTGGGGGGCGTGCCCTCCTGGTACGGGCGTGTGCCCTTGCCTCGTGGCCACCTCGGAAACCGTTTCGCGTTGATCTTTCTCCCAGATTTTCCAAATATTCCAAAAATAAGCTCCGTTCGTTTTTATCCCGTTTGGACTCTGTTTGATATGGATATTCTGCGAAACCAAAAACATGCAACAGACAGGAACTGGCACTGGGCACGGGATCAATATGTTAGTCCCAAAAATAGTATATAAAGTTGCCAAAAAGTATATGAAAGTTGAATAATATTGGCATGGAACAATCAAAAATTATAGATACAATGGAGACGTATCATTATATGATCCAATTATGTTATTATTATTGAGAGAACTTGCACTAGTGAAAGTATGAACCCTAGGCCTTGTTTCCTAGCATTGCAATACCGTTTACGCTCACTTTTACCACTTGTTACCTTGCTGTTTTTATATTTTCAGATTACAAAAACCTATATCTACCATCCATATTGCACTTGTATCACCATCTCTTCGCCGAACTAGTGCACCTATACAATTTACCATTGTATTGGGTGTGTTGGGGACACAAGAGACTCTTTGTTATTTGGTTGGAGGGTTGTTTGAGAGAGACCATCTTCATCCTACGCCTCCCACGGATTGATAAACCTTAGGTCATCCACTTGAGGGAAATTTGCTACTGTCCTACAAATCTCTGCACTTGGAGGCCCAACAACGTCTACAAGAAGAAGGTTGCGTAGTAGACATCAAGTAGTTTCTGGCGCCGTTGCCGGGGAGGTGAGTGCTTGAAGGTATATCTTTAGATCTTGCAATCGAATCTTTTTGTTTCTTGTTTTATCACTAGTTTAGTCTATAAAAGAAAACTACAAAAAATGGAATTGAGTTTTTCTCATACGCTTTGTCTTTTTAATATCTTTCGTGAGTATGATGGAAAGGAAAATTGTGCCAAAGTGTTAGAAGAATAATGTATTAAAATGTTCGGCACTAAATCTTTGAATGATGAGCATGATTGTAATGTTGTTAGTATGAACTCCTTGAATATCCATAGTACTAATGATGATTGCACTAGTTATGATGAAAATGTCTCCTATAAACATGCCAATTTTTGTGGAGTGCATTGGGTTTGCAAGTACACACCAAATAGGGAAGATAGATATTGCAAGAGGCATAAGTACTTAGAAACTAAATTGTTGCAAGAAAGTTTTGATGTATGTGCTGGAAAATTCAATATTTTTCGCGCCCCTCGTGAACTTTGCAATGAACATGGTCATTTAAATCTCCAATGCAAATTGTTTCATGACCGAATCGTATCCAAAAATTGTGATAATTTGATTACCCTTGAGCATCATAAAGAGCTTAGTATTTTTTTGGGGTATGAGGAAATGAAACGTATAATTGAGGGTATTCCAAAGTTTAATCTTGATAGATTTCTTGATTTTGATCTAGAGAAGATTTATATGTATTGTGCGGTGAATTGCATTGAAAATACTTATATTGCCAATTACATAAAGAAAAGAAAACAAATAGAAGATGAAGAGAATGCTAACGAAAGGGAAGAGACTTCCCAATATCCTCCTATTATTTCTTATGATGAATGAGGTAACGAGGCGGAGCTTTCTATTCAACCAATCTCATCAATAAGGAGATCAAAAAAGAGGCTTGAACCCACACATGATGTGGTGAAGAAGAAGAAAAGAAAAAGGAAGAGAGGTAAAAATATATCTCCCCCAAATAATGTTGCTCCTATTATTGTTGTGCCTCATGAAAAAGAATCAAAAATAATTGTGGAAGTGATGCACTTGATGATGATCTCATTATGCCTATTGCTTGTTGTGATGATTATGATTGGGAAGATAGTGATACTTCTTATGATCTTAAAAATCTTTTTGGCATTTGTTTGGAAGAATATGATAATAATGTTTGCTATATGATTGGTGCTATTCATACTATTGATGATGAGAGTGATTATGCTTATGATATGAAAAGGCCCAAGCTTGGGGATGCTATGTTTGATGAAGATGATGTTTTTGAGAATATATTTGCTGCAATTAATGTTTGTCCCAAGCTTGGGGATGCTATGCTTAATGAAGATGATATTTTTAGTCTCCCAAGTTGTAACGCCCCCGATGCGGCTATATCTCCCACGTGTCGAGGCACGACTTAGAGGCATAACCGCATTGAAAGCAATGTCGCAAGTGAGGTAATCTTCACACAACCCATGTAATAGTTAAGGGAAAGATACATAGTTGGCTTACAATCGCCACGTCACACAGTACATAATTAAACATACATCATTCAGAGTACACTCAAGGTCCGACTACGGAACCAAAATAAAAGAAGATACCCCAACTGCTAACACAGATCCCCGAATCGTCCCAACTGGGCACCACTATCGATCATCCGAAACGAAACATAGTAACGACCACGTTCCTCGTCGAACTCCCACTTGAGCTCGGTGGAATCATCTGCACTGGCCTCATCGGAACCTGCAACTGTTTGGAAGTATCTGTGAGTCACGGGGACTCAGCAATCTCACACCCGCGAGATCAAGACTATTTAAGCTTTAGGGAGGACATAGTATTAAAGTGGAGCTGCAGCAAGCGACTAGCATATATGGTGGCTACATCGCAAAAGAGAGCGAGAAGAGAAGCAAAGCACGGTCGTGAAACTAGTAGTGACCAAGAAGTGATCCTGAACTACTTACGTCAGACATAACTCCAACACGTGTTCCTTCCGGACTCACGAGAAGAGACCATCACGGTTACACACGCCGTTGATGTGTATTTTATTGAGGTCAACTTTAGGTTTTCTACAACCGGACATTAACAAATTCCCATCTGCCTCATAACCGCGGGCACGGCTTTCGAAAGATATTACCCTGCAGGGGTGTCCCAACTTAGCCCATTATAAGCTCTCACGGTCAACGAAGGATTATTCCTTCTACCGGGAAGACCCGATCAATCTCGAATCCGGACTACAAGACATTTCGACAGCAATAAAACAAGACCAGCAAAGCCGCCCGATTGTGCCGACAAATCCCGATAGGAGCTGCACATATCTCGTTCTCAGGGCACATCCGGATGAGACATCCTACGAGTAAAACCAAGCCTCGAGTTTCCCGTGGTGGCCCCATGATCTACTCGTTTGGGCCAGCACTCGAAGGAGCACTGGTCCGGGGTTAAAATAAAGATGACCCTCGGCTCGCGAAAACCCGGGGAAAAAGGCTTAGGTGGCAAATGGTAAAACCAAAGTTAGGCCTTCTTTGGACGAGTCTTATTCAAAGCGAACTGTCAAGGGGTCCCATAAATCACCCAACCGTAAGGAACGCAAAATCAAGGAACATAACACCGTATGACGGAAACTAGGGTGGCAAGAGTGGAACAAAACACTGCATAAGGCCGAGCCTTCCACCCTTTACCAAGTATATAGATGTATTAAACATAGCAGATATATTTATATATTGTGATATCCCCAACAAGTAAACATGTTCCAAAAAAGAACAACAACTTCATGTTCCAACAAGGAACAAATTTCAGCTTCACCGCAACTAACAACGCTATAAGAGGGCTGAGCGAAGCGTAACATAGCCAATCAACGGTTTCTTTGGGAAAGGATGGTTAGAGCTGACATGGCAATATAGGTGGCATGATATAGCAAGTGGTAGGCATCGCAGACATAGGCATAGCAAAAGAGCGAGCAACTAGCATAGCAAAGATAGAAGTGATTTCGAGGGTATGGTCATCTTGCTCGCAATGTTCTCGGAGTTGTCGAAAGCTTGATCCTCGGCGTTCTCAACAGGTTCCTCGTAAGCGTTCTCGTCTCCGGCTCTACCCAAAACAACAACACAAACAAGGAGCCACAATAAATCACGGTGCAATGCACAATCAACATGATGCAACATGACATGATATGCGGATGTGATATGCAAAGCGTAAAGCGCCCGAAGGTAAATGAAAGACTAGGCATCATCTTGGCAAACCAAGCATGCCATCGGAAAGATGAGATGATTTCGTTAGAAATCGATATAGAGATCACCGGAAACGGATGCACGGATTGGATATGACGGGCAAAACAAGAAGGGTGAGAAAACCTACATAACAGCATGATGAACAAAGCCATGCACGTGAGCAAAACTACCTCATAGCATAACGCGAATAAATATGCACATGAAGGACAACACATAACCATGATGCAAAAAGACATGATCACAAACTTGCTCAAATGCAAAAACTATTGCCACCACTGAGTTGGTGGGATTTTTCTACCCCAAAAACATATATAATATGTTAGGGTTGCAGTAGAGAAATCCTCCCAAAAGCATCAAGTTAAAACCTGCCTAAAAAGGAAGTTGACAGAATTGGCAATTTCCAGATTTGGAAATGTCCAGATTTGGACTTGCCTAAAACAGAAATGAGACAATGCTGGAAATGGAAACGTGGGGTAATGGGAAAAAAAATATGCATAGAGGAGGGCGCTGAGAGGCTGACAACGCGGCCCTACTGTCATAGAGACAGTGGGTTTAGCAGGTTTTAAAAAGGGGGGAGAAAACAGCCTCGGTGGGATTGAACCCGGTCTCCCAGTGGGAACCTGCCCTGCTGCTTGGGCTGGTCTTGCGCGACCGACAGAGGAAGGACTCGGCCCTCTAATACTACTGCTGCAGAGTAAACGCACCGGAGGAAAAAAACGAAAGCAGAGATAAAAAGGGGGAAGTGGCGCGCCTTGGGTTCGAACCCAAGTCGCCGCGGTGAGAGAGCGGGGAGTCGACCAGCTCGGCTAGGGTAGGGATTCGTAGGATACGGAAGTGGCGTGCTTGACCAAAACTCTCTGGGCTGAACTAAGAACAGAGGAGAACACCGATGACTCGGCGAGACAAGCGGCTGCTCTGAGGCTCTGCGCTCGGACAAGACTGGGTGCACACGGGAGACACCACAGGAACAAGAAGTGACGAACCCGAGCGGGAATCGGAGCAACTCCGCGCGGTGACACTACCCTGAACCCAAACAAACTACACCACACCGGAGCACGCCGGGCGCGACACGAACAAGGACCGGACCCTACGCTATGGAGATCTATCGACAACAAGAAGGAGCAGGGAGGAAGTGGGGTATACCTCCTTACCCTAGGACACGAGATCGGCGACGGAGACGGGCTGACGGCGACGAGATCGGACGCTGAACTTCGACGGGAAACGTGACCGAGAAGAAGACCGAACAGAGGCGTCGACGAACTTGGCGCTCCGGGCCCCCGTAGTCGACGTCGTGGACGAAGACGACGACGAGGAAGGAGATGGACAAGGGCCGCCGGGTCGGGGTGGCCGGAGAGCGCGCCGGCGACGAGGCCACGCTCCCAGATGCACTCGGGAACGAGCGGGGCGGCGATCTTGGGGGTTTCCTTACCTGGCGGCGGCGGCGAGAGGGAGAGGGGAACCCTAGGGCTCGATTTGCCGCGGAGGGGGATAAGAAGGGGCTAGGGCGACGGGGCGAGCTCACGCTCCCCGTGCTCGGGGTCCCCATGGCGCTGGCGAGAGGAAAGGGAAAGGTGGGTGAGGCGCACAGGGCGGTCGCTGCCAGGCGGGGCCGGCGCTGCCCGTGGATCGGGCTACGGGAAGTGCTGGGATGGGTGCGCCAAGACAGGAGAGGGAACTGTCTTGGCTGGCGCGCTCTCTGCAAGGCTGAGGGAAACTGGGCCGGCTCGGGGAGGCCGGGGGCCCAGGTGGAGAGGAGCTAGCTGGGCTGCTCCGCTGCTGCTGCCTCCTTTTCTTTTCCTTTTAAAAATTCAAAAGGGAGAGAAAAGAAAGTACAGAAAGAAAAGAAAAGAGTTTGAGTGAAAGGAAAATATCCCCACACTCCTGGAATTCTCCACTATTTAACTAAATTGTAATCGACATTTTTAGAGGTAGAAAAATAATGCAAGTTTGGAAATATTTCAAACTTGTGCCATTTTTGAACCTGACCATAACAACTTCAAATGAGGAGATATTTGGCAGAGAGGTATTTGTGCAACAAGCAAGATTTTTAGGGAGAAGATGAACATTAATTGAGAAAGGAAATATATGGCATTTGAAAAAGGAAGAAATAGAGGGAAGGAGGAGATGGTAATGCAAGTAGGAAAGAAACATGCAACCACATGACATGCAAGGGAAAAACCACAACCACATGACATGCAAGAGAACCCCACAATCACATGACAAGAAGGGAAATTGCAAGATGACAAGAGGCACAAATGCAATATGGCAAAAGGAGCAAAACAAAGAAAAAGAAAAACCCAACATAACCAAACAACAAGAAGCCAAGCATGGCAAAAACCCACAAGACTTGGATGAGGTCAAATTGATATATTGCCCAAAAGGGGAAGTTTACATCTAGGGTGTTACAACACTCCACCACTACAAGAGGATCTCGTCCCGAGATCTAGGACTGAAAGAACTCCGGATACTCAGAACGGAGGTGATCCTCGCGCTCCCAGGTAGCTTCTCGGTCGGAATGGTGTGACCACTTCACTTTCAGGAATTTGATTGACTTGTTGCGAGTCTTGCGCTCGGTTTCTTCAAGAATAGCAACGGGTGCTCATGATAAGAGAGATCTTCTTGAAGGTCAATCTCTTGAAGTTGATAGTGCGTTCAGAGTCTTGAAGCACTTGCGAAGCTGTGACACGTGAAACACATCGTGCACGTTTGCAAAGTTGGATGGAAGCTCAAGTTGATAGGCGAGATCGCCTTTTCCCAATGATCTTGAAAGGACCCACGTATCTAGGAGCAAGCTTCCTTTGATACCGGGCGGCGAGTGCCTTTCATTGGAGACGCGGAGGTAGACATGATCTCCGATTTCAAAAGTCACATCACGGTGCTTATCATCATAATAGCTCTTTCGGCGCGATTTGCGGCTTTGAGATTCTCACGAATGACCTGGCACATTTCTTCCGCTACGTGATCAAGTCATTGCCAAGAAGTTGGCGTTCACTGTCTCGAGACCAATTGAGAGGAGTACGGCACTTTCGCCATAGAGAATTTCGAATGGGGCCTTGCCGAACTCGCTTGGAAGCTGTTGTTGTAAGAGAACTTCGGCATATGGAAGACAATCTTCCCACTTCATACGAAGGAAATGACACAAGCCCCGAGCATATCTTCAAGGATTTGATTTACTCGCTCAACTTGGCCACTTGTTTGAGGATGGAAAGCTGTCTTTGAACGAATGTTGGTGCCCATGGCCTTCAAAAGACTCCCGAACTTGGAGGTAAAGATGCTGCCACGGTCTGAAGAGATCACTTGTGGAATGCCGTGCAAGGAGACAATCCTGGAGGTGTATAGCTCTGCCAACTGAGCTGCAGTGATGGATTCTTTGATAGGAAGAAAATGAGCCACTTTAGTAAGCTTGTCAATGACAACGAAGATAGCATCATTTCCACGCTTGGACTTTGGAAAGCCAGTGACGAAGTCCATTTCAATATGATCAAACTTCCATTCAGGAATAGCAAGAGGTTGAAGGAGACCAGCTGGTCTTTGGTGTTCTGCTTTCACCCTTCTGCAGACATCACATTCATTCACGAATTGAGCAATTTCTCGCTTCATTCGAGTCCACCAATATGACTGCTTGAGGTCATGGTACATCTTCGTACTTCCAGGATGGATGGATAGAAGCGAATTGTGAGCCTCGTTCATAATGACTTTTCGCAGATCACCCTTAGGAACCACAATCCGGTCCTCAAAGAACAGAGTGTCTTTGTCATCAACGCGGAAGCACTTGTACTTGGGAATGCCCTTGTCTATACCACGTTTCACTTTCTTCACCATGGTATCCAGAAGTTGAGCCTCACGAATCTGATCTTCCAAAGTAGGAGAGACTATGAGGTTGGCAAGAAAGCCTTGAGGAACAACTTGAAGATTCAGCTTGGAAAGATTCACAGAGATCCGGTGAAAGGGCTTGAGGATTAGGATTGCGAGAAGCTTTCTGCTCAAAGCATCTGCAATGACATTGGCTTTGCCGGAGTATACTCAATACTTGGGTTGTACTCTTGAATCATTTCGACCCATCGAGTCCGCTCGAGGTTGAGGTTGGGCTAGGTGAAGATGTACTTGAGACTCTTGTGATCGGTGAAAATGTCCACTTTCCTTCCCAACAAGAGATGTCTCCACGTTATCAATGCATGGACAACGCCGCCAACTCAAGATCGTGAGTGGGGTAGTTCTTCTCGTTGGGCTTCAATGGCGAGAGGTATAAGCCACAACTCTCTTCTCTTGCATTAACACAGCACCGAGACCTTGAAGAGAAGCATCACGAAAACTTCATAAGGCTTGGATTCATCGGGAGGAGTCGAACAGAGCTGTGACGAGTTTCTCTTTGAGAGTCTTGAAAGCAACGCCACACTCGGGAGACCGACATACTTCACCGCTTCGGAGAAGGTTGGAAAGAGGCTTTGCAATCTTGGAGAAGTTCTCAACGAACCTTCGCAATAGCTTGCAAGACCAAGAAAGCTGCATGAGCTGCTTGACATTCTCGAGGAGGTTCCCAATTCACAATTGCGGACACCTTCTCGGGATCAACAATGATGCCCTTGGCAGAGATGATATGACCAAGATAAAGCACTTCATCAAGCCAGAATTCACATTTGGAGAACTTAGCATAGAATTGATACTCTCGAGCTTGTCTAGCACCAATCGCAAATGTTTGGCATGATCCTTCTTATTCTTGGAGAAGACCAAAATATCATCAAGATAGACCAAGACGAATTCATTGGTGTAGGGATTGAATATGAAGTTCATCATCCGAGAGAAAGTTGGAGGAGCATTGACGAGGCGAAAGACATGACAGATATTCATAAGAACCAAAGCTTGTTCGAATCTGTCTTGGGAATATCTTGTTCACGAATGCGAATCTGATGATACCCCATACGAAGGTCAAGCTTAGAGAACACTGTAGCACCCTTGAGTTGCTCGAAAAGCTCATTCATGTTGGGAAGTGGATACTTGTTCTTGATTGTCTTCTTATTCAGTGGACGGTAATCGACACAAAGTCGGTCCGAGCCATCCTTCTTCCGGACAAAAAGAACACCACAACCCCAAGGAGATGAACTCGGTCGATCAAACCCAGACGCTCTTGTTCATCGAGCTGCTTCTTCAATTCCTCAGCTCATCAGGTCCAAGCTTGTATGGACGCTTGCAAGCGGGTTCGATGCGGGCTCAAGATCGATAACGAACTCAAGCGCCGATGAGGAGGCATACCCGAAGCTCTTCCGAAAGACATCTTGGTACTCACAAACGATTGGAATCTGAGAGATGGCATTCAGTTCGCCCTTCTCATTGAGAGAAAACAACCGAATGGTTTCATCACGAGAGGCATAGATGATCACATCATTAGAAGAATGAGTCAATTGAATTTCCACAGCAGCACAATCAATCTGAGCTTTGTCTTTGAGAAAGCCATCCATTCCGAGAATAAGATCAATATCCGAGTCACCAAGAACAATTGTTTAGAAAGAAATCTATAATCGCCCATCTTGATAGAAACATTAGGAGCAACCAAACTAGAATTCATAAGCCTTCCGGGAGAAACAACTTGCATAACTTTGGAGAGAATCTCTGTGTCAACATTGTGCTTCGATGCAAAAGGATATGACATGAAAGAATGCGATGCACCAAGATCAAATAAGACTTTTGCAGAATATCATTAATCGAGAGATTACCCAATATCACATCGAAGACTCTCCGCTTGAGCTGCATTCATCATATTGACCTTGGCATACTTTGGATTATGCTTGACCACCGCATTGCTGGAAGATTTCACAGAGGAGGAGGCGGAAGACGCCTCTGGTTGAAGCACTTGTTAGCATAGTGACCCTTCTCACGACACTTGTTGCAAGTGACCTCAGAGAGCGGACGGTGGTAAGGAGCACTTGACCTTGGAGCTTGAGAATTATACTTGTTACGATAGCTTGGGTTGGGTGGGTGGGAAGATCCACGGCCACCTGAGTTCTTCTTTGGTAAGGTGGCGGAACGGAGGAGGGGCAGATAAAACTTCGCTGCTTGGCTGCCACTTGAGAGGACGAGGAGGACTGAACTGCATCCTGATTCTCTTCTTAGAAGCCTCGCATTTGAGCTGTTACGCTTCTTGCTTGAGAGCCATGTTGTAGAAATCATCATACTTTATCGGCTCAAACAGACAAGAGGTAATTGCAGATCCTCTCTCGGACCACCTCCGAGGCGATAGATCATACTCCTTTCATCAGGTACATCTTGCTTAGCAAAACGAGCGAGCTTCTGGAACTGGATATTGTATTGATAGACAGACAAGGTGCCTTGCTTGAGATTGCGGAACTCCTCACGCTTGCTCTCAACAACACTCTTTGGAATGTGATGAGCTCGGAAATCACGGCGGAACTCATCCTGTAATGACACGACCTCCTCTGGAATCTTTGTATTCTTTGGAACCACTCAGCAGCTTGATCCTTGAGTTGAAACGATGCAAACTTGACAAAGTCCTCAGTCCGACATTGCTACAGTCAAAGTGCTTGCAGATGTCCACTAACCAATCATCGGCCTCATTGCCTCAACACGTAAACCGAAAGACTTCGGTGATTAGCGAGAAACCGACCGAGAGTAGCAAAGTGTGGCTGATTGTTGCCTTGACCTTGATTGCCTTGATTGCCTTGATTGCCTTGCCCCTGAGTACGTTCTTGCAAGAGCTGCAAAATCATCTGAGCATTGGCATTGGTGGCTGCCATAATAGCTTGCCACGCTTACGAGGCGGAGGTGGAGGTGGAGGTGGAGGATTCGACCGATCCCCATCATTGCGATCCGGATTCAGACGCGTTGGCGGAGCCATCCTGAAGAGGGTGACATCCGTTAGTCCTTTGATAGACAAATGATAAGTTGAATCAACGGATAGAAATTGTAACATATAGTCTTCACAATAAACATTCGAACAAGAATGAACGAATGAATTCCAAAGTTAATCATCACACATCCATTAAGGTGAGAAGCCACTTATAAAAAAGATATGGAGATAACATCTGACTGAGAAACAAATCGAATAACACAACTGAAAACAAAAGGTTGGCTTCTATAATGAGCCGGAACAAACACATGATAGAGATTTCGCTCAAAGTGTTCGTGGTGGGGCCCACACGGACACGACGTATAGCGGACGTCACGAATGACTAACAAGACGTCCCCGAATCAGCATAGCCAAGGATTCTTTAAGACGTCTCGCGACCATCAGAATCGACCGTGAATGGGCGGACCACTAGACGTTGAACCCCAATCTCAAATCATACATCATTGGAAAGAATATCACGTAAGCTACTAGAATTCCACCTATAAACTCCCGAAACTTTCTGGTTATGCAATCTGGTGTTGGGGATCAGGGACACAAAATATATCACCCAAACTAACAATACCTAGATCCATTTGTATCCATCCGTCAACACATAACCAAGAAATCCTCGAAATCGTGTACCTCGACCTTGAAAAACATCCGTTATGCAAGTCATGGCAATACTCCCTTTTCGCCACGAAGATCGGGCTATCAGGTTATCTCACCAACAACTGCACAAAAGAGATTTGATGTCGGCAAAAAAACTCAGGTATTCGAATCAAGCAACGATAAAATTGTGACGACAACACCTCGGAGCTCAACTCCCGGGACACCGCCACAACCCCTAAATGTCGAGGCACCAAGAACAATGTTCTCGTCACAAAACCATCGAAACGATTCCAAGATACCCACGTGATCCTAAAAAAAAATTTAGTGAAATTTGAGAAGAGAAGAGTCAAAACTCTACGTCAGGATACCTCACAGAGCGATGAAGGGACTGGGAAGTAAAAAGAATCCTACTCTCCGATATATATAATCCTAAGACTCAAAACATTTTCCATTCTAGACTCAACAACGTCAGCAAACAATCAAGTAGGGGGCTCCTAAGTCGGGGAAAGCTCTGATTACCAACTTGTAACGCCCCCGATGCGGCTATATCTCCCACGTGTCGAGGCACGACTTAGAGGCATAACCGCATTGAAAGCAATGTCGCAAGTGAGGTAATCTTCACACAACCCATGTAATAGTTAAGGGAAAGATACATAGTTGGCTTACAATCGCCACGTCACACAGTACATAATTAAACATACATCATTCAGAGTACACTCAAGGTCCGACTACGGAACCAAAATAAAAGAAGATACCCCAACTGCTAACACAGATCCCGAATCGTCCCAACTGGGCACCACTATCGATCATCTGGAAGCGACACATAGTAACGACCACGTTCCTCGTCGAACTCCCACTTGAGCTCGGTGGAATCATCTGCTTGGCCTCATCGGAACTCGCAACTGTTTGGAAGTATTTGTGAGTCACGGGACTCAGCAATCTCACACCCGCGAGATCAAGACTATTTAAGCTTTAGGAGGACATAGTATTAAAGTGGAGCTGCAGCAAGCGACTAGCATATATGGTGGCTACATCGCAAAAGAGAGCGAGAAGAGAAGCAAAGCACGGTCGTGAAACTAGTAGTGACCAAGAAGTGATCCTGAACTACTTACGTCCGACATAACTCCAACACGTGTTCCCTTCCGGACTCACGAGAAGAGACCATCACGGTTACACACTTGTTGATGTGTATTTTATTGAGGTCAACTTTAGGTTTTCTACAACCGGACATTAACAAATTCCCATCGCCTCATAACCGCTGGGCACGGCTTTCGAAAGATATTACCTGCAGGGTGTCCCAACTTAGCCCATTATAAGCTCTCACGGTCAACGAAGGATTATTCCTTCTACCGGAAGACCCGATCAATCTCGGAATCCGGACTACAAGACATTTCGACAGCAATAAAACAAGACCAGCAAAGCCGCCCGATTGTGCCGACAAATCCCGATAGGAGCTGCACATATCTCGTTCTCAGGCACATCCGGATGAGACATCCCACGAGTAAACCAAGCCTCGAGTTTCCCGTGGTGGCCCCGATCTACTCGTTTGGGCCAGCACTCGAAGGAGCACCTTGGTCGGGGGGTTAAAATAAAGATGACCCTCGGGCTCGCAAAAACCGGGGAAAAAGGCTTAGGTGGCAATGGTAAAACCAAAGTTGGGCCTTCTTTGGACGAGTCTTATTCAAAGCGAACTGTCAAGGGGTCCCATAAATCACCCAACCGTAAGGAACGCAAAATCAAGGAACATAACACCGGTATGACGGAAACTAGGGTGGCAAGAGTGGAACAAAACACCAGGCATAAGGCCGAGCCTTCCACCCTTTACCAAGTATATAGATGTATTAAACATAGCAGATATATTTATATATTGTGATATCCCCAACAAGTAAACATGTTCCAAAAAAAGAACAACAACTTCATGTTCCAACAAGGAACAAATTTCAGCTTCACCTGCAACTAACAACGCTATAAGAGGGCTGAGCGAAGCGGTAACATAGCCAATCAACGGTTTGCTGGGAAAGGATGGTTAGAGCTGACATGGCAATATAGGTGGCATGATATAGCAAGTGGTAGGCATCGCAGCATAGGCATAGCAAAAGAGCGAGCAACTAGCATAGCAAAGATAGAAGTGATTTCGAGGGTATGGTCATCTTGCCTGCAATGTTCTCGGAGTTGTCGAAAGCTTGAACCTCGAAAACGTTCTCAACAGGTTCCTCGTAAGCGTTCTCGTCTCCCGGCTCTACCCAAAACAACAACACAAACAAGGAGCCACAATAAATCACGGTGCAATGCACAATCAACATGATGCAACATGACATGATATGCGGGATGTGATATGCAAAGCGTATGTGCGCTCCGGAAGGTAAATGAAAGACTAGGCATCATCTTGGCAAACCAAGCATGCCATCGGAAAGATGAGATGATTTCGTTAGAAATCGATATAGAGATCACCGGAAACGGATGCACGGATTGGATATGACGGGCAAAACAAGAAGGGTGAGAAAACCTACATAACAGCATGATGAACAAAGCCATGCACGTGAGCAAAACTACCTCATAGCATAACGCGAATAAATATGCACATGAAGGACAACACATAACCATGATGCAAAAAGACATGATCACAAACTTGCTCAAATGCAAAAACTATTGCCACCACTGAGTTGGTGGGATTTTTCTACCCCAAAAACATATATAATATGTTAGGGTTGCAGTAGAGAAATCCTCCCAAAAGCATCAAGTTAAAACCTGCCTAAAAAGGAAGTTGACAGAATTGGCAATTTCCAGATTTGGAAATGTCCAGATTTGGACTTGCCTAAAACAGAAATGAGACAATGCTGGAAATGGAAACGTGGGGTAATGGGAAAAAAAATATGCATAGAGGAGGGCGCTGAGAGGCTGACAACGCGGCCCTACTGTCATAGAGACAGTGGGTTTAGCAGGTTTTAAAAAGGGGGGAGAAAACAGCCTCGGTGGGGATTCGAACCCGGGTCTCCCCGGTGGGAACCTGCCCCTGCTACCACTGGGCTGGTGCGGCGCGACTGACAGAGGAAGGGACTCGGCCCTCTAATACTACTGCTGCAGAGTAAACGCACCGGAGGAAAAAAACGAAAGCGGAGATAAAAAGGGGGAAGTGGCGCGCCTGGGGTTCGAACCCAGGTCGCCGCGGTGAGAGAGCGGGGAGTCGACCAGCTCGGCTAGGGTAGGGGATTCGGTAGGATACGGGAAGCTGGCGTACTTGACCAAAACTACTGGGCTGAACTAAGAACAGAGGAGAACACCGATGACTCCGGCGAGACAACGGCGGCTACAGGGCTCTGCGCCCTCGGACAAGACTGGGTGCACACGGGAGACACCACAGGAACAAGAAGTGACGAACCCGAGCGGGAATCGGAGCAACTCCGCGCGGTGACACTACCCTGAACCCAAACAAACTACACCACGCCGGAGCACGCCGGGCGCGACACGAACAAGGACCGGACCCTACGCTATGGAGATCTATCGACAACAAGAAGGAGCAGGGAGGAAGTGGGGTATACCTCCTTACCCTAGGACACGAGATCGGCGACGGAGACGGGCTGACGGCGACGAGATCGGACGCTGAACTTCGACGGGAAACGTGACCGAGAAGAAGACCGAACAGAGGCGTCGACGAACTTGGCGCTCCGGGCCCCCGTAGTCGACGTCGTGGACGAAGACGACGACGAGGAAGGAGATGGACAAGGGCCGCCGGGTCGGGGTGGCCGGAGAGCGCGCCGGCGACGAGGCCACGCTCCCAGATGCGCTCGGGAACGAGCGGGGCGGCGATCTTGGGGGTTTCCTTACCTGGCGGCGGCGGCGAGAGGGAGAGGGGAAACCCTAGGGCTCGATTTGCCGCGGAGGGGGATAAGAAGGGGGCTAGGGCGACGGGGCGAGCTCACGCTCCCCGTGCTCGGGGTCCCCATGGCGCTGGCGAGAGGAAAGGGAAAGGTGGGTGAGGCGCACAGGGCGGTCGCTGCCAGGCGGGGCCGGCGCTGCCCGTGGGACGGGGCTAAGCGGGGCACGTGCGGGATGGGTCTTGCCAAGACAGGAGAGGGAACCGGCTTGGCTGGCGCGCTCTCTGGCTGGCAGCTGGCTGAGGGGAAGCTGGGGCGGCTCGGGAGGCCGGGGCCCAGTGGAGAGGAGCTAGCTGGGCTGCTCATGCTGCTCTGCCTCCTTTTCTTTTCCTTTTAAAAATTCAAAAGGAGAGAAAAGAAAGTACAGAAAGAAAAGAAAAGAGTTTGAGTGAAAGGAAAATATCCCCACACTCCTGGAATTCTCCACTATTTAACTAAATTGTAATGGACATTTTAGAGGTAGAAAATAATGCAAGTTTGGAAATATTTCAAACTTGTGCCATTTTGAACGACCATAACAACTTCAAATGAGGAGATATTTGGCAGAGAGGTATTTGTGCAACAAGCAAGATTTTTAGGAGAAGATGAACATTAATTGAGAAAGGAAATATATGGCATTTGAAAAAGGAAGAAATAGAGGGAAGGAGGAGATGGTAATGCAAGTAGGAAAGAAACATGCAACCACATGACATGCAAGGGAAAAACCACAACCACATGACATGCAAGAGAACCCCACAATCACATGACAAGAAGGGAAATTGCAAGATGACAAGAGGCACAAATGCAATATGGCAAAAGGAGCAAAACAAAGAAAAAGAAAAACCCAACATAACCAAACAACAAGAAGCCAAGCATGGCAAAAACCCACAAGACTTGGATGAGGTCAAATTGATATATTGCCCAAAAGGGGAAGTTTACATCTAGGGTGTTACACAAGTTTTGATATGCAAATTTGTTATCATGATAGCATGCCTCCTACTTATGATGATTATATTTATGAAAGTGGGTTTGGAAGAGTGTCAACTTTAGGAAGTAATGATCCCAATATTTTGGAGGGTGTTGAATATTTTAATATTTATGAAAGTGGATTTGGAGAGGTCATGACTTTATTTAGTGATGTATCCACTATTTCGGAAGAGGTTTCAATTGATTATGATGAGAACAAAGTTGCTACTTATGATGATTATTGTGATGAAACTTATGCTATTAAAAGTAGTGATGATTATATTTATAAAACTTGTCATGATTATGATTACTCTCTTTCCAAACATTACTCTTTTAATGTGGAAACAATTTATAGTATTCGAGTCTCTTATGATACTCTCACTATTCCGAATGAGAAGAATTTTGCTTATGTGGAGAGTAGTAAATTTTCTATGCAAGTAGATCATGAAAAGAATGCTTTAGGTGCTGGTTATATTGTTGAATTCATTCATGATTCTACTGAAAATTATTATGAGGTAGGAATATATGCTTGTAGGAATTGCAATAATATCAAGTTTCCTCTCTATGTGCTTAAAATCTTGAAGTTATGCTTGTTTTACCTTCCTATGCAAGTTGATTCTTGTTCCCATAAGTTGTTTGCTTACAAAATCCCTATGCATAGGAAGTGGGTTAGACTTAATGTGATAGTCATATTCTTCATGATGCTCTTTTTATGTTTCAATTATTATCTTTTATGTGAGCATCATTGAAATCATCATGCCTAGCTAGGGGCGTTAAACGATAGCGCTTGTTGGGAGGCAACCCAATTTTATTTTAGTTTCTTGCTTTTTGGTTATGTTTAGGAACAAATAATCCATATAGCTTCTGTTTAGATGAGGTTTTATGTTTCAATTAGTGTTTGTGCCAAGTAGAACCTTTGGGAAGACTTTGGTGAAATCTTTATGATCATGCTGTAAAAAACAGAAACTTTAGCGCTCACGAGATTAGCTAAAACTTTTTACTGGAGAGTGCTATTTAGTTGATTCTTTGTGCAGATTATTACTAGACAAATTCTTCAGGTCCACCAATTTATTTTAGAATTTTTGGAGTTCCATAAGTATACGTTTGATACAGATTACTACAGACTGTTCTGTTTTTGACAGATTCTGTTTTTTGTGTGTTGTTTGCTTATTTTGATGAATCTATGGCTAGTAAAATAGTTTATAAACCATAGAGAAATTGGAATACAGTAGGTTTAACACCAATATAAATAAATAATGAGTTCATTACAGTACCTTGAAGTTGTGTTTTGTTTTCTTTCGCTAACGGAGCTCACGAGATTTTCTGTTAAGTTTTGTGTTGTGAAGTTTTCAAGTTTTGGGTAAAGATTCGATGGACTATGGAATAAGGAGTGGCAAGAGCCTAAGATTGGGGATGCCCAAGGCACCCCAAGGTAATATTCAAGGATAACCAAGAGCCTAAGCTTGGGAATGCCCCGGAAGGCATCCCCTCTTTCGTCTTCATTCATCGGTAACTTTACTTGGAGCTATATTTTTATTCACCACATGATATGTGTTTTGCTTGGAGCGTCATTTTATTTTCTTTAGCTTTGCTTGATGTTTGAATAAAATACCAAGATCTGAAAGTCTTAAGTGTTAGAGAGTCTTCACATAGCTACATAATTATTTAACTACTCATTGATCTTCACTTATATCTTTTTGGAGTAGTTTGTCATTTACTCGTGTGCTTCACTTATATCTTTTGAGTTATATAGTTTTGCTCTAGTACTTCACTTATATCTTTTAGAGCACGGTGGTGGATTTGTTTTATAGAAACTATTGATCTCTCATGCTTCACTTAGATTATTTTGAGAGTCTTAAATAGCATGGTAATTTGATTAAATAATCCTAATATGCTAGGCATTCAAGATTAGTAAAAAAAATCTTGTGAGTGTGTTGAATACTATGAGAAGTTTGATGCTTGATAATTGTTTTGAGATATGAATATGGTGATATTATAGTCATGCTAGTTGAGTAGTTGTGAATTTGAGAAATACTTGAGTTAATGTTTGTGATTCCCGTAGCATGCACGTATGGTGAACCGTTATGTGATGAAGTCGGAGCATGATTTATTTATTGATTGTCTTCCTTATGAGTGGCGGTCAGGGATGAGCGATGGTCTTTTCCTACCAATCTATCCCCCTAGGATCATGCGCGTAATACTTTGCTTTGATAACTTGTAGATTTTTGCAATAAGTATATGAGTTCTTTATGACTAATGTTGAGTCCATGGATTATACGCACTTTTCTTCCTTCCACCATTGCTAGCCTCTCTAATACCGCGCACTTATCGCTGGTATCATACACCCACCATATACCTTCCTCAAAACAGCCACCATACCTACCTATCATGGCATTTCCATAGCCATTCCGAGATATATTGCCATGCAACTTTCCACCGTTCCGTTTATGACACGCTCCATCATTGTCATATTGCTTAGCATGATCATGTAGTTGACATCGTATTTGTGGCAAAGCCACCATTCATAATTCTTTCATACATGTCACTCTTGATTCATTGCATATCCCGGTACACCGCCGGAGGCATTCATATAGAGTCATATTTTGTTCTAAGTATCGAGTTGTAATTGTTGAGTTGTAAGAAAATAAAAGTGTGATGGTCTTCATTTTTAGAGCATTGTCCCAAGTGAGTAAAAGGATGATGGAGACTATGATTCCCCCACAAGTCGGGATGAGACTCCGGACGAAAAAAAAGAGGTCATAAAAAATGGTCCAAATAAAAAATAGAAAAATGAGAGAAAAAGAGAGAAGGGAAAATGCTACTATCCTTTTACCACACTTGTGCTTCAAAGTAGCACCATGATCTTCATGATAAGAGAGTCTCCTATGATATCACTTTCATATACTAGTGGGAAATTTACATTATAGAACTTGGCTTGTATATTCCAATGATGGGCTTCCTCAAAATGCCCTAGGTCTTAGTGAGCAAGCGAGTTGGATGCACACCCACTTAGTTTCTTTTGTTGAGCTTTCATATACTTATAGCTCTAGTGCATCCGTGGCACGGAAATCCCTACTCACTCACATTGATATCTATTAATGGGCATCACCATAGCCCATTGATACGCCTAG
Organism: Aegilops longissima; assembly: GCA_021605205.1. Lineage (NCBI taxonomy): Eukaryota > Viridiplantae > Streptophyta > Magnoliopsida > Poales > Poaceae > Aegilops > Aegilops longissima. The sequence continues at coordinate 168,542,722 of CM038678.1, forward strand.
TTGATGTGAGACTATCTTCTCCTTTTTGTCTTCTTCACAACCACCATTCTATTCCACATATAGTGCTATGTCCATGGCTCACGCTCATGTATTGCGTGAAGATTGAAAAAGTTTGAGAACGTCAAAAGTATGAAACAATTGCTTGGCTTGTCATCGGGTTGTGCATGATTTAAATACTTTGTGTGGTGAAGATAGAGCATAGCCAGACTATATGATTTTGTAGGGATAAATTTCTTTGGCCATGTTATTTTGAGAAGACATAATTGCTTTGTTAGTATGCTTGAAGTATTATTATTTTTATGTCAATATTAAACTTTTGTCTTGATTCTTTCGGATCTGAATATTCAAACCACAATTAAGAAGAATTACATTGAAATTATGCCAAGTAGCATTCCACATCAAAAATTCTATTTTTAGCATTTACCTACTCGAGGACGAGCAGGAATTAAGCTTGGGGATGCTGATACGTCTCCAACGTATCTATAATTTTTTATTGTTCCATGCTATTATATTATCCATCTTGGATGTTTATGGGCTTTATTTTACACTTTTATATTATTTTTGGGACTAACCTATTGACCCAGAGCCCAGTGCCAGTTCTTATTTTTTCCCTTGTTTCAGTGTTTCAAAGAAAAGGAATATCAAACGGAGTCGAAACGGAATGGAACCTTTTGAAGAAGTTATTTTTGGAAGAAAAGCTACCCGATAGACTTGGAGTGCACGTCAGGAAAGGAACGAGGGAGCCACGAGGTAGGGGGCGCGCCCACCCCCTAGGGCGCGCCCTTCACCCTCGTGGGCCCCTCGTGGCTCCCTTGACGTACTTCTTTCACCTATATATACCCATATACCCTAAAACGATCGGGGAACAGAATAGATCGGGAGTTCCACCACCGCAAGCCTCTATAGCCACCAAAAACCTCTCGGGAGCCTGCTCAAGACCTGCCGGGGGGGAACCTCACCGTGGCCATCTTCATCATCCCAACTCTCTCCATGACGAGGAGGGAGTAGTTCACCCCGGGCGGAGGGTATGTACCAGTAGATATGTGTTTGATCTCTCTCTCTCTCTCTCTCTCTCTCTCTCTCTCTCGTGTTCTTGATTTGGCACGATCTTGATGTATCGCAAGATTTGCTATTATAGTTTGATCTTATGTAGCTTCTCCCCCTATACTCTCTTGTAATGGATTGAGTTTTCCCTTTGAAGTTATCTTATCGGATTGAGTCTTTAATGACTTGAGAACACTTGATGTATGTCTTGCCGTGTGGATCTGTGGTGACAATGGGATATCACGTGATTCACTTGATGTATGTTTTGGTGATCAACTTGCGGGTTCCACCCATGAACTTATGCATAGGGGTTGGCACACGTTTTCGTCTTGATTCTCCGGTAGAAACTTTGGGCACTCTTTGAGGTTCTATGTGTTGGTTGAATAGATGAATCTGAGATTGTGTGATGCATATCGTATAATCATAGCCACTGATACTTGAGGTGACATTGGAGTATCTAGGTGACATTAGGGTTTTGGTTGATTTGTATCTTAAGGTGTTATTCTAGTACGAACTCTAGGGCTGTTTGTGACACTTATAGGAATAGCCCAATAGATTGATTGGAAAGAATAACTTTGAGGTGGTTTCATACCCTACCATAATCTCTTCGTTTGTTCTCCGATATTAGTGACTTTGGAGTGATTCTTTGTTGCGTGTTGAGGGATAGTTATATGATCCAATTATGTTATTATTGTTGAGAGAACTTGCACTAGTGAAAGTATGAACCCTAGGCCTTGTTTCCTAGCATTGCAATACCGTTTACGTTCACTTTTACCACTTGTTACCTTGCTGTTTTTATATTTTCAGATTACAAAAATCTATATCTACCATCCATATTGCACTTGTATCACCATCTCTTCGCCGAACTAGTGCACCTATACAATTTACCATTGTATTGGGTGTGTTGGGGACACAAGAGACTCTTTGTTATTTGGTTGCAGGGTTGTTTGAGAGAGACCATCTTCATCCTACGCCTCCCACGGATTGATAAACCTTAGGTCATCCACTTGAGGGAAATTTGCTACTGTCCTACAAACCTCTGCACTTGGAGGCCCAACAACGTCTACAAGAAGAAGGTTGCGTAGTAGACATCAGTGACGTCCCACTGTCATAGAAATCCATGTACACGTGCATCATACTGCTGTTAGATACATTTCGACATACCGTCGACAAAAAGAAGAGCTCGATGGAGCCGGAAATTAAATGCAGCCATAAGTGTCGCATTTACAATGCCATTGTGACGCCCCTGATTCAATTGTACACTAATCATGCACGCAAACGTGTATGATCAAGATCAGGGACTCACGGGAAGATATCACAACACAACTCTAAAACATAAATAAGTCATACAAGCATCATAATACAAGCCAGGGGCCTCGAGGGCTCGAATACAAGTGCTCGATCATAGACGAGTCAGCGGAAGCAACAATATCTGGGTACATACATAAGTTAAACAAGGTGCCACAAGATGGCTAGCACAAACGGGATCTGATCGAAGAGGTGCAGGCCTCGCTCGGGATCCTCCTAACTCCTCCTGGCCGCCGTCGGGCTGCTGCGTAGTAGTAGGCACCTCCGGTGTAGTAGGAGTCATCGTCGACGGTGGCGTCTGGCTCCTGGGCTCGAGCATCTGGTTGCGACAACCAGGTAGAATGGAAAGGGGGAAAAGAGGGAGAAAAGCAACCGTGAGTACTCATCCAAAGTACTCGCAAGCAAGGATCTACACTACATATGCATGGGTATCTGTGTAAAGGGGCAATATCGGTGGACTGAACTGCAGAATGCCAGAATAAGAGGGGGATAGCTAATCGTGTCGAAGACTACGCTTCTGGCCACCTCCATCTTGCAGCATGTAGGAGAGAGTAGATGGTAAGTTCACCAAGTAGCATCGCATAGCATAATCCTACCCGGCGATCCCCTCCTCGTCGCCCTGTTAGAGAGCGATCACCGGGTTGTATCTGGCACTTGGAAGGGTGTGTTTTATTAAGTATCCGGTTCTAGTTGTCATAAGGTCAAGGTACAACTCCAAGTCGTCCTGTTTCTGAAGATCACGGCTATTCGAATAGATAAACTTCCCTGCAGGGGTGCACCACATTACCCGACACGCCGATCCCATTTGGCCGGACACACTTTCTGGGTCATGCCCGCCTCGGAAGATCAACACGCCGCAGCCCCACCTAGGCTCAACAGAGAGGTCAAGACGCCGGTTTAAATCCCTATGCGCCGCAGGGTGCAGGCCCATCGCCCATTGCACACCAAAGACGCGTGTCATGACGCCGAAGCAGACCTAGCCTAGCAGGCGTTCCAGTCCAATACGGCGCGCGCCGCTCAGTCGCTGACGTCAAAAAGAGCTTCGGCTGATACCACGACATTGGTTGCCCATATCTTGTCCCACGTGGCGGTTAGTGCGTATAAGGTCAACGACCCAACTCAGATCAAATACCAAGATCTCGTTAAGCGTGTTATTATGAAGTAACCGCGAACGCCGACCAGGGCCAGGCCCACCTCTCGCCTAGGTTGTCTCAACCTGCCCTGTCGCTCCGCCACAAAGATCCACTCGCGGGTACTCCAAGAGCCGACCCAACTTTAGTCACCACAGGTATCATGTAAAGTATATAAGTATATACCCATGATCACCTCCCGAGTGATCACGGCCCGATAGTATAGCAAGGCAGACGGACAAGAATGTAGGGCCACAGATGGAATACTAGCATCCTATACTAAGCATGTAGGATTGCAGGTAAAGGTAACAATAGTAGTAGCAAGGACAGGCTATGCAGCAGAATAGGATTAACGGAAAGCAGTAACATGCTACACTACTCTAATGCACGCAGTTTAGAGAAGAATAGGCGATATCTGGTGATCAAGGGGGGGGGCTTGCCTGGAAGCTCAGCCGAGAAGGAGGGGTCGTAAACACCGTAGTCGTACTGGGTAGCAGCGGCGTCGGTCTCGGTGTCTGGCGAGCGAAGAGGGGGAAGAAACAATAAATAAAATGCAAACAAATGCATGACGATGCATGACATGACAAAGCGTGATGCTAGGTGTGCCCAAACGCGGTAGTAGGTGATACCGGCGAAGGGGGAAACATGCGGGAAAGTATTCCCGGTGTTTCGCGTTTCCGGACAGATGAACCAGAGGGGGAAAGTTGCGAGTTACATATGTTAGGGATGTGTGGCAGACGAACGGGCTGCGTATCCGGATTCGTCTCGTCGTTCTGAGCAACTATCATGTAGAAAGTATTTTCATCTGAGCTACGGTTTATTTTATATTAATTTTAAAATATTTAAATCATTTTTAGGATTAATTTAATTATTTTAATTCAACATTATCCAGAACAGTGTTTGATGACGGCAACATGACGTCAGCAATCAACAGAGGTGTTGACTGGTGAAACAGACGTGTGGGCGGGGCCCATATGTCATTGGGCCAGGGGGCCGATGCGGGTTAGCGGGCGCTACGGGCGCTCGCCCGCAGGGAGCGGCGGGGCGAGGCCAGAGGTCGAGGCGGATGGCGCCGCCACGACGCTGGTGGAGGGCGGGCTGCCACGGCGAGGCCACCAGCGAGTAGGGGAGCAGAGGCGGGCGGCGGCAGCGGCGCTGGAGCTGCGGGCGTTGGCGGGCGAGCGATGTAGGCGCTGGCGAGGCGAACGGCAGCACTAGTCGGCAGCGGTAGAAGCAGCCAGCGGCAGCGGGAGGCACCACGCGACCAGAGTGACGTGCGGGCGCGGCTGCAGTAGGGCGGCCGGCACGCGAGCACGGGGTGGAGGCCTGGGCGAGCGCACGGGACTGCGAGCGAGAGGCAGCGGCACTTGAACGTGCAAACGGGCGCGCAGACGTGCGAGCGTGCGCGGTGAACGCGTGCAGGGCATGCAGAGCAATAGAGGGCGCGGCGACCGTGGGACGAGCGCGAGCGCGCGCGCAGGCTTGGTCGCGCGAGGGAGAGGGAGGGAGCGAGGAGGAGCCGGTAGGGTAGCGCCAGCGGGGTGCGAGGTGGAGGTCGGGGATGTCGCGCGTATAGGAAGCAGGCCGGCGATGGCGTCCGGCGAGGTCGTGCTCCGGGCGGCGACGAACGACGTCGGGCGGCTCACGGGACGGATCCCCAGATCCCGATCTGGATCGGGGAGGAGGAGGCGAATGTGGGCGGAGTGGGGTGTCGGTGGGGATTAGGGTTTGGGGTGGTGGATGATATGGGCGCGGCAGATGGGCCGGCCTGGCGGCCTGGTGGCCTGCTGGGCCGTGGCCCAGTGGGGGGGAATGCCTTTTCTCTTTCTTTCTCTTTTTTTTGTTTTCTGTTTTGTCCCTTTTCTTTTCTGTTTTATTTAATTTAGGGCATTTAAGTATTTTATAGAACTGTGTCTTCTACACCATAATTACCTATGCCATTTTTGGCACTGTTCGAACATTTTTGTTTCAACTTTTGAAAATTTTTGTTGTTTGACGTATTTTGAATTTGACTTTTGAAAGAGTTTTGAACTAACAAGAGATTAGCAACAGTAATCAGAGATGACATGGCATCATTAGGAGAGTTTTACTGTAGCCTAATTATCCGGGCGTTACAAATCTCCTCCACTACAAGAAATCTCGTCCTGAGATTTAAGAGGTGGAATAAGGGGGAAAGTTCTGATTACGAAATTCTAATGGATCTTCTGGGCCTTGGTTGCTCTTCTCGAAGAGGTCGATCCCTTACATTGACGTCTTCATTTCTCTGCTTCAGGTCATCATGATGAAGTCGTTCTTTTCTTCGGGAACTCCAGCGTACTTACGAATGGGTAAGGGGCAGCTCGGCTACGACAGAATGCTTATGAGGGAAAACAATCTGGGGTTAACCCATGAATGAACATAAGATTATCTCTCGAGTTGAACATATAAAATACATCGAGAGTAAGGTATGAAGGTACAATAAGAGGTTCCCAGCGGATAGATAGTTGCTCGAAGTCTGAACCAGAGTGAGAAAGGGGTTCAGAGCGGCGAGAGTAAGTATTGCGTCTGATACCAGAATAGATTACTAGGCATGTGGCCCGTGAATTACATACGAAGTCAAGCTCGAGGAATAACTTTGACAACAGGGTGTACAGGAGAGTCAGGTTTCGATCTTGTGGATATGTGGGTTATGGGCCCACCATGTGGGTTACAAGTAGGAAGGCGATGACGTCTTACATGATCATGTAAGCAAGGCATGTCAGAGGATAGCCTGTCAGTTATGTCGGCAACAACATCGTACCAAGGGCGAGGGACGAAGAGAACCATTATCCTGCTCGTTGAATGAGGCGGACCAATAGGCAAAGTTCTCGTCCATCGGTGGCTACTGGAATGTCATCAACAATAGTAACAGGGTCTTGCTGACAGAATTGTACACCGTGGTGTTTACCTAAGCAGGAGAATAAAACTGCTTAGATCATATAGATCACAAGAAAGGTTAAACCAAACAATGGAAAGGAAAATATGATTATCAGATTAAACAGAACAATGGAAAGGAAAAATGTGTTTAAACACATATTTCAGGGGCATATCCTTCCCAAGGACAAGCAGAGCCTGATATCTGTGACAAGATATAATGTAGAAAACCCTTTAGGTAAGGGGAGAGAAACTTCATGACATTACTCATACAGCGGTGTTTGGATAATTGAGCAAGAAACATTTAGCATTGGGATTCAAATGTTCTTGTTGAAAATCGGAGTAGCACAGACATGCTTTGAGATAGCATTGACATGGTCTTCAAGCAAAGGTCGGACTTGGATATACAAAGGATTCATCAGGAACAACTTATAGAATAAGTCTCACAATTTCCTCATGGAAGAATGGTTAACCTTGCTAAGATGGAAACTATAACAATAGGTCCTCCGGCCAGTGCTAGGCATGACATCACCTTACCGGGTCATATAAAGACCAATGTTGTGACTCTTGGAAAATGTTCCAACCATCATATCTGACCGAGATTCAGATCTGATCGGTGTCAAAATACCTCAAACTCGGGATGCCTGAGAGGAAAAGGTGTATACAAATTGACGAGATGACATTGTAAAATTCTCGAGAAATGAACTATGGAAGCGAGTTCCGAAACAAGAGTTCATCATTAAACCAAGGAGAGGATGAGGGTGGCTGATGAACTAAACAACAATTCATCGAGATTTCCAAAATATGGATTTCCACAATCATGTGAACAAAGAGATAACATTTGTCAGATCAAACGATATAATGAGGTATGCTCGAGGAAAACATACTCAGTTAAACATTGGTGGAAAGCTGCACCCAAAATATGGGCTTAGGTAGCATGATCAATGTTGGAACGATGATTCGATAACCAATAGTCTAAGAATGAACTATCGACCATCAACTCCAAAGCAATAGGATTGCTAGAAGTTTTGAATTCACGCATCATAGTTCAATTGTCGGTATTCAGGTTAGAAACGACAAGGGGATCAGAAAACGAATGGAGATGGCGAGAAGTATTACTATATCAAGAATTCTCAAGAGGTGGAGCAATTCTCACAATATCCTTGACATAAAAGATGGTAATACTCCAAGGTAGAACATAACATAAGCTGGTTAGCAAGGAGCTCCATAACATGATCAAGTTTTTGATGAAAGGAAGGTAAGGATGTTGTCAATGGTAACTCAAATTACCAAGGAACGAGGAAGGCACTTATCATCAAGAATTCCATTGATATCCTGGAGTCAAAATGTTGATGATGATCACGACAATTTGTTGTCGAGAGGATCCACGAAGAAGCAATTGATCAGTGACTGTATCAAGCAAAAGGACTGATGCAGCAGATTATTGGAGCCACAGGTACGACACAAACTCGGGGTCAAGTTTGTTGTTCGAGGTGAAACGATAAGACGAGGAAATTGACGAAAGCTTAGTTCATCGCCGAAAGTTGTGCTCCGGGAATAAGGACCAGGTAGCACAGTTAAAATTTAGCACAATAAGGATATAGCCAATCAGGCTAGGAATGACTTGAAGGATTATTAAACTCATAAGCAACAAAAATTACTTAGAGTATTGAATCGGAGTGCGGAATCAATTCACTTATCGGTGTTCTCGAGTGACTAATAACTCAAAAATCGGGGGAAAATTGGAATCGACGAGAATAATAGTTGACGAAGAACTCATAAGAAGTTATGTAGTTCTGTGATATTCTCGGGATACCAGAGGGTATACTCAAAGGTAGAGCAGAACAGAGGTTGGATAGGTGTAATGATCTGCAGAAGTCAAGTACTTCAACTTGTCCGAGAAAAGGAACCAAAGAATATCAATATGGCCGGAACCAAGATTGCAAAAGACTAGATCCCAGATATAAGATGAACTTACACCAAGGGAATAATTAATTTAAGAGTAGCTTCCATGATAAGATCAACATCGTGTCCATGGGCATGAACACAAAGTTCAAGGTCGACTCCCACTTCTTCAATGCATAACCTTTCATTCACTGCTCTAGATAAAAATGATTTCAGTGTCAAAACCTACCTGGTGAATTACCAGAGGAGTATGACCCGTGAAAACTTTCGGGTTCACAGAGATTAAGGAAGGCATAGGTTCAACCCATTGGGGCATCTTAGAAACATAATACCACGAATTTTTAGGAGTAATTAACACAAGCTCGAAAGTAGAGCATGATTGTCAAAGCATTATGCATCAGGGAAACAACTCACAAGATTTGAATGTGAATGATACCATCAGATAACAACCCAGCAATGGGTTTGGCAGTCCATAACGGAGCTGACGTGAGTATCGGTACTCAATCAGAGGAAGAAAGAATGCAAAGGCATCAGATTATGGGAATAACTAACTAATTCAATTCTCAAATGCAAAGGAATTGCGATTTCCAAATAAAGGGATCAGAAGCAAACGCTCTGATTGAGGATGGATAAGTTGAGTAGACTTAGGGGTACAATCGACGACAATTCGGTTGGTCGAGAACCAGTTCATGTTTAAAATGACATCTGATCCGGAAGGATGAATTCTAGGATTTCGACTGAGGATTGTTGATACGTCTCCCACGTATCTATAATTTTTGATTGCTTCATGCTATATTATCTACTGTTTTAGGCAATATTGGGCTTTATTATCCACTTTTATATTATTTTTGGGACTAACCTATTAACCGGAGGCCCATCCCAGATTTGCTGTTTTATGCCTATTTCAGTGTTTCGAAGAAAAGGAATATTAAACGGAGTCGAAACGGAACGAAGTCAACTGGAGAAGTTATTTTTGGAAGGAAAGCCACCGGATAGACTTGGACTCTACGTCAGGAGATACGGGAGGTGCTCACAAGGGTGGGGGGCGTGCCCACCCCCCTAGGGCGCGCCCCCTGCCTCGTGGGGCCCCCGCAGCTCCACCGACGTACCCCCTGAACCAATATATACCCACGTATCGTAAAACTTCCAGAACAGAAGATAGATCGGGAGTTCCGCCGCCGCAAGCCTCTGTAGCCACCAAAACCTCTGGGAGCCCGTTCGGCACCTCACGGGGGGGAACCCATCACCGTGGCTATCTTCATCATCCCGGCGCTCTCCATGACGAGGAGGGAGTAGTTCACCCCGGGCTGAGGGTATGTACCAGTAGCTATGTGTTTGATCTCTCTCTCTCTCTCTCTCTCTCTCTCTCTCTCTCTCGTGTTCTTGATTTGGCACGATCTTGATGTATCGCGAGCTTTGCTATTATAGTTGGATCTTATGTTTCTTCTCCCCCTCTACTCTCTTGTAATGGATTGAGTTTCCCCTTTGAAGTTATGTTATCGGATTGAGTCTTTAAAGACTTGAGAACACTTGATGTATGTCTTGCCGTGTTTATCTGTGGTGACAATGGGATATCACGTGCCACTTGATGTATGTTTTGGTGACCAACTTGTGGGTTCCGCCCATGAACCTATGCATAGGGGTTGGCACACGTTTTCGTCGTGATTCTCCGGTAGAAACTTTGGGGCACTCTTTGAGGTTCTATGTGTTGGTTTGAGAAGATGAATTGAGATTGTGTGATGCATATCGTATAATCATGCCCACGGATACTTGAGGTGACAATGGAGTATCTAGGTGACATTAGGGTTTTGGTTGATTTGTGTCTTAAGGTGTTATTCTAGTACGAACTCTTTAATAGATCGATCCGAAAGAATAACTTTGAGGTGGTTTCGTACCCTACCATAATCTCTACGTTTGTTCTCCGCTATTAGTGGCTTTGGAGTGACTCTTTTTTGCATGTTGAGGGATTGTTATATGATCTATCTATGTTATTATTGTTGAGAGAACTTGCACTAGTGAAAGTATGAACCCTAGGACTTGTTTCCTATCATTGCAATACCGTTTACGCTCACGTTTATCACGTGTTACCTTACTGTTTTTATTATTTCAGATTCCAAATACCTTTATCTACTATCCATATTGCACTTGTATCACCATCTCTTCGCCGAACTAGTGCACCTATACGATTTACCATTGTATTGGGTGTGTTGGGGACACAAGAGACTCTTTGTTATTTTGTTGCAGGGTTGCTTGAGAGAGACCATCTTCATCCTACGCCTCCTACGGATTGATAAACCTTAGGTCACCCACTTGAGGGAAATTTGCTACTGTCCTACAAACCTGTGCACTTGCAGGCCCAACAACGTCTACAAGAAGAAGGTTGCGTAGTAGACATCAAGCTATTTTCTGGCGCCGTTGCCGGGGAAGCTAGGTAAGTGAAGGTATATCTTTAGATCTTGCAATCGAATCTTTTTGTTTCTTGTTTTAGCACTAGCGAGTCTATAAAAGAAAATTACAAAAAAATGGAATTGAGTTTGTCTCATACGCTTCACCTTTTTAATATCTTTCGTGAGAATGATGGAAAGGAAAATTGTGTCAAAGTGTTAGAAGAAGAATGCATTAAAATATTTGGCACTAAATATGTGAAGGAAAATGAGCGTGATTGCAATGTTGTTAGTATGAATTCCTTGAATATCCATGATGCTAATGATATGCATAGCCACAAGCTTGGGGAAGCTATGTTTGATGAAGATGATACTTTTTGTCCCCCAAGCTTTAATGAGCAAATTTACTATGATGAAAGCATGCCTCCTATCTATGATGATTATTGTGATGACACGTATGCTTTAAAGAATAATGATAACCATGAAACTTGTCATCTTGATCTTAATTTTCAATCACATGATAGTTATTTAGTTGAGTTTGCTCCCATTATTATTCATGAGAAGAATTTTGCTTATGTGGAGAGTAATAAAATTTCTATGCTTGTAGATGTCAGGACCCCGATTCCAAGTCACATCGATCTAGCCGATAACACCTCATATCACTTTGCGGCCTCACGCACGGTATTCCCACGGGTGTCGCCTTACCATGGCCCGGGACCGTTTGCGTCTTTTGGCTCACGTATATGATAGTGTCGCTAGCATCCATATGACAGAGAACCCGGGCCGACATGGCTAGTCGTGAAACCAAAGCGGCACTAACCCATGGGGACAGGCATACATGAATCGCATCGAGCATGTCGGTCGCCAGCGTGTGAATCCGGGCTGTAGCACTGGGCTAACAGGACTCCGTAACCCGGCTGTAGCAGGCTAGGCAGGACTCGGATGTCATCGCGTGACATTTCCCGAAGGACAGATACAAGAACGAAGTGAAACACATGCCGCCAGTCAAGTGTCCAGAGAGCAGTAGTCTTTGGGCTAGCGAGGACTCGGTGAACCGGCTATAGCGGACTACTATCGCTCGGGAAGCACTAGACTACATTTCCCCATAAGAGAGGTTGCCAAGGATAAACAACTAGATTGTCGGATCCCACACATACCAAGCATTTCAAACATACACACAATATGCTCAATATGTGTAAATACAACATGGCATCACAACATAACTCTACGACTCAAAGTATTTATTCATTAGGCTCCGAGGAGCGAGATATTACAAACATGGGTCTCATGACCCAACACTCAGAGCATACAAGTCAAGGCACATGCGGAAGCTTAACATGTCTGAGTACAGACATCTACAAATGAAAAAGGCTTAGAGGCCTAACTATCTACCAGATCCTGCCAAGGGCACAAGATCGTAGCTGAGGTAACAAGCTAAACGTCAAAGTCCACACGGAACTACTAGCGAGACTGACGTCTCTCTGCAAAACATAAAATAAGCAAACGTGAGTACAAATGTACTCAGCAAGACTTACATCAGAACTAACTACATATGCATCAGTATCAACAAAGGGGGTGGTGGAGTTTGACTGCAGCAAGCCAGCTTTGACTCGATGGCTATCTGAACTACATTGCAAGTAACTCTTTTGAGGTGGCACACGAGTCCACATATTCACCATATCAATACACCACTATGGATCCGTTCCCGTCTTCCTACGAGAACGCCATCCATAGCACTCACACTTATCTTGCGCATATTAGAGTATCCACTTTCACTTGTCTATGAACTGTTATAGGCAACCCAGAAGTCCTTTTTCCGCGGACACGGCTATTCGAATAGATCATATTAACCTTGCAGGGGTGTACTTCTTCACACACTCTCGCCACTTACCGCCATGTACACCTCGTGTATCTCGGCAACCTTCAAGCGGAAGCTTTGGCGAGGAGTCGGCCACGACCGACTAACCACACAAGTCTCTAGTCCAGGTTTATCGCCTATTCGGGTTCCATCCGCAAGGAGATCCGGCCGGGTGTCGCCACGGCCCCAAACGATGTGTGCAGGGTTCCCAAGTCCACCATCCGGTGCCACTTGGTACACCGGCCATTGTGCCTAGTCTGTCCCAAGCCCACCTGCACGGGTGCCACTTGGTAGACTACTAACACTACCTACAAACACGAAACTAGTTGCAACTCCTGGACAGAGATCAAGTTGATTAATAAGTCGAGAGAGCTTGGGCGCCGGAGCCCAATGTGTGGTAGTAACTGTTCATGGATCACAAACACAGAACTCAGTTCCTAAGGACGGCTTCAATGAGACAACCCACCATGTACTCCTACATGGCCTCTCACCGCTACCTTTACCAAATCGTGTTCACACACTTAGCTCTCAATAGTAGGACATGTTCACACACCTCCGATTCATCCCCGATGAATCAGACCGGACTCAACTCTAAGCAATAGCAGGCATGACAAACAAGCATGAATGAGTAGGCACATCAGGGCTCAAACAACTCCTACTCATGCTAGTGGGTTTCATCTATTTATTGTGGCAATGACAGTCATGCAGAGGATAAAGGGGTTCAGCTACCGCAGCAAGTATGAGATGAATCGTTGTTGTCCTAATGCAGAAAAGAGAGCAGGAGCAAGAGAGTGGGATTGTATCGGAATGAACAAGGGGGTTTTGCTTGCCTGGCACTTCTGAAGATATTATAGTTCTTCATCGGTGTCATCGAGCTCATCGTCGGGATACGCCTACCGAGAGGGAACAAATACCGGCAAACAAAGAAGAAACACAATCAATGCAATGCACAATATGATGCATGCTATGACATGGCAATATGAATGTGTTTTGAGCTAATGCAACTAGCAACATGTTAAATGGAGTTGGTTTGAACCCTAGGTTCAAATTCAAAATCCATATGTGAGGGTTTAAATGTCATGTATATGATTTGGCCTAAACAGCAGCCATACGTTGTTCTAACATGCATGAAAATGGTACAGATGGATAGATTGGATTTTTCTGATCATTTTTCATATATAAAACTTTTCATTTGGAGTTACGGTTGAATTTCTATGAATTTTAGAAGTTTTGGATATTTTCTAAAATAAATAAATCATTTTTGATTTATTTAAAACTCCAGAAAACATTTACTGCGTCAGCATGACGTATTAGTGACATCAGCAGGTCAACGGACGGCCCAGGTCAAACTGACCAGTGGGTCCCGCGTGTTAGTGATTAGACTAACGAACCTAATTAAGATTAATCGTAACTAACTTGGTTAGCCGGGCGGGCCCGCACGTCAGTGGGTGTGGGTTCAATTAGTGGCGCCATTAGCTGCTAATGACGCTGCCACGTCGGCACGACCAGAGTTAAGCCGTCGGCGACCAACCGAGCGGCGGTGGCTCGCCGGAGTGGCGCTAGGTCAGCGGCTGGGGCGCGCTGAGGGCACCAGGAGGGAGCCCGTGATCCCGCGCATCCAATGGAGGCAGCAGCAGGTCGCGGGGTGGTCTGTAGCGGCGTCGGCGGCGAACGAGGCGGCGGCCGAAGTGCGGTGGTGACGCGAACGCATGGTTAGAGCAAGCGGGCGAGTAAAACGAGCAGCGGGGCAGAAACTACGGTGCTCTAGGAGCACGAAGGTGCAACGCGTTCGAGCAGAGAAGCTCGAGAGCGTCGAGCTCGTCGGCAATGGCGGACGGCGGCTTCGGGTGCTCGCGGGCGGTGTGCTGGCGCGCAAGCGAGGAAATTGAGAGGGGTAATCGAGGCGTAGCTCACATCGGTTGAAGTGGCCGTCGAAGCGGGCTCGGGGAAGGACGGACGGCGAAGAATTCGCTGGCGGCGATCCATGGGACCGAGGAGGAAGATGACGAGGCAGCCGGCGATGCAGAGCGTCCGATCTCGCGAGGCTCGGTTGGGGCGACGTGGGCGACTACAGCGAAGCTCTGGAACACGACGGCGAGGCGAGGCGATGGCTCTGGGCGCGGCCACGGCGAGCGGCGCGACGGGCGTGTTCGGCGGCTGCGCGTGAGAAAGACAGAGGAGGGAGAGAGGTCCAGGGAGAGAGGAGAGGGCGAAGGGAGAGTCGAGGGGGTCTGCGTGGCGTCTCCAGGGGTCGCGGGAGCAAGTAGGGAGGCAGGAGGAGGTGGAAGCAGGAGGTGGAGCTCGGGCATGCGCGCGTCGACACGCCGACGTCCTTCTGGCGCAAGGAGGAGGGTGACTGGCACGGGCCAGGTGGGCCGGCCCAGCCAGGTAAGTGGCCTCCTGGCCTTTCTCTCCCTCTCTTCTTTTCATTTAGTTTGCTTTTCTATTTTCCTGTAATGTTGGGCTTTATTAAAAATACTAAAACGTTTCCAAAAATCCTGCAAATAATTGTGGGCTCTGTGGGGATTATTCCTAATAGCCCACACTTAAATTCAGAATTAATTGAGCACTTAAAATAATATATAGCATTTAAATGCCCAATTGCAAATACTAAAAGATTTAGTTCAGTGACCAAATATTTCATGGAAAAATGTTCAACACCTCTGGTTATCGCTTCCAGCATTTTCCAGAAAAGATGAACATTTTTGAAAGCCATTTGGATTCACTGAGAATATTTTGGTTGAACCTAGTGAATTCCTTTAATGCTAGGGTTTAGTCAATCCCCATTTCAAATTTCTTAGGAATTTAAACATGATGACATGATGAGCAAGCAAAGTTAAGCAAGGGCTGATCTAGGGCTGTGACAGTAGATCATGAAAAGAATGCTTTAGGTGCTGGTTATATTGTTGAATTCATTCATGATGCTACTGAAAATTATTATGAGAGAGGATCATATGCTTCTACATATTGCAATAATATCAAGTTTCCTCTCTATGTGCTTAAAGTTTTGAAGTTATGCTTGTTTTACCTTCCTATGCAAGATGATTCTTGTTCCCATAAGTTGTTTGCTCACAAAATCCCTATGCATAGGAAGTGGGTTAGACTTAAATGTGCTAGTCATATTCTTCATGATGCTGTCTTTATGTTTCAATTCCTATCTTTTATGTGAGCATCATTGAAATCATCATGCCTAGCTAGGGGCGTTAAACTATAGCGCTTGTTGGGAGGCAACCCAATTTTATTTTAGTTTCTTGATTTTTGGTTCTGTTTAGTAATAAATAATCCATCTAGCCTATGTTTATATGTGGTTTTGTGTTTTAATTAGTGTTTGTGCCAAGTAAAACCTTTGGGAAGACTTGGGTGAAGTCTTTATGATCATGCTGTAAAAAACAGAAACTTTAGCGCTCACGAGATTAGCTAAAACTTTTTACTGAAGAGTGCTATTTAGTTGATTCTTTTTGCAGATTATTACTAGACAAATTCCTCAGGTCCACCAATTTATTTTAGAATCTTTGGAGTTCCAGAAGTTTGCGTTAGTTACGGATTACTACAGACTGTTCTGTTTTTGACACATTCTGTGTTGTTTGCTTATTTTGATGAATCTATGGCTAGTAAAATAGTTTATAAACCATAGAGAAGTTGGAATACAGTAGGTCTAACACCAATATAAATAAAGAATGAGTTCATTACAGTACCTTGAAGTGGTGTTTTGTTTTCTTTCGCTAACGGAGCTCACGAGTTTTCTGTTAAGTTTTGTGTTGTGAAGTTTTCAAGTTTTGGGTAAAGATTCGATGGACTATGGAATAAGGAGTGGCAAGAGCCTAAGCTTGGGGATGCCCAAGGCACTCCAAGGTAATATTCAAGGATAACCAAGAGCCTAAGCTTGGGGATGCCCCGGAAGGCATCCCCTCTTTCGTCTTCGTTCATCGGTAACTTTACTTGGAGCTATATTTTTATTCACCACATGATATGTGTTTTGCTTGGAGCTTCATTTTATTTTCTTTAGCTTTGCTTGCTGTTTGAATAAAGTATCAAGATCTGAAATTCTTAAATGTTAGAGAGTCTTCACATAGTTGCACAACTACTCATTGATCTTCACTCATATCTTTTTGGAGTAGTTTGTCGTTTGCTCTAGTGCTTCACTTATATCTTTTAGAGCACGATGGTAGTTTTAATTTGAAGAAATTGATGAACTCTCATGCTTCACTTAGATTATTTTGAGAGTCTTAAATTGCATAGTAATTTGCTTAAATAATCATAATATGCTAAGCATACAAGATTTGTAAGAATTCTTATGAGTGTGTTGAATACTAAGAAAAGATTGATGCTTGATAATTGTTTTAAGATATGAAGATGGTGATATTAGAGTCATGCTAGTTGAGTAGTTGTGAATTTGAGAAATACTTGTGTTAAAGTTTGTGATTCCCGTAGCATGCACGTATGGTGAACCGTTATGTGATGAAGTCGGAGCATGATTTATTTATTGATTGTCTTCCTTATGAGTGGCGGTCGGGGACAAGCGATGGTCTTTCCTACCAATCTATCCCCCTAGGAGAATGCGTGTAATACTTTGCTTTGATAACTTCTAGATTTTTGCAATAAGTATATGAGTTCTTTATGACTAATGTTGAGTCCATGGATTATACGCACTTTTCCTTCCTTCCACCATTGCTAGCCTCTCTAATACCGCACACCATTCGCTGGTATCATACACCCACCATATACCTTCCTCAAAACAGCCACCATACCTACCTATCATGGCATTTCCATAGCCATTCCGAGATATATTGCCATGCAACTTTCCACCGTTCCGTTCTTATGACACGCTTCATCATTGTCATATTGCTTTGCATGATCATGTAGTTGACATCGTATTTGTGGCAAAGTCACCGCTCATAATTCTTTCATACATGTCGCTCATGAGTCATTGCACATCCCGGTACACCGCCGGAGGCATTCATACAGAGTCATATTTTGTTCTAAGTATCGAGTTGTAATTGTTGAGTTGTAAGAAAAATAAAAGTGTGATGATCATCATTATTAGAGCATTGTCCCAGTGAGGAAAGGATGATGGAGACTATGATTCCCCCACAAGTCGGGATGAGACTCCGGACGAAAAATGAAAAAAAGGGAAAAGAGGCCATAAAAAAGAGAAAAGGCCCAAATAAAAAATAAATAAAATAAAATAAAAAAATGAGAGAAAAAGAGAGAAGGGACAATGCTACTATCCTTTTACCACACTTGTGCTTCAAAGTAGCACCATGATCTTCATGATAGAGAGTCTCCTATGTTGTCACTTTCATATACTAGTGGGAATTTTTCATTATAGAATTTGGCTTGTATATTCCAATGATGGGCTTCCTCAAATGCCCTAGGTCTTCGTGAGCAAGCGAGTTGGATGCACACCCACTTAGGTTCTTTTGTTGAGCTTTCATATACTTATAGCTCTAGTGCATCTGTTGCATGGCAATCCCTACTCACTCACATTGATATCTATTGATGGGCATCTTCATAGCCCATTGATACGCCTAGTTGATGTGAGACTATCTTCTCCCTTGTTGTCTTCTCCACAACCACCATTCTATTCCACATATAGTGCTATATCCATGGCTCACGCTCATGTATTGCGTGAAGATTGAAAAGGTTTTGAGAATGTCAAAAGTATGAAACAATTGCTTGGCTTGTCATCTGGGTTGTGCATGATTTAAATACTTTGTGTGGTGAAGATAGAGCATAGCCAGACTATATGATTTTGTAGGGATAACTTTCTTTGGCCATGTTATTTTGAGAAGACATAATTGCTTTGTTAGTATGCTTGAAGTATTATTATTTTTATGTCAATATGAACTTTTTTCTTGAATCTTTCGGATTTGAATATTCATATCACAATTAAGAAGAGTTACATTGAAATTATGCCAACTAGCATTCCACATCAAAAAATATCTTTTTATCATTTACCTACTCGAGGACGAGCAGGAATTAAGCTTGGGGATGCTTGATACGTCTCCAACGTATCTATAATTTTTGATTGCTCCATGCTATATTATCTTCTGTTTTGGGCAATATTGGGCTTTATTATCCACTTTTATATTATTTTTGGGACTAACCTATTAACCGGAGGCCCAACCAGCTTTTCTTTGTTTTATGCCTATTTGGTGTTTCAAGAAAAGGAATATTAAACGAGTCGAAACGGAACGAAATCAACTTGAGAAGTTATTTTTGGAAGGAAAGCCACCGGATAGACTTGGACTCTCACGTCGGGGAGATACGGAGGTGCTCACGAGGGTGGGGCGCGCCCACCCCTAGGCGCGCCCGCCTCGTGGGGCCCCGCAGCTCCACCGATGTACCCCCGCACCCATATATACCCACGATCGTAAAACTTCCGAGCAGAAGACAGATCGGGAGTTCCGCCGCAAGCCTCTGTAGCCACCAAAACCTCTCGGAGCCCGTTCGGCACCTGCCGAGGGGGAACCCATCACCGTGGCTATCTTCATCATCCGGCGCTCTCCATGACGAGGAGGAGTAGTTCACCCTCGGGCTGAGGGTATGTACCAGTAGCTATGTGTTTGATCTCTCTCTCTCTCTCTCGTGTTCTTGATTTGGCACGATCTTGATGTATCGTGAGCTTTGCTATTATAGTTGGATCTTATGTTTCTTCTCCCCCTCTACTCTCTTAATGGATTGAGTTTCCCCTTTGAAGTTATGTTATCGGATTGAGTCTTTAAAGATTTGAGAACACTTGATGTATGTCTTGTCGTGTTTATCTATGGTGACAATGGGATATCACGTGCCACTTGATGTATGTTTTGGTGACCAACTTGCGGGTTCCGCGCATGAACCTATGCATAGGGGTTGGCACACGTTTTCGTCGTGATTCTCCGGTAGAAACTTTGGGGCACTCTTTGAGGTTCTATGTGTTGGTTTGAGTAGATGAATTGAGATTTTGTGATGCATATCGTATAATCATGCCCACGGATACTTGAGGTGACAATGGAGTATCTAGGTGACATTAGGGTTTTGGTTGATTTGTGTCTTAAGGTGTTATTCTAGTACGAACTCTTTAATAGATCGATCTGAAAGAATAACTTTGAGGTGGTTTCGTACCCTACCATAATCTCTACGTTTGTTCTCCTCTGTTAGTGGCTTTGGAGTGACTCTTTGTTGCATGTTGAGGGATTG
The DNA here is from genome assembly GCA_021605205.1 of Aegilops longissima. Lineage (NCBI taxonomy): Eukaryota > Viridiplantae > Streptophyta > Magnoliopsida > Poales > Poaceae > Aegilops > Aegilops longissima. The sequence goes on from CM038678.1 coordinate 168,562,422, forward strand.
TTATATGATCTATCTATGTTATTATTGTTGAGAGAACTTGCACTAGTGGAAGTATGAACCCTAGGCCTTGTTTCCTATCATTGCAATACCGTTTACGCTCACGTTTATCACTTGTTACCTTGTTGTTTTTATTATTTCAGATTACAAATACCTTTATCTACTATCCATATTGCACTTGTATCACCATCTCTTCGCTGAACTAGTGCGCCTATACGATTTACCATTGTACTGGGTGTGTTGGGGACACAAGAGACTCTTTGTTATTTGGTTGCAGGGTTGCTTGAGAGAGACCATCTTCATCCTACGCCTCCTATGGATTGATAAACCTTAGGTCATCCACTTGAGGGAAATTTGCTACTGTCCTACAAACCTATGCACTTGCAGGCCCAACAACGTCTACAAGAAGAAGGTTGCATATTAGACATCTATTGCGAGCATTCACCACATATCAAATCAAAGGCTGAAAATGACGATGACAAGGGATACTAATGAATATTGCTAGACATATGGAACGCAACCATAATGCAAGCAGACAAGTATTTGCACAGCAGCAGCTGGCAGAGAATTACCGGAAGACCGGATAGTAACCATATACCCGTGATCACCTCCCGAGTGATCACGGCCCGATAGTATAGCAAGGCAGACGGACAAGAATGTAGGGCCACAGATGGAATACTAGCATCCTATACTAAGCATGTAGGATTGCAGGTAAAGGTAACAACAGTAGTAGCAAGGACAGGCTATGCAGCAGAATAGGATTAACGGAAAGCAGTAACATGCTACACTACTCTAATACACGCAGTATAGAGAAGAATAGGCTATATCCGGTGATCAAGGGGGGCTTGCTGGAAGCTCACCGAGAAGGAGGGTCTTCAACACCGTAGTCGTCTTGGGTAGCGGCGTCGGTCTCGGTGTCTAGCGAGAGAAGAGGGAAGAAACAATAAATACAATGCAAACAAATGCATGACGATGCATGACATGACAAAGCGTGATGCTAGGTGTGCCCAAACGCGGTAGTAGGTGATACCGGCGAAGGGGGGAAACATCCGGGAAAGTATTCCCGGTGTTTCGCGTTTTCGGACAAATGAACCGGAGGGGAAAAGTTGCGAGTTAGATATGTTAGGGATGTGTGGCGGACGAACGGGCTGCGTATCCGGATTCGTCTCGTTGTTCTGAGCAACTTTCAGGGAGAAAGTATTTTTATCTGAGCTACGGTTTATTTTATATTAATTTTAAAAGATTTAAATCATTTTTAGGATTAATTTAATTATTTTAATTCAACATTATCCAGAACAGTGTTTGCTGACGTCAGCAGTCAACAGAGGTGTTGACTGGTCAAACTGACGTGTGGGCCCAATGGAAACCACCTATCATACACTGTTAGGCTAATTAGGGTTTAGGTTAAACTAATTACTGTTTAATTAAACTAACAGGTTAATTAGATTAATTAAATAGGATTTATTAACTTAATTAATGTAGTTAATTAATTAATTAAATTTATTTTTATTTTTATTATTTTATTTTATTTTTTTTATTCTTTTAATTCTATTTTTCTAAACATGTTCTGTGGGCGGGGCCCATATGTCATTGGGCAGGCGTCTTGGGTTAGCGGGCTGCTGGGCGCGCTCGCCTTGAGCGGCGGGCGAGGCAGAGGTCGAGGCGGCGCCCGGCCAGCCACGACGCTGGGTGGAGGGGCGGCCGCGGCGACGGCGATACCGGGGCGGCGTAGGAAGCGGCGAGGCGGCGGCAGCAGCGACGCGCTGAGCTACGGGCGTTAGCGGGCGGCAGGCGAGGCGCGTGGCGAGGCCGGACGGCAAGACTAAGCGGCAGCGGCGTAAGCCAGCGCAGCGGGAAGCACTGCGCGACCGGAGCGACGCGCGAGCGCTGGCTGCAGCGAAGCGGCCCGTCGCGCGCGAGCACGGATGGTGGCTCGGGCGAAGCGACGCGATCGCGAAGCAAGAGGCAGCGGCGCGCGACATGCGAACGGGCGCTGGACGTCTGGCGAAGCGGGCGCGTGAACGCGCAGGCAGGCATGCGGGCAACAGAGGCGCGGCGATCGCGGACGAAGCGCGAATGCATGGCAGCGTGGTTGCGCGAGAGGAGGAGGAGCAGGAGGCGCATGCTCACGGAGCCGGTAGGGTAGTGGCAGCGGGGCGCAAGGTGGAGGTCGGGGACGTCGCGCGTAGAGGAAGCAAGCCGGCGATGGCGTCCGGCAAGGTCGTACTTCGGGCGGCGACGAACGGCGTCGGGCGGCTCAGGGGACGGATCCCCCGATCCCGATCTGGATCGGGGAGGAGGAGGCGAACATCGGGGAAGTGGGGTGTCGGTGGGGATTAGGGTTTGGGGTGGTGGGTGATATGGGCGCGGCAGATGGGCCGGCCTGGTGGCCTGCTGGGCCGTGGCCCAGTGGGAGGGAAGGCCTTTTCTCTTTCTTTCTTTTTGTTTTGTTTTCTGTTTTGTCTTTTTTCTTTTTTGTTTTTTTAATTTAGGGCATTTGAGTATTTTATAGAACTGTGTCTTCTACACCATAATTACCTATGCCATTTTTGGCACTGTCCGAATTGTTTCAACTTTTGAAATTTTTTGTTGTTTGACATGTTTTGAATTTAACTTTTGAACGGGTTTTGAACTAACAAAAGATTAGCAACAGAAACCAAAGATGACATAGCATCATTAAAAGAGTTTTATTGTAGCCTAATTATCCGGGCGTTATAGCCATGTAAAACAACCTCCAACCTCTAAGCATAAACACCACAACCTAGTTTTCGAAAGTACACTCCAGACGTTTCAAAGATAGAAGAGGTACAAGGAATCAGTTAGAGCGGTTTGTTCCCTGATTTTTATATTGGCAGTTTTCGTAACAAGAGGTGAGAACATGGAAACAACCAGAATTGTTTTGACACACTATTGAAGAATCTTCCGCATTAGCCCACCATGCAGTACAGTCACTGCCGTATGAACCCGGCCCTACATGTCATTGGCACTACAGCACCATGCAGTACCGTAGAGGATCTCAACCCGGCCGATGGCGATGGACCTCAACCAAAAGAGAAAAGGAGATACATGTTCCATTGGAGTCAGATTCAAGCATCACCCATATCGGACAAGGTCGCATCTGAAATTCTTCCGGAGCGTCAATCCAACAAACCAGAAGGAAGGAAAGAGATTTTTTGCCTGCCTCATCAGACGCCTGATCTTGCCACAGGGGACCGCCTTGACCGGCACACCAACCAAATCGTTGCATAGCCGCACTGTTCCCCAACGGTTGTCGCCGCACTGTTTCAGCCACGCACGCACGCGCCCTCACGTCGGGCTCCCGGTGGAATCATGTTTATCCCCATGACCATGAGCCGAGCAAGCGAGCTCCAGAGTCCAGACACCGAGCGTCACTAGAGGATGGTGATGCAACAAACCACTGAATCTGTCTTCCACTCCGCATGCGGCCACTCCGGCGTGTTTGTGTGTGCCTCGCTGGCTCACACAAATCGCCTGTTCGTGGGTTGGTCTGGTCTGGTTTGGTTTGTCCTGCGAACTGAAAGATGATTGTTGGACTATATGTGCTACTGCTCCCTCTGCTAATGGATATTTTTTTCTCAAATACGCACGAATGTTCGTATCATATATTATAGAAGAAAGGGTGAAGAGCCCCCGACAATCATGTTACAACATAGATTACAAGGCGTTTCACTGGCGTCCACCAATGAGCTAATCGGACTACTCGCCGTTTGCCCAAATCTTCTTGCAGTACACCCGCCTGCATCCGAACCTTACTTTCGCTCGCGACCCGGTCCAGAAGTCGTTTCTGCTAATGGATATGGTGTGTCGACTTGATAAAACAAGATGCTACTAGGATCTTGATCATGTCGGCTAACAACGTTGAACGCGTCGGTTGATTAGACATCTATAACAAGTTCCTGATACAACTCATGAGCAAACATTCAGTCATTCGGCGGTTTGGAGTGTTTTCCTTCCTAGTACAGTAGAAAATAAGAGCATCTATGTAAGACCTTCCTATATGTCATCGGACCCTTTCTATACTCCAGCGGATGGCTTGATCACGAAAATGTTACCTAACCGGACACTTCAAACCGACCATATATGTCCGGGCAGTTTGCCACCCCCATACACAACCCATATGTAGGACGGATATGAAGACGTCTAGACACGTCCTTCACGCCGAATCGGGCCACGCTGGCCCACCCGAATCACACAAATATGCGTACCTATCCACATCCCAGATCAAACCCTAGGCACTCCACTTCCCGACTGCTCAGCTCAGCCCCCAAGCTTCTCTTCGGCGATTTTCGGCATGGCGGAAGCAAACCCGGGCGGTCTATGCCCTTGCCGGTGTGCCCCAAAGAGGGGGAGGAGGAGGTCGGTGACGCACAACTCCGGCAGTGAGCAGATCCCTCGATCCATATTACATCTCCGATTGCTGCTTCGATGATGAGGACTGCAGGGGAAGAGCAAATGCAAGGGCGACCTTGGGTGAACTTCCTCCATAGCTATATATAATTCAGAGCTAGTAGAATATGTCGATTTTTGATGGTCCGATGACATGTATAAAGTCTCTCATGTTGTGTATTGATCTAGTAGATAAACTATGCATGTTATCTCAGCAGTTGCATGAGATTGCATGGATTTGAGGATTTGATTCCGTCGAGGTGTATGAGTTCAAGGTTTATTTCGGACTTCACTCCGGTTGTGGACGGGACATGGGAGGGGTGATGGGTCACCGTTCAGGGGCTCGGTTAGTTCCTCTAACGGCGCAGTGTAATCCAGATGTACTTTTAAGGGAATCGTGCCACTGTGATACGGCATACCGTACTGTCTGTCGGCACAACATGGAAAGCAGACACAAGATGACTGACTGCTCGGGCTCGGAGACAACCCTGTGGGTATTACCTGGACGGTGCAGTGTTTCTGCTCCCAACACTCATGCAGTGTCCGCGAACGGCGCCTCTCCAGTGGCATCATCGCGTGCCTGCCCGCCCGGGGCCGGAGACGGAGCCGACCGGCTGCCACATGAGGGACCGCCATCAGTCGCCGGCCATGCCGGGTTTGTCTGTCAGGCGACGGACTCCCTTGCGTCCGAAATGATGCGACTGTGCTGCACTGTACCGCAGCCAGGGGTTCGAGGAGTCGGTCGGGGTCTTCAGGTTGATGCTTGGGGCATGCCTGGAGGCCCAACCAAGACCACATGGCCGTGGGGACATGCGGAGAAGAGAACCGGCCGAGAGACGCGAGCGGCACCGTGTCGACTCTCCTGTGGGGAAAGTCTTCCTGTCGCCGGTCGCAGAGTGTGTATGTACTGTGTCTGTGTGGACGACCGGCCGGCACTGCTCACTGACGAGTGTGGTGTGCAACGGCTGGCTGTCCTGACAAGCCAAAACAGCTCTGGAAGATGCATGGATCTGCCCGAGCCAGCAATTTCATTTCCCCGGCGACTCATCATTCGTCTGATGACCAGATCTGAATGATGAGACGATTTACCTCTCCTCTTTTTTCTCCTAGATAATCATTTGCAGCTGCTTACCTGTCCATCGTCCACACCCTAGGCCGTGTGCTACGTCAAGTATTAGTAGTAGCACTCAAGTAGGCATAGGTTTTCAGTCAAGTCCTAGGGTTTAGTTTATTCCCCTCAAGTCTGAAAATAGTCGACTTCACAATCTTCTTTCTCAATTAACCCGTCTTTGACCTGTCTCACTCTAGCTTTATCCTAGTCAGCACTCAGCAGTGCCACATGCTAGTTTTTTTCCAATCGGTCAAAACTAACAATCATGCTGGTAGACAAAGCAGTGATTTTTATCCTTTTTGGACAACTAAGTGCTACTACCTCCGTACACTGATATAAGACGTTTTCGCAGTTCAAGTTGAACCTTATATTAGTTTACTATAAAGGTAGTGCTTTCTTTGTAGTCTAGTCTGTAAAGAAGTATAAAAGTGTTTAGATCACTACGTTCTTATATTTCTTTACGGAGGAATCGTATTGGAAATTACAAGGCCTTCCTTAAATACCCCAAGTTTTATATCTGAAGCAAATTTTCAAAAAACTGCTCGAGTTTTAACAAAAACTGCCCTGCAAGGTCGCATTGATTGGTTGAAAGGCTTGAAAGAAAACGTGGTTCCAAAGGATTATACCTGTTGGTATCGGATTTTAAAATTTTATGCACCCTTCCGCACAAGACAAGAACCTTTATTTCGTACTCCCGCGGAGGATCGGAGTGGTCATGATCAGCTTGTTAAGTAGGAACAAGTGCTCACAACCACCACACTCAAATCTCCAGCTTTCAACGTGTCAATGTGCGCACGACCAAGAAGCCCACACCGCCATTCATACACCTAAGTTGACTTGTGCTAGATCTGAAAGCAACGGCAAACCAGATGGAAAACCGATCAATCTTCCAAGGTCGCCATTGCCGCAGCTAGCTCGCACGTGCTTCCAAGCTCTCGCTTGACAGTGGCACCGGTGGGGTTGTGTACCCGTCCGTGCCACTGCCACGTACAGAGACTGAACTGACCGCTCCATATGCTCTCGCCGTCTCAAGCTTAATTGCTGGCCGTTTAGGGTGCCCATGCGCTCGCTCGAGATATGTGGCTGATTTTGGTGCGAGCTTTTTGTTGGGGTCTTTGTTGCTGCTGCTGCCACTTTCCTGTCAGGAATGCGGAGGAATAGAGCTCCTTTCTGATGCTCGAGAGGGATGGATGCGTTGCTGGATTGTTCAGTGTTTGGTTGAGAGAAGAATCGGAGAAACGACTCTACAGTCATATGGTTTGCTGGTAAATACATAGAACGGAACCAGCATTCGATCAGTCATTGGTGAATTGGATGAGGCTGTCAAGTTTATCATCTTGACATGACAACAAATAAGCATCAACTTATTTGTCAACTCGGGTGACGAGCTACCATCACCATATCAGCGTCTGACAAAACAACCATGCAGCTATATGCGTTAATCAGAAGGCTCTGCGGGCTCGTATTGTCGGCAACTCAGCAGCATCCACAGCCCACAACTTTTCGCCTTTTCTAGACATAAATCATAACCTTCTCCATAAACCTGAAACTGACATCAAACGGCAGCGAATTTGTGGTCAAGTAGACCACAGACCCCGACATAGACTTTGAATTTCTACCTTGCGCCAACCCTCCATTCATTAGAGGAATTGGACAGGACTGGCCACACCTCCAATTGGCAGGAGAAGGCATGCCATTCTGACTCCATGAAAAAAGACGTCCAACAGTACACAACAAGTGGCTGTGGGGATATTACAGATTTACAGGGAGCATCCTAGGTAGTGATATGAACATAGGATGGCTGCATTCCCCTAACTACGGGCTACTCGAGAAGACACGAAACAAAGCCCATATATCTACAAAAGACTGACTGATTGGGGAGGTACAAAGGGTCACAGAAAGGTCAAAATATAACTAACACCACGAGCCATGGAAACTTGGAAAGTAGGGGTACTCCTTGTTCTCATACTACTGTATATCGCAAACAACCACGGGGAGCGCGTCTCCATATCATGAACAGTCTTCTTAAGTGGCCCAAAAGCATCATCATCCAGAAGAAAGCCCTGCTATGCACGACCCCTAAACAAGAAAATAATTTGCTGCATGAGACACTGAAACCCCCAGTTCAATGCTAGTTCTTGATTTCTTCCCTACGACTATACTGACATAATACAAGTGAAAAGATCAGACAAGAAAACAACACAAATGTTTGTGTTCTGCAGTACTTATTCAATAGTCACAAACAAAATTACATTCATGTTTATTAAGCTGTAAACAGGTAGGCCCAAAGCCAAGCCTTGGCATCACAATAAATATACCCTTATCTTATGAACACATCGCTCTGTACACTTATTCTCGTATCTTGTAAGGGCATGAGCACTAGTTAAGACCTCAAACAAAAACGTGATATGAGGATGCAGTCATCAGTGTAGCTCAATTTTAACTAAGCATAGAGTGTGTCATGTTGGCTGTTCAACCTACTTCGGTGTAGTCTTAGAAGCCCTACAGTTTACATGGAAAAGACAAGCACTTCAAACTTCCACATATAGAATTAAACGTCAAAATCGGTATAATGCATGGTCAACAGAAGATATTAATCCACACACCGAAAATCCTCTTCTTAACTAAAGAAAAAATTATGAAATAAATAAGTGTCTAGATGGAAATTCTTTCTACAAACAAGGACAAATTGCATAAAGCGTGCATATTGTCGTATTTTCATGTGATCATGTCAAATTCGGCAAGGAAAGTTGTTAATTGCTATAGCGTGGTCTTCATGCATGACTTGTTTAAAATGAATTATAACTTGTCGTAGTGGTGAAAACGGCTCCAAATATATATGTGCAAATGGACCCAGGTAGACAATTTTTTCAAGCTGGCTCTCAAACATTAATTTTTACAGATGCGGCACAAAGTTGGAGAATTATATAAAAATGAAGTCAAAGACAAACTAAATAGAACATGTGGCATTTAAATGGAGATTCAGCTATATGCATAAATGTCGGTTCAAGTCCAGGGCCAGCATGTATCTGGCTAAATACTTTATACTTGCTTGTTATGCATAAAATGGCTTTTCTGGCTGTTCTTCCTTTGTTTGCTTTCCATAGTGGGCACAAACAACTTTCAGGCAAAGTCCAGGGTGTTCAGCAAATGTTGATAGCATATCCACCTTACACACACAACCCATACTCTTAGCAGTCCTTTTACGGCCTATGCAAAACCCATAACATCTACGTAGAGTTTCCTCAACAATCTGTGTGTACTCTCTTTGAACTGACTTTTAACTAACTGAGCCAAGTGTCTTGTAGTGGATGTAGAATACCCTTTTATTTCGCCCAAAGCACCATCATTCCCACTTACACTCTCACTAGACCTAAATATATAGGGAAGATAAGCAGTAAAAACCATGGAGGTCTCCAACATTATTCAAAAGCAATGTTCAGGAAATCGTTAATAGGCAACTGCTCGGTCGGCTGGCGAGTAGGGCATTAATAGGTGAATCGATCAGTTAATCGGCCGATAAATTGGCTACTCGGTGATCCACTGAGCAGGGATTAATCGGCCAGTTAACTGATTTATTGGCCGATATTTTGAACAAGTGAAGATCATATCAGGGGTGCGTGGAAGCTTGCTATCCATGTGCCAGAGTCATGAGTTGGTTGCGAGATCTTATGGGTTTCACCTCTAGCCTACCCCAACTTGTTTGGGACTAAAGGCTTTGTTGTTGTTGTTGTTGTTGAAGATCATAACATGTATTCCTATATAGCATTACACTGACACGTACCGTCTGGGTCTGTGTTGGTGATGTGTCAACCAATCTGGCCTCATGTGAAACTCCAGCAGAACTAACAGATACCAAAGCAAAATAAAGATGATATCAGGGAAACAGAGATTGTACCATAAGATCTATATATTCCTACATGACACAGAAGTACAAAATAAAATGAAATCCACCTGTTCTGCAAAGCTAAAACTTCTGGAATAGGAGCATTGGGATACCACCTACAGACTTTGCTTCCTTGCAAACACAGTTGGCCTGATGTGATGAAAAATTAGGCAAATGATATCTGATGTTACTAAAACACGTAGACTGCAATTACCAAAGGAGACCAAAGACAAAATAGAACTGCCGAAAAAAAATCACCTTCACGCAGCTTGACAGTCACGGCAACAAAGAGAATGACAACTGGTCCTTGCTGCATCTGCTGCTGCAGAATCTCGGCTGGGAATTGATTTGCCTGTGCCTCCCACAAAGCAACAGCGGCCGTCTCTCTTCAAAAACATAATCAGAAAATGCACAAGCATGTAGAACAGCACCGAAGACAGTCATGAAGCAACTAAAAGTGACCAACAATGAAGCTCTATCAACATACCTGCCATCGCTTATGTACACGTTACGGACTGCCCGAGGTGCACCGTTGACAATAACAGTTTTCACATTTGAAACTTCCAGCATAAGACCAATGGCATCTGCATCAGGCACCAAAAGGCAAAAGCAATCCTAGATTAGACAGCGAAAAGAGCAGCTGCTGTACACATAATTATGGAGGCAGAATGATTCAGTCACAAATACAGATTATATACCAGACATTAGGGCTGTGTTGTTTTCACATGATCGGAGGACTTCATAAGGCGATATCTTGTATGCATACACCGGAAAACTATCAGGCACGTGTTCATCCTTGCTTATCTCTGTGTCCCTCGTGAACATTGCCATGCAAGGATGATCAACAGCCCTATAGGGCAGACTAGAGTGGACAACCTTAAAGTGGTGTATGTAATACACATCATCCTCCTTGATGCGTTGCAAAAAGAGCTGTGCAAGCCACGCAGGTACTTGACCGTCCATCATACCCCCCTATTTCGTAAACATTGAACCAGCACGATGACCTTACATGGTGAAGGTAAATGAACAAGACGTTACAGAACGAAAAGTATCTTACCTGCTCATCGAGCATCACAAAATCAAGCTGCGGAATTCCTCTTGGTTGATACTTGCCCATGTAATGCGAAATGCGCGTTATTCTGACTCGAATCCTCACCCGGTTGTTTGACGCCAGGGTCACATCCTTCAGCAAGGTGTAATCCATCTGCTAACAGAAAAGGAAACAAAATCAGAGGTAAACAAAAACTAGGAAAACAATAAATGGGCATGAATCCACTAGAGGATACACGGTGTGTAACACTGCAAAAAGAACAAATCTATTCCCTCCGTCCCATTAATATAAGAGCGTTTTATACACTAACATACATCCAAAAGGGGAAAGTTCTGTGCTGAATTAAACAGAGCAGAACACATAACAGAGGACTGCTACAACATGACATGGACTGAAGAAGTCAACAGATGCTTACAATCCTTAACCTTCCTTTTGTGAACAATGTAAACTACAATATCGTGAAAGAATACCTCGCTGTCAGAATCTTCCGAGCAATCTGCATCATTTTTAGATTCACCCATACCACCATCTTGTCCCGAACCATCCTCGCTCTCTTCACGATCATTGGGTTCGACTCGTGCTTTCTTCGACTGTTTTTCCGCTAAGCGAGTCAAGCGCCTTATGGTGGGTGCAGGGCGCCCTTCTGTCTCTTCAACCTCCTCATCACTGTCAATTATTCTAAGCAATGCACGCTTCCTAGGAGTCGGCACCGCGGGAACGCCATCCTCCTCGCCGCTCCTCCCGTTGCTGACATCAGCGGCAACCCCCTCTTCCTCGCCGCCACCGACCTCGTTAAAAGAATCATACGCCAGGCGGCGTACTCCCACCGCCTGGACTACTTTTCGCTTGGAGCCGCCCAAACCCTCCTCCAATCGACCGAAGGCCTCCCCACTGGGCATGGCCTTCCTCCAGCGCGCGTTCTCGGCCTCGAGGAGCGAGACCCGGGCCTCCCGGTCGGCAATGCGGGGGGACGTGGCGGCGAGCTCGGCCTCGAGGGCGGATACCTTCGCCGCGACCTCCGCGGCGTCCATCTCTAGCAGCGGCGGCGGTCGCGGGCGACGAAGTGGCAGAACCCTAGCGTCGGAATGCTCGCACTGGTGGTCAGTCGTCAGGAGGACTGTGCCACGATTGTGTGCGGAAGAAGGGGGAGGAGAGGCGGCTTTGCCCTTTGCGCTTCTGGGCTGACGACACGTGCGGTGAAATGGGCTGGGACAGGCCGCATGGACCGCTTCCAGGCTTTGCTTCACACGCTTGTTTCCCTGAACAAAAACTTCACAAGTTTGGAGTTTCTACACCCACGAGCAGCAAATGCTCCTTGCTCCTGGTGTGAACAGTAAAAAATCTGAACGAAGAAAACGCAACCCCCTCCGGTTAGGGTTTTCTTCCTCTCGGCGGCGGTGATCTTGATCGCGCCACCGTTGAACCGATCTCCCTCACCTCTTCCCACGGCGCCGCTCGTGAGCGCGAGGAGGCCGACTAGGTTACCCACCACGATCATCATTTCACGGGCAAGAGGTCAATGGACGATCTAGAAGCCATGATGGAGGAGCTTGGACTGAAAGAGGACGAGCTTGAGGATGTAGTTGTGGAAGATGACGAGTCGCCAGCGGAGGCGACACGATGGATGGCCATTTCTAGGGTTCACACCGAGAAAAGCTACAGCCAGTACTGGTTCTACCGAGGTATGAGGGTTGCTTGGGATCTAGCGAAGGAAGTCAAGATCAAACCGCTTGAAGAGAATCTGTACACCATGCAATTTGGTTGCTTGGGTGATTGGGAACGGGTCATGGAGGAGGGACCCTGGGCCTTCAAAGGTAAAGCGGTGGTGTTGGCACATTATGATGGCTTCACTAAGCCGTCCACGATAGAGCTTAACAAAATTGACATATGGATCCAGATCCATGATTTTCCAGAAGGCTATTTCCCCAAGATCAAGGCTATGTCATCGACAGTCGGCGAGTTCATCTATGCCGAGCCAAAATCACAGGATTTTGAAGGCAATTTTGTTCGTGTCAGGGTAAGGATTGATGTGACCAAACTGCTGAAGAACGCTGTATCGCTAGTGATCAAAAAGAAGGATGCTGTTCAGCGAGTAATTTTCAAAGTGAAGTATGAGCGGCTCCCTGATTGGTGTGCGGTCTGCGGATATTTGGGGCATCTTTTCAAGGAGTGTGGGGACGGAGTTCACCCTCCCAAAGCACTAGTTCTCAAAGATCTGAGGGCAACATGGTTCAGGGGTCCAAGAAGAGGCCCGGGGAAAGGTAAATCTCAAGCGGGAGGCAGCAATACAAGGGGAGGCCGAGGGAGAGGCCGTCATGCAGGGGGCCGGGGCCGAGGACAATCAGACCAGAGCAGCTTTGACGATGAGGAAGAGCATGATACTGGCCCTAATGGTGTGGACATCACTATGAAGGAGGCGGATGGAAATAGAAAGAGAGGGGCACTAGTTGATCAAAAATCTGACTTGACGCAAGTGGCGCCCAAAGAGAAGACAGATAAACTTATGCTGTTGCCAGGTCCGGTTGTTCCTCCGAGCCCTTCTTCAGTACAGGAGCCAAAAAGGAACAAAATCTGCACGACACCTCATGACAGCAACGAAGGAAAGAGTACAGTCCCAACCAAAAATCTTGATGCGCGTTTGGCGGGCCTCCCTGTGGGGCCGCGCCGAGCGCAATGAGTCTTCTTTGTTGGAACTGTCGTGGTGCTGGCAAACCTGCGACAGTTCGAGAGCTTCGTGATCTAACGAGGCAGTTTTCCCCCTCTGTGTTATGCATTCTTGAAACTCAAATAGAGGGTTCAAGAGTTGAGAGTATGGCTGGTTCTTTAGGCTATAATAAAAGTTTTGCTGTCAGTAGTTCGGGAAGAAGTGGTGGTTTATGTATTTTTTGGAACGATGAAATAAAGCTTGAAGTTGTTGGTTACTCCCGTTATCATATTGATGCCGTGATATATGAACTTGTTGATGTCTGAACAAGAGTGACCTTTGTCTATGGAGAAGCTCAGGCAAATGAGCGATGTAAAACATGGGATACGCTAAGAGGAATAGTTGGTGAAAATGACATACCCTGGCTAGTTCTGGGAGATTTTAACGAGGTGATTCAAGCACATGAACACGACGGTGTGGGGAATAGGAGCCAGGCTCAGATGGATGCTTTCAGAGATGCGCTTGATACATGTGGCCTGTCGGATATTGGATACATGGGCAACAGCTGGACCTTTGAGAAAAAGGTTGCCGGTGGCACCTACACCAGAGTAAGACTGGACAGGGCGGTAGCGAATCCAGCATGGATGATAGCATTCCCAGCAGCGAGTCTAGAGCATAAAACGGCGGCCACTAGCGATCATGTACCAATCTTTCTCAGGTACGTGCATGGGGTTGCATGCAGGCGGCCCCCACGCTCCTTTAAGTACGAAGTTGCATGGGAAAGGGACTCGGGACTTGTGCCGGTGGTGGAACATGCATGGGCGCGGGGCGGAGGAGAAACTGTCACTGAGATACGCGACAAGCTAACGTCGCTGTCATCTGACCTTTCTGCTTGGGACAGAACGCACGTTGGCAATGTGAGACAAGAGATTCAGAGGTTGCAGCGACATCTACAGGAGATGCGCGCGATCCAAAACAGATCTGAACCGATTCATGCAGAAATAAAAATAGTTGAGAGACTAACAGAACTTTACCACAGGGAAGAGATTCTGTGGAGACAACATGCAAGACTCGAGTGGCTCATGCATGGTGATAAAAACACGTATTTTTTTCCATCTCAGGGCCAGCCGCCGGAGGAGGAAGAATCAAATTAAGGCGCTGCAAAAGGTGAATGGCGAGTTGACAGATAATGTGGTGGAGATGGAAAACATGGACACCTCTTTCTACCAAGAGCTATACACGTCAGAGGGAGTTCATAATATGGAGCAGGTAATTGATACGGTTCCAACTAAAGTGACTCAGGCTATGAATGATATGTTGAATGCCCCATACAGCCAAAAAGATGTGAAAACAGCCCTCTTCCAGATGTTCCCGATTAAGGCCCCGGGCCCCGATGGTTACCCAGCGCACTTCTTCCAACATCACTGGGAAATTTGTGGCGATGATGTTACAAGAGTGGTTTTAGAAATAGTTGAAGGAACCGAGTCAGCAGAGTGCATCAACTCAACAATTCTGGTTCTAATACCCAAGGTAAAAAACCCCACGCTACTCACTCAATTCCGGCCAATCAGCCTTTGTAACGTTCTATACAAGATTGCTTCGAAAGTCATCTCTAACATATTGAAGCTAGTCTTCCTGATATTATCTCAGAGGAGCAATCAGCTTTTGTTCCAGGAAGGTTGATCACGGATAACATCATCACAGCATATGAGTGCTTGCATATAATGAAGAGGAACAAGGCAAAGAAAAATCAATCATGTGCCCTGAAGCTCGACATGATGAAAGCATATGACAGGGTTGAATGGTGTTATCTAAAGGCTATAATGCTTAAGTTGGGGTTTACCGAGAAGTGGGTTGACATTGTTATGGGCCTTGTTACCACAGTTGAGTTTTCAGTTCTCTTTAACGGGAAAAAGTTACATAGTTTCAAACCTTCACGAGGAATCAGACAAGGGGACCCGATATCTCCATACTTGTTCTTGCTAGCAGCAGAGGGCATGTCGTGCCTTTTAAAATCAAAGAGTGAGTCATCCAATCTGCATGGTCTACAGGTAGCACCTACGGCGCCGCCAGTGAACCATCTTCTTTTTGCTGATGACAACCTGCTGTTTTTCAAGGCAAACGGCGTGGGAGCTAATGAGGTGTACCATGTGTTGGATACTTATTGTCAGGCAACGGGGCAGCGCATCAACTGCTCAAAATCTTCAATTTATTTCAGCAAGAGGGTCCCGGACACAGTGAGACAAGATATAAAGGACATTTTAAATGTCTCGAATGAAAAGTTAAACGAAAAGTACTTGGGTATGCCATCAGACATTGGTAGCTCAAAGAATGGTGCTTTCAAGTACTTGAAAGACCGGCTATGGAGCAAGGTCCAAGGATGGATAGAGAGTACCCTATCATCGGCGGGCAAGGAGGTGTTAGTGAAATCAGTCGCTCAAGCTGTGCCAATTTTCTCTATGTCGTGCTTCAAGCTGCCAAGAGGGTTGTGTGAACACTTGAATATGCTTATCAGAAAGTTCTGGTGGGGAAGCAAGGAGGGTACACGAAAGCCACACTGGGTGTCTTGGAAATCGATGACACAGCCGAAGGGAATGGGGGGACTCGGTTTCAAAGACTTTGAGTTGTTCAACTTGGCCATGCTGGCCAGGCAGGCCTGGCGCATACTGCAGAACCCGGGGACTTTAAGCGCCCGCTTGTTGAAAAGCATCTACTTCCCAACCATCGATTTCCTTTCAGCAGAATTGGGGAATTGTTGGGGAACGTAGTAATTTCAAAAATTTCCTACTCACACGCAAGATCATGGTGATGCATAGCAACGAGAGGGGAGAGTGTTGTCCACGTACCCTCGTAGACCGAAAGCGGAAGCGTTATGACAACGCGGTTGATGTAGTCGTACGTCTTCACGATCCGACCGATCCAAGTACCGAACGTACGGCACCTCCGAGTTCAGCACACGTTCAGCTCGATGGCGATCTCCGGACTCGATCCAGCGAGGTGTCGGGATGAGTTCCGTCAACCGACGGTGTGGTGACGATGATGATGTTCTATCGACGCAGGCTTCGCCTAAGCACCGCTACGATATGACCGAGGTGGAATATGGTGGAGGGGCACCGCACACGGCTAAGGAACGATCACGAAGATCAACTTGTGTGTTCTAGAGTGCCCCCTGCCCCCGTATATAAAGGAGCAAGGGGAGGCCGGCCGGCCCTAGGGGCGCGCCAGGAGGGGGAGTCCTCCTCCTAGTGGGAGTAGGACTCCTTTCCTAGTCCAACTAGGAAGAGAGAGGGGGAAGGAAAGAGAGGGAGAGGGAGAGGGAAAGAGGGGCCGCGCCCACCTCCCTAGTCCAATTCGGACTCCTCATGGGGGTGGGCGCGCCACCTCCTGGGCTGCAGCCCTCTCTCTCCCCTCAGGCCCACTAAGGCCCAATACTTCCCCGGGGGGTTCCGATAACCCCTCCGGCACTCCGGTTTTCTCCTAAATCACTCGGAACGCTTCCGGTGTCCGAATATAGTCGTCCAATATATCAATCTTTATGTCTCGACCATTTCGAGACTCCTCGTCATGTCCGTGATCACATCCGGGACTCCGAACAACCTTCGGTACATCAAAACTTATAAACTCATAATAAAAGCATCATCGTAGCGTTAAGCGTGCGGACCCTACGGGTTCGAGAACTATGTAGACATGACCTAGAACTGTTTCTGGTCAATAACCAATAGTGGAACCTGGATGTTCATATTGGCTCCTACATATTCTACGGAGATCTTTATCGGTCAAACCGCATAACAACATACGTTGTTCCCTTTGTCATCGGTATGTTACTTGCCCGAGATTCGATCGTCGGTGTTCAATACCTAGTTCAATCTTGTTACCAGCAAGTCTCTTTACTCGTTCGTGTCGTCATTCCGTAACTAACTCATTAGTTACATTGCTTGCAAGGCTTATATTGATGTGCATTACCGAGAGGGCCCGGAGATACCTCTCCGACAATCGGAGTGACAAAACCTAATCTCGAAATCGCCAACCCAACATGTACCTTCGGAGACACTGTAGAGCTCCTTTATAATCACCCGATACGTTGTGACGTTTGGTAGCACACAAAGTGTTCCTCCGTAAGCGGGAGTTGCATAATCTCATAGTTACAGGAACATGTATAAGTCATGAAGAAAGCAATAGCAACATACTAAACGATCAAGTGCTAGGCTAACGGAATGGGTCATGTCAATCACATCATTCTCCTAATGATGTGACCCCTTTAATCAAATGACAACACATGTCTATGGTTAGGAAACACAACCATCTTTGATTAATGAGCTAGTCAAGTAGAGGCATACTAGTGACGTTATGTTTGTCTATGTATTCACACATGTATTATGTTTCTGGTTAATACAACTCTAGCATGAATAATAAACATTTATCATGATATAAGGAAATAAATAATAACTTTATTATTGCCTCTAGGGCATATTTCCTTCAGTCTCCCACTTGCACTAGAGTCAATAATCTAGTTCACATTGCCATGTGATTTAACACCAATATTCACATCTGTATGTGATTAATACCCATAGTTCACATCGTCATGTGATCAACACCCAAAGGGTTACTAGAGTCAATAATCTAGTTCACATCGTTATGTGATTAACAACCAAAGAGTACTAAGGTATGATCATGTTTTGCTCGTGAGAGAAGTTTAGTCAACAGGTCTGCATCACATTTGAGCCGTATGTATTTTGCAAATATTCTATGTCTACAATGCTCTTGCGGAGCTACTCTAGCTAATTGCTCCCACTTTCAATATGTATCCAGATTGAGACTTAGAGTCATCTGGATCGGTGTAAAAAGCTTGCGTCAATGTAACTCTTCTGACGGGCTCTTTTATCACCTCCATAATCGAGAAATATTTCCTTAGTCCTCACTAAGGATGTTCTTGACCAATGTCCGATGATCTACTCCTAGATCACTATTGTACTCCTTCCCAAATTTGAGCAAGGTATACAATAGGTGTGGTACATAGCATAGCATACTTTATAGAACCTATGACCGAGGTATAGGGAATGACTTTCATTCTCTTTTCTATTTTACGTCGTGGTCGGGATTTGAGTCTTTACTCAATTTCACACCTTCGCAACACAGGCAAGAACTCTTTCTTTATTTGTTCCATTTTGAACTATTTCAAAATCTTGACAAGGTATGTACTTATTGAAAAACTTATCAAGCGTCTTGATCTATCTCAATAGATCTTGATGCTCAATATGTAAGTAGCTTTCTTGAGGTCTTTCTTTTAAAGAACTCCTTTCAAACACTCCTTTATGCTTTCCAGAAAAATTCTACATCATTTCTGATCAACAATATGTCATCTACATATAATATCAGAAATGCTATAGAGCACCCACTCACTTTCTTGTAAATACTGAGGCTTCTCCAAAAGTGCAGTATAAAACCATATGCTTTGATCACATTATCAAAGCGTTTATTCCAACTCGAGATGCTTGCAGGTCCATAAATGGATCATTGGAGCTTGCACACTTTGTTAGCACCTTTTGGATCGACAAGACCTTCTGGTTGCATCATATACAACTCTTCTTCCAGAAATCCATTCAAGAATGCAGTTTTGACATCCATTTGTCAGATTTCATAAAATGTGGCAATTTCTAACATGATTCAGACAGAATTAAGCATCGCTACAGTTGAGAAAATCTCATTGTAGTCAACACCTTGAACTTGTCAAAATCCTTTTTGTGACAAGTCGAGCTTTGTAGATAATAACACTACTATCAGGGTCCGTATTCCTCTTGAAGATCCATTTATTTAACATGGCTTGCTGATCATCGAGCAAGTCAATCAAAGTCCATACTTTGTTCTCATACATGGATCCTATCTCAGATTTCATGGCCTCAAGCCATTTCATGAATCTGGGCTCATCATCGCTTCCTCATAGTTCGTAGGTTCATCATGGTCTAGTAACATGACTTCCAAAACATGATTACCGTACCACTCTGGTGCGGATCTTACTCTGGAAGACCTACGAGGTTTGGTAGCAACTTGATCTAAAGTTTCATGATCATCATCACTAATTGGTGTAGGAATCACTGGAACTGATTTCTGTGATGAACTACTTTCCAATAAGGGAGAAGGTACAATTACCTCATCAAGTTCTATTTTTCTCCCACTCACTTCTTTCGAGAGAAACTTCTTCTCTAGAAAGGATCCATCTTAGCAACGAATAACTTGCCTTCGGATCTGTGATAGAAGGTGTACCCAATAGTTACCTTTAGGTATTCTGTGAAGACACATTTTTCCGATTTGGGTTCAAGCTTATCAGGTTGAAACCTTTTCATATAAGCATCGCAACTCAAGCTTTAAGAAGCGACGACTTAGGTTTCTTTGCTAAACCATAGTTCATACGGTGTCATCTCAATGGATTTACATGGTGCCCTATTAAACGTGAATGCAGCTGTCTCTAATGCATAACCCCAAAACAATATTGGCAAATCGGTAAGAGACATCATTGATCGCACCATATCAAATAAAGTGCGGTTACGATGTTCGGACACACCATAACGTTGTGGTGTTCCAGGTGGCGTGAGCTGTGAAACTATTCCACATTGTTTTAATTGAAGACCAAACTCATAACTCAAATATTCATCTCCACGATCAGATCGTAGAAACTTTATTTTTCTTGTTACGATGATTTTCCACTTCACTCTGAAATTCTTTGAACTTTTCAAATATTTCAGACTTATGTTTCATCAAGTAGATATACCCATATCTGCTCAAATCATCTGTGAAGGTCAGAAAATAATGATACATGCCATGAGCTTTAATACTCATCGGATCGCATACATCGGTATGTATTATTTCCAATAAGTCGAGAGCTCGTTCCATTGTTCGGAGAAGCGGAGTTTTAGTCATCTTGCCCAAAAGGCACGGTTCATAAGCATCAAATGATTCATAACCAAGTGATTCCGAAGATCCATCTTTATGGAGTTTCTTCATCGCTTTACACGATATGACCCAAGCAGCGATTGCCACAAATAAGTTGCACTATCATTATTAACTTTGCATTTTTGGCATCAATATTATGAATATGTGTATCACTATGATCGAGGTCCAACAAACTATTTTCATTGGGTGTATGACCATTTGAAGGTTTTATTCATGTAAACAGAACAACAATTATTCTCTAACTTTAAATGAATAACCGTATTGCAATAAACATGACCAAATCATATTCATGCTCAACGCAAACACCAAATAACATTTATTTAGGTTTAACACTAATCCCGAAAGTATATGGAGTGTGCGATGATGATCATATCAATCTTGGAACTACTTCCAACACTCATCGTCACTTCCCTTCAACTAGTCTATGTTTATTCGTAACTCTGTTTGAGTTACTAATCTTAGCAACCGAACAAGTATCAAATACTCGGGGCTACTATAAACACTAGTAAGGCACACATTAATAACATGTATATCAAATATACCCTTGTTCACTTTGCCATCCTTCTTATCCACCAAATATTCAGGGTATTTCCGTTTCGGTGACCATTTCCTTTGCGGTGTGAGCACTCGGTTTAGAGCTTTGGTTCAGCTTTGGGCTTCTTCGTGGGAGTGACAACTTGCTTGTCATTCTAGTTGAAGTTCCCTTTCTTTCCCTTTGCCCTTTTCTTGAAACTAGTGATCTTGTCAACCATCAACACTTGATGTTCTTTCTTGATTTCTACCTTCGTCGATTTCAACATCACGAAGAGCTTGGGAATCGTTTTCGTCATCCTTGCATACTATAGTTCATCACAAAGTTCTACTAACTTGGTGATGGTGACTAGAAGAATTCATCAATCACTATCTTATCGGAAGATTAACTCCCACTTGATTCAAGCGATTGTAGTACCCGGACAATCTGAGCACATGCTCACTAGTTGAGCGATTCTCCTCCATCTTTTAGACATAGAACTTGTTGGAGACTTCATATCTCTCAACTCGGGTATTTGCTTGAAATATTAACTTCAACTCCTGGAACATCTCATATGGTCCATGACGTTCAAAACGTCTTTGAAGTCCCGATTCTAAGCCGTTAAGCACGGTGCACTAAACTATCAAGTAGTCATCATATTGAGCTAGCCAAACGTTCATAATGTCTGCATCTGCTCCTGCAATAGGCCTGTCACCTAGCGGTGCATCAAGGATGTAAGGGCATATTTATCCCTTAGGTGTTTTGGTGATTGATGACGATACTTTTGCGGACTAATTGTATGCCTTGAGTTTCTCAGATGCTTCATCACTAGGCACGAGACGATTCGGTGCCCCTCGGAGACTATTGAAGACGGCGTCGTTCTACGTTTCTCTTTGGTGGATTTGAGTCGTAGGAGAG
The DNA here is from genome assembly GCA_021605205.1 of Aegilops longissima. Taxonomy (NCBI): domain Eukaryota; kingdom Viridiplantae; phylum Streptophyta; class Magnoliopsida; order Poales; family Poaceae; genus Aegilops; species Aegilops longissima. The sequence goes on from CM038678.1 coordinate 168,583,895, forward strand.
CCGTACTATTAAGAGGGGGTCCGCGTCGGAAAGGTTTGGGTGGAATCAACACGTACACTTGTCCTTCCTTTCCTTGCACTTTGGAGCATCTTCCCGTTGTCATAGCTGTGCATAAATCCGACGGCTCTTCTGCTGTTCTTGCGGTAGTCTTGCTCTAGGGAGCGGTAGTACATAAGCACCAGCAATAATACCGCTGGAAGTCACGCAGTAGTACCGCTCCCTGGAGCCTTAGTACTGCAACTCCGGGCCTAGTGCTGCTCGATGCGGTAGTAAGCGCGGATGTAATTTTTACATCCGCGCCACACGGCGGTAGTACCGCTCGTCTTCTTGCGGTAGTACCGCTGGTGGACCGATAGTACCGCTCTCTTGGAGCCGTAGTACCGTGGCCCTCATGCCCGATACCGTTCTTGCCATGATAGTAGGAGCGGATGTAATTTTTACATCCGCGCCTCCTGATAATACCACACCTCGCTGGCGGTAGTACCGCGTCGGGTTTCGTGATTTCTTTTTCAGCGGAAGTAGGCACGGATGTAGTTTATTTCATCCGCACTCTTCGTAGGCTGTGGCTTACGCCTTGCGGTAGTACCGCAAGGGTGTCTTGATAATGCAGCAGCGGTAGTAATCTTGCGCTTCGGTCGAGCCGATCCAGTCTCTCTCTGCTGCCATGTAGTACCGTGGTCCTCCACGGTAGTACCGCGCTTTCGGAGCGGTAGTACCGCGTGTCGCGGGCTGAACTAGAGGATAACGGTTGGATCTTTTCCACGAGTATAAAAGGCGTGTCTCCTACCTTTCGTTGACCACCTCTTCCATCTCTAAGCTCCATTGTTGCTCCAAGCTCCATTTTGGCCCGATCTCTCTCCCTAGCCAATCAAACTTGTTGATTTGCTCGGGATTGGGTGACAAGGGCCCGATCTACACTTCCACCAAGAGACATTTGATTCCCCCCACTTATCCCTTGCGGATCTTGTTACTCTTGGGTGTTTGAGCACCCTAGACGGTTGAGGTCACCGTGGAGCCATATTCCATTGTGGTGAAGCTTCGTGGTGTCGTTGGGAGCCTCCAATTAAGTTGTGGAGATTGCCCCAACCTTGTTTGTAAAGGTTGGTTGCCGCCTTCAAGGGCACCAATAGTGGAATCACGGCTCTTGCATTGTCTTGGCGTGAGGAGATTCTGATGGCCCTAGTGGCTTCTTGGGGAGCATTGTGCCTCCACACCGCTCTAACGGAGATGTACTTCCCCTCAAAAGGAAGGAACTTCGGTAACACATCCTCGTCTCCACCGGCTCCACTCTTGGTTATCCTATCCCTTTACTTGTGCAAGCTTATTTGTGTTTCTATCTTTGCTTGCTCTTGTGCTTGTGTTGATTGCATCATATAGGTTGTTCACCTAGTTGCACATCTAGACAACCTTTATTATCGCAAAGTTTAGATTGGTAAAAAAAAGCTTAAAAATTGTTAGTTGCCTATTCACCCCCCCCCTCTAGTCAACCATATCGATCCTTTCAAAGGACATAATTCTTCTGTGCAGCATCGAGGATAATCCTCAGATCACGGATCGAATCCGCATCATTGCTACTAACATCTTTCAACATAGTTTTTCTCTAGGAATCATATCAAAATAAACATATGAAAGCAACAACGCGAGCTATTGAAATACAAGATAATTTGCAAAATACTACCAGGACTAAGTTCATGATAAATTAAAGTTCAATTAATCATATTACTTAAGAACTCCCACTTAGATAGACATCCCTCTAATCTTCTAAGTGATCATGTGATCCAAATCAACTAAACCATGTCCGATCATCACGTGAGATGGAGTAGTTTCAATGGTGAACATCACTATGTTGATCATATCTACTATATGATTCACGTTCGACCTTCGGTCTCGTGTTCGATGCCATATCTGTTATATGCTAGGCTCGTCAAGTTTAACTTGAGTATTCTGCGTGTGCAACTGTTTTGCACTGTTATATTTGAGCGTAGAGCCTATCACACCCGATCATCACGTGGTGTCTCAAAGACGAAGAACTTTCATAGCGGTGCATACTCGGGAGAACACTTCTTGATATTTTTAGTGAGAGATCATCTTAAAATGCTACCGTCAATCAAAGCAAGATAAGATGCATAAAGGATAAACATCACACGCAATCAATATAAGTGATATGATATGGCCATCATCATCTTGTGCTTGTGATCTCCATCTCCGAAGCACCGTCGTGATCACCATCGTCACCGGCGCGACACCTTGATCTCCATCGTAGCATCGTTGTCGTTCGCCATCTATTACTTCTCGACTATTGCTACCGCTTAGTGATAAAGTAAAGCAATTACGAGGCGTTTGCATTTCATACAATAAGCGACAACCATATGGCTCCTGCCGATTGCGGTAACCGGTTACAAAACATGGTCATCTCATACAATAAAATATAGCATCACGTCTTGACCATATCACATCACAACATGCCCTGCAAAAACAAGTTAGGCGTCCTCTACTTTGTTGTTGCAAATTTTACGTGGCTGCTACGGGCTGAGCAAGAACCGTTCTTACCTACGCATCAAAACCACAGCGATAGTTCGTCAAGTTAGTGTTGTTTTAACCTTCGCAAGGACCGGGCGTATACACTCAGTTCAACTAAAGTTGGAGAAAGCAGACACCCGCTAGTCACCGTGTGCAAAGCACGGCGGTAAAACTGTCTCGCGTAAGCGTCTGGCGTAATGTCGGTCCGGGCCGCTTCATCCAACAATACCGTTGAACCAAAGTATGACATCTTTGGTAAGCGGTATGACTTGTATCGCCCACAACTCACTTGTGTTCTACTCGTGCATATAACATCAACGCATAAAACACGGCTCGATACCACTTTGTTGGGGAACGTAGTAATTTCAAAAATTTCCTATGCACACGCAAGATCATGGTGATGCATAGCAACGAGAGGGGAAGTGTTGTCCATGTACCCTCGTAGACCGAAAGCGGAAGCGTTATGACAACACGGTTGATGTAGTCATACGTCTTCACGATCCGACCGATCCAAGTACCGAACGTACGGCACCTCCGAGTTCAGCACACGTTCAGCTCGATGACGATCTCCCGACTCCGATCCAGCAGGGTGTCGGGGATGAGTTCCGTCAGCACGACGGCGCGGTGACGATGATGATGTTTTACCGAGCAGGGCTTCGCCTAAGCACCGCTACAATATGACCGAGGTGGAATATGGTGGAGGGGGGCACCGCACACGGCTAAGGAACGATCACGAAGATCAACTTGTGTGTTCTAGGGTGCCCCCTGCCCCGTATATAAAGGAGCAGGGGAGGCCGGCCGGCCCTAGGGGCGCGCCAGGAGGGGGAGTCCTCCTCCTAGTGGGAGTAGGACTCCCTTTCCTAGTCCAACTAGGAAGAGAGGGGAAGGAAAGAGAGAGAGGGAGAGGGAAGAGGGCCGCCCCTCCCTAGTCCAGTCGGACTCCTCATGGGCGGGAGGGGGCGCCACCTCTGGGCTGCAGCCCTCTCTCTCCCTCAGGCCCACTAAGGCCCAATACTTCCCGGGGTTCAGTAAACCCTCGGCACTCCGGTTTCTCCAAATCACTCGGAATGCTTCCGGTGTCCGAATATAGTCGTCCAATATATCGATCTTTATGTCTCGACCATTTCGGGACTCCTCGTCATGTCCATGATCACATCCGGGACTCCGAACAACCTTCGGTACATCAAAACTTATAAACTCATAATAAAACTGCATCATCGTAACGTTAAGCATGCGGACCCTACGGGTTCGAGAACTATGTAGACATGACCTAGAACTATTTCTGGTCAATAACCAATAGTGGAACACGGATGTTCATATTGGCTCCTACATATTCTCGGAGATCTTTATCGGTCAAACCGCATAACAACATCGTTGTTCCCTTTGTCATCGGTATGTTACTTGCACGAGATTCGATCGTCGGTATTCAATACCTAGTTCAATCTCGTTACGGCAAGTCTCTTTACTCGTTACGTAATGCATCATTCGTAACTAACTCATTAGTTACATTGCTTGCAAGGCTTATAGTGATGTGCATTACCGAGAGGGCCAGAGATACCTCTCCGACAATCGGAGTGACAAAACCTAATCTCGAAATCGCCAACCCAACATGTACCTTCGGAGACACTGAGAGCTCCTTTATAATCACCCGATTCACGTTGTGACGTTTGGTAGCACACAAAGTGTTCCTCCGGTAAACGGGAGTTGCATAATCTCATAGTTACAGGAACATGTATAAGTCATGAAGAAAGCAATAGCAACATACTAAACGATCAAGTGCTAGGCCAATGGAATGGGTCATGTTAATCACATCATTCTCCTAATGATGTGATCCCTTTAATCAAATGACAACACATGTCTATGGTTAGGAAACACAACCATCTTTGATTAATGAGCTAGTCAAGTAGAGGCATACTAGTGACGTTATGTTTGTCTATGTATTCACACATGTATTATGTTTCCGGTTAATACAATTCTAGCATGAATAATAGACATTTATCATGATATAAGAAAATAAATAATAACTTTATTATTGCCTCTAGGGCATATTTCCTTCAGGAATCACCCTAGCCAAGTTTGGAGAGCAATCATTGAAGGACGTGACACTCTTAAGCAAGGATTGATCAAACGAATTGGCAACAGGACATCTACAAACATATGGGAACACAATTGGCTGCCACGTGATGCAATGCTTCGACCATATGGTTGTGTAACAACCCACCGCCCCATCATGGTCTCGGAACTCATAGAACCCACAACAGCAGCTTGGAACAAGGAACTTGTCACGGCGACGTTTATGCCAATGGATGCTCAGGTAATACTGGGAATCCCGCTATGCACTCGTAATATGTCAGATTTTTGGGCCTGGCACTATGACAAAAAAGGGAACTTCTCTGTTAAATCTGCTTACAACATGCTACAAGACAGAGGAGGGAGGCTTGGTTAGAAAGAACGGCAGTTCCGTCAAGTTCTAGAGCAGCGGAGGGGTCATGGAAATCTCTTTGGAAAACTAACGTCCCGGGTAAGATTCGCATGTTTCTATGGAGACTCTCAAAACAGTCTCTGCCAACGAATGATGTCCGTACACATCGGCACATGACAGATTCGGGACAGTGTGGCTTGTGTGGAGCTCAAGATTCGTGGCGCCACTCGCTGTTGGAGTGCTCATCCTCAAGGAGTATATGGGCTTTGATAGACGAAGCGGCAACACATAAAATCACAGCTACAACAGAGCCGAATGCTAAGAATTGGTTATTCACCTTGATGGAATTGCTTCCCCATGACAAGTTCATACTCATGACGGTCACCTTATGGTCAATATGGCATGCTCGCCGAAAGGCCATTCATGAAGGAATTTTCCAGAGCCCCCAAGCGACACACATGTTCGTCCAACGATTTATCGATGAACTAGGAGTCCTGAGCAATAAGCAACAACGGCCCAGGGTAGCCACCGGGACCCCAGCGGGGCAACAACAAAGACCAAAACAGCCACCACCAGGATTTTGCAAAATCCACGTCGATGCAGCGGTCCGATCACGTGGGGGTTCGGCGGCGGCGGTCTGCAGGGATGAGAATGGTAGCTACGTTGGTGGCTCGGCTCTGGTCATCGAAGGAACCCTCGATTCAGCCACTCTGGAAGCGATCGCGTGTCGCGAGGCACTGGCGCTAGCGGAGGACCTCAATATCAGAGATTTTGTTATTGCTTCAGACTGCCGGCAGGTAATTCAGGACATCAACACGGGTACACGAGGAGGATATGCATCAATTATAAGCTAGATAAATCATAGAGCTACTACCTTTCATTGTATTTTTACTTTTGAGAGTCGTGCTGCAAACTATAAAGCACATAACTTAGCTAAATTTGCTTTGTCAAGAGGTCTGGGACGTCATGTGTGGTTTGGCCAGCCCTATGACCAAAGACGCATCCCACTGCGTGTGGACTTTGATGAATAAAGATGTGTTTTACCCCTAAAAAAAAGTAAAAAAATCTGAATTTTTTTGGCATACTTTCACAAATGTTTGTTGTGCAAGCAAAATTTCATCGCAAAATCACACTGGTGGAAGGCGTGCTAAAAAAACAAAATCAATGCTCTGAAAATCTTACTTATAAAAGCATTTTGGAGCTCTGATTTTGTCCACCAATGTGATTTCATGATAAAAATTTGCATGCACAACAAACATTTGTGAAAGTATGCACTGAGAAAAAAAATCAGAATCAGACAAACAAAACTGAAATTTCAAATGGCGTGCTCTTCTATATTTTCTTTGAACACAATCTTTCTATTTGATGCAAGCTTAGGAGATTCGGATCACACCGTCGGCACCCATCTTCACACATCATACATTCAAAATGTCCTGCTTTTGCTATGCGTACTTTGTAGACCCATAAAGAATTGACGTTCTCATCCATAGTTTACACTAGAATCGCCGACAGAACAGAAGAAATCAAGATATATCATTCAGGCACATTAAGCATAGACAACTCAAAATATGCTATAATGTTGCCGCAAGAGGGATCTTTTACGACATTTGTTTTTAAGCAATATATTTAGGACAAGAAAGCACATCCAACACATCGCTCACAAGACTGACTGGAACTAGACTAGTATAACAAAATTGATGGTGTCAACCATGTGGATTGCCACCAGTGATCCACTACCGCTTGCACTTAGCTTTCGCCATTTTCTTCCTCTTCTTCTTATCAGCCTTGGGGATCTTCGTCTTGCGGGTTTCCCTCTTCTCTTCCTTCACTTTCTTCTTGTTTTCCTTACGAGCAGCCTTCCTTTCCTCGGGCCCCATCTTTGTGGACTCGTGCCACGAACCGTCTTCGTCGGAACTAGAGCAAGATTCACTGTCACCCGATTCATCTTCCTCCTTGTTCTCCAAGGAACCGCACTTAGTTTGCAGGTCCAAGGGTTCTTCCGGTGTATTTTGTGCCGGTTGTGCTTCCTGGTTTTCGGTATGCTCATTTTTAGTCCGCACAAATCCTAACAGTGGCTGGCCATAAAGCTTATCTGCTGTTGGCTCATAACCAACAGATGGACGTTGCATCATTGACATGCCGACAATCTCTGCCTCACATTGCTTCACATAATCCAACGTCTATCAAAAAGAGCAAAGCAGATAATATTATTAGTAAGTGAACTGTATAACATGCACACAAACATATGAAAGAAACAAAATAAACACAGAATAGTTACAAACTCATGTAAGAGATCTGGGAGACAAGACTGATTGGAATGAACATAATAAACTATGCAGATGAGATAAAACAGTTACCACAAAGGTAACGGCAATACCTTGAACTAAAACATAGTATAAAATAGAGATGATTGACAAGTAACAGATATATGCAATAAATAAATGTATGCCTCAGAATAGGATCTCTCACTGAAGAAGTGAAGATGCTCACTGTAGTAAATGACATTTCTGGCAAAGCTGCACAAATGCATAGTAATAACAATAATCATATTCCTACCTGCACCAAGACAGTCGGAGCAATTGCATCATCATCTGCAGCTGTATCTCCATTTTCCAGAATCTTCTGCTGAACCTGTTGTAACCACAATTTTGTTAACCCATCGGATCGTCTGCCCAAGGATGAGCATAGTATCACACAAAAATTGATGATTACAAAGCATTGTAACTACTCAAAGTAAAATAAGGGCATGCCTTCTCCAGGTAATCATCAACATCTTCATCAGCGATATTTTGATCCACAACGAAATTAAATAGCTCTGTTACTGTCATGACAGCAACGCCTCGTTTTTCAAAGAAATCCTGAAAACAGCATTGCACGCGCATTAAATACCACGAGTTATCCATGTCTGGTCAATTTTAATTTAATTTTACTCACATTAACATGCAAGCAATCTTCCTTCAGGAAATCCAAAGCTGAAGGATGGTCAAGGTCGACAGACTGTGAAACATCAATGATGTACAAGTGCCCCTGCACAACAAGCAAATATGAATGAGAAATCTGGTTGACTGGGAAATGAAAGAGGTTAAGAAGGCTTAATCAAAAGTGCTCAACTACCTCAAAATAAAGAATGTTGTATTCACTCAAATCACCGTGGACAAGCTTGCACTTTTGGTAAAGTGTCCGCATTGTTGTAACAATCTGAAAATAAGCTGCAGTAAGTATATTGGAAAATGTTACCATAAGAGTACCCAAAATCTAATGTTTGGATACTATGTGGTTCCTTATTCATTCTTCTATAGGTAAAGACCATATTCAGCTGACATTTCAACTGGTAGTTAATCTTTGCATACGCCATGTACCTCAAAGTAAGTTTCACGCAACTTGTCATCCGACAAAGCAGCATCTTTAAGTCGAGGAGCAGCCCAACCTCCTTTTCCTGAAGGAGGACCAACTCAATTTATTAGAAGAAATGATAATACCTATGAAAGTACTGTTCTGTGGGATGTTCTGCTACGAGGCGTGTGTTTTGAACAATTATTAGGTCATGATATGATATCACGTTTATAGGAAAATGTTGATAGGCATTGAATAAGAAAATGTCACCACAAGTTTTACCTATAAATTCCATCACCAAAACATGAAGCCTCAAGAGCAACGGCTTCGGGCATCGGATTCCTTCTGCTCTAACTCTGAGCAAGGGAAAGAAGTGTAAATCTTTCTACTTCAATAACTGAAAGTATTTTGCGAGGTATTGTAGAAGAAGATAACAATTATAAAGGGTGGGAATTTAATTTAGAGAGAGACAGAACAAAATATAGGATATCAACAGCTTATGCTTCCAAATGCATCATCTTTTTCCCCAAAAAGTTAAACCCAATTCAACAACAGAATCCCATTGAGAAACATCTTGCCAAATTACTGGAATGAAAAAAATGAATAAAGCACGCTTAATGAGAATATTTCATACCGTAAAAGATTTCGCATTTCCTTTTCAGCCCAAGTCTTTACCATTTTCCGAGGATTATGCTTGCAGTAACCATGTCTAAAACGATAATCTCCTTGAACGTATCGATCTCTATCCCTGCAACAAGGAAGCGTGTACTTTGTTCAGACGGGAACCTTTTTGAATCAAAACAATTTAGAAGTGCTGAAAGGATACAACAAAATTGCCATAAACAGCATTCTGATGTAGCTTTGAGTATCCAGTTATTATAAGACAAAGCAAGTATAACATCCATATCTTACTTAAAAACAAGCACTGAAGTTTTATAGACTTTGATTGCTAACTCACTGCCATCTGTCTTTGTTGCATGATATACATTTGCCTACAAAGGAAAGAAAAACAAATCAACTGCCACAGTTAATATTGAGTGTGTTATTCTAATTATAGATTTCTAGAGTGATGAATACAAAATGCAACTTGTAGTAGTAAATCCGCGGGTGCAATGAAATTGGCAAGTAGCAGATGCCTTGTAGCTACGATGTGCACTCCAAATTGAAGGTTACCTCTTTTCCGGTTGAAATGCAACCATTTATGTTATTAAAAACACCACGGTTTAGCATTTTGAACAAAACCATGCGGGTTCTTGGGTCAATAGCCTGCATATAAATAAAAAACCGAATGTTCAGAAAAAGAACTTCACTAAAACATCATTCATTACATAAACTAATAGAGATAAAGCATGTTTTTGTCTTCCCAGTTAATCAAAATTCATAATTTTATCTGGATGGACGAATGAGCAAGTATGCCCTGCCTATAAGAACTGTAAATATCATGCAATCATCAGATAAAGTAATCAAATCACATGTGCAATAGAGGGCATTCTTTTGAGGGTCCACAATGACAAGAAATATTAATTAAACAAATTGCATAAGAGGAAAAAGAAATAGATCACCCCCCCCCCCCCTCCCCCGCCCGCCTATCAGCATTGAAGCAATGGTACCTAATTAGTCAGGAGAACTCATAAACAGAAATGCAGTAGGCACCAAAAAGAGGAATGCTCAAACTTCAAACTAACAAATTTCTGCTTCACGAACTTAGACAACCGGCAATAGATAATGAAGCGGAACTTAAGTCTTCAATAAGAATTCTTATTCATGTACATCAAACCAAACGTTTTATAAGTAGTAAATAAACTTTGATTTACTGCATACTTGATGAGGGGAGAAAATTTTAAAACAGACAGCCACTTGACAGAAACCAAATTAGGGTGAAAGGCTACAGGATTGATTCTTATTGCTGAAGGAATATGAAAGTGCATGGATTCAACTTCCAAGCAGGGAATGAAATAAGCATCACCAGACAGCAAAAAATGTACAAACCTGTTCAACTGTAGCACGATCTGCCTTCCCAGTGTTCCTTGTTTTCCCAATTGCAGTATCTCTTATGCTGTCCCTGATTGCAGTTGTCACGGAATTTGACATCCCCACGTTCATTCTACCTTCCCACTCCTGAGTGGTTCAAAACTCACGGCATCAAATAATAAGCAAAAAAGGTACAACACCCAGATGAATAAAGCATGACCGGTGTTCCGTTCGTTCAGATAAATATATCCATATGGCAAGGCACCAGTGTTACATAAAAATCAATACTGCAACAGACATCAAAACTTGATCCTAATTATTTCAGTTAGTGGTTTGCAGAGTGACATTGGAAACTTGAAATTCCCTAGCTAACACTACTAGGCCTAGCTCCAATATGAAGTGCAACTGTTCTCTTTAGTAATTTTAGGTAACCAACTTTATTCAAAAGATAGTGAACCATTGAACCCTAGTCCTTGATAGCATAAGCCCAATAAATGTTATAGCACAAGCCAATCAGTATACTGATCCAAGGTGAGGAGTTGAAACCGCATACCTCCAACGGAGCGGCGCGGACGTGTGAGGCGAGCTTCTGTGTGCGGTTGGAGAGTGGCTGGAGTGTGCGCGCGAGCATGCCGCCATGTGCGTTCGGCCTCCGCGCCGCAGCCGCACTTCCGGCAGCCGAGAATGTTGAGGAAAGACGTGTCGAGCCATCCGGGCCCTCCGCGGCGTCAAGCCAGTCTAGGGCTTCACCCACGTCATGGTAGGACCAATACTCCTCGTCCTCATCGTCGTCCTCGTCGTCCTCTGCCTCTGCCTCTGTCTCCCTAGGCTCCTCGGATGCTGCTGCTGGTTTCTCTTCGGCATCCGCAAAGCGCCCATCCAACTCACCCAGCCGCAGAGCGAAGGTTTGTGGGTCGTGCAACGCTGAGGCGACTGTGGCGACGGCGGTGGCCATAACTGTGCAGTTCTGCAGGAGCAGCAAAAACCTATGAAGCACCGATACAAGGACCGGCACACGGGATACGGCAATTTCTAGAAACAGCAATACGGCGAGTATATGTAGAAATAATTAATAAAATGTCTCCAACCAGATGCTGGGAGCCTCTTTTCAAGTCCTTACATGTTTAGCCATTCCAAAGTCTGCAAGCTTAACACGACCCCTAGGATCTACTAGTATGTTTGCACCTTTGATATCCCTGCATGCTGTGTAAAGGTCCTACCACCAGCTCCCAGCAGCAAGCCGCAACCAGCTCACACGCACGCAGTCAGCAAGCACACGCAGCAGCAAGCGCACCGGAGGAGCACGACATGCAGGAGGCAACAGTGCGGTATGACCGGAGGAGAGCAGGGATTAAGAAGTTACCTTGCTGGCGATGGGCGGGGCGGCGGAGGCGACTACAGGCGGCGGCGGCGGCGCGCTCGTGCGGTCGCTCGATACAACCTTGTGCCCTGTTCTGTTAGAAAAGAAAAACTGAACTGGCAATTAGGGTTAGCAGGTGGGCTTCTACTGGACTGGCTGCTGCCCTCCCGTGTCCCTGACGTGTCGACGGCCTCCAGGGGGGCGCGACTATGTCTCGCTTACAGCAAGACGTAGCGCAGCCTCGCGTAGCCTCCAGAAATGGGCCGGCCCAGGGCAGACCACAGTTCTTCAGCGCTTTTTTGTCTTCCGTATTTTTTTCACATTTTTGCAATGTTTTTTTTACTTTTTTTATATTTCGAAATATTCTATATAACTATATATTTTTAATACAGTAGCAGACACGAACAGCAAACGCTCATACATACACATATGTACTCACCCGTAGAATGCATACACGCATACCGTACTCCTATGAGCACCTGACTGAGCCGACACTTCATCTTGAGATTGTTAAAGTCATCACAGATGCCTTCATGCAAAAAGAACGTCTCTTCCCACTGAACGCACATTGCCGGAAGGCCTAAAATAAACTCAGAAAAATGCGACCACCGGTATCAAGTCCAGCACTTGAGTTTCCGGTGGGCTGGGATACCACTATCCTCCTAACCATCCAAACACGCGTTGGTTCCCCTAATATATATTATAAAAAACACTTTATGCACACAAAAATGTTAATCACGCATTTGAAAAATGTTTGTACAATAAATGTTTCTGTTTTATATGAAAATTGTGCAATATGTATGGAAAAAGACATCAAAACATATATATGAAAACATCTATAGCGAGATATACCTCTCGCGCTTACGCGGGCGTATCAATATTATTTTTTCCAAATGATAAATGTCACACATGTGGCACGAAATGACACCGTCCTAATGCTTTTACACTAAAGTTGTCATCTGAGAAAAAAAAACCTAAAAAGGTTTGAAACTTGCCATCCAAATGGAAATTTGCCATACTTCATATCTAAAGTTGCCATCTTCAGATAACTAAACTTATCATCAAAAAACAACAGGATGAAATTGCTTCGTGTCATACGTGTGACACTTATCAATGTCTTTATTTTTATTTTGCAATCAAAAAAGCTAGGCCATCTCCTATTGGGCGCTTAACGCGCCTGTTTGTACAAAACGCATACAATGCGCGTGTTTGTTTTGTAGTGGGCCGGTCCATGCACGTTGCCATGTAGATACGGTTTTGGGAAGCTTCTGTTTTTTTTCTCTTTTCTTTTTTTACCTTTTTCTGATAGTTCTTAGGTTTGGTTATTTTTTTTTTGTTCATTAATTTTATTTTATTGAATATCACAAAAAATGAAATTATTGACTTTTTTATTTCTTAATTTTTTGAACCCATGAACTTTTAAAAATCTGTGATAGTTTTTCAAATTTGTAAACATTTTTTTTCAAATTTGTAAACATTTTTTTCAAATTCACAAACTATTTTTAAAATTAATGAACATTTTATAAATTTATGAACTTTTTCAAATAGTGAACATTTGTTTTTCAAATCCATGAACTTTTTTTATTTCATGAACTTATTTCAACTTCACGGATTTTCTCAAATTCGTGAATCTCCTATGAGCACCTGACTGAGCCGATACTTCATCTTGAGATTGTTAAAGTCATCATAGATGCCTTCATGTAAAAAAGAACGTCTCTTCCCACTGAACGCACATTGCCGGAAGGCCTAAAATAAACTCAGAAAAATGCGAGCACCAGTGTCAAGTCCAGCACTTGAGTTTCCGGTGGGCTGGGATACCACTATCCTCCTAACCATCCAAACACGCGTTGGTTCCCCTAATATATATTATAAAAAACACTTTATGCACACAAAAATGTTAGTCACGCATTTGAAAAATGTTTGTACAATAAATGTTTCTGTTTTATATGAAAATTATGCAATATGTATGGAAAAAGACATCAAAACATATATATGAAAACATCTATAGCGAGATATACCTCTCGCGCTTACGCGGGAGTATCAACATTATTTTTTCTAAATGATAAATGCCACACGTGTGGCACGAAATAACACCGTCCTAATGCTTTTACACTAAAGTTGTCATCTGAGAAAAAAAACCCTAAAAAGGTTTGAAACTTGCCATCCAAATGGAAATTTGCCATACTTCACATCTAAAGTTGCCATCTTCAGATAACTAAACTTATCATCAAAAAACAACAGGATGAAATTGCTTCGTGTCATACGTGTGACACTTATCAATGTCTTTATTTTTATTTTGCAATCGAAAAAGCTAGGCCATCTCCTATTGGGCGCTTAACGCGCTTGTTTGTACAAAACGCTACAATGCGCGTGTTTGTTTTGTAGTGGGCCGGTCCATGCACGTTGCCATGTAGATACGGTTTTGGGAAGCTTCTGTTTTTTTTTCTCTTTTCTTTTTTTACCTTTTTTCTGATAGTTTTTAGGTTTGGTTATTTTTTTGTTCATTAATTTTATTTTATTGAATATCACAAAAAATGAAATTCTTGACTTTTTTTATTTCTTAATTTTTTGAACCCATGAACTTTTAATAATCTGTGATAGTTTTTCAAATTTGTAAACATTTTTTTTTTCAAATTCGTAAACATTTTTCTTCAAATTCACAAACTATTTTTAAAATTAATGAACATTTTTTAAATTTATGAACTTTTTCAAATAGTGAACATTTGTTTTTCAAATCCATGAACTTTTTTTATTTCATGAACTTATTTCAACTTCACGGATTTTCTCAAATTCGTGAATCTTTTTAATTCACGGCATGGGAATACTCATAATAGGTCGAGGATCTCGGCGGACTCCGGCTTCCTACCGCCCTCGACTAATTTGAGTGTGTGATGATGGACGCGTTGGTAGAAGCGAACGTCGTGCTCACACTGGAGTTCAAGAACCTTGCGCTATCTCGCGTAAAGGACGCACAATCGTACGTGAACAGCGTGGCAATGGAAATCAAGGCAGTGAAGCCGCCCCCACCAGTGAGTTCACTTACAAGCAGAGGAAGAGTGTGTAATTCCAACCTAAATGAGTCCTAGAGTCCTGTACCTAAGCTAAATTCTTACATGTATCTATTCAGATCCTAGTATTAACAGACTTTAAGATCATTGCTTAGATCATTTTTATGAACAACTTCCACTACGAGTTTGGGAAACACATGCATATTTTTCAAAATAAACAAGACCAACCAAAACCAAACAAAGGACACCCCGAAAAAAGAGGGAGGAAAGACAAGAGTGGAGAGACGGAGAAGAGATGTATTGTGGCAGGAACACACCGCGCCAAGAAGAAGCACAGAGAGATATCAAACAGCAGCTCCGAAGGCCTATATGCATAGCAAAGAAAGTAAAGGATGGTAAGCGAGAAGAAGACGAGCAAGAGCAACAGGGCTTAGAAGGGACATACCTTGAACGAATAGATAGAGGGATAAGAAGAGGGATAAGAAGAGGGACAACAGAACAACAAAGCAGGAACTCCAAATGCATGCAAGTAGGAAAAGGACGGTGAGTGGTTACAACATACCAGGCAAGACGAAACTAGACTCAAACCTTAGTCGGTGTCAAGAGAAAGCCTCAAGAATAGGCACAACCAAAGAACAAAGCAGAACCCCAAGCAGCTACAGATACGAGGGGGGAAAGAAAAGAACGGTGAGCAAGAACATTGGATCGGGAATAGGCGAAAGCAAAACCAGGTCCGAACCTCAGTCAGCTAGAGAAGCAAATGACACGGCGACAGATGAAGCAAACATGACGCCAACAAGCAGCAAAACCACCAACAAAGTTGGAGGAACGAACCACACGTTGCAAGAAGCACCTAGCATGCGTAGCGTGTGGCATGTGGTGTGAAACGGCGGACATGAACAATATACAGCGGGAGCAAGAATAGGACATACGAGCGCTAGGTGCCACCTCATGAATAGTGCAAACCAATCGCGAGAGAGGGGGCGAGATAACAACAGGAAACATGAAACACTAACCCGCGGGACCAGAAACACACGGGCCTTAGAATAGCCACGGGGCCAAAAAACATAGTCGTGCAACGCAAACCATGGCATAGCGAAGGCAAACACAAAGATAGCAAAAACAACACAGAAAAGCATGTATCCACATACAAAGAAATAGAACATGACTACCACCCCCGCCGACCCAATTATTGACCCCAAAATTTCAAACATGTATCTAGAATTATTGAAAAACTACAAACAAAAATAGTCAAAATAAGCTTGTTAGGAGCTCATCCAAAATCGTTGTAGACCCAACGAATTACTAGCTCCCAACCACACGGGTGGAGTGAAGTCCAACAACAAAATCAGTAACTAAAAGAATAAAAAGCTTTTATTGAGTCGTTTAAATTATGCATACAATGACACAACAACGATGTGATGTTGCATGGTAAGAAGAGAAAAGGAATAATAATACCACACGCATCATCTTATGTACTAAGGAGAAACGGTGCATTCTTTCAGTACATGCGACCTATGGGATGTAACAGGGCCACCGTCCTCATGAGAGAATATATAGACGGAATGCACTAGTGGAAAAACAGGCTTTCCGTCCAGCCCATAAGTCGCGAAGCTGTAGGAACCGCGACTAATGGGACCTTTAGTCGCATGATTACGGAGGTGAACCGCGACCAAAGGCACAGGCCTGGGCGCTCGGTGGCCGGTGGTGCACGTGAGGGCTTTAGTCATGGTGGCCAAGGCCAACCGCGACTAAAGGCCTTGGGCACCTTTAGTCGCGGTTATTCGCCAACCGCGACTAAAGCCCTCTCCTATATATACCCATCCAGAGCCAACACTTAGCCATTTGGAGCCATTCTCTTCACAAGTGGGTGTAGGTTTGCTTTTGGTTCCTCTTATGCACATAAGGTGTTTGATGAAATGCCCCAAGAGCATGAAACAAACATGACATGAAGTGTTGGAGCCACACTCTTCGATCGCGGTTAGCAACTTGATGAACCTTTGATGTGTCAATATGCATGTGTGTAGTTCATAACAAATGCATGATGGTTAATTATATATTTTATATTATAATAATGCAGATGAATCGGCAATGGATGTACGGTAACCGACTCTCCGTGAGTTCACTACGGGTTTGAAAGATTTCCTCGTAGTGGCTAATGCGAACAAGCGGGGGTTTTGTTATCTGTCCATGTGTTATCTGTAAGAATGAGAAGGGTTACTCTTCCTCAAGAGTTGTTCACATGCATCCGCTTGAAGGGTTTCATGCCAAGCTATAATTGTTGGACCAAGCATGGAGAAAGAGGGTTATAATGGAAGAAGATGAAGAAGGGATGATTTCATCGATGAAAGCTATCTTGCTCATTTCGGTGATACTTTCATGGAGGATCTTTGAAGGTGAAGGGAAGGTGAAGAAGAGGCACGTGATGATCCGTTGATGATCTTGGTCGGACCATTGCCGATGCACGGAGACGCCGCTGGCCCGAAAAGGAGAGGAGAATTTGGATCGCATGTTAGAGGATCACGAGAAGGCGCTGTACCCGGATGCGATGATGGTGCGAAAAAGCTGGGCTGCTGCTGGATTTGCTGAAATGGAAGGCGAGGCGGTGTAGTGACTCGGCATTTGAAAACTTCTTGAAAATGTTGAAGAATATGTTTCAAAGGATAACGAGTTGCCCGCCAAGATGCGTCTGAAGCAAAGAAGGTTGTCGCCCTCTAGGTTTAGAGGTTACGAAGATACATGCATGCATCAACGATCGCATCCTCTACCATGTGAATACGAGAATTTGAATGAATGCCGGTATGCCTTGCATTGCGTTATAAGATCGAGTCGATGACCCCGGTAGCGATGTTGAGGGCCGAAACCCGGAAGAGGGTTCCCGCCAAGGTGATGTGGTATGCTCCTATAATACCACGGTTGAAACGTCTGTTCATGAACAAAAAGCATGCCAAGTTGTTGCGATGGCACAAAGAGAAACGTAAGTCGGACGGGAGTTGAGACACACCGCAGATGGAGCGCAATGGAGAAAGATCGACGGATGGTTCACAGATTTTGCGGTGACGCAAGGAACATAAGATTTGCTCTAAGTACGGATGGCATGAATCCTTTTGGAGCGAGCTCCAGCCATAGCACTGGCCCGTGACTCTATGCATCTACAACCTTCCTCCTTGGTTGTGCATGAAGCGGAAGTTCATTATGATGCGGTGCTCATCCAAGGTCCGAAGCAACCCGGCAACGACATCGATGTGTACCTAAGGCCATTAGTTGATGAACTTTTACAGCTGTGGGGTGGTGTCCGTGTGTGGGATGAGCACAAACAAGAGGAATTTGACCTACGAGCGTTGCTTTTCGTAACCATCAACGAAAGATCATCCAGCCGAAAGAGATTCAGCTCGGGTGCAGCATGAAGATCATCCAGCGGATCTCGGAAGCCAGCAGCGTAGAAGCAGCGTGGCTTCCACGGAGGCCCCACCGGCTGGTGTAGATGCACCGACGATCGAAATTACTGCACCGGAGCCTCGGTGGTGAAATTACTGCACCGGAGCCTCCTCGCTACCCGTGGACGATATAAAGGAGATGAAAGAATGTCATCTGATTATCCTATGGGGAACATATCCATGAAGGTAGCCATCGGCGAGTGCTTTACCATGTTTACGGAGCACTCCACCACAACAACCCCATTAAAGATGGCTATGCTCGTGTCACGGTGGAGGACATAGTCAAAGGGTTTGAGGACACGGAGATTGAAATTGCTACACCAAGGGGAGAAAAGACTTGAAGATGTCAAGCGCCATTACATTCTATGGCAAAAGAAGTTTATCAAGTTTCAGCGAGGCGCCAAGGACAACAAGTCCACCCCTCTACGGTGGTGGTGGTGGCGGTGGCGGTGGTGGTGGTGGTGGTGGTGGTGGCGGTTCACCTACACCTCCGTCACATCAGCCGACGCCGCCCATCCTAACGTCCGGCGGGTGATCATCCGCCGCCCAGATCCTCGTCCGCGGGTGATGAGACGCCGCCCCCAATCCACCTATGGCAAAGAAGCGAAGAAGTCTCGAGTATTAACCGGACCCTTATGTACCTAAGACCACAAAGGTACGGAGCCATCATCAAGCCTCTCCCACAAGGCCTTGGGAGCGTAGTGCCGAGGAAGTCGACGCGGCGCGATCGCTGATTTGGAGAAATGGAAGGCGGACTGCAAGAAGAAAAGAGAGCCCGAGCCCAAGCCGGTATATTCGATCAAGAAAAGAAGTGGGCTAAGTCATTTTGAGCACACCGTCCCAAGCCATGAAGAATCTCCCTAATGACTATGCACGTGAACTTAAAAGCAGGCACTCATGTTCAAGGAGAACAAAGAGCGGAGAAGGCGAAAGTATAAAAAGCGGAAACAAGTTGCCCAGCTCGGGGAACAAAGTAAACAATCGATTGCCCGCTTATAGTGGAATCCTTCCGTCCGGATGCCCCGAGATCATACAAGCTGCGGCAGCACAGGATTAGTATGTAACGAGTGCGGAGAACAAGCGGCCAACTTAGGTATTACTCTTCGTGAACTGTTAGGCCTTGATGAGTTGCCGAGAAGGAGGTAGTAATTACATATGTCAAGAATGGGCCTCTCGTCGAGCCTGCGCAGAAAAGGATCTACGACCAAATGAAACGTCTGCTGAATTGGTACAAGGGTTACATAAAAATTAAAACGCCAAAGATTATATTTATGCGGAAGTTAGACATGAGCATCACTTCAAACATTACTATGTACAAGTTGAACTGAGTGAATTGTTCCAGCTTTTCAATCTGCTTGAGCTCGACAAATCTATCATCGGTTGCTACATTCGTAAGTGATTTATTAATTTCTACCCCATCTCGTTCATATTGCCTGCACTATATATATGTCCTAACTATATTGTTGTGTCCTCTATTATACATGCGAATGAAGAAAAAGGAATGCAGAGTAAGGAACATCCATGATGTTGGGTTCATTGACCCACACATCGTTAATGATGTTGTGTTGGAGCATTACCCGACGACGTGGAGGCAGACCTGTGGCAGTTTCTTACAAAGCAGGAACTCAAAAGTGATATTCTATTTCCTTACCATTTTGGGTGAGTGTTTCGTCTTGAGCACATTCTCTTTGTTTACTCCATGCATGGTATGTGGCGGCTAATCGATGAGTTATGCATGACGTCTTGTGCATGTATCGTGTCCGCAGGTTCCTTTGGATTCTGCTAGTAATTAAAGTGAACACCTCGAATGTCTCGCCCACGACTCTCGGATAAGGATCCAAAGCTTTGGGCCGACATCGAAAAATGCTGCGAAGTAATTATTTTCATTCATTTGCGCTCTATATCGATCGGCCTATTTCGTTCATTTCCTAATATCAAGTAACTAATAACTCTCTTGTCCATTTAATTTTCTTTGCCTCGTAGGGTTTGGAGACGGTTCGTAGATACAAAGGTCGGTGAATTCAAAAAGAGCTAGAATTCAAAAGGGTAAAGACTAAGACTGGGGATATTCAGCCACCGTTGACCAATCTATGTGCATACTTTATGCGTGAGATGATCCGAGATACACCTCCGGCGGGTTGATCCGAGTGATACCAATGCTCGGAGGAATAACCTCCGTGGACGCTTAGTCCGAAGCTCGCTTCCGACCACTTCAAGAGGAACTAGCTGGATGGTTCTGCAGGAAGTCCTCCATCCTAAAGGAGAACACTATCACGAGGACGAAGAACTTTATATGGATTAAATCATGTATGGAAACTTGTTCAAAATTGTATATGGTCATCCGATGATATTGAATATATATTGTATATTCCTCTTGAATTCTTTTTGGTTCTAATTTCAAATTTATTTGAAATTGTACATTCATATGCATGTATGTAGTACCGTAGAATATATGAAACTCCTTCAAAATTAAAATAAAGCACAAAAGAAATAAAACAAAACAAATTAAACAGAAAACAGGTTTAGGGGGGCTAAAAACCCTAAACCTGCGGCGGCCTTTAGTCGCGGTTGGCGGAAGAACCGCGACTAAAGGTCCTCCGCTTCGACGGTCACTGGCCCACGTGGACGGGCCTTTAGTCGCGGTTCGTAAGCAGCCGCGACTAAAGGTGGCGGGCTTTAGTCGCGCTTTGCTGGTCGCGGTTGCGCAGCCGCGACTAATGGCCGTTGCGAACCGCGACCGAAGGCTATTTTTCCACCAGTGATGGTGTATTCATAGATGCAAACTGAAAAACCAAACAATGAAATTCATGAGGTTATAATCCACAAAAAATATACCATCAGTAGCTTCAAGCGATATATTTGTCGTGACAAACAATTTCGATCACATCGGCACATGTCGACTCAGGTGACACCAAACCGGACGAACCGAGCACCAGAACGTCAAACCAAACTAACCGAGAAGCAGCTGCCCCAAGGACCTCCTAACAGGCCACCGACAACACATAAAGAGTGGCTAAATCGTAAAAAATATATCATTAGCAACTTCAAATGTTATATTTGCTATGACAAACATTTTCAATTACATCAGCGCATGCCGACACAGGCAACACCAAACTGGATGAACGGAGCACTACGACGCCGAGTCGAACAAACTAAGAAGTAGCATCCCCAAGGGCCTCCTAACCGGTCACTCACAACACAGCAAAAGTGGCCGGCAAACTGGACCCAGAAAGCAATGACACTCCACCGACCTAGCAACATCGCACGAGAGGTACCCGGCACAATCTGACCCAGCACAGGCCAACAACTGAATAAGTCGTGGCGACGGTCACTCTGACCAATGCACGAAATGGCACATGCAGGTGCAACGAAAAACACTACAAAAAGGTGGCCCCGAGGCACCCATGGCCCGCACATCATGGACCCTCGAGGCTGTTGGCACGGTGAAGAACACCCCGACGATGATATCGGATGGGGGTAAAGCTGCCACGCAGGCAACGACGCGAGGCGCGCGCCGGTCAGACAGCGTGGAGGCCAAGCGCGAGCGAGGATGCCTCAATTGAGGCGGATACTTTGCAATCCCTAAGTTTTGAGTAATATACAAGAGTTATTTCACAAAAAAATATGATATAGAATTTACACTCATATCTTACTTTTGTTATATCTGATGAGTAAATAGGCAGTTTTCCGATTAAATTAATCCATGAATAAATCATGAGCATGACATGAACAGCATTGATAACATACTGATTACGATCTAACAAATCATGTACTACGCATATCGCTAGTACTGCTACAACAGAAAGAAACACGAGAGGGATAAGCGATGTATACCCTCCAATCGGCCATGCGGTGGTGGTGGACGCGAGGGCCTCATCTCTTCTCAAGCTCCAATAGCATGAGGGAGAGAGTCCCTTATAAACCACTCCAACTCTCCTTCCACTTCCAAGGTGGGACTAAACTTCCCACCACCTTGTCATGCCACCTACATGGGCCCTTAGAGATTAAATCTGAAATTGTCATATGGGCTCTAGGCCCATCTCATATTTCAACAATATCAACTTTTATTAGTGAATCAATTTTTTTTTTTGCGGGTGATCTAGTGAATCAATATGAATGTAATTATTCTTGTGTGTTAAAATTCAAAATAGCATCAATATGAATATACACCCATAGGCAACAAAAACCTTAATCTTGCGGCATTATATATCTCAAATGCTTAGCACCGACACGCAGCAATTTTCGGCCACCTTTTAATTTTGGCAATGACGATTTGATTGAGGCATTAAAGAGTGATTTCCGAAAAAAAAATCCTTTCATTTCTTTCATTCCATATCTTCCGTGAAGCAAAAATAGCTAGCTAGACATGGCCCTACTCCGGCCGCCGTGAAGATGAGTAAACGAAGGCCACACCCTTGAACATAAATGAAATCCGTCCAACCATAGATGTTCATGTTAATTGCGTCAACCAATCTCGAATCATGGACCAAATGTGGATGAAAAATCAGCACTTAGAGAGAATGTGGGAGGCGATCTCCGGTTCCTGCATGCACAGCTGGTGAAGACCACAATTTGGCCAACCTCTTCTTTGTGGGCAATCACTGTTCACACTATTTTGATAGTTTAACCACACAGAGAATTTGCATTTCACAGTTATTCCAAATGATCGGTCTCATGACCGTCGAAGTAATAATGCCTTCGAACCGCCTATTGGTAAGCCGAGGATGCCGAGTAGTTGCTGGAACTTCCAAGTGATAATGTGGGCCATCACTTCGTACAGGTTCACATCCTGAACCATAATCCAAAGGGAGGGAACTCTTGCAAATGATTCAGAGGTGTTGATGTTGCTCTTGCTTAATCCAGGCATCACCCAGGGAGGGACAATGTCTAAAATAGAAGGGACAATGTCTTTCGGTTTTCGCCTCAAGCCATGGAGCATGCCAAAAATCTTGCTATTGGACCATCACCGAGGCTAATCAACGTGAACATGGATTCTGCAAACTAACCCATGCTCCTGCGAGTTCAGTTCGGGTCATTGTTGTTGCTGTTGCTTTCGCTTTCCTGTTTTGCACTAAAAAGTACTACCTTTACTAAATAAATATGCAGCTTTGTGTGTGAATCGGCAGTTGAGCAGCATCTCCAAAAGAGGCACTGGTACCACAGCGGAAACGGCATCAGAGATCAGACAACCACTTTTCTTAAAAACATGCATCCTAGTGATTTACATAGGATGGTTGCCATCCCCCAAAACTAACTTTAGCATGCCCTAACTGCATCAGAAGAAACGACAACTGAACGTATATATACACAAAAATGACTGGGACAGGCTTGAGTATGCAAAATATTACAAGGGCCACACAAAGGTCAGCATCTGGAGTAGCATTACCGGTCAGGGAAAGAAGGGGTCCTCCTTGTTCTGATATATCACAAACAGCTGTTTAGAGTAACGAGCAGCGATCTTCTGACAGAACTTGAGAGCATATTTGTCGTATTTTTCCAAATCATCGGCAGTTTTCTTAGGTGAACCAAGAGCTTCACCATCCAGAAGAAACTCTGCAATGTGAGATCCCCTAAACAAAGAAAACATTTGCATCATGAGACAAACAGAAATGCTTATTGAATTCTAGCACTTGATCTTCTCTTATGATTGGAGCGATACATACATTGTAAAATGAAGACAGAAGTAAATACTACATATGCTTGATGTGTATTATTATTCAATCGTCACAAATATAATTATGTTAGCTATTTATTAGTCCATTACACCAAATGACCAAAAATTAAACTTGAGAACCAGAACAAATACACCACCAATGAGCACTAGTCAGGGCGCCCTGTACACGTGATTATGAGGATCCTTAACAGTAATCAAGGTAGCTCAATTTTGACACCAATGCAGTCTGACAAGGCCCTACAATGCACATGGAAAACCGAGGTACTTTCCAACTAGAACTGAACAGCAAAATCAGTGTAAGGCATGGTCAACACATCAACCGTCACGAGGGATGTCTGTTAATCCAATCAGAGAATCTCTTTTTATCTAAAACTGCACTTTTGGAATAGATAAGGTCTAGATGCAAGTTAATAAGTTATCATTACAAACAAGTTTAAGCTTCCTTCTGAAGTCTGCATTTTGCAGGCATTAGCGGCACGATAATGTTGAGGTAAAGCTAAATCGCAAATGAAGCATGCAAAATTGTAAAATGGAGACAGAGCTATCAGTTACAGTTTATATTAACACTGCATACACATAAATTAACTATACTAAGGGCATACCTAACAGCATCCATCTGGTTAAATCCTTGCCCGTTATGCACCATACTGGCTTTTACTGACTGTTCTTCCTCAGTTTGCTTTCGGTAGAGGGCACATACAGCTTTCAAGCAAAGTTCAGCTTGTTCACCAAATGCTGAGAGCATCTCTGCCTCGTAGTCCCACCCGTTACCATTAGCATTCCTTTTGCGACGTATCGTATCCATAACATCTTTATAGTTCACGTAACCGTCAGACTCTTCTGGCTCAACAGGCTCTTCATTATAATTTTCTGGACAATCCTCATCATCTATAAATCCATCCATACTACTTGCTTCTGCTGAATCATCCTCACTCTCCACATACTCTTCACCCGATTCACCATCATCTCTACTGCCCCTCTCGCCCTTCATCTTCTGAACCACTTCATGAATGACGATTCTATCATCCCCGTCCTCGTCCTCCTCATCTTCAATCCCTGTCTCAGCTGCACATGGCACATGCTCTGGCCTAACCACACAAACATCCTCAGCATCATCTTCATCATCACCGAGTCCACGTAACGAACGCTTTCCACCGGGCGTAACAACCAACCCATCCCGCGCTTTGCCATCCTTGTTATTCCAGTCCTCGTCGTCGCTGGTAATCATCGATTTACGCTTGTTGCCTCGTGGCATAATCGGAACATCATCGTCTTCAAGACCCACATCAGGATCCTCAATCTCGTCTTCGCCGCCGCTCTCGCCAATCGCCGGCGGCACCGTGCACTCCCAAGGAGCCGGGACAGCAAGAAGGCCCTCCTCCCCGCTACTCCTAATGGCGACGCCAACAGCCATCCCCTCTGGCCCGCCGTCACTGACCTCCGTAGAACCATTCACCAGATGGCCTCCCACTGAGTTTTGCTTGTTTCCGCCGAGACCCTCGTCCAATCGGCCGAAGGGACCCTGGTCGCCTGAATGATCCATTGCCTGTACATTGGGCGCGGCCTTCCTGAAGCGCGTGTTCTCGGCTTCGAGGAGGGAGACCCTAGCCTCCAGGTCAGAGATGCGGGAGGCCTTGGCGGCGAGCGCGGCCTCGAGGGCGCAGACCTTCGCCGCAATCTCCGCGGCGTCCATCTCTGGTGACCGCGGCGCCGGCGGCTCGTGTCGGCAGAACCCTAGCGTCGGATTGGCTGTGGAGGAGGCTGCGTGTGCATCGTTTTCGTGTGTGGGAGGGGTCCGTGAGAAATGAGGCAGAAAACACATACTCCCTCTCTCGGTTTATATAAGGCGTGCGCATACCCTAGATCGTCAATTTGATAACCTAATACAAGTCATATATTGTAAAAAGTATATCAATATAAACTTCAGATGTTTTATTTTCAAACCGTATTATAATTTATATTAGAGTGATAAAATTGACAACCTAGATATACACGTACTTGTAAACTGAAACGGATGGAGTATTTGACCTGAGGGCGAAATCAATTCAAGATTAAAACTGCCCCTGAATTTTTTTCACAAACTAGCCGTTTTGTATGGCGCCTGACAGTAGGGCGCTGCACTCCACCATGCAGCGCCGTTGTCTTAGGCGTCACACTCTCGCCCAGCATGGCAGCCCGGGGCCAGGCGCGGCCCCATAGCCAATCGTGCAGCGCCTAAGCCATATATAGGCGCCATGTAACGCCCCGGATTCGATGCGCCAGGTGTCCGCCAGTTATTCGCCGTCTTTGCCATGTCATGTGCTTGCGTATCTCTCTTTGCCATGTCATCATCTGCATTTCATATCATGTCATCATGCGTATTTCATTTTGCATACGTGTTCGTCTCATGTATCCGAGCATTTTTCCAGTTGTCCGTTTTCCAATCCGGCACTCCTATGTCTCCCGGCGCCCCCTTTTACCTCTTTTCGTGTGCGGGTGTTAAACGGTCTCGGAATGGACCGATGTTTGTCAAGCGGCCTTGGTATAGCACCGGTAGACCGCCTGTAAAGTTTCGTGCCATTTGGAGGTCGTTTGATACTCCAACAGTTAACCGGGTAACCGTGAAGCCCTCTTTGAGTTGCAGCCCAACACCCCTACCAAAGTGGCCTAAAATCCAGCAAACTCCCCTCCATGCTCTCGGTCGTTCGATCACGATCGCGTGGCCGAAAACCGCACCTCATTTGGACTCTCCTAGCTCCCTCTATCTATAAATAAGCCTTCCCTCCAAAATCACGGTCAATTCCCCGAAACCCTAAAATCGCCCTCGCCGCGCGGACATGTCCGTCCGGTCGGACGAAACCCGCCGCCGCCCGCAGCCAACCGCCTCGCCACGTGGCCTCCGCCGCCTCCGCCGCCGAGGTTCGCGGCCCATCGCGGACCAGCGAGAAGCCCCGCCGCCGCTGGCCGCGCCCGGCACAGCTCCCTCGCCGCCGCCGCTGGCGGCCTCGCTGCTTCGCCGCCGCAGCAGCCGGCGCGGCCTTGCCGCCGCCGCCTCGCCTTCCCGCCGGTGCCGGTCCCTCGCGCCGGCCGCTGCTGCCATGGCGCCGCCGCTTCGCCCGCGCGTCGCCCATGGCTGGCGCCGCCCGCAAGATTGCCTCGCTGCCCTCCGCCCGCCCGCCCGGCCGAGCCGGCGCGCCCGTCGCCTCCTCCCGCCTCGCCCGCCGCCGCCCGCCTCGCCGGCGCCTCCTCCGCCGGATCCGTGGCCGGGCCGGTGAGATCCGCCGCCCCTCGCCCCTCTCCGGCAAGTCCGGCGTCCATCTCCGGCGAGATCCGGCTCGCCTCGAAAACTGTGCACGGAGGTTGACTTTCTCCCCCCTCCGTTTTCTGCTGTCCCCGTTTCTGCTAACATTTTGTTGCATTTTCATCATGCCATAACTCTGCATCCGTAGCTCCGTTTCGTGTGTGTAATACGTCAAAATGTTCGCCTCGATGAGTAGATCATTTCAAATCATTGCATCATTTTCATTTGAGCTCATCTTGATGCCCGAAATGCTGTTAGAAGAGTGCTATGTGATGTTAGTTTCTGTTTCTTAACAGAACATGCACTTTTGTCATTTTTGCCATGATTGATGTGTGCATCCTATGGACTTGAGTCCTACATGTGTTTTGTAATATGCCATGCCATCTTTACAGGGGTGTATGCCTTGTATTTTTGTGATCTCTGTGGTGACTAGCACAAGCATGCAAACTAGGCTTCATGATGTTGCTGATTTCAGCCCTGTTTTGCTGATATTTTTATGCCATATTAACTTGATGCTACCGAGAGATCCATGCTTATTTTGAGATACTTCAGTAAGGATGTTTTGTTCTACATGTCTTGATCTATCCATCCATGCCCTTGTTTGCAATTATGGAGTGCCATAGCTTGAGTCAATCGAGCTCTACTTTTGCTATAAAATGTTTCCTGGCAGATTGTTTACATGTTATTCAATTTTGCCAAGGTTGTTATAGTTGATCCGTGTATGCTATGATGTTGTTCTTGCCATGTATAGCTTCTATGCCATGTCTTCTTGCTGTTGGTTGCCTTGCCATGCCATGTTTTGCTCTGTGGTGAGTGGTTCAAGCTCACCAACATGCCTACTTGTTGTTGTTCCTGCCATGTTTGAATCTGTAATATAACTTGCCATGTTTACATGGGTGCCATCATATTTTTCGATCCTTTTGGCTCATGGTCGATAAGGGACTTTTGTTCTATGCTTTGAGTAGATTCATGCCATGCCTTGTTTTGCTATGATAAGTTCCTGTAACATGTTGTTTGATAGCTCTAAACATTTCAACCTCGATGTTATTTACGCCAATGCACAAGCTGTTATTATTTGCAATCTTGCCATGCCATTTTGAGCATGTTCTAGTGATTTCTGGAGATAGCTCAGTGTTCATGTTTTGTTATGCTTTACCTGTACATCATGCCCATGCCTTTTGTTATTATGTTGGGGTGCTGTAGCATGTTGTTTTGGTGCTTGCAATATGCCTAGTTGCTGTTTTGGACAGATTGTTGCTATAACTTGTTTCATGTGTATGTGTTGAACCGTTGCTCCGTTTTGAGTGTGCTCTATATGAAACTTGCTTGATTTTGCATGTAGTGTCATATTATCATGTTGCATCCATGTTTTGAGGTGTTTGCTTGATGTTTGTATGCATTTTGCATCAATGCCATGCTTATCTTGTTTTGCTCATATCTTCTAGGCCGTAACTCCGAATCTAATGAACTTTATATGTAACTTGACTAGAATTTCGCGTAGATCATCATGGTGCATCTTAACTTGCTGTTTAACAACTTGAACATAAGATTTATTCAGATCTGGACCAATTTCGAAATTTGCATATAAGGACTTACCGGGATTGTTATATGTTGTTCCCGGCCTCATTTAAACTTGCCTTGATGTGTTGCCCTTGTTTGCATCATCTCTTGCCATGAGTAGCTTCATGTAGCTTTGTCATGCATCATACTTGGTTGAGCATCATGTCTTGTTCATGTGTGGTGTGTTTACTATGTTGTGTGCTTCTTCTTGTTAGTTCCTGTTTCGTTGCGATCGTGAGGATTCGTTCGTCTACGCTTGGTTCGGCTTCATCCGTTCGTCTTCTTCATGGACTCGTTCTTCTTCCTTGCGGGATTTCAGGCAGGATGACCGCTACCCTGGATCTCACTACTATCATTGCTATGCTAGTTGCTTCGTTCTATCGCTATCTGCGCTACCTATCACTTCTTTGCTCAAGCCTACCTAATTGCCATGTCGCCTCTAACCTTTGTTACCCTTCCTAGCAAGCCGTTGTTTGGCTATGTTACCGCTTTGCTCAGCCCTCTTATAGCGTTGTTAGTTGCAGGTGAAGATGAAGTTTGTTCCTTGTTGGAACATGGAGATGTTGTTCCTTGTTGGAACATGTTTACTTGTTGGGATATCATAATATATCTTATTTAATTAATGCATCTATATACTTGGTAAAGGGTGGAAGGCTCGGCCTTATGCCTGGTGTTTTGTTCCTCTTGCCGCCCTAGTTTCCGTCATATCGGTATTATGTTCCCGGATTTTGCGTCCCTAACGCGGTCGGGTGATTTATGGGACCCCCTTGACAGTTCGCTTTGAATAAGACTTTTACGGCAAGGCCCAACATTGGTTTTACCATTTGTCTCACCACCACCTACTTTTCCCTTGGGAGTCGCTCTCTCGAGGGTCATCTTTATTTGGCCCCCCCGGGCCAGTGCTTCTCTAAGTGCTGGTTCGAACCGAGCACGCTCTCATGGGCTACCTTGGGGCAACTTGAGGATTGGTTTTACTCGTAGCCTGTCTCATCCGGTGTTGCCACGAGAACGAGATATGTGCAGCTCCTATCGGGATTGTCGGCGCAGATCAGGCGGTCTTGCTGGTCTTGTTTTATTCTTGTCGAAATGTCTTGTAGCCGGATTCCGAGACCGATCGGGTCTTCCGGGAGAAGGAATATCCTTCGTTGATCGCGAGAGCTTATCATGGGCTAAGTTGGGACACCCTGCAGGTATAACCTTTCGAGAGCCGTGCCCGCGGTTATGTGGCAGATGGGAATTTGTTAATATCCGGTTGTAGTAAACTTGAAGTAAACTCTTCTAAAATACACCAACCGTGTGCGTAACCGTGAGTGTCTCTTTTGGGGTTGATCGAGAGGAGAACACGGTTTCTGGGTTATGTCGACGTAAGTAGGAGTTCAGGATCACTTCTTGATCATTACTAGTTGCGACGTTCCTTTGTTTCTCTTCTCGCTCTCATTTGCGTATGTTAGCCACCATATATGCTTAGTCGCTGCTGCAACCTCACCACTTTATCCCTTCCTTTCCCATTGAGCTTTGCTAGTCTTGATACCCATGGTAATGGGATTGCTGAGTCCTCGTGACTCACAGATTACTACACCACCGATTGCGTGTACAGGTTTGCGATGATCATGGACGCGAGAGCGATGTTTGCTTGTATTGGAGTTCTTCTTACGCTTCTTCTTGATCGGGGATAGGTTCAGGTCGGTAGCCTGGCTAGCGAGGTGGATGTCGTTTGAGTTTCTGTTTATGTTTCATCCGTAGTCGGATGTTGATCTTGTATGATGTTGATGTATTCTTGTGGCATTTGTGCCTTATGTATGTATCCCCATCTATTATGTAATGTTGATGTAATGATATCCACCTTGCAAAAGCGTTTCAATATGCGGGTCTATCCTTGGTGGGACCGTCGAGTTCCTTTTGGATAGGGTCGCATATTGGGCGTGACAAGTTGGTATCAGAGCCTCGACCGACCCTAGGAGCCCCCTTGATTGATCGTGTAGTTTGGCCGATGTTGAGTCTAGAAGAAAACTGTTTTTTTGGAGTCTAGTTATATCGGAGAGTAGGAATTCTTTTTACTCCTCAGTACCTTCGTCGCTCTGGTGAGAAATCTTGACGTAGGTGTTTTGAATTACTCCTCTTCCCCTTCAATTTTTTTTTCTTTAGGATCACGCAGTTGGTTCTTCGATCGTTGTTCCTCAGCTCTTTCCATCCGGTGCATTTCTCGTCAAGTCGACTCGACCATCTTCATCTTTGCCAAGTTCAATCCTCAGTTCTTCCTCCGACGTCGTTGTTTTTCCTTGTCCGAAGTTGTCCTTGTTTTTCCCACCCGCCCATCCTTCTTCTTCTCGGAACCGGAGTCCGTAATCGAGTATCCATCCTACTCGTGTGAAGCCTTTGCTTTCTTCAACCGGTGTTCTCTCTTCAAGATATTCGTCATTTTCCCCCTCCAAGTTGCCTTTGTTTTCCCGCCCTCCCACCCTCTTCTTCCCGGAGTTTGAGTCTATTTCGACCATCAATTTCATTCGTACGGAGTCTCTTCAGTCTTCCCTCAATTATCTCAACCGGCGAATTCTCATCTCGTTCGTCATTCTTCATCCCTTTTTCTTTTTCCGGTGGATTCAATTCAAGTTTTTTTTTCGGTGTTGATCATATTCTTTCCTCGGCTCAAGTGTTTTCCCTGCTCGTTCGCCTCTCGCCAGTTTATCCTTCCGGAGTGTTCAACACATCTCAGGAGATTTGTCGGTGTTTGAATTAATTCGAGCTTGTCACCGCATTCAAATATTCCAATTGTTCCGGTGCATCATCTATCTGTTCATCATCCCTTTCCAACGGTGTTTTTCTCTTCAGTGGGCCCTAACCCACAGGTCTTTTCCCAGGATCTTACCTGACTCTTCTGATTTTCCCGGAGTTATTCTCAATTCTTTTCGGAGTTTGACGTAAGAATGAATTCATCAGTCAGATGCCTTTTCCAAGATCAATTTCAAATCATTTCATTATTGGCTCAACCTCTTCGGTTTTCATTCTCCCGGAGTATCTCATTAATTTTGGTGATGTTTATCGTCGACATTTGAAGAGCGTCGTAGATTTTTCTCTTAAATCTTGTCCGTTCTCCCGGAGATTCTCGGTGCTAGCTCGATGTTATGCTATCAAATTATTTCTAGTCATGCAAATTCTTTTCATCCATCCGGAGTATTTCAGGAGTTATTTTCCGTCTCAATCATCCGGAGGCCATCTTTTTGGAAGACTTCTTCGTTCCAAGTTTTCAGATTCGTTCTCCAATTGTTCTATGTCCGTGCCCCTTCGTTCGTCTTAATATTCTTCCGGTGCTGCGTTCAAGCATTCGTTAATCAGTTCGCGATCTCTTCGATCTCTTTTCTCTAAATTCCCTCAAGTATCTTCGTGCTTTTCTAATTCTTCCCGGCGATTCTTTCTCTTTTCTTCGTTCATTGTCATTTCTTACGGTGGTTCGTTCAAGATTCTTTTTCCTTGATTATCATTTTAATTCATTCGTTCCTTCCAATCCTACCGGTGGTTCATGAAGACTCTCTCAAGTTTTGTGCCATATTCCCCTTAATCCTTTTCAAGAAGAATAAGTTGCATGCCAAATCCATTGTTGGTCATCAATTTAATTTGATGAAGGATAAGCATACAATAAATCTTATTCTTATTTCATCAGAGTGAGTAACCTCTTCCTTCGGAGTTTGTTCTTGAGGAATAAATTCTACTTCCAAGTGTTTTCATCTTTTCTTTTCCGGAGTTCAAATTTCCTCCGCCATTTCGTCGGAACCTCCATCTAAATCATCGCAAGGCTAATCTTATTCTTTCATCCTTCATTCTATATCATCATCCTTTTGTCACCGGAGTTCTTCATGGTGGTTCTTCATGATTTAATTCATTCTTCAAGAGTTCATCAAGTGTCGTTCCATCCTCTCTAGCTCGTGTTCTATTCTTTCCATTTTCAACCGGAGTGCTGCCTAAATCCTTTCAGTCTTATTCGTTTCTTTTCTCATTCTAACCACTCCGGTTAGAACGAGTTGCTTTCATAGTCTATCTGATTCCGTGAGCTTTTCATTCTCTTCATTCTCGTCGTTCCTCTCTTCTTTTCGTGTGCTCTCGAATCTTTGCCTCTTCTCTCTTGCGTTTCTTGTTTCACCTCATCCCTTTTCCCTTCCGTCTCGGTCCTAAGATCTCGGGACGAGATCTCTTGTTAGTGGAGGAGTGTTGTAACGCCCCGGATTCGATGCGCCAGGTGTCCGCCAGTTATTCGCCGTCTTTGCCATATCATGTGCTTGCGTGTATCTCTTTGCCATGTCATCATCTGCATTTCATATCATGTCATCATGCGCATTTCATTTTGCATACGTGTTCGTCTCATGCATCCGAGCATTTTTCCAGTTGTCTGTTTTCCAATCCGGCACTCCTATGTCTCCCGGCGCCCCCTTTTACCTCTTTTCGTGTGCGGGTGTTAAACGGTCTCGGAATGGACCGAGGTTTGTCAAGCGGCCTTGGTATAGCACCGGTAGACCGCCTGTCAAGTTTCGTGCCATTTGGAGGTCGTTTGATACTCCAACGGTTAACCGGGTAACCGTGAAGCCCTCTTTGAGTTGCAGCCCAACACCCCTTCCAAAGTGGCCCAAAATCCAGCAAACTCCCCTCCATGCTCTCGGTCGTTCGATCACGATCGCGTGGCCGAAAACCGCACCTCATTTGGACTCTCCTAGCTCCCTCTATCTATAAATAAGCCTTCCCCTCCAAAAATCGCAGTCCAATTCCCCCCGAAACCCTAAAATCGTCGCGCGCGCGGACATGTCCATCGGCGGGACGAAACCCGCCGCCGCCCGCAGCCAACCGCCTCCGCCACGTGGCCTCCCGCGCCTCCCGCCGCCGAGGCCGCCTGGCCCATCGCGGACCAGCAGCCCGCTTCGCCCGCCGGCCTGGCCAGCGCCAGCCAGCTCCCTCCGCCGCCGCCGCGCTCGGCCTCCGCCGCTTCGCCCTGGGCGTGGCCTGGCTGCCGCCGCCGCCGCCTCGCCTTCCCCGCGGCGCGCGGGCCCGTACGGCCTGCTCGCTGGCTGCCGCGCCGCCCCCCGCTTGCGTCGCGCCGCCCGGCTGGCGCCGCCCGCACCGGCCTCGCCTGGCCTCCGGCCGCCCGCCCGCCGGCCGCCGCCGGCGCCCGCCCCGCCGGAGCCGGCAGCGCCTGGTCGCCTCCTCGCCTCGCCGCCGCTGCCTTCCCGCCTCTGGCGCCTCCTCCGCCCGGATCCGTGGCCGGGCCGGCGAGATCCGCCGCCCCTCGCCCCTCTCCGGCAAGTCCGACGTCCATCTCCGGCGAGATCCGGCTCGCCTCGAAAACCGTGCACGGAGGTTGACTTTCTCCCCCCTCCGTTTTCTGCTAAGTCCCCGTTTCTGCTAACATTTTGTTGCATTTTCATCATGCCATAACTCTGCATCCGTAGCTCCGTTTCGTGTGTGTAATATGTCAAAATGTTCGACTCGATGAGTATATCATTTCATCTCATTGCATCATTTTCATTTCAGCTCATATTGATGCCCAAAATGCTGTTAGAAGAGTGCTACGTGATGTTAGTTTCTGTTTCTTAACAGAACATGCACTTTTGTCATTTTTGCCATGATTGATGTGTGCATCCTATGGACTTGAGTCCTACATGTGTTTTGTAATATGCCATGCCATCTTTACAGGGGTGTATGCCTTGTATTTTTGTGATCTCTGTGGTGACTAGCACAAGCATGCAAACTAGGCTTCATGATGTTGCTGATTTCAGCCCTGTTTTGCTGATATTTTTATGCCATGTTAACTTGATGCTACCGAGAGATCCATGCTTATTTTGAGATACTTCAGTAAGGATGTTTTGTTCTACATGTCTTGCTCTATCCATCCATGCCCTTGTTTGCAATTATGGAGTGCCATAGCTTGAGTCAATCGAGCTCTACTTTTGCTATAAAATGTTTCCTGGCAGATTGTTTACATGTTATTCAATTTTGCCAAGGTTGTTGTAGTTGATCCGTGTATGCTATGATGTTGTTCTTGCCATGTATAGCTTCTATGCCATGCCTTCTTGCTGTTGGTTGCCTTGCCATGCCATGTTTTGCTCTGTGGTGAGTGGTTCAAGCTCACCAACATGCCTACTTGTTGTTGTTCCTGCCATGTTTGAATCTGTAATATAACTTGCCATGTTTACATGGGTGCCATCATATTTTCTGATCCTTTTTGGCTCATGGTCAGTAAGGGACTTTTGTTCTATGCTTTGAGTAGATTCATGCCATGCCTTGTTTTGCTATGATAAGTTCCTGTAACATGTTGTTTGATAGCTCTAAACATTGCAACCTTATGTTATTTCTGCCAATGCCTGAAACTGTTATTATTTGCAATCTTGCCATGCCATTTTGAGCATGTTCTAGTGATTTCTGGAGATAGCTCAGTGTTCATGTTTTGTCATGCTTTACCTGTACATCATGCCCATGTCTTTTGTTCTTATGTTGGGGTACTGTAGCATGTTGTTTTGGTGCTTGCAATATGCCTAGTTGCTGTTTTGGACAGATTGTTGCTATAACTTGTTTCATGTGTATGTGTTGAACCGTTGCTCCGTTTTGAGTGTGCTCTATATGAAACTTGCTTGATTTTGCATGTAGTGTCATATTATCATGTTGCATCCATGTTTTGAGGTGTTTGCTTGATGTTTGTATGCATTTTGCATCAATGCCATGCTTATCTTGTTTTGCTCATATCTTCTAGGCCGTAACTCCGAATCTAATGAACTTTATATGTAACTTGACTAGAATTTCGTGTAGATCATCATGGTGCATCTTAACTTGCTGTTTAACAACTTGAACATAAGATTTATTCAGATCTGGACCAATTTCGAAATTTGCATATGAGGACTTACCGGGATTGTTATATGTTGTTCCCGGCCTCATTTAAACTTGCCTTGATGTGTTGCCCTTGTTTGCATCATCTCTTGCCATGAGTAGCTTCATGTAGCTTTGTCATGCATCATACTTGGTTGAGCATCATGTCTTGTTCATGTGTGGTGTGTTTACTATGTTGTGTGCTTCTTCTTGTTAGTTCCTGTTTCGTTGCGATCGTGAGGATTCGTTCGTCTACGCTTGGTTCGGCTTCATCCGTTCGTCTTCTTCATGGACTCGTTCTTCTTCCTTGCGGGATTTCAGGCAAGATGACCGCTACCCTGGATCTCACTACTATCATTGCTATGCTAGTTACTTCGTTCTATCGCTATGCTGCGCTACCTATCACTTGCTGCTCAAGCCTACCTAATTGCCATGTCAGCCTCTAACCTTTGTTACCCTTCCTAGAAAGCCGTTGTTTGGCTATGTTACCGCTTTGCTCAGCCCCTCTTATAGCGTTGTTAGTTGCAGGTGAAGATGAAGTTTGTTCCTTGTTGGAACATGGAGATGTTGTTCCTTGTTGGAACATGTTTACTTGTTGGGATATCACAATATATCTTATTTAATTAATGCATCTATATACTTGGTAAAGGGTGGAAGGCTCGGCCTTATGCCTGGTGTTTTGTTCCACTCTTGCCGCCCTAGTTTCCGTCATATCGGTATTATGTTCCCGGATTTTGCGTCCCTAACGCGGTCGGGTGATTTATGGGACCCCCTTGACAGTTCGCTTTGAATAAGACTTTTCCGGCAAGGCCCAACATTGGTTTTACCATTTGTCTCACCACCACCTACTTTTCCCTTGGGAGTCGCTCTCTCGAGGGTCATCTTTATTTAGCCCCCGGGCGTTGCTTCTCTAAGTGTTGTTTGAACCGAGCCACTGTGGGGCCACCTTGGGGCAACTTGAGGATTGGTTTTACTCGTAGCCTGTCTCATCCGGTGTTGCCACGAGAGCGAGATATGTGCAGCTCCTATCGGGATTGTCGGCGCATCGGGCGGTCTTGCTGGTCTTGTTTTATTCTTGTCGAAATGTCTTGTAGCCGGATTCCGAGACTGATCGGGTCTTCCGGGAGAAGGAATATCCTTCGTTGATCGCGAGAGCTTATCATGGGCTAAGTTGGGACACCCTGCAGGTATAACCTTTCGAGAGCCGTGCCGCGGTTATGTGGGCGATGGGAATTTGTTAATATCCGGTTGTAGTAAACTTGAAGTAAACTCTTCTAAAATACACCAACCGTGTGCGTAACCGTGAGTGTCTCTTTTGGGGTTGATCGAGAGGAGAACACGGTTTCGGGTTATGTCGGCGTAAGTAGGAGTTCAGGATCACTTCCTGATCATTACTAGTTGACGACCGTTCCTTTGTTTCTCTTCTCGCTCTCATTTGCGTATGTTAGCCACCATATATGCTTAGTCGCTGCTGCAACCTCACCACTTTATCCCTTCCTTTCCCATTGAGCTTTGCTAGTCTTGATACCCATGGTAATGGGATTGCTGAGTCCTCGTGACTCACAGATTACTACACCACCAGTTGCAGGTACAGGTTTGCGATGATCATGACGCGAGAGCGATGTTTGCTTGTATTGGAGTTCTTCTTCGCTTCTTCTTGATCGGGGATAGGTTCGGTCGGTAGCTTTGGGCTAGCGTGGTGGATGTCGTTTGAGTTTCTGTTTATGTTTCATCCGTAGTCGGATGTTGATCTTGTATGATGTTGATGTATTCTTGTGGCATTTGTGCCTTATGTATGTATCCCCATCTATTATGTAATGTTGATGTAATGATATCCACCTTGCAAAAGCGTTTCAATATGCGGGTCTATCCTTGGTGGGATCGTCGAGTTCCTTTTGGATAGGGTCGCATATTGGGCGTGACACGCCACATCTTAATGTGCAGCGCCTAGCGCTTAGGCGCTGCACAGTGACTTAAGCGCATCGGCCCAGCCCGACCAGGCAGTTCTTCCCCCTTTCCAGGAAGTTGCTCTCTGGACAGAGAGCAGCGGCGGCGCCCCCATCGGACCCCCAGATCCCTCTCATATCTGAAGATCTAATCCGTGGATTCGATCTCCAATCCCTCCTACTAGGTAGACTCCTCCGTTCCCTTTCTTTTCCTCCGTAAATTCGTTGCCATTTTAGAGAGTTGTCCAAGATTTGGTGGAACCCTTGATTTGCTTGATTTAGGATGTGTAGTCATAGTGGTACTATCCTAGTGTTGTTCATTAGTTCACAATATATGATTCTTGTTAGTGAAACCCTAGATTTTTAGTTTTTTTAGATATATATGAGATGCCTACTTTTGTAGATAACTATGAGATGTTGAGTTTTGTAGACATATATGAGATGTTTAGTTTTTCTTAGATATATATTAGATGTTGAGTTTATTTGAAATATGAGATGTTGAGTTTATTTGAACATATATGACATACGAGATATGTATGAGAATTTACAATCATTTATTCATTGTGTGAGAAGGAGATATTGAGATTGTTGTAGTTGAACACATATGAGATGTTTAGTGTATACCGATAGTTGAGATGAAGATGAACTCACATATGTTTATTGTTTGAACTTTGTAAGGATGGTTTGTCTTCTCGATGATGCCTACGACACATGACACCGGGCCTACATGATGCGCGAGAAGGAGATGGTAATAACGAGTAACCTAAATATTTTGCAAATTTGCTTTTAGTTGAAATTGACATGTCCTAAGATTTGTCATTACTTGTTTTTTGCAGAAGCTTGAACCTCTGAAGATTCGGTATCACGGGGTCTCTGGTCCTGCCATGCCCTGCGATGAGCGGTACACACCCTACATCCAGCAGGCAGGACTCCTCTCGTGGATTCAGTTGGTCAGTCGGTCCACGCCGAACCTCAACGCTCCACTGCTGACCTCTCTTGCTGATCGGTGGAGGCCGGAGACGCACAATTTCCATCTTCGGACTGGGGAGATGACCGTGACGCTCGAGGATGTCGCCTTGATCACCAGACTTCCTATCTATGGGAGGCCTCTATGTATGAGCACCGACTCTGATGGGTGGCGCGAGCAGATGATTGCTCTTATCGGCATGGCTCCTACCGAGGCTGAGGCTGATGTAGAGGAGGGAGAAGAGCAGAAGGAGGAAAGGAAAGCAGCCGGAGCTGCTTTCACGTGGATTCAAAGGAACTTTGCGCATTGCCCTGCGGATGCCACTGATGATGTGATACAGACACATGCTCGTGTCTATATGTGGTACGTTGTCTCGAGGACTTTGTTTCCTGACTCCACAACCAAGAACGCTCCATGGATGTGGCTGAAGGCGTTGACCGTCTTCGATAGCGGATGGAGCTGGGGTTCAGCGACTCTTGCTTACTTGTACCGACAGGTAGTTGGTTTGTTTTGTTATCAAGTCATTTCTTCATTAGCAATGCAACCTTGTTGTCAAGTTAACATTGTTTTCTTTCATATGCAGCTGGATGATGCGTGTTGCAGGATCACATGTAGTGTAGGCATTGGTGGTAATATGCTTCTACTTTCTGTATGGAGCTGGGAGCGTCTGCCTGTTGGACGCCCGAAGAGTGTCAAGTTTAATCCTTGGAATGAAGATGGCGAATTACGGCGCCCCACTTGGGCTTACAAGTGGGATGTGGTATCCGAGATGACGAACGATGTCAATCTCATGTACCAAAAGTACATTGCCGAGTTGGACACGATTACGCCTGAGCAGGCAACGAGGACATTACTTCAGTCATTTCTCATGCTTGCCTGAAAAATAGTCATCAATGTTGCATTGTTGCCCTATTTCATATGTGGTATGGCAGCCATATGGCGCCAATGACAGAATTGGGTACACCGAGGAGTTTGCCATCAACCCGATGTGCTTGCGGGATAGGGATCTCTGGCTTATGCGATGCCCACTGATATGCAATTGGGCGGTTGAGTTTTGTCGGGGATATACCCCGCGGTATGACCCGGCCGGAGTCGTAACCCGTCCGGGACTTGGTAAACCGGCGGATGGTAAACCGGCAGACAGTTAAGATAGATGGATAAGACAGACGGTAAACCGGCGAGTGGTAAACCGGCAGGTGGTAAGACAGATGGTAGCACCAGCAGGTGTTAAGTCAATCATAACCCGGCAGACAATGTTAAACCGGCAGACCATGTTAAACCGGTAGACAATGTTAAACCGGGAGACAATGTTAAACCGGCAGACAATGTTAAACCGGCAGACCATGTTAAATCGGCAGACGTTAAGAAGCCCAGGAAGGGAAGTCAAAATAGTTTAAGTCTTAGTCCGAGATGGACTCTACATGTAACCTGCCCCTTTAACTTATATAAAGAGGGGAAGGGCTCCCCAAAGAGGGACAAGCAAGAAACAATCTCTAGGGCTAGACACAACTAGAGGAGAGCCGGTTTACGGCGACTCCCTCGTGATGATAATGAGATCTAGCCTCAAACAACATGTATGGTTTTTACCGGATGATGTTTCCCGGGGCCCGAAGCTGTCTAAACCCTTGTCTTGTGTTGCGTCTCTCGATTCCGCTCAACCCCTCTCAAGCTACCACATATATGCGTTGGCCTCGCGACTAAGTCCTCACACTAAGGACATCTGACGTGTTAATTCCACGACAGTTGGAGCCCACCGTGGGACGAGGCGCACGGTGGTGTTCAGTTTTTGAAGGGATCTCTTTCACATGGACCGAGAAGCTTGCAATTTCGTCATATGAGGAAGAGCCGGAAAATTCATCGGTTGTAACCGGGAACAGGATTAACTTTGGAGCTGGTATTTACAAGGCTGAGATCAAAGAAAAATAGGGTTAAGTTTGTGCATCACCGCCGTGATCCGCAATACACCGAGACCCAAAGAGAATCAATATTCGTTGCTGCGCCAATCCATCAAGTCGTTGGGTCACCAATGGCACAGAAGCATCCACGTTGTCGACGAGTAGACGGAACAGAGTCTACGAAATTGAGACTGAGAGATTTTAGGGTTGTGTAATGTACGGACACCGCACGCACCGTGATGATCCGTCAAGTCCGAATCGATAACTCGCCAAAGCTGGGTCTCAGCGCAAAAATGGCTAACCATCCAATCCAGTTGACTTTGGTCAAAGTAACTACAACACGGAGGACTCCAGTCTGAAACCTCCACGGTCTCTGCCTTTGCCTCTGCGGCAGCTGCGGCTGCGCCTTGACCCACCGCGCCTCGGGCCTTAAATCGCCACAACTACGCTCCGTGAACAGCCGCAACCTGACGCCAATCCGAGTGATCGCCTGGTCGTCCGCGGCCTTTAAATCAAACAATGGCTACCTCGCCAAAACGGCGGATTCACGAGGCCCAGCTAAACCGCCATCCACAGTTGCGACCGCGCCTCAGGACGGTCGCCGTGAGTCGCCTTCGCCAAGTCGCTGGCGGGTCGCCCCCAAGCTCCTCTCCCACTTTAAAGTCGCCCTCGCCTCCTCTTGCTCTGGGCGTTCACGCTAAACCGGCCACGGCTGCGCCGGTTCACCCCGTTTTCAACACCGAATTCCACTGATCACCACACCTCGAGCCACTTCCATCTCCATCGGTTGCCTCCCGCACGCTCACCGTCTCCGGTGCGTCGGCCAGCTCTTGCATCCTCCGTCGATGCGCTCGAACTGCTACGCCAAGTCGCCCCGGCCTCGTTCGCTTTAAGCAACCAGGTGCGACCCCAAGTCGCCGGTCTTCTGTCGCCACTACCACAGCCTCGCCTTCTCTGAATCACTGTTGAACCATTGCCCAGTTCTACTGCGACTTTGTTCCATTTCCGCCTGCCGGTTCACTTGCTCTGAGGGCCACCGCTAGCTCGCCCTCCTGCTTCGAGCTACCTTCATCGGAGTGGCCCTGAGCAGCCTCGCCTCCGAGACATCGCGGGCTTCTTCTCCGCCACTGCCGAGTCGCCTGCTGTTTCCAAGTCGCCGTTCGAGCGCTGCCTCCGCCTGCGAGCCATCCTGGTGTAACCGCGCTTCCGAGAAAGCTCATGCGGTCTCGCCTCCGTTTCCGCCGGTCTCAAGCCACCGTGGCACGTTTTCGCTGCCGCGGTGCCTCGTCTTGTCAGTTACAACCCCTTTATGCATCGGCGCAGCCGCGCCCAAAAACGAGAAAAGGAGCGTTGACCGCGACTCACTGTAACAGGCCGCTTCAAGCAAACAGCCAGACCGCGCCCCCGCTTGGGCATGAATGCACATGATGCCGCGTCGTTGCTTGCGGCTGGCGGAAAATGAGACATATGATGATGCTATCGAGCCTGAAGAACTAGCAGCCGTGTTATGTTTACAGAGAAGATGCCGTCAGCTTCAAATCAAACAAAGATGCCCGTGTTTTGGTGATGAAAATAGCTGGCAAATATGATTCTGAAGATAGAATCACTGAAGATGAAACTGATGGTCCCCATGTTGGTCCGGATTATGGTAGAAATCCACAATGCATGGCTCCGATGGGCAGCGTGCACATCCTGCCGCCGGTTGCTATAATCTACGTCAACACGTTGAGGATCGTGCCAAACCGCCGCCATGGCTCGCTGGTCTCCGTTTCAAGCTGCGCCTACGGATTCACGTGTGGCTGCGCCTATAAGCCGCCCCTGCGGCCGTGAACCACCACGTTCTGTGTGCAGAGCCGCTGCAACCTTGTTGGCTGATCTCTAAACCGCCGCCGCCCTGCATCTGAGCTGCTTCGCGCTTGGCCTGGTGCGTTGTGTTTAATCCGCCGCGTTGTGTTTGACCCGCCACG
This sequence comes from Aegilops longissima, assembly GCA_021605205.1. Taxonomy (NCBI): domain Eukaryota; kingdom Viridiplantae; phylum Streptophyta; class Magnoliopsida; order Poales; family Poaceae; genus Aegilops; species Aegilops longissima. The sequence continues at coordinate 168,626,078 of CM038678.1, forward strand.
CTTGACCCGCCACATCAAGGATGGGCCAGTCTCGCGCTGCCGCTGTCAAGCCGGCCCCGGTTTCAGCCACTACTGCTGGCCTCCGCCTCACCTCGAGGGGTCGGACCACCTCCATCGCAGCGGCCGCCGACAAGTCGCCCCGGCTGCTGCGGTCAAACCGACCATGCCCGTGCGGCAGAATCATCCCCGAGCGACCTCATCACGGCCCGCTTCCGCCACCGGATCAATGGCAGTGCCCCAACCAGCTGTGTTCCTCTTCGAACCGCCACTGAGCTTCCGTTCCGTCGTGTATCGTCCGCCGGTGGGCCACCCTGCTGCCGCTTTGAGCCGCTGGGTCGACGTGCCCCTGCAGGGCAGTTTTGGCCCGTCAAGTGTGATCAGGAGAGAAAATTAAATAAGAAGGAAAGTTGACCCGATGGACCCAAAAAAGGGGGGGGGTCAAACATGACCCGGAGGGTCAGTCTGAGTCGACCGGTGCAGTGCTGTAAGCTGCCACCGCGATTGCGGTGAACGGATCATTTATCATCAAAAGTCGTTTGCCATCTGCAAACATCAAGTGCTATCCATCTCAAATTTGTTTTATCAACACATATTATTTCTATCAAAGGACAAATTACTTTGATTTGTATTTTTATATACAGGACCATTATTCACTACAAATGTGGTTTATACCACGGATATGGAGCACAGATTGATAATATTTCCGCCTGGGGATAATCCGGGACATATCACATGATGAATGGACACACACAAGCTGCTGCCCTTGCGGTCCGGTCCACATCAGCTTGTTGGGATCGCGTCTGCTCATTGTCAATAGACGTGTGCAAATTGCCGCCCCCGAGGCCTGGTCTACATCAACATGTCGGGCCACATCTATTTGCATGAGCTATTTATTGAATAAAAAGCCACTCACTGCTTGGGTAGCCCGGTTTTCTCCCAACAAATTGGAGGCAAATTATCATCAGCCACTGTCTACGATGGATGGTTCAATGGACATGCGCACAAATCGCTGCCACTACAGGTCGGTTAAACTTCAAACAGTCAGTTGGAAGGAATCATTGGCCGAGTTGCTGACATGGCTCATACGGGATCATTTATAACCCGCTGCAATCACCTCAACCTTATGTGGGTTACATCGCGTTATCAAACCAATGATATATACCTTCTGCTATGGTCAAGTATGAAGAATCTCAAGACAACTCCTTGAGTCATCTTAAGACTCGGGGGCTATGATGATATGACTCAGCAAGACTTGCCAGTTTCAACATTTCAAGTGCCTCAGGATGTTGAAGGGAAAGATAACCCGGTACCGGAGGCTACTGTTATATTGATAAAAATTTAAAGGCCGTCAGAAATATTCCGGCTTACAAAGAAGGATTCCGGTTTAAAATCCGGCTCAAGGGGAAGATATCTCCCACAAAGCTTTGAAGCTCTCAATATCCGGTTTAAGAATTTCCGGTTCAAGAAGAGTTTATCTCTTGTAAAAATTTAAAGGTTGCCAAAGAGGGCCTGCTGCTCTGACGCGCGGTTCAAACATGGGTATCCTGCCTTATGGGCTCATCTTCATATGATCACTTGGGGGCTTCCTGTTCAAACATAGGTGTATTCACCAAAGAGAACATAGCATTACTACCCTCTTGATGCGGCTATTAGAGCCAATATTATCATAAGGGGCCAAAGAGAGTTTGTTGCACAGGACAACTCAAACATAGGCACCCGGCGAGCATAGCTCAAAAATATAGCACATGGGGGCTTCAGCTGACAAAGCGGAGTCCTGTCCATTAATCCGGCTATCACGCCACAACAAAGCTTGGGAGCTTCACACCCAAGGGGCCAAAGAGAGTATTGTTGCTTATAGCACAACTCAAACATAGGCACCCACCGAGCACAACTCACAAAGTTACTTGGGGGCTCTTTGTGTAAAGTAACAAAGAGTATGAAAGGACCCTTGTAATTGGGTATCGACCCACGGCTTGGAAGCCTGGTGTATTCACCTAAAACCCCGGGTTAACCTGCCTTCATCAAGTAAGCCACTCCTATCCAGGTAATCCTGGCATGACCCGCCAAACGTTTGACAAGTTACTCTCATAGAGTCCCTGAACTTGTCAAAGTTAAAACGACGATTGGTTAGTTGGAGGCCATCTTAAAAGGCTTTGTCAAATGGTTAAACTCAACGGCCTGGTAGCCCACGAAAAGCCTCGAATTTGGGCCTGGCAGCCCTCGAAAAGCCTCAACTACAAGTTCTATTTTCTTTTGCTTTTTGCAAAGTTTTATCTCTTTTTTGATCAAGTTCTAAGTAAAACCGGTGTTCACTGACCCGGCCAGACTATATGTCATTACATCAACCTGATGTTTTTTAACCCGGTGTGGCTTTCCAGTTATCAAGCTGTTAGCACATAATCACTTATAATCCGATGTTTATTGACCCGGCCTGGCTTTGGACTATAAGTCGCCAGTATATATTTGGATTGCGCCATTGGAATCATGCACTTATAAATCATTGGATTATATTATTCAAATCTTTAATAGCCAACATGGCTGGATTTTTATTATGGTTATCAATAACCGGCATTATGATTGAGGTTTTCAAAGTCGCTTTTAGCGCAATGGTTATCATTTTATCAATGGATATGATTTATTCTACAATGGAGGAAGTAGTCCCGAGTCGCTGCAGGCTTACGACCCGACACTTGGGGGCTACATTATTTAAGTTGAGATTATATCAAATATGCAAGTCTCATGTCGTTGCAAGCATGCACCATGACACTTGGGGGCTAATGCAAAGTCATTTTTTGCTCACCTCATTGAAGACCCGAGTCATCACATCATAATGAGCCGGCCCTTGGAGGCTACCAATTGCTCCTGATAACAATTCAAGGTACACAAATTTTCATTTATCATTGAAGGGTCCTTTCGCTCGCATTGGTAAAGCACAAGGCTCTTAACCTTGTGGACATGGATTCAAGCCCCATGATGGGGGTTACATCACAGGATGTTATTTTCATTGAAGTATATATCAAGTCCCAGCTCAGTATTATCTTACTGAGCCGGCCCTTGGGGGCTACACCGTTGCTATTCAAAGTTTACATGATTATACAAAGTCCCTGCTGTAAGGGCACTTTTGTCCCTAAGTGGTTTTGGTGATTGATGACAATGCCTTTGCGGACTAATCATGCGTATTGAGCTTTTCAGATTCATCACGACTAAACACAAGACGATTTGATGCCCCTCGAAGATTATTGAAGACGGCGTTTGTCTACGGTTCGGTTTGGTGGAGTTGAGTCGTAGGAGAGCCGTACTATTAAGAGGGGGTCCGCTTTGGAAAGGTTAGGGTGGAATATCACGTACACATTCCCGTTGCACCGCCTTTCTTTGAGCTCCTTGGAGTGTTCCTCCGTCCCGCGTGTCTCTGCGAAATGAAGGCCTCAGTCTTGCTCTTCTCAGGCTGGCGGTAGTACTGCTCTTTTGAGCGGTACTACGGCAGGAGCCAGTGGTAGTACCGGGCTCCGGCACGGTAGTACCGTAGGCTCCCACGGTAGTATCGCTCGTTCAGCGGTAGTACCGCGAGCTATGGTCTGGCACCGCTCTCTAGCGGTGGTAGGCGCGGATGTAATTTTTTACATCCGCGCTCCCAGCGGTAGTACCGTGCTATGGTGTGGTAGTACCGTGGCGCCTGGCCAGGTTCCGGAGCAGGAGCGGAGGTAGGGGCGGATGTAATTTTTTACATCCGCACCCTCCACGGTAGTACCGCAACCTCGGTCGCGGTAGTTCCGTGTCGGATTTGTGCACGACATTTTCTCAGCGGAGGTAGTCACGGATGTAATTTTTCACATCTGTGCCTATCTGGCCTGGCCCGTGTCTGCCTTGCGGAAGTACCGCATGGTGCCGCGGTAGTACCGCTCCTGCGGATCTACCGCATACATCGGTGCTTCCTTTTGCTCGCCTGGCCCCTGCCGTGCTCACGGTAGTACCGCAGTCCACCACGGTAGTACCGCACGCCAGTGCGGTAGTACCGCGCCTGTGGAGCGGTAGTTCCGTGGGCCGCGGGCTGAGTGGTGGGTAACGGTTAGAATTGTCCCTCCACTATAAAAGGGGGTCTTCTTCTCCAAGAAGACTCACCTCTTCTAACCCTAAACTCCATTGTTGCTCCAAGCTCCATTTTCGCCCGATCTCTTTCCCTAGCCAATCAAACTTGTTGATTTGCTCGGGATTGGGTGACAAGGGCCCGATCTACACTTCCACCAAGAGATATTCGATTCCCCCCACTTATCCCTAGCGGATCTTGTCACTCTTGGGTGTTTGAGCACCCTAGACGGTTGAGGTCACCTCGAAGCCATACTCCATTGTGGTGAAGCTTCGTGGTGTTGTTGGGAGCCTCCAATTGTTGTGGAGATTGCCCCAACCTTGTTTGTAAAGGTCCGGTCGCCGCCTCCAAGGGCACCAATAGTGGAATCACGACATCTCGCATTGTGTGAGGGCGTGAGGAGAATACGGTGGCCCTAGTGGCTTCTTGGGGAGCATTGTGCCTCCACACCGCTCTAACGGAGACGTACTTCCCCTCAAAAGGAAGGAACTTCGGTAACACATCCTCGTCTTCACCGGCTCCACTCTTGGTTATTTCGTGCCTTTACTTTTGCAAGCCTACTTGTGTTGTATCCCTTGCTTGCTTATGTGCTAGTTGTTCTTGCATCATATAGGTTGCTCACATATTTGCATATCTAGACAACCTATTTTGCTGCAAAGGTTAAATTGGTAAAGGAAAGCTTAAAAATTGTTAGTTGCCTATTCACCCCCCCTCTAGTCAACCATATCGATCCTTTCAATTGGTATCAGAGCCTCGTCTCTTTTTAAGGACTTTACCGTCTGAAGAGTATGGTTGATGTCGTAGATGATGTGGGAGAGCACTCCGGTGCGAATCCGATATCATCTACGGGAGATGGGGGTAACTCAATCTCACGTGAGGAATTCAATGTGGCGTTGGACACATTGAAAACCTCCATGACTACCGAGGTCAAGGACATGTTTAAGGATTTCTTAGAAGGGCTTAAACTTTCCACCGCGCCCGTGAAAGTGGGTGATCCCGCCAACACCGTGACGGATGCTAACCCCGACAAGGGGGAAGCTACTAGTGAGAAAGCTCCTATGTCTAGTGGTAAAAATGGCACCGGCATCTTTGCCCATGTAGAACCCCCAATTATGGAGGACCGATTCACTCCACTCATTTGAATCATGCCGATCCTCCTCCTAAGTATGAGAAAAATGAAGATTTTGATTCTTGGGTTTATCATTTCAAGCGTCATTTAAAACATGTGAATACTAACCTTTGGAGAATCATTGAAGAAGGTTTCTATCCTCATGACCCAAGCAACTTCACCCCTCGAGAAGCCGTGGATAATCAATTCAATGAGAGTGCTCTCTTCATCATCCAAGATGAAATCCTTCCCGAAGATCTCCCTCATCTTCGACCTCATGCCGTGGCTAAAGACGCATGGAAATGTGTTGTGTCTCTCTATCGAGGAAGTGCTAGCATTCAACGCTCCAACTATGAAGTTGTGCAAGATGAAGCCGATGAGTTTGCAATGAAAGAAGATGAAGAACCTCGTGAGCTCTTTCGTAGAGTGACCAAACTCGCGGTCTCACTCTGAGATCATGGAAGCAAGGACACGGATGACAATTAGATCAAGCGCAAGTTCCTCAAGGCCATGATGCCCTACAACAAGGCCATGTCCTCCATCATTCATCAAAGACCGGACTTCCACTCCATGACCTCAAGTGAAGTGTTGGATGAGTTCGTTGCAATGAGCATCTTGGACAAGACCGCCGACAATGCGGTGCTCCGTTCTCAAAGGGCAAAGAAGCCCAACCTTGCTTTGAAGGCCAAGGTTATTATGGAAGAAGAGGAAGAAGTGGAAGATGAGGAGAGCAACCCCGAAGACACCAAATATGATTATCATGAGCACATGGCCCTTGCTTCAAGACAATTTTGGAGCAAGAAGAATACAAGACCCAACTTCAACAACAACAACTCAAGTGGCGTCAAGGGCAAGCAACGAGTTAGAACTTGCTTCAACTGTGGCAATGTGAGCCATTTCGTTGCGAATTGTCCCTACGAGAAGCGGGAAGACAATGGTGGCAAGTTCATCCGAAAAGACAAAGCCAAGTCCTTCCCCAACAAGAACAGCTTCGCCAAGAAGACTACCACTCGTGGGTTGATGGTTCAAGAAGAATACCAAGAGGATGACGATGATGATGAAAATGGAGAAGCGATGGCCATGGCATCCGTTGCCATTGCTACTACTCCCCGGGTGTCTCTCTTTGATTCACCCAACGAGAACATCACCGCCAAGTGCCTCATGGCTAAAGCTTCAAACAAGGTAACCCCCAACATTAAAACCACCATCATTACTAATCCCTCCGTGGAGGATTGCATTGATGAACATGATGGGTCTAATGAGGAAGTGAATGAATTTGAGTCTTTTATGAGTAAGCTCAAGGGCAAGTCCAAGAAGCATTTTGTTGCTCTCTTGGAACAACTTGGTGAGGCCAATGACATGATAGAGGCTCACGAAGAAACGATCTCTAAGATGGAAGGTCATAGTCGTGACTATGCCGATGAGATACCGGATCTCTCTAATGCTCTTGAGGAAGAGCGTGTTCATCGTTTAACTTTTGAGGAGTCATACAACGATGACCATGCTAAGTTAAAGAAAGATCTTGATCATGCTCTTGTCGTGTCTCGTGTGCTAACTTCCGAGAAGGCTAAACTTGGGGTTGATCATGCTAGACTCAAAGAGGAGTTTGAGATACTTGACAAGGCCCACAAGGTCTTGAAGGGTGCTCACGCTAACCTCAAGGAGTCTCATGCTCAACTCCAAGTTAAGCTAACCAAGGAAAAGGCCACCTTCCCTCATATGGTATTAATTGATAATGCATGTGCTACTAACCCATGTTGTGAGCATGTGCATCTTGTGGAGGAGAATGCCAAATTGAAGGATCAACTTGAGAAAGGCCTTGTGACATGCATTGAAGGTGAGAAGAACCTCAACGACCTTTTGAGCAATCAAAAGGAAGTTGTGGCCAAGGAAGGAATTGGGTTTGCACCCAAGTCCAAGAGTAAGAAGAAGAAGAACGACAAGACCAAACGTCCTCCTCCTCTCAAGCAAACTTTTGTGAAAGAGGGAGAGGGTGCTCCTAAGGAGAAGAAGGAAAAAGTGAAGGTAGTTGATGTCCAAAAGGGCAAAAGCATTTCCTCCAACAAAGCCGGCGACTTTAACCCGTCATATGTGTTGTGCCGTGCTAGTTTTTATGCTAAATTTGTTGGTTCTCCTTATGAGTACATTGAGTGGTCTATTTGGGTTCCTAAGACCCTTGTTACTAACATCAAAGGACCCATTACTAAATGGGTACCTAAAACCAAGCATTGATCTCTTGTAGGTGTTTGCTTCCGGTGGGGGGGGGGGGTCATGGTTGCTCGATAGTGGAGCAACAAATCATATGACCGGAAGCAAGGACTTGGCGGTGGACGTGCAAAAGATTCCATCTATGCCCACCAATGTCGAATGGGGTGATGCCTCTCATTCTAAGGTATTGGGTCTTGGCAAGGTTGTCATTTCTCATGATCTAACGATCGAGAAAGTCATGTTTGTTGAGTCCCTTGCATACAATTTGCTTTCCGTTCGTCAACTTGCACTCATGGGATTTGCTACTTTCTTTGACATTGATACCGTGGCCCTCTTGTGGAGCAAGACTCTTAAAGTAGCTTTTGTTGGGCATGTCGAGAACAGTCTCTATGTGATTAACTTTTCGGAGCGACCCACTAAGACCGCGACATGCCTAATGGCTAAAGTTGACATGGGTTGGCTTTGGCATCGCCGTTTGGCCCACGTCAATATGAGATCTTTGCAAAGTCTTCTCAAGGGGGACCATGTCCGTGGACTAACAAATGTTAGTTTTGCCAAATATCGTGCTTGCAGTGCTTGTATTGAAGGAAAGCTTCATGAGAAGGGTCGCCCTCCATCGACCATCATCTACTCGAAGAGACCCTTGGAGCTCCTTCACATGGATCTCTTTGGGCCTCCATCTTTTGATAGTCTTGGAGGTAGAAAGTATTGCTTTGGTGATTGTGGATGACTATTCAAGATACACTTGGGTATACTTCTTCAAGAGGAAGAGTGAGACTCAACAAACCGTCATCGACTTTGCAAATGAAGCTCAACATCAACATAATGCAAAGATCTTGACAATAAGAAGTGACAACGGCACCGAGTTCAAGAACTACACCTTGTATGAGTTTCTTAGTGATGAGGGGATCAAGCATCAATATGCTGCACCTTATAACCCTCAACAAAATGGTGTAGCGGAGAGGAAGAACCGGCCGTTGATGGATGCGGCAAGGACCATGATGGCGGAGTTCAAGTCTCCATACAACTTTTGGGCCGAAGCCATCAACACCGCATGTCATGCATCCAATCGGCTCTATCTCTGCAAAGGCTTGAACAAGACTCCTTATGAGATACTCACCGGCAACAAGCCCAACCTCAAGTACTTCCGGGTGTTCGGTTGTAAGTGTTTCATTCTCAAGAAAGGTGTTCGTTTGTCTAAATTCGAGGCTAGAGCTCATGAGGGCATATTTGTTGGTTATGCTACAAACTCTCATGCTTACCGTGTTCTCAACAAGTCCACCGGACTCATTGAGGAGACGTGTAACGTGGAGTTTGATTTAAAATAACGGCTCCCAAGTGGAGCAAAGTGGTACTTGTGATGTAGGTGATGAAATTCCTCCCCAAGCCATAAGAAGAATGGGTATTGGTCATATTCTACCCATTGAGGAACCCCTTGTGGCTGAAGGAGAAGGACAATGCTCCACTCAAGCGGAGCCATCACCTCCTCAAGACCCGCACGCTTCCGAAGAACAAAGTCAAGGACCTCAACCTCGTGAACAAGACCAAGGGCAAGATCAACCTCAAGATGGTGGTGAACCTCTAAATGATGCCCAAGGTCAAGTTCTCCCCCTCGAGCAAGTTCAAGATCATGAGCAAGCTGAAGATCAAGAACAAGCTCAAGACGGCGCTCAAGATAATCAAGTTAACCCTCCTCCTTCCACACCCGAGGAGGAATTAGAGCGTCGTGCCGTGAAGATTGCTTCCAAGCTCACCACCCAAGGCCATCTCATGGAAAATGTGGTTGGAAGCCTAAGAAAGGGGGTAAGCACTCGTAGACAATTAGCAAACTATTGTGAACATCACGCGTTTGTCTCTTGTGTTGAACCCCAAAAGGTCTATGAGGCGCTCGAAGACTCGGATTGGCTCAATGCCATGCATGAAGAACTCAACAACTTTGATTACAACAAGGTGTGGAGATTGGTTCCAAGGCCATCGGGGAACCACAACGTCATTGGAACCAAGTGGATTTTCAAGAACAAGCAAGATGCTCATGGGAACATCGTTCGCAGCAAGGCAAGATTGGTAGCACAAGGCTACTCCCAAGTCGAGGGTATCGACTACGGTGAAACCTTTGCTCCCGTTGCTCGTCTTGAATCCATATGTTTGTTGATTGCTTATGCTTCCCATCAACTTTAAGTTGCAACAAATGGATGTCAAAAGTGCTTTTCTTAATGGTCCTATTAATGAGTTGGTCTATGTCAAGCAACCCCCCGGGTTCGAGGATCCCTACTTCCCAGATCATGTGTATCAACTCGATAAGGCACTCTATGGCCTTAAACAAGCCCCACGTGCGTGGTATGACCACCTTACCGAGTTGTTACAAGATCGTGGATTTGAGGTGGGGCAAATCGATCCCACTCTTTTTACTAAGAAGGTCAAAGGGGAGTTGTTTGTATGCCAACTATATGTTGATGATATTATCTTTGGTTCCCCTAACAAAGCTTTCAATGAGGAATTTGCCGCTCTCATGACCTCCAAGTTCAAGATGTTCGATGGGAGAGTTGAAGTTCTTCCTTGGTTTTGATATCAAACAAAGAAGAGAAGGAACCTTCATCAACCAAGCCAAATACACTCAAGACATGCTAAAATGATTCAAGCTAAGTGATGTCAAGCCGGCTACTACACCGATGCTATAACGCCCTCGATGCGGCTATATCTCCCACGTGTCGAAGCACGACTTAGAGGCATAACCGCATTGAAAGCAATGTCGCAAGTGAGGTAATCTTCACACAACCCATGTAATACATAAGGGAAAGAGATACATAGTTGGCTTACAATCGCCACTTCACACAGTACATGAGTAAAACAGTACATCATACAGATACAATCAAGGTCCGACTACGGAACCAAAATAAAAGAAGACTACCCCAAATGCTACACAGATCCCCGATCGTCCCAACTGGGCTCCACTACTGATCAGCTGAAACGAAACAACACAATGCACAAAGTCTTCATCGAGCTCCTCCGTGAGCTCGGTGCATCACCGCACGGTCTCATCGGCACTGCAAACTGGTTTGAAAGTATCCGTGAGTCACGGGACTCAGCAATCTCACACCCGCGAGATCAAGACTATTTAAGCTTAAAGGTAGGACAGGGTAGTGAGGTGGAGCTGCAGCAAGCGACTAGCATATATGGTGGCTAACATACGCAAAAGAGAGCGAGAAGAGAAGGCAAAAGCACGGTCGAGCAACTATGATCAAGAAGTGATCCTGAAACTACTTACGCCAAACATAACTCCAACACCGTGTTCACTTCCCGGACTCACCGAGAAGAGACCATCACGGTTACACACGCGTTGGTGTATTTTAATTAAGATCAACTTCGGTTTTCTACAACCGACATTAACAAATTCCCATCTGCCACATAACCGCAGGCACGGCTTTCGAAAGTTCAAACCCTGCAGGGTGTCCCAACTTAGCCCATGATAAGCTCTCGCGATCAACGAAGGATATTCCTTCTCCCCGGAAGACCCGATCAGTCTCGAATCCGGCTACAAGACATTTCACAGCAATAAAACAAGACCAGCAAAGCCGCCGGATGTGCCGACAAATCTCGATAGGAGCTGCACATATCTCGGTCTCGTGGCACACTCGGATGAGCAGTCCATACAACTAAAACCAAACCTCAAGTTGCCTTGAGGGGCGCTGCACAGGGCTCTAGTTCGGGCCAGCACTCAAGGAGCACTGGTCGGGGGCTAAAATAAAGATGACCCTCGGGCTCCGAAACCCAAGGGAAAAAGGGCATAGGTGAGGCAAATGGTAAAACCAATGTTGGGCCTTCTTTGGAAAAGTCTTATTCAAAGCGAACTGTCAAGGGGTCCCATAAATCACCCGACCGCGTTAGGGACGCAAAATCCGGGAACATAATACCGATATGACGGAAACTAGGCGGCAAGAGTGGAACAAAACACTGCATAAGGCCGAGCCTTCCACCCTTTACCAAGTATATAGATGCATTAATTAAATAAGATATATTGTGATATCCCAACAAGTAAACATGTTCCCACAAGGAACAACAACTCCATGTTCCAACAAGGAACAAACTTCATCTTCACCTGCAACTAACAACGCTATAAGAGGGGCTGAGCAAAGTGGTAACATAGCCAAACAACGGTTTGCTAGGAAAGGATGGTTAGAGGCTTGACATGGCAATGTGGGTGGCATGATATAGCAAGTGGTAGGCATCGTAGCATAGGCATAGCAAAAGAGCGAGCATCTAGCAAGCAAAGATAGAAGTGATTTCGAGGTATGGTCATCTTGCCCGAAATCCCGCAAGGAAGAAGAACGAATCCATGAAGAAGACAAACGGACGAGGTCGAACGAATCCTCACAACTCCGAACGAAACCGAAGCTAACGAGAGGAGCAAACCGAAAGAAGCAAAAACATAGTAAACAACCATCACATAAACATGGCATGATGCACAAACAAGTATGATGCATGACCGGTTTAATGAGGCATGGCATGGCAATATGCACAAACAACACTACAAATTAAGTGGAGCTCAATATGCAATGGGTTGCATATTGACAAAACACCACATCACTTATTTAGTTCACTCTTGATTAGGCTACCCAACAATATTAAATGTTATTAAACATGGCAAGAGGTGAAGCACAACAAAACTACCTAACTAGGCAAGTTTAAATGAGGCCGGAAACAACAACAACAATTCCGGAAAAATCCTCATATGCATATTTTAGATTCGGAACAGACCGGACCTAAAGCATATTTTAGAGTTGTTAAACATGCAAAGTAATGCTACCATGTTAACCTATGCATTTTTCTACCCCATTTACATATATAATTTATTTAAAATGGAGCTACGGTTATTTAGTTATGAAATAAATCATTTTAGCATGGCATTTAAGCAAATTAATGCAAACAACAATTATAAGCATATTAATGTTGTTATCATGATGCGAATGACATGTGCAAGTTTTATGCAATTTTATGAAAATGTTGACAAGAGCATTATGAAGCATTGTGTCACCGTGGTGGAAGAAAGGGGTGCCACGGCAACGAATCCGAAAATGGTGCCACGGCAACATATCGGTTCCGACAGCTCATCGAGATGTCGGTGCAAAAGAAAGCGTGAGCGTGTCATGCAAGATGGTGGGGTGATCCCGGATACCGGGTTCCCACGGAACGGTGGCATGGCAAAAGAGGGGCATCGCAAGGATGATTCGATCACGGTCGGTCATCTCGGTGCTTATACCTCCGAAGCGAGAAATCGGGACGGGTCGAGTTTCGTAGAGGGAAGTAGACGTTCACGGGTCGTCGAGGGAAGTAGAGGAAGTAGTCGTTCTCGCGATGATCGCTGAGGGAAGTAGTCGTACACGGCGTAGGGGGAAGTCGTTGTTCACGTTCGATGGTAGTAGTACATCTCGTCATCGGAAGTAATTGTTCATGTCCCGTGGATGTTCGGGGTCCACGGGGTCTTCGAGGGTCGACGGTAGTGGTACACGTCATCGGGGTACTTGTCGGATCCGGTCTTGGCGATTCAGGTTTCCGTAGGGGTACTTGCAGTTTGCGAAGTCGATCTTGACGGAACCGAACGTCCTCGAGGGTAGTCGTGGTACTTGTCGCATCCACGTGTAGTCGAACTTGACGTATCCGTGTACTTGGCGTTATCCACCTCGGATGTAGTCGTTCCCGTGTAGTCGGACTTGACAAATAAAAAGCACACCGGCTACAATCATGGTACTTGGGGAGAACTCCCGGAGACGATGCTTGGCGGTCCTGGTGTGATCTTGGCGTCCATGTAGTCGAACTTGCCAGCCTCGACGGTCCAACACCAAACACACAAGGGCCTCGGGATGCCAGCAAGGAGGCGATGGTGGTGGTCACGGAGGTTGGGGAAGGCGAAGCAGAGGACCGGGAGGCCGCAGGGACACCGGATCCATCCGGGAACGGGGCGGGACGAGCTGGGCGGCCTGGACTCCGCCGGCCGGAGGGGCGAACGGGCGGCGGCCATGGCATCGGGCAGGGCTCCCCGAGGCAGGGGCGCCGGAGTTGAAGATGCTTGGCGACCGGAGGGAGTACCGGGCGCAGGAAGCGGCGAGGGTCACCGGAGGCGAGGACGCAGGAGGCCGGGCGCGGCGCCATGGGGAGGCGACGACGCGGACCTGCGGGGCTCCGGCGGGAGCGCGTAGAGGAAGAAGCTCCGGTGTAATTCCCGTTCATCTTGGTCGCCGGTCGGCCCCGCATGGAGGAGCAGGAGGAGTGGCGGTCAGGGACGGGGCAAGGATGCAGGGCGCTCCACTCCCTGGCGAAGAGAGTTGGCGGCGGGACGAGGTGGCGCAGGGTCGGGCGAGATGCCCTGGCGGCGGCGCTAGGAGGAGGAGGCCGAGGGGGGATCGGGCGCAGGGGGTGGAGAAGAGAGGCGGCGAGGGAGAGAGCGAGGGAGATGGGATCGGGAGGAGGCCGAGAGATGGGGATCGGGCGAGCGAGGCGACGAGGGGATCGGGCAGGGGGGTGGAGGCAGAGGGAGAGATCGACAGGAGGGGTCGGCCTAGGGTTAGAGGGGGGCGCGGCTGGGCCTAGGCCTTGGGCCGGATCGAAGGGGTAGTGGGCTGCGGCGCTGTGCGGAGAGGAGCTGGGCCTCGGCTGGAACTCTCTCTCCCCCTCTGGTGTTTCTTTTCTCAATTTCCTCAAACAGAAAATAAGAGAGAAAATCTCAGAGATAAAAGGGAAGGCGTGAGAGAGATGTGAGAATATATCCGGAGTCCAGAGTTTGTGCAGAATTTAAATAAATTGGTTTGGCAATTTTTAGAGGAAGAAAAATAATTCAAGTTTGAATTAAATTCAAACTTGAGCCATTTTAAAACCTAACCAAAACAACTCGAAAATGGATGATATTTGACAGAGAGGTATAAGGCATGGAGTAAGATCACCAGGAAATAAATGAACATTAATGGAGGCACAAATAATGCCACTTGGCATGAAAGTCAAGATTTGACAGAAAGGAAGAAGTGATAAGGTTTGCACGTGGAGAAAGGTCTTGATGAAAAGATGAAGATACAAATGACCATAGGAGGAGGGGAAGGGTGATGCAAGGGGTGATCATGCATGAAACACACAATGCACATGATGAGCATGATGAAATGCAACATGATGCAAGGATGAATGCAACGGACAAAACAAATCACACGACAAAACTCGGAAACCCGGAAGGCAATCAAGCTCCGGTCTTGGGCGCCACAACACTCCACCACTACGAGAGGATCTCGTCCCGAGATCTAGGATGGCACCGGAGAAAAGTGGGAGAGGAAGAGGTAAAACAAAGTTGCCTCTTTGACAAACGAATGAAACCAATGAACCTTGAGAGGTTGAACAAAATGAAAGAAAGAAAACAACGAAGATGAACAAAGTTGAAAACACTCTGTTAGAAAAGAGGAACAAGGGATACGACGAGAACCAAGAGGTTTAGTGATAACATAGATATTGAAAGCACTCCGGTTAAAATAGGAACGATAGACACCACACTCCGGTTAACTGGATAAGCACGAAAAGAACTTGATCTTGGCAAAACGAGATGATGGGTGAAAATAGCACATCACAATGCCTTCGAAACGAAAGAATAGAATCTAGATTGTTGGGATAAAGGGATGGAGAAGAAAATGACAACTTCTACCAGAAATGAGTTTGGAAAGCACCCTTAAAAAAAAGGATAGAACGGAGTTGTTGGATTATCAACAACGAAAAGAATAACCTTTTAGTGGACTTATGGAAACATCTCCACATTATGAGGTGAGCTTCTGCCACCAACGGAAACAAACGATTGGATTGATATCAACAAGGAGACGAGAAACTTCTTTCATCGGGAGGACAAATGAAGAACTTGGGTCATTAATAAGCACCATAAATAGCAACATTCCTTAGGGAAAGCTTTAGGTGAAATATAGCCCAAGATAAGTCCAATGAAGAGATTGATGGATTTAAAATACCTCATTCTTGACAACATGTGAATCATGAAACACGAACTCAAATTGTCGAGAATGACATAACACCACCTCAAATGATAAGGTAGAACGAATTGCACTTCGAAATGCAAGAAGAAGAATACTTGAACTCCTCAAAACAAAACATGTGTTGAACACCATGCTTATTTTAGAGTAGCTTGACGGATCTTAACTCCGAGAGAAATCTTGATGAACAAATGAAGAATGAGAAGAATCCTTGAGGAAGCACCATGTAGAGCCTCCATGATGAACTCCGGTAACCAAAAGAGTGATAAAAGAAAGAGAAATTGACAACACAAGGTGAAGCCTTGCAGTGATGATATGAAGCTTTGAAATGATATAGCCGAGAAAACTTGGAACTCCGGAAAGAAAGATGAACAAATGAAACCAAGAATTTTGACGATCCTCCGGAATAAGGAATTGAATTTACTCGATGGAACAAGAATAAGAATTACATTATGCTGGTCCTTCACCAATTAAATTGATGACAAGCAATGGATTAGGCATACTACTTATTCTCGTAGAAAGGATTAAGATAGATATGGCGCAAACTTGAGAAGGTATTGATGGAACCACCGGTGGGATTGAAACAACGAATAAATTGATATGATAACAAAGGAAGTGAAATCTTGAACGACACACCATAAGAATTAAAAATGAACATAGCAAAGGCACAAATCACCGGGAAGAATTAGAAAACGAATAAAGATGCTTGACGGAATTTAGATACATTAGAACGAAGAGATCATGAACTGATTAGAGGATATTTCGACGATGCATCGGTGAGATTTGGAGAACGAGAGCTGAAAGCTGGAATGAATAATTCTGAGATGATGGGCTCCAAAGAATCAAACTGAAAAGACTCCTGAAATGCTCCGGGTGGGTTAAAAGAATTCTCACAATCAAGACAATTATGAGGATGGCACGAAGCTAGAACCATGAATCTTGAAGAGAAAGGAGCGAGATTTAAGAGAAACTCTTCTTCGGTCTTCAAAATTCGAGAATGACGACGAGAAACACCACCATGAATTGTTGAGGCACTCCGGAATGAAAATTAGAAAGGTTGAACCAACGATGAAAAGAATTTGGAAGATCTTGGAGAAAAACATTTGACTGATGATGATTCATCCTTACATCAAACTTTGCAAAGAATTTGAGAATAGCTCCGAAAATTAGAAGAGTCAGGTAAGATACTGGGAAAAGACCTGTGGGTTAGGGCCCACTCAAAAGAACCACCGTTGAACAATTGCTTGAAATAGATATTGCACCTGTAGAATTAAATGGCTTGAATGAGATAGCAATCTCGAAATAACTTGAGTGAATTGAGAATGGAAACTAGAATCTTCTGAGATATCTTCAACACTCCGGAACAATTGAATAGCGAGAAGTGGATGATTAAGAGGTGCACCGGCATGAGAAAACATTGAAACGATGAAAAGAATACGATCAACACTGAAAACTTGACTTAAATCCACCGGAGAAGAAAATTAGAATGGAACAATGATAAGGTAAAAGCTTCCTTAGCGTCTTCATGAGAAATCACCGGATAAACATTAAAGGAAAAGAATGAAGAAACTTCACATCCATACAATGGATATTTGGTTAAGAAATCTGAGTCCTTGAAGAAAAAAGGGTGGGAGGGCGGGAAATCAAAACAACTTGGGTCGGATGAAACGAACACCGTTGAGAAAAAGCTTAGAATTGATCTTGCGAATGTTGGAATGATCGGATCCACTTGAAGAGAAGCACGCCGGTTGGAAAAGAATTAACATGACAAGCTCAGTGATCAAGAAGGATTAGTATTCACATAGCAATATGAGAACACCATTTAGAATGAGGTATGGAATCAACACTTGACTTCAAGCAACTCGAATACCACAAAACAAAACAAAACAAAGGATTGGCTTGCGAATAAGCGGAACAAATACATATGATAGAGATTTACCCAATCCCATATCATGCATCCGTCGGAAAGATATTCTAGGAGCTACTTGAATTCCACCTATAAACTCCGAAACTTTCTCGGTTATGCAATCGGTGTTGGGGATACAGGGACACAAAATATATCACCCAAACTAACAATACCTAGATCCAGTTGTATCCATCCGTCAACACATAACCAAGAAATCCTCGAAATCGTGTACCTCGACCTTCAAAAACATCCGTTATACAAGTCATGGCAATACTCCCGACTCGCCACAAAGATTGGGCTATCGTGGTTATCTCACCAACAACTGCACAAAAGAGATTTCGATGTCGGTAAAACTCAGGTATTCGAGAATCGCAACGATAAAATTGTGACGACAACACCTCGGAGCTCAACTCCCGGGACACCGCCACAACCCCTAAATGTCGAGGCACCAAGAACAATGTTCTCGTCACAAAACCATCGAACGATTCCAAGATACCCGTGATCCTAAAAAATTTTTTAGTGAAATTTGAGGAGAGAAAAGTCAAAACTCTACGTCGGGATACCTCACCGAGCGATTTAGGGACCGAGGAGTAAAAGAATCCTACTCTCCTATATATATAATCCTAAGACTCAAAACATTTTCCATTCTAGACTCAACAACGCCAGCAACAAACAATCAAGTAGGGGCTCCTAAGTCGGGGAAGGCTCTGATTACCAACTTATAACGCCCTCGATGCGGCTATATCTCCCACGTGTCGAAGCACGACTTAGAGGCATAACCGCATTGAAAGCAATGTCGCAAGTGAGGTAATCTTCACACAACCCATGTAATACATAAGGGAAAGAGATACATAGTTGGCTTACAATCGCCACTTCACATAGTACATGAGTAAAACAGTACATCATACAGATACAATCAAGGTCCGACTACGGAACCAAAATAAAAGAAGACTACCCCAAATGCTACACAGATCCCCGATCGTCCCAACTGGGCTCCACTACTGATCAGCTGAAACGAAACAACACAATGCACAAAGTCTTCATCGAGCTCCTCCGTGAGCTCGGGTGCATCACCTGCACGGTTTCATCGGCACCTGCAAACTGGTTTGAAAGTATCTGTGAGTCACGGGGACTCAGCAATCTCACACCCGCGAGATCAAGACTATTTAAGCTTAAAGGTAGGACAGGGTAGTGAGGTGGAGCTGCAGCAAGCGACTAGCATATATGGTGGCTAACATACGCAAAAGAGAGCGAGAAGAGAAGGCAAAAGCACGGTCGAGCAACTATGATCAAGAAGTGATCCTGAAACTACTTACGCCAAACATAACTCCAACATCGTGTTCACTTCCCGGACTACCGAGAAGAGACCATCACGGTTACACACGCGTTGGTGTATTTTAATTAAGATCAACTTCGGTTTTCTACAACCGACATTAACAAATTCCCATCTGCCACATAACCGCTGGCACGGCTTTGAAAGTTCAAACCTGCGCAGGGTGTCCCAACTTAGCCCATGATAAGCTCTCGCGATCAACGAAGGATATTCCTTCTCCCGGAAGACCCGATCAGTCTCGAATCCGGCTACAAGACATTTCACAGCAATAAAACAAGACCAGCAAAGCCGCCGGATGTGCCGACAAATCTGATAGGAGCTGCACATATCTCGGTCTCGAGGCACACTCGGATGAGCAGTCCATACAACTAAAACCAAACCTCAAGTTGCCTTGAGGGGCGCTGCACAGGGCTCTAGTTCGGGCCAGCACTCAAGGAGCACCGTCCGGGGGCTAAATAAAGATGACCCTCGGGCCCGAAACCCAAGGGAAAAAGGGCATAGGTGAGGCAAATGGTAAAACCAATGTTGGGCCTTCTTTGGAAAAGTCTTATTCAAAGCGAACTGTCAAGGGGTCCCATAAATCACCCGACCGCGTTAGGGACGCAAAATCCGGGAACATAATACCGATATGACGGAAACTAGGCGGCAAGAGTGGAACAAAACACCAGGCATAAGGCCGAGCCTTCCACCCTTTACCAAGTATATAGATGCATTAATTAAATAAGATATATTGTGATATCCCAACAAGTAAACATGTTCCCACAAGGAACAACAACTCCATGTTCCAACAAGGAACAAACTTCATCTTCACCGCAACTAACAACGCTATAAGAGGGCTGAGCAAAGCGGTAACATAGCCAAACAACGGTTTGCTAGGAAAGGATGGTTAGAGGCTTGACATGGCAATGTGGGTGGCATGATATAGCAAGTGGTAGGCATCGTAGCATAGGCATAGCAAAAGAGCGAGCATCTAGCAAGCAAAGATAGAAGTGATTTCGAGGGTATGGTCATCTTGCCTGAAATCCCGCAAGGAAGAAGAACGAATCCATGAAGAAGACAAACGGACGAGGTCGAACGAATCCTCACAACTCCAGAACGAAACCGAAGCTAACGAGAGGAGCAAACCGGAAAGAAGCAAACAACATAGTAAACAACCATCACATAAACATGGCATGATGCACAAACAAGTATGATGCATGACCGGTTTAATGAGGCATGGCATGGCAATATGCACAAACAACACTACAAATTAAGTGGAGCTCAATATGCAACGGGTTGCATATTGACAAAACACCACATCACTTATTTAGTTCACTCTTGATTAGGCTACCCAACAATATTAAATGTTATTAAACATGGCAAGAGGTGAAGCACAACAAAACTACCTAACTAGGCAAGTTTAAATGAGGCCGGAAACAACAACAACAATTCCGGAAAAATCCTCATATGCATATTTTAGATTCGGAACAGACCGGACCTAAAGCATATTTTAGAGTTGTTAAACATGCAAAGTAATGCTACCATGTTAACCTATGCATTTTTCTACCCCATTTACATATATAATTTATTTAAAATGGAGCTACGGTTATTTAGTTATGAAATAAATCATTTTAGCATGGCATTTAAGCAAATTAATGCAAACAACAATTATAAGCATATTAATGTTGTTATCATGATGCTAATGACATGTGCAAGTTTTATGCAATTTTATGAAAATGTTGACAAGAGCATTATGAAGCATTGTGTCACCGTGGTGGAAGAAAGGTGCCACGGCAACGAATCCAAAATGGTGCCACGGCAACATATCGGTTCCGACAGCTCATCAAGATGTCGGTGCAAAAGAAAGCGTGGAGTGTCATGCAAGATGGTGGGTGATCCCGGATACCGGTTCCCACGGAACGGTGGCATGGCAAAGAGGGCATCGCAAGGATGATTCGATCACGGTCGGTCATCTCGGTGGTTATACCTCCGGCGAAATCGGGACGGGTCGAGTTTCAGAGAGGGAAGTAGACGTTCACGGGTCGTCGAGGGAAGTAGAGGAAGTAGTCGTTCTCGCGATGATCGCTGAGGGAAGTAGTCGTACACGGCGTAAGGGGAAGTCGTTGTTCACGTTCGATGGTAGTAGTACATCTCGTCATCGGAAGTAATTGTTCATGTCCCGTGGATGTTCGGGGTCCACGGGGTCTTCGAGGGTCGACGGTAGTGGTACACGTCATCGGGGTACTTGTCGGATCCGGTCTTGGCGATTCAGGTTTCCGTAGGGGTACTTGCAGTTTGTGAAGTCGATCTTGACGGAACCGAACGTCCTCGAGGGTAGTCGTGGTACTTGTCGCATCCACGTGTAGTCGAACTTGACGATCCGTACTTGGCGTTATCCACCTCGGATGTAGTCGTTCCCGTGTAGTCGGACTTGACAAATAAAAAGCACACCGCTACAATCGTGGTACTTGGGGAGAACTCCGGAGACGATGCTTGGCGGTCTGGTGTGATCTTGGCGCCCATGTAGTCGAACTTGCCAGCCTCGACGGTCCAACACCAAACACACAAGGGCCTCGGGATGCCAGCAAGGAGGCGATGGTGGTGGTCACGGAGGTTGGGGAAGGCGGCAGAGGACCGGAGGCCGCAGGACACCGGATCCATCCGGAACGGGCGGGACGAGCTGGGCGGCTCGACTCCGCCCGGCGGAGGGGCGAACGGGCGGCGGCCATGGCATCGGGCAGGGCTCCCCGAGGCAGGGGCGCCGGAGTTGAAGATGCTTGGCGACCGGAGGGAGTACCGGGCGCAGGAAGCGGCGAGGGTCACCGAGGCGAGGACGCAGGAGGCGGGCGGCGCCATGGGAAGGCGACGACGCGGACCTGCGGGGCTCAAGGGAGCGCGAGAGGAAGAAGCTCGGTGTAATTCCTGCTCATCTTGGTCGCCGGTCGGCCCAGCGTGGAGGAGCAGGAGGAGGGCGGTCGAGGGACGGGCAGGATGCAGGGCGCCCACTCCTGGCTAAGAGAGTTGGCGGCGGGACGAGGTGGCGCAGGTCGGGCGAGATGCCTGGCGGCGCTAGGAGGAGGAGGCCGAGGGGATCGGGGCAGGGGTGGAGAAGAGGCGGCGAGGGAGAGAGCGAGGGAGATGGGATCGGGAGGAGGCCGAGAGATGGGGATCAAGAGCGAGGCGACGAGGGATCGGGCAGGGAGGCGGAGGCAGAGGGAGAGATCGACAGGAGGGGTCGGCCTAGGGTTAGAGGGGGGCGCGGCTGGGCCTAGGCCTTGGGCCGGATCGAAGGGGTAGTGGGCTGCGGCGCTGCGCGGAGAGGAGCTGGGCCTCGGCTGGAACTCTCTCTCCCCCTCTGGTGTTTCTTTTCTCAATTTCCTCAAACAGAAAATAAGAGAGAAAATCTCAGAGATAAAAGGGAAGGCGTGAGAGAGATGTGAGAATATATCCGGAGTCCAGAGTTTGTGCAGAATTTGAATAAATTGGTTTGGCAATTTTTAGAGGAAGAAAAATAATTCAAGTTTGAATTAAATTCAAACTTGAGCCATTTTAAAACCTAACCAAAACAACTCGAAAATGGATGATATTTGACAGAGAGGTATAAGGCATGGAGTAAGATCACCAGGAAATAAATGAACATTAATGGAGGCACAAATAATGCCACTTGGCATGAAAGTCAAGATTTGATGAAAGGAAGAAGTGATAAGGTTTGCACGTGGAGAAAGGTCTTGATGAAAAGATGAAGATACAAATGACCATAGGAGGAGGGGAAGGGTGATGCAAGGGGTGATCATGCATGAAACACACAATGCACATGATGAGCATGATGAAATGCAACATGATGCAAGGATGAATGCAACGGACAAAACAAATCACACGACAAAACTCGGAAACCCTGGAAGGCAACTGAAGCTCCGGTCTTGGGGCGTCACAGATGCCCACCAAGTGCCAACTTGACATTGATCCCAATGGTAAAGCGGTGGATCAAAAGGTATATCGCTCCATGATTGGCTTCTTGCTTTACCTTTGTGCATCTAGACCGGATATCATGTTGAGTGTGGGGATGTGTGCACGGTTTCAAGCCGCACCGAAGGAAAGTCACTATGTGGCGGTCAAGTTTAATCTTCGATATTTGGCTCATACCCCAAACTTTGGCTTATGGTACCCAAGAGGGGCAAACTTCAAGCTTGAAGGATTTACGGATTCCGATTGGGCGGGAGACAAAGTGGATAGGAAGTCCACTTCCGGAGGGTGCCAATTTCTTGGGTGCTCTTTGGTGAGTTGGTCTTCCAAGAAGCAAAGTTGTGTGTCTCTCTCGTCCACCGAAGCGGAATATGTGGCGGCCGGTAGTTGTTGTGCACAACTCTTATGGATGAGGCAAACTTTAAAGGAATACAGTGTCATCTGTGACAAAGTGCCTCTTTGGTGTGATAACAAAAGTGCCATCAAGATTTCTCTCAACCCGGTGCAACACTTCAAGACGAAGCATATTGAGATTCGGTATCATTTCATCCGAGATCACATTAGGCGAGGGGAGATAGAGCTCAAGTATGTCAACACTCATGATAGCCTTGCAGATATTTTCACGAAGCCCTTGGATGAAGCAAGATTTTGTGAGTTAAGGCATGAGCTAAATATCATTAATTCGAGCAATGTGACTTGAACCCTTGCACACCTCACCATACTCAACTTGTTATCTAGTTTAGGTGTAGGCATGGACATAGGGGGAGTGTTGTTCTCTCAATGAACTCTCCCTCCCCCCATTATGCATAAATCGATCATCTCTTTCACATTAGCCATTTTTATGGTACTTGTGCTTCAAAGACGAGTTTTGGTCATGGGCCCAAGGTCTTCGCGGTGCCATACCAATTGACTCAAACATAGGTGGCTCCGGCCACCACTCTCCTCACGGAGAAGTTGTGTCTTGTAGTTGGCCTCGTTTGTCGTGCTTGTTTGTCTCTTAGTTGTTTGGTGTCGCTTCCGGAGTAGTTTGTTTTGCCTTGTCTCTCTTTTCTCTTGTGTGTTCTTCACTTTCTTGGTTTTACGGTACTACCGTGGTGAGCCGCGGTACTACCGCAGGAGTTGGTGGCTCTACGTTTTGTGCATGGCCCTCCAGGGGCACGGTACTACCGCTACCTCCGCGGCAGTAATTTTTTACTGCCGCTGAACAAGCGGTACTACCGCCCAGCGTGCGGTACTTCCGCCCGGGCGGTACTACCGCGATGACTCGCCGTACTTCCGCGCCCCCGTGAGCGGGTGGGGTTAAGAGCGGGACAGGGGGAGTTCTAACTCCCCCATACCCATTCATCTCTATTCCCCACCCTGTCTCTCTCTCTCTCTCCTGACCAAGAACGGCGCCGGAGGCCTTCGCCGGATCTCCGTCTCCGGCCACTCTCTACGAATTCCGACCGGTGGGATCGTTCCCCACCTCGCCCTCTTGCCATGGACCCAGGTTTTTTCCCCAAGTGCCTCTTCTTTTTGTCCTTTCTTGTGCTTCTAGGTTTTGGGGAGATGCATGTGGTGTTCTCGAGATTTTTGGCTAAATCTGTGCAAGTGGGATTCGATGTAGAGTGGTAGAGTTGTTGCATGCTCTTTGGATAGTCAAAAATAGTTCCGTTTGATCAACGATAGTACCGAAGTTGTCGTGCGGAGGTTCTAGATCCAGATACGCGTCCTCCATGGCAGTTTCTCATTCCGTGCGGTACTACCGCTCCTCCTGGAGCGGTACTACTGCAACCACTTTTGGATCTGATGCTCCGCGGTACTTCCGCACCTTGGTGCGGTACTACCGCTGGGCGTCCGGAAGGAAAAAAATTACTTCTGCCCCACGCGCGGTACTACCGTGCTTCCCTGGCACGGTACTTCCGCGGTTGGCGCGGATGTAATTTTTTACATCTGGAACCCCGCCCGGTACTACCGTAAATCATCCTGCGCCTTTTTGTCTTTTGTCCAAGTCGCATGTGTTTGTGTTTTTCTTACGTGTTTTTGATTCGTTTTGTTCCCGTGCGTGTCTCCGTGTCCTTTTGTCTAGGTGGTGGCTCTGGTTTTGCTCGTCGGTCGAATCCCAGCCGAGACACAGGGTCAAAGCGTCTGCGCAACCCAGATGGTGTTCCAGAGGGGTCCTCTGCTGCTCCCCAACGCCGGACCAAGACCTCCGCCAACAAACAGAAGGAGCCCGTCATGGGCATGGATGTGATGCCCCAGGCCGAGTTTATCATTCGAAGGAAGCTCAATCCCTATGTGAATCCCAGGGCTAGCACGCGAGGCAATGAACTATTCTGGAACAAGCAGCAGAATCTGATATACATGGATGTGATCAAGGCCAAGCAGAATCACTATGTTGAAGTTCACTACATTGACATGCATCATATGAGGCAGGGCAAGCACCGTGAGTACTTTGGAGAGGCCTTGGATCTTGTCGAGCAGTTCGCCATTGAGCACTTGCTCACCTTCCACAAGGATTTTGATCCCGAGATCATCGCTCAGTTCTTTGCTTCCGTCCATTTCAGCACTGATGTTGCTAGGACCATGACTTGGATGACTAATGGTCGCCGTCTGTCTGCTACTTGGAAGGAATTCATGGAGTTGCTTAACGTTCCAGATGAAGGGCTCGACACGCCAGTTGGAGTTCGCCCTCATGCCAACTCTGACTCTGCCAACAAGAACAAGCTCATGCCATTCCTTGTTCCGAAGTCTCTTTCCAACAAGAAGACTGTATGGGTGCTCAATCCCTTCCTTGACATCATGCATCGGCTTTTTCGGAACACCCTCTTCCCACGCATTGGGGACATGTGCCAGGTACATGCTTACCTCGTTGACATGATGCTTGTCTGCGAGGAGGTCCGAAAGGCTCAGACTCAACCACTTGATGTCTCACATATCATGTGGTGTGAGCTTCAGTTCGCCGTGTTCAACCGTAAGGTCCCCATCTACAGGCTTTACCTGTTCCACTTGATCTCCACGACTTGGGAGAAGCTGTTTCCCCAGGATGAGTTTGAAGCTCCAGGGTGGATTCGTCATGAGTCCGTCAGGCTCCGCATCAAGCCTCAAGGGGCTAACACCACCACTTCTGCTGAGGCTGCCAGGCAGGCTGTGGATGAGGAGTAACTTGAGAGGGATGAAGCTGCTGCTGACCGTTCTTCTTTCTCACCTCCCTCTGATGAGCCCTCTTGGGAAAAGAAGCTGAAGAACAAGATGAAGAGGCTGTTTTGCATGCAGGTTCAGGGTCAGTACAAGGCCCATGTTGCTCAGAAGGAGAGTCGCCGTCGCGACATCAGGATCTTGAGGGCTTGCGGGGAGGATGTGGCCAGCGGTTCTGAGAAGCACATCACCCCAAAGACTGTCTGGATGGAGAAGCAGGGCTACAAGTGGACCGATTCAGAGGAGGAGTCCGTTCCTACTGCAGAGTCTGAAGACGAGGAGTCCTTTTCCGCCTGAGCCACCACCTTTGTTGTAGGTGACCTCTCTGCCTTTTTGGTGTCTCGATGCCAAAGGGGGAGAGAGTGTAGGATTTGCGCTTGTGCCGTGTGTTTCGTCGTTTGCTTTGCTTTCCGTCGTTGAACTTGCTTGGTTTGTTTTGGTTGTGCTTGTGAGACTATGTTTATCATATGGTGTAAGACATATGCACTCTATCATACCTTATCATCTTATTGAGCTTGTGCTTTATCATGCTATTCATGCTATGCTCATATCTACTATCTTGCTTAGTGTCAGCCTTTTCCATTGCAAGATATGCCTTGTTTCTAAAATATAGGGGGAGTGGTGATCCTAGTATTCGTGCCGTGCATTCCAAAGCACCTTACTCTCTATCATGAATCTAGGGGGAGCTCATCTATATTTTAGAGATGTGGGGTTTGCTTGTGCTATATTCATCTCCTTTGTGCAAATCCCGTATTGTCATCAGTCCACCAAAAAGGGGGAGATTGTAAGGGCACTTTTGTCCCTAAGTGGTTTTGGTGATTGATGACAATGCCTTTGCAGACTAATCATGTGTATTGAGCTTTTCAGATTCATCACGACTAAACACAAGATGATTTGATGCCCCTCGAAGATTATTGAAGACGGCGTTTGTCTACGGTTCGGTTCGGTGGAGTTGAGTCGCAGGAGAGCCGTACTATTAAGAGGGGGTCCGCTTTCGAAAGGTTAGGGTGGAATCTCACGTACACATTCCCGTTGCACCGCCTTTTTTGAGCTCCTTGGAGTGTTCCTCCGTCCCGCGTGTCTCTGCGAAATGAAGGCCTCGGTCTTGCTCTTCTCAGGCTGGCGGTAGTACTGCTCTTTTGAGCGGTACTACCGCAGGAGCCAGCGGTAGTACCGGGCTCCGGCACGGTAGTGCCGTAGGCTCCCACGGTAGTACCGCTCGTTCAGCGGTAGTACCACGAGCTATGGTCTGGCACCGCTCTCTAGCGGTGGTAGGCGCGGATGTAATTTTTTACATCCGCGCTCCCAGCGGTAGTACCGTGCTATGGTGTGGTAGTACCGTGGCGCCGCCGTTCGAGCAGAGAGGAGGTAGGGGCGGATGTAATTTTTTACATCCGCACCCTCCACGGTAGTACCGCAACCTCGGTCGCGGTAGTTCCGTGTCGGATTTGTGCACGACATTTTCTCAGCAGAGGTAGTCACGGATGTAATTTTTTACATCTGTGCCTATCTGGCCTGGCCCGTGTCTGCCTTGCGGAAGTACCGCATGGTGCCGCGGTAGTACCGCTCCTGCGGATCTACCGCGCCCTATCGGTGCTTCCTTTTTGCCTGGCCTGGCCCCTGCCGTGCTCACGGTAGTACCGCAGTCCACCACGGTAGTACCGCACGCCAGTGCGGTAGTACCGCGCCTGTGGAGCGGTAGTTTCGTGGGCTGCGGGCTGAGTGGTGGGTAACAGTTGGAATTGTCCCTCCACTATAAAAGGGGGTCTTCTTCTCCAAGAAGACTCACCTCTTCTAACCCTAAACTCCATTGTTGCTCCAAGCTCCATTTTCGCCCGATCTCTTTCCCTAGCCAATCAAACTTGTTGATTTGCTCGGGATTGGGTGACAAGGGCCCGATCTACACTTCCACCAAGAGATATTCGATTCCCCCCACTTATCCCTAGCGGATCTTGTCACTCTTGGGTGTTTGAGCACCCTAGACGGTTGAGGTCACCTCGAAGCCATACTCCATTGTGGTGAAGCTTCGTGGTGTTGTTGGGAGCCTCCAATTGTTGTGGAGATTGCCCCAACCTTGTTTGTAAAGGTCCGTCACCGCCTCCAAGGGCACCAATAGTGGAATCACGGCATCTCGCATTGTGTGAGGGCGTGAGGAGAATCTGGTGGCCCTAGTGGCTTCTTGGGGAGCATTGTGCCTCCACACCGCTCTAACGGAGACGCATTTCCCTCAAAAGGAAGGAACTTTGGTAACACATCCTCGTCTTCACGGCTCCATTCTTGGTTATTTCGTGCCTTTACTTTTGCAAGCCTACTTGTGTTGTATCCCTTGCTTGCTTATGTGCTAGTTGTTCTTGCATCATATAGGTTGCTCACATAGTTGCATATCTAGACAACCTATTTTGCTGCAAAGGTTAAATTGGTAAAGGAAAGCTTAAAAATTGTTAGTTGCCTATTCACCCCCCTCTAGTAAACCATATCGACCCTTTCACCCGCTCATTATTATATAATGACCGGGCCCTTGGGGGCTACACTGGTTGAAGTTTTTATGAGCATCAGGATATTACAAGTCCCAGGTTGCTGCAAGCATGACAACCCGGCACTTGGGGGCTACATATGTGGAATACTCAGTTCTGACTAGTGATTGAGATGAACAACCTGGATTTCTTCAAGCTTGTGACATTCATATTGAAGCAAATCTTAAGCTTTTATTACGTTACCTTCTTAAGATTTGAGGGCTACAAGTGATATGCATATAACTGGTATATTTTCAAAAGCTAATGTTCACAAACAATTACGATCCGGTGCCATCAATATTTTTAAACCGACAAGTTCTACATCTTTAAACCGGCTGAAGATCAGATGAGTATTCCAAGGGCCAATATTGTTTTTAAGCATTGGGAGCTGAATCAAAGGAGTTATTCTTCACAATATAGTTTCTATGAGAAACCAATGTCAGCAAGGTGATTATGAAGCTGGCCTATTAAACCGGATTTTCTAGAAGAAGGAAGTGACAAGGACTTAAGGATGATCAGAGTCAGTTTAACATGGATAAATCCAAATTAAACTGGGGGCTAATGTCGGGGATATACCCCGCGGTATGACCCGGCCGGAGTCGTAACCCGGCCGGGACTTGGTAAACCGGCGGATGGTAAACCGGCAGACAGTTAAGATAGATGGATAAGACAGACGGTAAACCGACGAGTGCTAAACCGGCAGGTGGTAAGACAGATGGTAGCACCGGCAGGTGGTAAGACAGATGGTAGCACCGGCAGGTGTTAAGTCAATCATAACCCGGCAGACAATGTTAAATCGGCAGACCATGTTAAACCAGGAAACAATCTTAAACCGACAGACAATGTTAAACCGGCAGACAATGTTAAACCGGCAGACAATGTTAAACCGGCAGACCATGTTAAACCGGCAGACGTTAAGAAGCCTAGGAAGGGAAGTCAAAATAGTTTAAGTCTTAGTCCGAGATGGACTCTACATGTAACCTGCCCCTTTAGCTTATATAAAGAGGGGCAGGGATCCCCAAAGAGGGACAAGCAAGAAACAATCTCTAGGGCTAGACACAACTAGAGGAGAGCTGGTTTACGGCGACTCCCTCGTGATGATAATGAGATCTAGCCTCAAACAGCATGTACGGTTTTTACCGGATGATGTTTCCCGGGGCCCGAAGCTGTCTAAACCCTTGTCTTGTGTTGCGTCTCTCGATTCCGCTCAACCCCTCTCAAGCTACCACATTGTAACGCCTCGAGATCGACGCTCCAGAAGACTTCCAGCTATTTCGAGTTTTATCGTGTGATTTGTTTTGTTTGTGCATTCATCATGCCATCTCTTGCATTGCATCATGTCATCATGCCAGCATGTCATTTAATTTTTAAAACTCACCTAAATAAATTGCATAGATCGTTGATCTATTTAAATCGAGGGATATTCACATGGTGATTTCTCTTTAAAACATATTCAAAGTCTCCTACTATTATTAGGGAGCTATAATAAAATTATTCCATTTATTTGGAATTAACCATAACCCACTTGCAAAATATCCCATGCCATTGTTATCTCAATTCTTGGTCTCCAACCTTGCCCATAATTTCTTTCATCATTTTCCGGAGCTCCACCAAAAATCTCAACATTTTTGGACACTTCAAAAACCTAGTCCTAGTTCAAACCCATTTGAATTTCAAATGAGTTTGAATTTAATTCCTGCAATCTTGTCCACACCATTTTTCTTGGAACAAGCGCATTTTTGTGAGCCCGGGAAAATTATCTCCATGCGCAAATCCTTTCCCTAACCCTCTCTTTCTTTTTCTTCTCTTTAATTGTTTTCTGAAAGAAAATATAAGAGAGAGAGAGAGAGCAGCTCACCCAGCACCCCTGTTCCCCTCAGCCCACAAGACCCAAAGAAGATGAGCTGCCAGCTCGCCCAGGGCCCGCAGCCTCCTCCCTAACCCTAGCTAACCTAGCCCGACCCTGCAACCCTCCTCGTCGTTCCTCAGCGCCGCACTCGATCCCCATCGCACGCACACCCGCATCGCTGGATCCCCATCTCTTCCTTCCTCCTCCAGCGCCCGACCCCCTCGCCGAGGCCATGGCCGCCACTGCGCCTTCTTGCCTCCGCGCCTTGCTCCCTCCGGCCGCCAAGCATTGTCACGCCCGTGCCGTCCCCGTGTCCTGCTGCCTCCTAGAGTGCCGCGCCGTCGCCATTCGTCTTCAACCCCGGGAGCGCAATCCTTCTCCAACCCCGTCCAGAATCCGGCTGGCCTCCGCTACCCTTGCCCGTTCCCGGCCGGATCTGACTCCGGTGGCCCGTCCCCGTCGGAGTTGACCTCCACGGCAGGCCACCCGCGAAGCCTCAGGAGCAGTGCCACTGCTGCCTTGCTTCTGCATCATTCGCCAAGTCCCGCTGGAGGCCACGCGCGAGCCCGCGCTGACTTCCCCTGCTCCACCAGCCTTCAACCTCGACGCCCTGACCGAGACCGACAAGTACCACTACGCGGATTCGCCAAGTCCGACTACAAAGCGAAGACCATGCACCACTACTGTTCCTGTGGATTTTGGCAAGTACCCCTACGCACGGATACGCCAAGGTCGACTACGCCTGATGATACGACAAGTACCTCTACCGATGACTCGAACGTCTACGAACCATGTACCACGACGAACATGTACGACTACACGACGACCCGCCAAGACCCTGAACAACTACCGCCGCCGCCGTGTACCACTACTTCCTCTACCGTCGCCGTGAACGACTACTTCTACAACGTCCGTGAACCACTACTTCCACTACGACCGTCCCAAGAACGTCTACTTCACCTACACCGCATCAAACTCGATCCGCCACGAAAATGCACGCTTCAAAGTTATAACCCGAGACGACGCCCGCGTATGAATGCATGTGTGTTGTATGAGATGCTCGTGTTTGCACCGTGTCCGAGAGAGGTCTTTGCACGTTCCTCGTTTGCCATGCCGCCTTCCCGTGGGAACCTGGTATTCGGGACCACCCCACCATCTCTAGCATGTTGCGCACATCCGCACGCCTCCTTTTGCACCGGTATCTCCGTGAGCTACCGGAACCGATATGTTGCCGTGGCATCATTTTCGGATTCGTTGCCGTGGCACCCGTTTTTTTCCGCCATGGTGACCAAATGCTTCATAACATGCTCATGTCAACATTTTCATAAAAATTGCATAAAACTTGCATATGTCATTCGCATCATGATAACAACAATTAAAATGTTGAAAATGTTTTTTGCGTTAAATTGTTAAATGACATATGGAGATTTTTCGGAATTGTTGTTCGTTGTTCCGGCCTCATTTAAACTTGCTAAATAGTTAGTTTACTTTTGTTACACCCGTTGCCATGTTAATCAACATTTAATATTGTTGGGTAAATAAATGAGAGAGAACTAAATACTTGCATGTGGTGTTTCGTCAATATGCAACTTGTTGCATATTGAGCTCCACTTAACTTGTAGTGTGGTTTGTTGCACTTTGCCATGTCATGCCTCATTAAACCGGACATGCATCATACTTGTTTGTGCATCATGCCATGTTCATGCTTGTGCATTTACCATGTTGTTTGTTTCTTTCTGGTGTTGCTTCTTAGTTCCGGTAATGTTGCGATTGTGAGGATTCGTTCGACTACCCCGTTCGTCTTCTTCATGGACTCGTTCTTCTTCCTAGCGGGATTTTAGGCAAGATGACCATTACCTTGGATCTCACTACTATCATTGCTATGCTAGTTGCTTCATTCTATTGCTTTACTGCGCTACCTATCACTTGTTCTTCAAGCCTCCCCAAATTGCCATGTCAGCCTCTAACCTTTGTCACCCTTCCTAGCAAACCGTTGTTTGGCTATGTTATCCCTTTTGCTTAGCCCCTCTTATAGCGTTGTTAGTTGCAGGTGAAGTTGAAGATTTCTCCATGGTGGACAGGATTTTGGTTGGGATATCACAATATCTCTTATATTTAATTAATGCATCTATATACTTGGTAAAGGTTGGAAGGCTCGGCCTTATGCCTGGTGTTTTGTTCCACTCTTGCCGTCCTAGTTTCCGTCATACCGGTGTTATGTATTCGGATTTTGCGTTCCTTACGCGGTTGGGTGATTTATGGGACCCCCTTGACAGTTTGCTTTGAATAAAACTCCTCCAGCAAGGCCCAACCTTGGTTTTACCATTTGCCTCACCTAGCCCTTTTTCCTTTGGGTTTCCGGAGCCCGAGGGTCATCTTTATTTACCCCCTCGGGCCAGTTCTCCTCCGAGTGCTGGTCCAAACCGAGCGATGTCCGGCGCCCCCTGGGCAATCAGGGTCTATGTCAACCCGACGTCTTGCTCATCTGGTGTGCCCTGAGAACGAGATATGTGCAGCTCCTATCGGGATTTGTCGGCACATCGGGCGGCTTTGCTGGTCTTGTTTTACCATTGTTGAAATGTCTTGTAAACCGGGATTCCGACACTGATCGGGCCTTCCTGGGAGAAGGAATATCCTTCGTTGATCGCGAGAGCTTATCATGGGCTAAGTTGGGACACCCTTGCAGGGTATAAACTTTCGAAAGCCGTGCCCGCGGTTATGTGGCAGATGGGAATTTGTTATTGTCCGGTTGTAGATATCTTGACACCAGATCCGAATTAAAACGCATCAACCGTGTGTGTAGCCGTGATGGTCTCTTTTCGGCGGAGTCCGGGAAGTGAACACGGTTTTGGGTTATGTTTGACGTAAGTAGGAGCTCAGGATCACTTCTTGATCATTACTAGTTGACGACCGTTCCGTTTGCTCTCTTCTCGCTCTTATTTGCGTATGTTAGCCACCATATATGCTTACTTGCTGCTGCAACCTCACCACTTTACCCCTTCCTTTCCCATTAAGCTTTCTAGTCTTGATACCCATGGTAATGGGATTGCTGAGTCCTCGTGGCTCACAGATTACTACAACAACAGTTGCAGGTACAGGTTATGCGTTGATCATGACGCGAGAGCGATGTTTGCTTGTTTTGGAGTTCCTCTTTTGCTTCTTCTTCGATCAGGGGATAGGTTCCAGGTCGGCAGCCTGGGCTAGCAGGGTGGATGTCGTTTGAGTTTCTGTTTGTGTTTCATCCGTAGTTCGGATGTTGATCTTATGTATGATGTATTGTTGTATTCGTGTGGCATTGTATGCCTCTTGTATGTATCCCCATCTATTATGTAATGTTGATGTAATGATATCCACCTTGCAAAAGCGTCTTCAAGATGCGCTTCTATCCTTGGTGGGACCTTTGAGTTCCTTTAGGATAGGGTCGCATCTTGGGCGTGACAAGTTGGTATCAGAGCCTCGACCGACCATAGGAGCCCCCTTGATTGTTGGCCATTGTTGAGTCTAGAAGAAAACTATTTTGAGTCTTAGGAATATATATATCGGAGAGTAGGATTCTTTTTACTCCTCAGCCCCCTTCGTCGCTCTGGTGATGACTCTCGACGTAGATGTTTTGTCTTTCCTCTCCCCAATTTTTCACAAAATTTTTTTTAGGATCACGCGGGTATCTTGGGATCGTTCCGATATTCTTGTGACGAGAACATTGTTCTTGGTGCCTCCTGACATTTAGGGGTTGTGGCAGTGTCCCGGGGAGTTGAGCTCTGAGGTGTTGTCGTCACAATTTTATCGTTGCAATTCTGGAATACCTGAGTTTTGCCGACATCGAAAATCTCTTTTATGCAGTTGTTGGTGAGATAACCTCGACGCCACCCAAGATCGGGAGTTCGGGAGTATTGCCATAGCTCATTATAATGATGCTTTTGAAGGTTGAGGTACACGATTTCGGAGTTTTCTTGGTTATGTGTTGACGGATGGATACGGTGGATGTAGGGATTGTTAGTTTGGGTGAGATATATTGCTTTCCTGTATCCCCAACACCAGATTGCATAACGAGAAAGTTTCGGAGTTTATAGGTGGAATTCAAGTAGCTCCTAGAATATCTTTCCGACAGATGCATGATATGGGATTGGGTAAATCTCTATCATATGTATTTGTTCCGGCTTATTCTGCAAGCCAAATCCTTTGTTTTGTTTTATTTGTGGTATTCGAGTTGCTTCGATGTCAAGTGTTGATCCATACCTTCCCTAAACGGTGTTCTCATATTGCTATGTGAATACTAATCCTTTTGATCATCGAGATTGTCATGTCAATTCTTTCCAACCGGTGTGCTTCTCTTCAAGTGGATCCGATCATTTCAACATTTGTGAGATCAATTCTAAGTTTTCTCAACGGTATCTGTTTCATCCGTCCCCAAGTTGCCTTTGTTTTCCTGCCCTCCTACCCTTTTCTTCAAGGACTCAGATATCTTAATCAAGTATCCATCTTATGGATGTGAAGTTTCTCCATTTTTTTCCCGTCAATGTTCTTATCCGGTGATTCTCAGGAAGATACTAACGGAGCTTTGAGTTCATCATTCTTCGTTATTTTTCTTCTCCGGTGGATTTAATTCAAGCTTTCGGTGTTGATTATATCCCTTTCCTCGCTTCAAATGTTTTTCCATGTCGATGCACCTCTTAATTATTCACCTCTCTCTATTCTTATCCGAAGTGCTCAAGATATCTCATAAGATTCGTGTTTTCCATTCTTAATCCGTTCAAGCTATTTGGAGATTATTATCTCATTCAAGTCATTTAATTCTACCAGTGCAATTTCTATTTCAAGCAATCCTTCAACGATGTTTCTTTTTAGTGGGCCCTAACCCACAGGTCTTTTCCCAGGATCTTACCTGACTCTTCTAATTATTCCGGAGCCATTCCAATGTCTTTTCAGAGTTTGACGTAAGAATGAATTTCATCAGTCACATGCCTTCTCCAATATCGATTTCAAATTATTTCATTGTTGGCTCAACCTCTTTGTTTTTTTTTCATTCTCCCAGAGTATCTCAACAATTCATGGTGGTGTTTCTCGTCGTCATTTCTCGGATTTTGAAGACCGAAGAAGAGTTCCTCTTAAATCCTTACCCGTTCTTCCAAAGATGCATAGTTCAAGTTTGACGCCATCCTCTCATAATTGTTTTCGATTGTGGGAATTCTTTAAACCCATCCGGAGCATTTCATGAGTTGTTTCCATTTCTTTCCTCCGAAGGCCATCATGTCATAATTCTTCATTCTCAGCGTGTAGCTATCGTTCTCCAAATCTTACCGGTGCATCGTTCAAGTTTACTCTAGTCATCTCAGGATCTCTTTGTTCTCTTGTATCTAAATTCTGTCAAGTATCTTCATTCATTTTCCAATTCTTCCCGGTTAATTGTGCCTTTGCTACTTTCATTTTCAATTCTTATGGTGGTTCGTTCAAGATTTCACTTCCTTCGTTATCATATCAATTCATTCGTTGTTTCCAAATCCCACCGGTGGTCCCATCAATAACTTCTTCAAGTTGGCGCTATATCTCTTTTCAATCCCTCAAGAAGAGTAAGTAGTATGCCAAATCCGTTGCTTGTCATCAATTTAAATTGGTGAAGGATACGCATAACATAATTCTTATTATTGTTTCATCCAAGTTGTTCATCTTGTCACATTTCTCGGTTCGAGATGCTTCATCTTTTCTTTTCCGGAGTTCCAAGTTTTCCGCATTATCTCGTCGCGAAGCTCCATCTAAATCATCGCAAGGCTTCACCTTGTGTTTTCAACTTCTCTTTCTTTTTATCATCCTTTTATTACCGTAGTTCTTCATGGAGGCTCTACATGGTGGTTCGTCAAGGATTCCTTTCATTCTTCAATTGTTCTTCAAGATTTCTCTCGAAGTTATGACCCGCCAAGCTACACTCTAAAATAAACATGGTGCTCAACACATGTTGTTTCTGAGGAGTTCAAGTATTCTTCATCTTGCATTCCGAAGTGCAATTCTTTCTACCTTATCTTTTGAGGTGGTGTTATGTCACTCTTGACAATTTCCTTCATGTTTCATTATTCATATTGTTGTCAAGAATGAGGTATTTTAAATCCATCAATCCCTTTGTTGGAGTTATCTTGTGTCATATTTCACCTAAAACCTTCCCTAAGGAATGTTGCTATTTGTGGTGCGTATCTATGATCCAATTTTCTCCTTCTCATCTCGGTGAAGAAGTTTTTCATCTTTTGGTGCTCTCAATCAAATCAATGGTTTCCATTAATGGCCGGTTGTCACCTCATAATTTTGAGAAGTTTTCCATAAGCCCACTACAAGCTTATTCGTTTCGCTGTTGGTTTTCCAATAATTCCGCTCTAACCATCTTTGCAAGGATGCTTTCCAAGTTCATTTGTGGCAAAAGTTGTCATTTTCTTCTCCGTCCCTTTATCCCAACAATCTAGCTTCTAGTCTTTCGTTCCGAAGGCAGTGTGTTGTTGATTTCATCAAGTATCATCCCATCTTCTCAAGTTCATGTTCTATTCCTTCCATGTTCAACCGGAGTGCTGCCCGAATTCTTCCTTTCTCATCTTATTTTAACCGGAGTGGTTTCGAATTCTATCTTGTCCATTAGACTCTTGATTCATGTCTTTGCAACCTTCAAGTCCTCGTAATGTTCCTTGTTCCTCTTTTCTAATGGATTGTTCGCAATCTCGTTCATCTCTGTTGTACTCTTTCTTTTAAATTGCTCAACTTCTCAAGGTTCTTTGGTTTCACTCATTGGTCGAAGAAGCAACTTAGTTTTACCTCTTCTCTACCTCTTTCGTTTTTCTCTGGTGCCATCCTAGATCTCGGGACGAGATCCTCTTGTAGTGGTGGAGTGTTGTAACGCCCCGAGACCGACGCTCCAGAAGACTTCCAGCTATTTCGAGTTTTATCGTGTGATTTGTTTTGTTTGTGCATTCATCATGCCATCTCTTGCATTGCATCATGTCATCATGCCAGCATGTCATTTAATTTTTAAAACTCACCTAAATAAATTGCATAGATCGTTGATCTATTTAAATCGAGGGATATTCACATGGTGATTTCTCTTTAAAACATATTCAAAGTCTCCTACTATTATTAGGGAGCTATAATAAAATTATTCCATTTATTTGGAATTAACCATAACCCACTTGCAAAATATCCCATGCTGTTGTTATCTCAATTTTTGGTCTCCAACCTTGCCCATAATTTCTTTCATCATTTTCCGGAGCTCCACCAAAAATCTCAACATTTTTGGACACTTCAAAAACCTAGTCCTAGTTCAAACCCATTTGAATTTCAAATGAGTTTGAGTTTAATTCCTGCAATGTTGTCCACACCATTTTTCTTGGAACAAGCGCATTTTTGTGAGTCCGGGAAAATAACTCCATGCGCAAATCCTTTCCCTAACCCTCTCTTTCTTTTCTTCTCTTTAATTGTTTTCGAAAGAAAATATAGAGAGAGAGAGAGAACAGCTCACCAGACCCCTGTTCCCCTCGGCCCACTAAGACCCAAAGAGAGAGCTGCTGTTAAACCAGGCCCGGCAGCCTCCTCCCGAACCCTAGCTAACCTAGCCCGACCCTGCAACCCTCCTCGTCGTTCCTCGGCACAGACTCGATCCCCATCGCACGCACACCCGCATCGCTGGATCCCCATCTCTTCCTTCCTTCTCCAGCATCGCCAGCGCCCGACCCCCTTGCCGAGGCCATGGCCGCCGCTGCGCCTTCTTGCCTCCGCGCCTTGCTCCCTCCGGACGCCAAGCATCGTCACGCCCCCTGCCGTCCCCGCGTCCTGCTGCCTCCTAGAGTGCCGCGCTATCGCCATTCGTCTTCAACCGCGGGAGCACAGTCCTCCTCCAACCCCGTCCAGAATCCGGCTGGCCTCCGCCACCCTTGCCCGTTCCCGACCGGATCTGACTCCGGTGGCCCGTCCCCGTCGGAGTTGACCTCCACGGCAGGCCACCCGCGAAGCCTTAGGAGCAGTGCCGCTGCTGCCTTGCTTCTGCATCATTCGCCAAGTCCCGCTGGAGGCCACGCGCGAGCCCGTGCTGACTTCCCCTGATCCACCAGCCTTCAACCTCGACGCCCTGACCGAGACCGACAAGTACCACTACGCGGATTCGCCAAGTCCGACTACAAAGCGAAGACCATGCACCACTACTGTTCCTGTGGATTTTGGCAAGTACCCCTACGCACGGATACGCCAAGGTCGACTACGCCTGATGATACGACAAGTACCTCTACCGATGACGAACGTCTACCAACCATGTACCACGACGAACATGTACGGCTACACGACGACCCGCCAAGACCCTGAACAACTACCGCCGCCGCCGTGTACCACTACTTCCTCTACCGTCGCCGTGAACGACTACTTCCACAACGTCCGTGAACCACTACTTCCACTACGACCGTCTCGAGAACGTCTACTTCCCCTACACCGCATCGAACTCGATCTGCCCCGAAAATGCACGCTTCAAAGGTATAACCCGAGACGACGCCCGCGTACGAATGCATGTGTGTTGTATGAGATGCTCGTGTTTGCACCATGTCCGAGAGAGGTCTTTGCACGTTCCTCGTTTACCATGCCGCCTTCCCGTGGGAACCTGGTATTCGGGATCACCCCACCATCTCTAGCATGTTGCGCACATCCGCACGCCTCCTTTTGCACCGGTATCTCCGTGAGCTACCGGAACCGATATGTTGCCGTGGCATCATTTTCGGATTCGTTGCCGTGGCACCCGTTTTGTTCCGCCATGGTGACCAAATGCTTCATAACATGCTCATGTCAGCATTTTCATAAAAATTGCATAAAACTTGCATATGTCATCCGCATCATGATAACAACAATTAAAATGTTGAAAATGTTGTTTGCGTTAAATTGCTAAATGACATATGGTGATTTTCC
Source organism: Aegilops longissima (assembly GCA_021605205.1). Classification (NCBI taxonomy): domain Eukaryota; kingdom Viridiplantae; phylum Streptophyta; class Magnoliopsida; order Poales; family Poaceae; genus Aegilops; species Aegilops longissima. The sequence goes on from CM038678.1 coordinate 168,665,123, forward strand.
GGAATTGTTATTCGTTGTTCCGGCCTCATTTAAACTTGCCTAAATAGTTAGTTTACTTTTGTTACACCCCTTGCCATGTTAATCAACATTTAATATTGTTGGGTAAATAAACGAGAGAGAACTAAATACTTGCATGTGGTGTTTCGTCAATGTGCAACTTGTTGCATATTGAGCTCCACTTAACTTGTAGTGTGGTTTGTTGTACTTTGCCATGTCATGCCTCATTAAATCGGACATGCATCATACTTGTTTGTGCATCATGCCATGTTCATGCTTGTGCATTTACCATGTTGTTTGTTTCTTTCCGGTGTTGCTTCTTAGTTTCGGTAATTTTGCGATTGTGAGGATTCGTTCGACTACTCCCGTTCATCTTCTTCATGGACTCGTTCTTCTTCCTAGCGGGATTTCAGGCAAGATGACCGTTACCTTGGATCTCACTACTATTATTGCTATGCTAGTTGCTTCGTTCTATTGCTTTACTGTGCTACCTATCACTTGTTCTTCAAGCCTCCCCAAATTGCCATGTCAGCCTCTAACCTTTGTCACCCTTCCTAGCAAACCGTTGTTTGGCTATGTTATCGCTTTTGCTCAGCCCCTCTTATAGCGTTGTTAGTTGCAGGTGAAGTTGAAGATTGCTCCATGGTGGACAGGATTTTGGTTGGGATATCACAATATCTCTTATATTTAATTAATGCATCTATATACTTGGTAAAGGATGGAAGGCTCGGCCTTATGCCTGGTGTTTTGTTCCACTCTTGCCGCCCTAGTTTCCGTCATACCGGTGTTATGTTCCCGGATTTTGCGTTCCTTACGCGGTTGGGTGATTTATGGGACCCCCTTGACAGTTCGCTTTGAATAAAACTCCTCCAGCAAGGCCCAAACGTGTATTGTACCAAATCAATGCCTACTACAAATGTCATTCAAATATTTCGGGCTAACAAGGCGCAGGTTGAAATTTCTGGACAAGCCTAACGTGTATTGTACCAAATCAATGCCCACTACAAATGTCATTCAAAACTTTGAATTCATGTTATGTTCAATTAAAATATTTCGCTACGTGTATAATGCATGCAACCTACTACTCAAATGAACGTTTTAGTGCATTCCAAACGTATATACAACTGCTTCAATATGAACTAAATTTGAATTCGTTTCTCTATTTGAATAAGATCTATAGTAATGATTGTTGTGAAGTCAAAGCATTTGAATTCGTTTATCTATTTTAATAAGATCTTCAATCATCATTATTGTCAAGTTAAACCATCCTTTGTGTATTATCTTCACATCACACCACATGATTAGTCTCGAGTTACATATGAACTATGTGTACTATATGAACTCGAACTCGATTTTTTGAATCCACTTTATGTTGATTTCAAATCACATTACATTTCTAGCTCTAGCTAGATCTTCATAATCTAAACTATGTCTCAGATGTATAATGTGTTTATCACATTATGTATGGTGCCCCGCCCCCCCACGCCTACAAGTATTTATATGTGAGTTGCAAACACCACACATTACCACAAATTCAAATATAATGTGAGAATGTTCGATATATAGTATTGTTTAGATTGTTCAATATTTAGTTGTAAGCTGCAAACGCCACACATTATCACAAATTCAAATAAAATGTGAGACTGTTTGATGTATAGTATGGTTTAGATTGTTCCACATTTAGCTGTGAGTTGCAAACGCCATGCATTATCACATTATGGTATAACATGTGCACAACACATGTATCACCGCTATATTCATGCATGTATATGTTTAAAACACTATGATCTCCTATTCAAATATATGAATCCACTTTCATATCAAATTATGATCTTTGTTAGTCTCTTACACCCACACAATCCTCTAACCTTTGTAGCTACCACTAACTTTCTCTCGTGCATGCACACGCCCTCCTCGCCCTCCCCCTCCCTCGACATTCTATCCACCGGGCACATTCATTTTTTTTCTTTAGGTCATTCTCCCAGAGTATCCACAACTCCTTTCCGACACACACCGATCGATAAACCTCTCCAGCATACAACATACACACGCACCTTCAATCTCCTCCTTTATGTGTCCTTGCCTCGTGTCTCTCATACGGTCACACACACGTGTAAACTCTCGCCCCTCTTTTCATCGATCTCACAACCGCACACTCCTCCCCCTATCTAACTAGTAGCTGGGCCTCTCATACCACCTCCTAGCTCCATTCTCTCTGTCTATCCGTCTCGCTGGGCCTTATTTGCCTCTAACAAATGGACGTACACCGACCGATCTCTCGCTATACATATAGCTAGCTAGGCCCTTATAACTCGTTTTTACCCACGCGTCGATCGATCTATCTCATTAGTTATGTCTCTCCCTTCCTCCGACAAACAACAATTGATCTACTGATCTAGTTAGGTTTGCTTACCAAACACATGGTTCCCCTTCATCATTCATGGATGCGTCCCGACAGATCTATCACACCCAGGCACACACAGAAACACATCCCCACTCTTATTGATAACATTGCAGTTCCACCCTCAGTTTGTCTAGTAGGCCTCTCCCACCATCTTCGAGAAGCAACTCCATCACCCATCCAGCACTCTACCCCTCTCCCCCCTCTCCATCCCTCTCTCTCTCCTCTCTCTCTCTCTGTCCCATCATATTTCCCGTCCTTCAGTTATGTATGGATGTCGACCGATCTCCCTCAAGACATAGCTGGGTCTCTCCTTCTCAACACATATACGAGTCGTTCTACCTCTATAGCTAGGCCTCTGCCTACCCCTCCCCCACCCCCTCCCCCCCCACACACACCAATACATCGAACGCTCTAGTCATGTCTCCCTGCCACACACAAACTTGACATGTGCCCTCTGACGTTCCGGTAGGTCAGTCGCCCTATATCTTTGACTTGCACACATACACAATTTCGATGGCTCTCTTCATCGATCTCGCACCCACCCACTTGATCCTCTCTTCGACTCTATCCATATCTATGACCCCTCCCTCTCTTCTCGTGGATTGCCCGACCCTCTATATATGATATGGATAGGCCTCCATTTCACACACATTGCATGCAAAATTTTGTTTGAGATGTCATCGACACATATTCCCACAAATGCATTCACGAAATCAACCCCCACCACCCCACCCCAAAACAAAAATCACTCACGAACGCGGTTTGTATCTCTCACACACACCCACGTAGGTGGGGGACATGGACGAAGAGAAGAGGTGCATGCACGGCGCACGTACTCCCGTCTCTTTCCCAACCACACCCGCGCGGGTACACAGTGGAGCTCATTTCTGTACGAAAAAGGCAGCCCACGTGGTAATTTGGCACGTGTACTGGTTGTCCACTTGGTGGAGGGAGGATCGTCTACCACGGGTGAACAAACAAATTGCGACTTGACGCGTTATGTTAAAAAAAGAGGCAAACCATGTGGGGCCTACCTTAGAGGCAAGGCTATATGCACTAGAGTACTTTTGATGTGTCCCGTCAACTCGCAGAATGAGGAGAAGCTTGCTTAGTACGCCGTCTCCCCCGCCCACGGGCGCGGTGGCTCGCAGGATGAGGTGAAGCTTGCTTAGTACTGTCCGCCTTACGCCCGCTCCCTCGCCCATGCGCGCGGTGGCTCGCAGGACGAGGAGAAAAATTTACTACTCCCTCCGTTTACTCCTCGTCCCTACTACCTTTGTTATAGAGATTATATCATATTGTTGGGAATATATATGTCCTTTAGTAGATTTCAATATGAACTACTAGTACATACTCCAAACACTGATGTATACAGACGTATTTTAGAGTGTAGATTCACTCATTTTGCTCCGCATGTAGCACTCTCCCTTGCCCCTCGACCCTCGCCCACGTGGTGGATGTGCAGCAATTCATCCGGTCTCATATAGCCAGAATGATATACACTTCACTACCATTATTGCTCGACTTCCTGAAGAGGCGAACAACCAATCGCAAGGTTAATATTTTGGAGATGCCAAGCGCAAGGTTATAGGAGAACGAGTAGTAGGTGCCGCATCATTTATAAATAAAGTTTTTTTTCTTTAGTGGCACGTACTCAATATGATAGGTTCATATGGAGAGAAAAGGAAACCGCTCCACTATATACATAGTCAGGACGGGCCAGCCTACATGGTTGCTTGCTGGGGTTGCTCCCTTCACACACTCTCGCACAAAACGACTGTGGCCACATCTCTAACATCCCGCGGATCACGTCCGCCGGGGTGGATGCTTAGTGTAGATGCGGTCGCCGTCGCCGACGGCGAAAACCCACTGTCGGCACGTCCCGATCAGGGTCCCCGCCGTTCTCTCTCACAAAGCCGGTGAGGTTGCCTTCGTCCCTTGCTCTTTGCCGCGGCGTGGGCGATTGCCGCCTCCGCCGCCCTCCTCAAGGTTGAGCTACGTCCCTCGGTACAACTCCCTTTACAGCCGGCTTGCACCACTGCTCCAGTGCCCACATCACTCCATGTGGATATTTCTCTACTTCTTTGCCCAGCATGATACCTCTCTGGCTTCTATGTCTGTATTTGTGATGAGTTTATGTCTCATCAACTAGTCCCAGTAATCTTATTCTAATCACGCTTCTTCAATTTCTTTGCCACATGGATGCTCATCTCGATTTTGGTGAAACTGCACAAAATGATTCGATGGTCAAAAGGCTGCAAACTTCATTTCTTAGGAAGCTCGAACGGTGCCAGCAAATTGAAGCCTGGTTAGGGTTCACGGTTCAAGGGCTAGGGACTGCATGGATCTTTTTTTCTTTAGCTGCCTCTGTTCCAAAATAAGTGTCAACTTTAGTAGTAGTACAACTTTGTAATAAAGTTTGCATAAAGTTGAGACACTTATTTTGGAATGGAGTACATATTTGCTATGATTTGTCAATCATTGAGATGCAATAGCATGCATGTTAGTCTCCTTTGTATTTGATGAAATGTTGCAACGTGCAACCTTGGACGCAAGATACATGTAACAGAAGCTGGAAGCTTCATAGCATTGTACAAATTTACTTTGCTGATAAATTACAGTACGTACTATACTAGTACTTCCTCTGTTCCTAAATATAAGTATTTGTAGAGATTTCACCATGAACCACATGGGGATGTATATAGATGCATTTTAAGTGTAGATTCATTCATTTTGTTCCGTATGTAGTTCACCTAGTGGAATCTCTACAAAGACTTATCTACTAGTAATAGCTAGCCCCCACTACTAGGAATTCACTATCCTCTCCTTGAGCCACATCATCAAAATTAATGTAGCCGTTAGATGAACTAAATCAGTCCATAATAGCCATCTGATCTAGACGTTGAGAGGCTCCGCACTAAGCCACATGCAAGCATGCAGAAATACCGTGGCATGCATGTGAGTGGGTTTTAAATCACATCAACATGTCTGCACGCAAGCATGCACCGGTAGCATGCATGTAAGTGAGCTTTTAAGTCCCATTAACATGTCAAAACGAAAAATATAATCCCATTATGCAGTAGGAGTTGGCTGGTCTTTTTTCCTTACGTGGGATGATCTACATGATGATGGGAGTTTTTTTAGTTTGGCTACCACATTTATCATGTGGTTATAGAGTTTTTTTAGTTCTATGAAATCGATAATTTTACGCAGAGAGATATACGGCTGTTCCGCGGCAACGCGCGGGGACTCATCTAGTAGTATTTAGGAACGGAGAGAGTACTATGTAAAGAGTTAGGTGTCGCACGGTGTCCAGAAAATATGGTGATAGTGTGAGGTGGGCCATGTAATCACTGAGCCTGCGTGTACTGCTCTTGCACTCCTCCGCTGTAAGAATGGAGAAAATTGTAATCTAGTAGTACCTCCTTTCGTCGAAAGCGTGGGACATCCAGCAGTCCTACCACCTCAGTAATAAAGACCAATGATCCGTCAAATCACATAGACCCAGCAGTAAGTTGGACGGACGAAGCAACCATCACTCTTGCGCCCGGTGAGAGGTCGCGTCCGCTCTGCCCGGCATGAATGCGGCACCGATTCTTTGGAGCGGTCTTGACTCTTTCAAGGGAAGCGCGTGGGCGATGGAGGGGCTTTGGGTGGGCCAGGCTGGTCAGGAGCGGGCGTGGCAGCTGTCCGCCTGTCCCTACCGGATACGCTCGGAAATGAGAGGATGCACCGACTCTCGCGACTAAAATCGTACACTACACACCATCTCTCTATAGGAGTAGGTCGATCTGTCGCTCTCTCTAACACACACATGCTGTTAAACACACACACACACACACGCACCTTGGTCCCACTGCACCTTCTAACGTGACTTATTACACCTAGACGGAGGGAGTAGTAAGTACGAGATACAGTGGCACACTGACCTAGGTCGAATACAAGTGCCCAAAATTGTGTGCATGTTATAATAAGGATCACTTAAAATAGTACGTGAGCGAACAGAGGGATCAATTGGACAGTGTTCCCGAGCAATAGCGAGATGTGTGAGGTAAGATACACTGCTGGCGCTTTTATTTTTTCTTATTAATTTGTTTGTTTCACCCTCTGACTGGTGGGACCCAACGTACTACGTTGAGAGAGGTAAGGTGACTAAGGCTGCATTATTTTTGCACCACTGTGGATAGTCTTACCACCAAAGCCACATGACACGATTATGATTTAAATCCCAATCACTCCCACACACACAAAAAACACGGCATGCTTGCCACACGAATGCAGGAATGTATAAAAGGTTATTTTCCTCTCGTTGAACATAACGGGAGGGTTGTGTAGCTGGTTAGCCTGTTTGCTCATCAAACTTGAGGTCTCGGGTTCTACTCAAAAAAAATAACTTGAGGTCTCGGGTTCGATAACTACACTTGAGCATAATTTGTGCCAGGAGAATTCTTTGACTGGTCAAAATGGATGGATACTTTGCTATACGATCTCGTAGTGACCGTATAATCACCTCATCACGTACTCTATAATCTGCAGCCTCGGCGCTTGTTTTCTAGGGTTTGCATGCTTCACACTCTCTCTCCAGTATATATATACACGCTGGAGCCTCAGCGCTTGTAGTTGCTATCTTCACACTCTCTCACCCTCTCCAGATCTAAACAAGACTTCGTTGGCCTCTCTCTCCCCTCACTGCTGCTCAAAGAGCCGGCATGATCTGTCCACCGAGAAGGGAAGGAGGCTTAACACTGTCGCCGTCGGCGAGGGAGGGAATCCACTACCGGCGTAGCTGTTCACTTTCACCCAGCGGCGGCGTGGGAGGGCCTCCGACCCCTTCTTCTTCGCCGCCATCCCATCACCCACCGAACCACGCCCCAAGAACCTTAAGGTATAATTTACTTATTCCACATGCATTGCTCTAGCTGCATGTATACCATGAATCTAGGACGTGGTTCAAAGAGGAAAGGAGTGGGGGAAAGTAGTGGGAAAAGTGGTTCAAAGAGGAAAGGAAGGGGGAAAGTTGTATAGCATGAATATAGGACGTGGTTCAAAGAGGAAAGGAATGGGGGAAAGTAGTGGGGAAAGTTGTATCGCATAAATCTAGGACGTGGTTCAAAGAGGAAAGGAAGGGGCAAAAGTACTAGTACAGACTGGCTATCCAACACCTACATTGGTCGAAAAGGGAAAACAATGACAAACGCAGTACACACATTGATACGTCTCCGTTGTATCTATAATTTTTGATTGTTCCATGGCAATATTATACAACTTTCATATACTTTTGGCAACTTTTTATACTATTTTTTGGGACTAACATATTGATCCAGTGCCTAGTGACAGTCCCTGTCTGTTGCATGTTTTATGTTTCGCAGAAACCCCATATCAAACGGAGTCCAAACGGGATAAAAAGCAGACAGAAAATTATTTTGGAATATTTGTGTTTTTTTGGAGGAAGAATCAACGCGAGACGATGTTCGAGATGGCCACAAGATAGGGGCCCATGCCCACTTAAAGTGGGAGCGCCCCCACTCTCGTGGGCCACCCATAAGGCGGTTGATGCCCTTATTTGGCCGCAAGAAAGCTAATTTTTGGAAAACGGTCTGGGCGAAGGTTTCAATCCAATCGGAATTACGGATCTCCGGATATAAAGGAAACGGTGCAGGCAGAATTCGAACGCAGTAAACAGAGAGATAGATCCAATCTCGGAGGGCTCTCGCCTCCCACGCCATGGGAGCCAAGGACCGGAGGAAACCCTTCTCCCATCTAGGGAGAAGGTCAAGGAATAATAAGAAGAAGGGGGCTCTCTCCCCTTGCTTCCGTGGCGCGGAACGCCGGGGCCATCATCATCACCGCGATCTTCACCAACACCTCCGCCATCTTCACCAACATCTCCATCACCTTCCCCATCTATATTCAGCGGTCCACTCTCCCGCAACCCGCTGTACCCTCTACTTGAACATGGTGCTTTATGCTTCATATTATTTTCCAATGATGTGTTGCCATCCTATGATGTCTGAGTAGATTTTCGTTGTCCTATCGGTGATTGATGAATTGCTATGATTGGTTTGAGTTGCATGTTTTATTATTGGTGCTGTCCTATTGTGCCCTCCGTGTCGCGCAATCGTGAGGGATTCCCGTTGTAGGGTTTGCAATATGTTTATGATTTGCTTATGGTGGGTGGAGTGATGTGAAGCACAGACCGAGTAAGTAGGTTGTTTGCGTATGGGATAAAGGGGACTTGATACTTTAATGCTATGGTTGGGTTTTATCTTAATGAATCTTTAGTAGTTGCGGATGCTTGCTAGAGTTCCAATCATAAGTGCATATGATCCAAGTAGACAAAGTATGTTAGCTTATGTCTCTCCCTCAAATAGAATTGCAATAGTGATTACCGGTCTAGTAAAGTAGTCAATTGCTTAGGGACAATTCCACAACTCCTACCACAACTTTTCCGCACTCGCTATATTTACTTTATTGCATCTTTATCTAAACAGCCCCTACTTTTTATTTACGTGTTCTTTATTATCTTGCAAACCTATCCTATCACACCTACAAAGTACCTCTAGTTTCATACTTGTTCTAGGTAAAGTGAACGTCAAGCGTGCGTAGAGTCGTATCAGTGGCCGATAGGACTTGAGAGAGTATTTGTTCTAACTTTAGCTCCTCATTGGGTTCGACACTCTTACTTATCGAAAGAGGCTACAACTATCCCGTATACTTGCGGGTCATCAAGACCTTTTTCTGGCGCCGTTGCCGGGGAGTCATAGCGTGGGGTGAATATTCTCGTGTGTGCTGGTTTGCTTTATCACTAAGTAATTTTTTTCGCTGTTCTAAGTTGTTCTCTATCTTTAATTATGGGTAGGAAACGAAAAATACCAAAAAAATTAGTTGTACCTACTGAACCAATGGTTGAAGAACCACTCAAAATCTATCACACTCCTGAAGCTTTTTACTTGGATTATCTTTGATCCCTAAGTGCTCGTGCTGAAACCCCAACTAGCTTAGTTGAGGGCAAATCTGTAGATGAGCATGCTTGTTATGTGCGACACCGTATATCTGAAAAAGGGAAACTTTTACTGGATCAAATTCATCGTTTGCAATGCTATGCTTGGAATTTATGTGAAATATATGATATTACTTGTTGTTCTGAAAACCCTAAGAAACACCTTCCCTACCAATGTGAGTTTATTGATAATGGAATCGTATCTTCATATGCTAAGGGTGTTTATAATTACTATGATGTTCAACAAATTGAAGAATTTGTTGCTTTTAAGAGTGCTTATGAAATTGCTTCTTTGATTGAAAAGTATGATGCTACTCTCTACAAATATGAAAATTTTGCCATACTTGTATATAGTTATGATAATTATGCTTCTAATGCCTATGTTAAACTATATATTGAGAAATTCTCTGCTATCCAAGAAGAGACTAATATTTTGCAGGAAGCTATGGAAGAAGAAATTGATGAAACTGTGAGCTCATTGGATGAAAAAGATGATGAGGAGAGCGAAGAACAAAAGGAGGAAGAGCGGATTGATCATCCGTGCCCACCTTCTAATGAGAGTAACTCTTCAACTCATACATTGTTTAATTCCCCTTCATGCTTACCGAAGGATGATTGCTATGATGATTGTTATAATCCCGTTGATTCTCTTGAAATATCCCTTTTTGATGATGCTTGCTATGCTTGTGGCCAAGATGCCAATATGACTTATGCTTATGGAGATGAACTTGCTATAGTGCCTTATGTTAAACATGAAGTTGTTGCTACTGCACCCACGCATGATAGTCCTTTTATCTTTTCTAATTCTCCAAACTACACTATATCGGAGAAGTTTGTGCTTATTAAGGATTATATTGATGGGTTGCCTTTTACCATTGCACATGATGATTTTGATAGATATAAAATGCATGTTCTTGCTGCTCCTACTTGCAATTATTATGAGAGAGGAACTATATCTCCGCCTCTTTATGTTTCCAACACGATAGAATTGCAAGAAACTGCTTATACTATGCATTGGCCTTTACTTGGTGTGCATGAATTGTTCTTTTATGACATGCAGATGCATAGGAAGAGAGTTATACTTCGTTGTTACATGATATATGTTACTTTGTGCTCACTACTAAATTACAAATCATTGTTAATTAAAATTGGCTTTGATATACCTTGGGATCCGGGTGGATTCATTACTTGAGCACTAAATGCCAAGCTTAATGGCTTTAAAGAAAGCGCTGCCAGGGAGATAACCCGGAAGTTTTAGAGAGTCATTTATTTCTGTGGAGTGCTTTCATATAGTTTAAAAACAAAAAATAAATAAAGAGGGGAACCTAAAAAATTTTCAAAAAGGAAAGTGAAAGAGACAAGCATTGTTGAAGTGGGAGAGCTCCTTGGACTTTGTTCATGCTCACGGAAACTTTGTGAATCTTGATTACAGAAACTTTTAATCAAAAATAATTATCCCCTTGTACAATTCTATTGTATTATAAATATAATGTGCCAAGGTTTGCCTTTAGGATGTTTACAATGCTTGTTGGTTTGTACGGTGTAGGACAGAAACTTTGGATGTAGTGCGTGATTTTACATTTTTAACTGGAACGTCAAGTGGTTCTGATTCTTTTTGCACTGTCTTTCTGTACAACTTGTTTATTCTTCCTAATTTTGGTAGAATTTTTGGAGTACCATAAGTATGGTGGATGTTCATATTTCTACAGACTGTTTTGTTTTTGACAGATTCTGTTTTTGATGCATAGTTTGCTTGTTTTGTTGAATCTATCAATTTATATTAGTGGATTAAGCCATGGAAAAGTTATATTACAGTAGACACAATGAAAAAACAAAATATGAATTGGTTTGCAACAGTACTTAGAGTGGTGATTTGCTTTATTATACTAACGGATCTTACCGAAGTTTTCTGTTGAAGTTTTGTGTGGATGAAGTGTCTAATCGAGGATGTCTCGATATGAGGAAAAGGAAGAGAGGCAGAGCTCAAGCTTGGGGATGCCCATGGAACCCCAAGTAAATATTCAAGGAGACTCAAGCGTCTAAGCTTGGGGATGCCCCGGAAGGCATCCCCTCTTTCTTCAACAAGTATCGGTATGTTTTCGTATTCGTTGCGTTCATGCGATATGTGCAAGTCTTGGAGCGTCTTTTGCATTTAGTTTTTATTTTTCTTTTATGCACCATGCTGGATGAGATAGTCCTTGGTTGATTTATAGAATTCTCATTGCACTTCACTTAAATCTTTTGTGTGTGGCTTTATAGAATGCTTCATGTGCTTCACTTATATCATTTGAAGTTTGGATTGCCTGTTTCTCTTTACTTAGAAAACCGCCATTTGTAGAATACTCTTTTGCTTCACTTATATTTGTTAGAGCGTGGGCATATCTTTTGTAGAAAGAATTAACTCTCTTGCTTCACTTATATCAATTTAGAGAGATGACAGGAATTGGTCATTCACATGGTTAGTCATAAAATCCTACATAAAACTTGTGGATCACTGAATATGATATGTTTGATTCCTTGCAATAGTTTTGCGATATAAAGATGGTGATATTAGAGTCATGCTAGTGGGTGGTTGTGGATTGTAGAGACACTTGTGTTGAGGTTTGCAAGTCCCATAGCATGCACGTATGGTAACCGTTGTGTGACAAATTTGAAGCATGAGGTCTTTCTTTGATTGTATTCCTTATGAGTGGCGGTCGAGGACGAGCGATGGTCGTTTCCTACCAATCTATCCCCCTAGGGGCATGCGTAGTAGTACTTTTTCTTCGAGGGCTAATAAACTTTTGCAGTAAGTATATGAGTTCTTTATGACTAATGTGAGTCCATGGAATATACACACTTTTACCTTTCCATCATTGCTAGCCTCTTCGGTACCGTGCATTGCCCTTTCTCACCTTGAGAGTTGGTGCAAACTTCGCCGGTGCATCCAAACCCCGTGATATGATACGCTCTATCACACATAAGCCTCCTTATATCTTCCTCAAAACAGCCACCATACCTACCTATCATGGCATTTACATAGCCATTCCGAGATATATTGCCATGCAACTTTCATCATCATCATATACATGACTTGAGCATTCATTGTCATATTGATTTGCATGATCGTAAGATAGCTAGCATGATGTTTTCATGGCTTGTCCGTTTTTTGATGCCATTGCTACGCTAGATCATTGCACATCCCGGTACACCACCGGAAGCATTCATATAGGGTCATATCTTTGTTCCAGTATCGAGTTGTAAGTAAATAAAAGTGTGATGATCATCATTATAGAACATTGCCCCATAAAAAAAAGAAAAAGAAAAAAAAGAAAAAAAAAGCAAAGGCCAAAGAAGCCTAAATAAAAAAAGGGGGCCAAAGAAGCCCACCCAAAAATAAAAAAAGAAAAAAAAGAAAAAAAGAAAAAGAAAAGGGGCAATGTTACTATCCTTTTTCCACACTTGTGCTTCAGAGTAGCACCATGTTCTTCATATAGATAGTCTCCTATGTTATCACTTCCATATACTAGTGGGAATTTTCATTATAGAACTTGGCTTGTATATTCCAACGATGGGCTTCCTCAAATGCCCTAGGTCTTCATGAGCAAGCAAGTTGGATGCACACCCACTTAGTTTCTTTTTGTTGAGCTTTCATATACTTATAGCTCTTAGTGCATCCGTTGCATGGCAATCCCTACTCCTCGCATTGACATCAATTGATGGGCATCTCCATAGCCCGTTGATTAGCCGCGTCGATGTGAGACTTTCTCTTTTTTATGTCTTCTCCACATAACCTCCATCATCATATTCTATTCCACCTATAGTGCTATATCCATGGCTTGCGCTCATGTATTGCGTGAGGGTTGAAAAAGCTGAAGCGCGTTAAAAAGTATGAACCAATTGCTCGGCTTGCCATCGGGGTTGTGCATGATGGGAGCATTCTGTGTGCCGAAAATGAAGCATGGCCAAACTATATGATTTTGTAAGGATAAACTTGCTTTGGCCTTGTTGTTTTGAAAAGACATGATTGCTTTATTAGTACGCTCGAAGTATTATTGTTTTTTATGTCAAATGATAGACTATTGCTTTGAATCACTCGTGTATTAATATTCATGCCATGATTAGACATATGATCAAGATTATGCTAGATAGCATTCCACATCAAAAATTATCTTTTTTATCATTTACCTACTCGAGGACGAGCAGGAATTAAGCTTGGGGGTGCTGATACGTCTTTGTCGTATCTATAATTTTTGATTGTTCCATGCCAATATTATACAACTTTCATATACTTTTGGCAACTTTTTATACTATTTTTTGGGATTAACGTATTGATCCAAAGGCTCAATGCAGTCCACATGCATTGCATGTTTTATGTTTCGCAGAAACCCCATATCAAACAGAGTCCAAACGGGATAAAAACGGACGGAGAATTATTTTGGAATATTTGTGATTTTTGGGAGGAAGAATCAACGCGAGACGAATGCCCGAGGTGGCCACGAGATAGGGGCCCACACCCACTTAAAGTGGACGCGCCCCACTCTCGTGGGCCACCCGTAAGGTGGTTGATGCCCTTCTTTGGCCGCAAGAAAGCTAATTTTTGGAAAACGATCTGGGCGAAGGTTTCAATCCAATCGGAATTACGGATCTCGAGATATAAAGGAAACGGTGCCAGGGCAGAATTCCAGAACGCAGAAACAGAGAGATAGATCCAATCTCGGAGGGGCTCTCGCCCCTCCCACGCCATGGGAGCCAAAGACTAGAGGGGAAACCCTGCTCCCATCTAGGTAGAAGGTCAAGGAAGAAGAAGAAGAATGGGGGCTCTCTCCCCATTGCTTCCGGTGGCGCCGGAACGCTGCCGGGGGCCATCATCATCACCGCAATCTTCACCAACACCTCCGCCATCTTCACCAACATCTCCATCACCTTCCCCATCTATATTCAGCAGTCCACTCTCCCGCAACCCGCTGTACCCTCTACTTAAACATGGTGCTTTATGCTTCATATTATTTTCCAATGATGTGTTGCCATCCTATGATGTCTGAGTAGATTTTCGTTGTCCTATCGGTGATTGATGAATTGCTATGATTGGTTTGAGTTGCATGTTTTATTATTGGTGCTGTCCTATTGTGCCCTCCGTGTCGGCATAAGCGTGAGGGATTCAGCTGTAGGGTTTGCAATATGTTTATGATTTGCTTATGGTGGGTGGCGTGAGTGACAGAAGCACAAACCCGAGTAAGTAGGTTGTTTGCGTATGGGATAAAGGGGACTTGATACTTTAATGCTATGGTTGGGTTTTACCTTAATGAATCTTTAGTAGTTGCGGATGCTTGCTAGAGTTCCAATCATAAGTGCATATGATCCAAGTAGAGAAAGTATGTTAGCTTATGCCTCTCCCTCAAATAGAATTGCAATAGTGATTACCGGTCTAGTAAAGTAGTCAATTGCTTAGGGACAATTCCACAACTCCTACCACAACTTTTCCACACTCGCTATATTTACTTTATTGCATCTTTATCTAACCAGCCCCTACTTTTTATTTACGTGTTCTTTATTATCTTGCAAACCTATCCTATCACACCTACAAAGTACCTCTAGTTTCATACTTGTTCTAGGTAAAGTGAACGTCAAGCGTGCGTAGAGTCGTATCAGTGGCCGATAGGACTTGAGAGAGTATTTGTTCTACCTTTAGCTCCTCGTTGGGTTCGACACTCTTACTTATTGAAAGAGGATACAACTATCCCGTATACTTGCGGGTCATCACACATCTGTAACGAACTGATCTTTTGTTTTGGGGGACAAGGCTGTAGAGTTTGAGCAGGACTAGATTTGCTGCGCTCACATAGGGAAAGGTGTTTAAAGATAACAAAACTGGGACCAACACAAATATGCGCCTTGGTTGTTTGTTCATTGTTGCAATAGACTGTGCATGACCACAGTACATCGGTAGATGCACATGGTGCTGGTGCGTCCACTGTCTCGTGCAACTCTTTAGCTGGTGTTAATCTAAGGCCCTGTTTGGTTAAAAACTCCCTAGTCCCTACCTGCTTGGTTCCAGGGACTAAACATGGACTAGAGGTTATTAATTGACATGCTAAAAGAGAATGTTACCCCTAGTAATGAACTAATAGAGACAAGGTGCGATGCGTGTGGCAGGGGCAACTGTTGGAAAAAGTCCCAAAAAGACTCCCTCGGGGTCTTCTTTCTTTAGTCCCAAAAATACCCACTTTTAGTCCCTAAAAGTCCATCCTGTTTGGTTTAGATGGGACTGACATGAAGTTTTTTTAGTCCCTACACCAAAATGTCCCTGTAAACAAATACCCTCTAATAATGCCGCTGGAAAATTGATGCAATGCCACAGTTAAAAGCAAATTACATGTTCAACGAATTTTATTGTTAATATAATCTCTATGTTAATATTAATCAATGCCACCGATTGAGAAATGCTACTGTCTTGCTTCCTTTCCCATTTAGATAAGGTATATGCTTCTTTTTGTTGGCTTCTGTGTCATCCACCGTTATTGACCACTAGTTGTTTCCTTTGCACCTCTGTGTAACCAGGGTTATCTACTTGACCTCGTTGTCATTGTGACCTTTTGTTGCACTGCACAAAACACTTTTGTTTTAAGAGTGTTTTGTGCAGTTCAACCAAACTGTCACACCGACAATGTTGCTTGATTGCTTGATCTTAGTGGAACTGCACAAGAGGAGATCTTACTTCCTATCCGTGTTGGCAAATTTGGTTCAGATCTTCTTCTTGTGAGTTGTTTGAATTACGCATCATAAGAGGTCAGTACTAGCCTTCTTTCACATGATTCTGCAGTGTGCTTTCATATGTTGTGCTACTTGTACGGTAATGTTGCTTGATTTTAGTGAACTGCACAAATGGAGACAAGACTTCCAATCTGTATGTGCACCGTAATATCCCATTGAGGCAAGATAAGGATATTTCTGGCTGTTGGCCTGTATTTTGCCACTTTCATCAGAAAATTAATGTCATTGTTTAGTGCTATACTTGTGCTCCCTAATTGACATGCCAAATCTTACATTGAAGGCGAAGCTTGTCTGTTATTGAACCAAGTGATGAAGGGGAAGAACAAGCGGAAAAACAAAATCAACTCCGGTCTGTAATGAAGCAATTGAACTGTGATGACACAAGTAATGATATAGTTTTGCATCTTAATTTATTGCTATGGCTGGAACGAGCAATTGTTTTGCCACTGATTTGATGACACTCTTAATGTAATACGTAATTATCTCTACTTGTGCAAACAGGGATCTTCTTTGAAGATACCATATATTTTAGTGGAACTGCACAAGAAGATGTTGGAAACATTAAACTAATTGAGGAGTATATAGTAAGCATGGCCACCACAATAGATAGCAACAGATGGTTCCGGAGAAGTGCTTTATCTGTATGCTCTACACAATAAGCCTCCTAACAAAGGTTGGTACTCGCCCACTGATTTCATCCATATGATTGAGCTTTGTCATCTCTATTGGTGTTGTGCTACTGTTTAGATACTGTCATGAAAAAGTGGTATTGTCCTTGAGAAGTGCTTCATCTGTGCTATTTTAAATATTTCCTTTCCTTTTTTTCGAGCAAACAGGGATGCTAGCATTTAGTAGTCCTCTTGTCTTTGCACAGCAGGATCATCTTCCTCTCAAGAAGAATATGCGACGTGAAGTGACTAGTTCCGATTATGCCGGGATGAAGAAGCCTGTCTATCTTCTCATCGAAGGAGCAATTGAAGGATGGTTACATTACTCCCCACAAGACCAAACTAACTTCAGCTCAGCAGGACTGACAAATCTCCATTTTTTGCTGTGATGCGCGAGTACATTGTTGTTCTAGGATTCTTTCTGGTGAGTTCCATTTTTCTAAAAGTGTGTTCTACATGGACCATGTAGGTGCCTGTTTAAACTGTCAATTCATAGTACAATTTGCTTTATACTAATCATTTTTTTGTATTTGTGCAAACAGGGGTGCTCAGCTTGATTTCAATGGGAACTGCACAAACTGTTCATGAATACATCAAATCATTCATTTCCACCACAAGAAAGGAGGTGCCAATAAGTTCAAGGCGTTGCAACATATAAGGGCGAAATCATACAAGCTACGCGCGAATTTGGTTGATTTTGGTGGAACTGCACAAAAAGAACAGCTGGTTTATTTAGCACGAGGTGCCATGTCAATGTCCGAACTGATGGCAAACCCTACCTATTCCACAATCGTAGGCATTTCATATTTTGGAATGGGACAACCTTGTCAAATTTTGCTCATTGATTTTAGCAAGACATGTGTTTGATATTTTCGAATGGGACGCCCTTTGCTGTCAGCAGAGTCTATCAATTTTTTCTTTATTCTTTAGTTGTGAAGTAAATACTGCCTCTGACATGTGAGTCGCTGAGATGCATAATCATCGATTGTTTTGAATGTTCTCTATGAATTGCCAGCCATGTGTGTTTGATTGCAATGTCTGTAAACGCTAAAAGCTTCTCAAACTCTTTGTACTCATACATTTCCTTTTTACTTCGCACATTGTGAAAGTGCATACTTTTTTCTATAAGATTGGTCAAAGTAGAGATACTTTGGCTGCAGACAAAACTTGTATGCAGACTAGAAAGGACTGAAGGGAGTACATGTGAAACTGCTGCAAACGAGGTGATCACCCTGGGAATAATGCTAGTACGTATTGTTTTGCATGTTCATCCAATGCTAGTGATACAGGAATTCAAACTAATCGAAATAAATTCATTCATACACGGTCGGATTTCATATAAACATGCCGGATTTCATTACATTTCATACATTCTTCAACTAAAAAGGGGTGCGCTGGAGGTATAATTAATTAACGAAGCTACCCACCGTGTCTCATCGAGCGACGAAGCTTCATTGACTTAGCTGCAGGTGCAGTTGCGTGAATCGACATGTGGCCTGTTGGGCCCACGTGTCGATCAACCAACTGCACCAGCAGTTAAGTAGAAGCAGCGTTCTTCTCCAGCACAGCTCTCCGACTCCACGTCGCCGCCAAGAAGCTAACCGGCCATCAATGGTCAACCCGCCTAGCTTGGCTTCAACCGGAGGGTAGCAGCGGTGGCCTTACTTGGACCCGAGGGGCTCCGACCTACCGTGTTCTACTCTCCCTCATTTTCTGTGTGGCGCGGCCTTGTTGGCAGCGGGGCGGGGCCTCGGCGAAGCCGGCGATGTCCTCTGTCTCGTTGCCGGCAGGCGGCGCCTCGGCGGAGCAGTTCAAATCCTCCCCCTCGTTGCCGGCAGGGTGGGGCCTCGGCTGAGCCGGCGATGTCTGATACGTCTCCAACGTATCTACAATTTTTGATTGTTCCATGCTATTATATTACCTCTTTTGGATGTTTATGGGCTTTATTTTACACATTTATATCATTTTGGGACTAACCTACTAACCGGAGGCCCAGCCCATATTGATGTTTTTTTGCCTATTTCAGTATTTTGAAGAAAAGGAATATCAAACCGACTCCAAACGGAATGAAACCTTCGGGAGCGTTATTTTTGGAACAAATCTGATCCGGAGAGCTTGGAGTGCAAGTCAAGAAGCCTCCGAGTGCCCCACAAGATAGGAGCCCCCCCCACTGTAGGGCGTGCCCCTGTCTCATGGGCCCCTCGGGCGGCCACCGACGTACTTCTTCCTCCTATATATACCTACGTACCCCGAAAACATCCAGGAGCACCACAAAACACAATTTCCACCGCCGTAACCTTCTGTATCCGCGAGATCCCATCTTGGAGCCCTTGCCGGCACTCTGCGAAGGGGGAAGCAACCACGGAGGGCCTCTACATCAACATCCTGGCCCCTCCGATGAGCTGTGAGTAGTTTACCACAGACCTACGGGTCCATAGTTATTAGCTAGATGGCTTCTTCTCTCTTTTTGGATCTCAATACAATGTTCTCCCCCTCTCTTGTGGAGATCTATTCTATGTAATCTCTTTTTGCAGTGTGTTTGTCGAGATCCGATGAATTGTGGGTTTATGATCAAGTTTATCTATGAATAATATTTGAATCTTCTCTGAATTCTTTTATGTATGATTGAGTTATCTTTGCAAGTCTCTTCGAATTATCAGTTTGGTTTGGCCTACTAGATTGGTCTTTCTTGCCATGGGAGAAGTGCTTAGCTTTGGGTTCAATCTTGCGGCGTTCTTACCCAGTGGCAGAAAGGGTTGCAAGACACGTATTGTATTGTTGCCATCGAGGATAACAAGATGGGGTTTATATCATATTGCATGTGTTTATCCCTCTACATCATGTCATCTTGCTTAATGCGTTACTCTGTTCTTATGAACTTAATACTCTAGATGCAGGCAGGAGTCGGTCGATGTGTGGAGTAATAGTAGTAGATGCAGGGAGGAGTCGGTCTACTTGTTATGGACGTGATGCCTATATACATGATCATGCCTAGATAATCTCATAACTATGCGCTTTTCTATCAATTGCTCGACAGTAATTTGTTCACCCACCGTAATACTTATGCTATCTCAAGAGAAGCCTCTAGTGAATCTATGGTCCCCGGGTCTATCTCTTATCATATTTGCTTTCTATCTACCTTTATTTGCATCTTTACTTTTTGCATCTATATCCTAAAATACCAAAAATATATTTATCTTATCATATTATCTTTATTAGATCTCACTTCCGCAAGTGGCCGTGAAGGGATTGACAACCCCTTTATTGCGTTGGTTGCGAGTTCTCAGTTTGTTTGTGTAGGTGCGTGGGACTTTTGAGGAGCCTCCTACTGGATTGATACCTTGGTTCTCAAAACTGAGTGAAATACTTACGCTACACTTTGCTGCATCACCCTCTCCTCTTCGAGGAAAACCAACGCAAGCTCAAGATGTAGCAAGAAGGATTTCTAGCGCCGTTGCCGGGGAGGTCTTCGCTCAAGTCAAGACATACCAAGTACCCATCACAAACCCATCTCCCTCGCATTTACATTATTTGCCATTTGCCTCTCGTTTTCCTCTCCCCCACTTCACCCTTGCCGTTTTATTCGCCCTCTCTTTCCCAATCTCCTCCTCTCCTTTTCGCTTGCCTTCTTCCGCCTTGCTTTTGTTTGCCGCAATGTCTTAAATTGGGGAGATTATCGTCGATATGGACAACAATGATAACACAGAAAATCCCGAGGCTCCGGCCGATGAACCCCCTATCTTGCATACTAAAAAGTTTTGAATCGGTAGTGGTAACATCATTGGCAAAGGTGTTATTCAAGATTCCTTTACTTGTGCCGGTGCTTTACCTTCTATGGGTTGTTCTATTCTTCATAGAACTAGTAGTCTTGCGGATGCTGTCGCTATGCTTGTAGTTGAACTTGAAAGACAATTTATGCATATGCATACTTGCATACAAAGAATTTTCCTAGAAGTCTCTAATATTGAGCATTCTTCTGTTAAGCGCGCTGTTACTATATTTTTGGCTCATGAGTTTAGATTTATCATAAGAGAGGCCAAAGAAATCTTTGCGCACTATAGGGTGGACGCCGGTCGTCCACCCATAGAAGCGATCCTCTATGATCAAGAGGAAATTAGACGTTTTCAATCTTTGGACTATGTCACTTTTAATGAAAACCTTAGAAAAAAGGTTCCTACCAATGTCTTGGTTGATTGCATTAATGAGCTTAATAATGATTTTTCCCTCAGAAACAATGAGCTAGGGTACTCTCTTGAGTATAGGCTTACAAGATTTTGCCAAAAGAATGCTTTTAGTGATGAAATAGTTGTGCATTATGAAGGGCCAAGGGAGGAACCCGTTCCTCCTGTGATTGATCTTGGGGATCTTTGTCCCACTAAATTTACCCCTTTTGATTACTTTAGCTTGCCTCAAAGGAAACTTGCTGCTGAACATAGATAATATAAGATGAGCTTTCAAGATCTATCTTATTATTACGGCACCACTTAGATCTATCTTTGTTTTTATGCCTAGCTAGGGGCATTAAACAATAGCGCTAGTTGGGAGGCAACCCAATTTTCTTTATGTTTTTTGTTTTTGCTCCTGTTTAGTAATAAATCTTGCATCTACCTTCTGGTTAGATGTGTTTTTATCTTTTAATTAGTGTTTGTGCCAAGTAGAACCTATAGGATAACCTACGATGATAGTTGATTTGATTCTGCTGAAAAACAGAAACTTTGCACGCACGAATATAATTTTGTTAAATCACAGGAACGTGCTTTTGCGTTGATTATTTTTGCTTCTGTTCAATAGACAAATTTTCCAGGACTTCCTATTTTGGTAGGATTATTAGAATTCAAGAAGTTTGCGTTAGTTACAGATTGCTACAGACTGTTCTGTTTTTGACAGATTCTGTTTTTCGTGTGTTGTTTGCTTATTTCAATGCATCTATGGCTATTAAATCAGTCTATGAACCATAAAGAAGTTGGAATACAGTAGGTTTAACACCAAATTAAATAAAGAATGAGTTCATGGCAGTACCTTATGTGGTGGTTTGTTTTCTTTCACTAACGGAGCTTATAAGATTTCCTGTTGAGTTTTGTGTTGTGAAGTTTTCAAGTTTTGGGTAAAGCTTTTATGGACTATGGAATAAGGAGTGGCAAGAGCCTAAGCTTGGGTATGCCCATGGCACCCCAAGATATTCAAGAATAGCCAAAAGCCTAAGCTTGGGGATGCCCCGGGAAGGCATCCCCTCTTTCGTCTTCGTTCATTGGTAACTTTACTTGGAGCTATATTTTTATTTGCCACATGATATGTGTTTTGCTTGTAGCGTCATGTATTATATTAGTCTTTGCTTTTTAGTTTACCACAATCATCCTTGCTGTACACACCCTTTTGGAGAAGCCTATTTGATTAGAATTTGCTAGAATACTCTATGTGCTTCACTTATATCTTTTGAGCTTGATAGTTTTTGCTCTAGTGCTTCAATTATATCTTTTAGAGTATGATGGTGTCTTAATTTTGAAGAAATTGCTAGTCTCTCATGCTTTACTTATATTATTTTGAGGGTCTTTTAGAACAGCATGGTATTTGCTATGATCATAAAGTTGGTCCTAGAATGATGAGCATCCAAGTTGGGTATAATAAAAACTATCATAGAAAGTGAATTGGATGCTATGATCAATTTGATGCTTGATAATTGTTTTGAGATATGGAGGTAGTGATATTAAAGTCATGCTAGTTGGGTGATTATGAATTTAAATAATGCTTGTGTTGAATCTTGTGATTCCCGTAGCATGCACGTATGGTGAACCACTTTGTGATGAAGTTGGAGCACAATTTTATTTATTGATTGTCTTCCTTATGAGTGGCGGTCGGGGACGAGCGATGGTCTTTTCCTACCAATCTATCCCCCTAGGAGCATGCGTGTAGTACTTTGGTTTTTGATGCCTTCTAAATTTTTGCAACAAGTATATGAGTTCCTTTGATTAATGTTGAGTCCATTGATTATACGCACTCTTTCACCCTTCCACCATTGCTAGCCTCTCTTGTATCGTGCAATTTTCGCATGTACCATACACCCACCACACTCCTTCCTCAAAACAGCCACCATACCTACCTATTATGACATTTCCATAGCCATTCCGAGATATATTGCCATGCAACTTCCCACCGTTCCGTTCATATGACACGCATTACTTTTGTCATATTGCTTTTTTGCATGATCATGTAGTTGACATTGTATTTGTGGCAAGGCCACCTTCATAATTTTCATACATGTCGCTCTTGATTCATTGTATATCCCGGTACACCGCCGGAGGCATTCATCTAGAGTCATATCTTGTTCTAGCTTTGAGTTGTAAATCCATAAAAGTGCGATGATCTTCATTATTAGAGCATTGTCCTAGTGAGGAAATGATGATGAAGACTATGATTCCCCCACAAGTCGGGATGAGACTTCGGACTTTACAAAAAGAAAAAAATAGAAAAAAAAGAAAAAAAAGAGAGAAAGGCCAAAAGAAAAAAAAGAAAGGCCAAAGAAAAAAAGAAAAGAAAAAAAAGAAAAGAAAAGAATAAAAAATAAAATGAGAGAAAAAGAGAGAAGGGACAATGCTACTATCTCTTTTTCCACACTTGTGCTTCAAAATAGCACCATGATCTTCATGATAGAGAGTCTCATATGTTGTCACTTTCATATACTAGTG
Organism: Aegilops longissima; assembly: GCA_021605205.1. Classification (NCBI taxonomy): domain Eukaryota; kingdom Viridiplantae; phylum Streptophyta; class Magnoliopsida; order Poales; family Poaceae; genus Aegilops; species Aegilops longissima. The sequence goes on from CM038678.1 coordinate 168,688,628, forward strand.
GGAATTTTTCATTATAGAACTTGGCTTGTGTATTCCAATGATGGGCTTCCTCAAAAGTGCCCTAGGTCTTCGTGAGAAAGCAAGTTGGATGTACCCCACTTAGTTTGTTTTGTTGAGCTTTCATATATTTATAGCTCTAGTGCATCCGTTGCATGGCAATCCCTACTCACTCACACTGATATCTATTAATGGGCATCTCCATAGCCCGTTGATACGCCTAGCTGATGTGAGACTATCTTCTCCTTTTTGTCTTCTCCACAACCACCCTTCTATTCCACATATAGTGCTATGTCCATGGCTCACGCTCATGTATTGCGTGAAAGTTGAAAAAGTTTGAGATTATTAAAGTATGAAACAATTGCTTGGCTTGTCATCGGGGTTGTGCATGATTAAATACTTTGTGTGATGAAGATAGAGAATAGCCAGACTATATGATTTTGTAGGGATAACTTTCTTTAGCCATGTTATTTTGAGAAGACATGATTACTTTGATTAGTATGCTTGAAGTATTACTATTTCTTATGTCAATATGAACTTTTATTTTGTATGCATTTGGATCTGAACATTCATGCCACAATAAAGAAAATTACATTATGAATTATGCTAGGTAGCATTCCACATCAAAAATTCTCTTTTTATCATTTACCTACTCGAGGTCGAGCAGGAATTAAGCTTGGGGATGCTTGATACGTCTCCAACGTATCTATAATTTTTGATTGTTCCATGCTATTCTATTACCTCTTTTGATGTTTATGGGCTTTATTTTACACATTTATATCATGTTTGGGACTAACCTACTAACCGGAGGCCCAACCCATATTGCTGTTTTTTGCCTATTTCAGTATTTCGAAGAAAAGGAATATCAAACGGAGTCCAAACGGAATGAAACCTTCGGGAGCGTTATTTTTGGAACAAATCTGATCCGGAGAGCTTGGAGTGCAAGTCAAGAAGCCTCCGAGGGCCCCACGAGATAGGAGGGTGCCCCCCCTGTAGGGCGCGCCCCTGTCTCGTGGGCCCCTCGGGTGGCCACCGACGTACTTCTTCCTCCTATATATACCTACGTACCCCGAAAACATCCAGGAGCACCACGAAACACAATTCCCACCGCCGTAACCTTCTGTATCCGCGAGATCCCTTCTTGGAGCCCTTGCCGACACTCTGCCGGAGGGGGAAGCAACCACGGAGGGCCTCTACATCAACATCCTTGCCCCTCCGATGAGTTATGAGTAGTTTACCACAGACCTATGGGTCCATAGTTATTAGCTAGATGGCTTCTTCTCTCTTTTTGGATCTCAATACAATGTTCTCCCCCTCTCTTGTGGAGATCTATTCGATGTAATCTCTTTTTGCGGTGTGTTTGTCGAGATCCGATGAATTGTGGGTTTATGATCAAGTTTATCTATGAATAATATTTGAATCTTCTCTGAATTCTTTTATGTATGATTGAGTTATCTTTGCAAGTCTCTTCGAATTATTAGTTTGGTTTGGCCTACTAGATTGGTCTTTCTTGCCATGGGAGAAGTGCTTAGCTTTGGGTTCAATCTTGCGGTGTTCTTACCCAGTGACAGAAAGGGTTGCAAGACACGTATTATATTGTTGTCATCGAGGATAACAAGATGGGGTTTATATCATATTGCATGTGTTTATCCCTCTACATCATGTCATCTTGCTTAATGCGTTACTCTGTTCTTATGAACTTAATACTCTAGATGTAGGCAGGAGTCGGTCGATGTGTGGAGTAATTAGTAGATGCAGGCAGGAGTCGGTCTACTTGTTATGGACGTGATGCCTATATACATGATCATGCCTAGATAATCTCATAACTATGCGCTTTTCTATCAATTGCTCGACAGTAATTTGTTCACCCACCGTAATACTTATGCTATCTCGAGAGAAGCCTCTAGTGAAACCTATGGCCCCCGGGTCTATCTCTTATCATATTTGCTTTCCATCTACCTTTATTTGCATCTTTACTTTTTGCATCTATATCCTAAAATACCAAAAATATATTTATATTATCATATTATCTTTATTAGATCTCACTTCCGCAAGTGGCCATGAAGGGATTGACTACCCCTTTATTGCGTTGGTTGCGAGTTCTCAGTTTGTTTGTGTAGGTGCGTGGGACTTTTGAGGAGCCTCCTACTGGATTGATACCTTGGTTCTCAAAACTAAGGGAAATACTTACGCTACACATTGCTGCATCACCCTCTCCTCTTCGAGGAAAACCAACGCAAGCTCAAGACGTAGCAATGTCCTCTGCCTCGTTGTTGGCGGGGCGGGGCCTCGACGGAGCCGGCGGTGTCCTCTGCCTCGTTGTTCACGCCGCGGGGCCTCAGCGGAGCAGGCCCTCTTTGACGCCAGTGGAGCGGGCACTCGTCGGAGCTGGCATTGTCCTCTGCCTCATCCTCGGTCTCGCCAAACAGTGCCTCGCCCGCTTCATCGCCCTCTTTGTAGGCGGCCGCAGCCTCCGCCACCCGCATGCGGTACCGCCAGCGCTCCAGGCGGCCCTCGTGGGCGGATGATGACCCACAAGTGTAGGGGATCAATCGTATTCCTTTCGATAAGTAAGAGTGTCGAACCCAACGAGGAGCAGAAGGAAATGATAAGCGGTTTTTGGTAAGGTTTTCTCTGCAAGCACTGAAATTGTAGGTGATAGATAGTTTTGTGATAAGATAAATGGTAACGAGTAACAGGTAAATAAAGTAAACAAAGTGCAGCAAGGTGGCCCAATCCTTTATGTAGCAAAGGATAAGCCTGGACAATTTCTAATAATGAGAAAGGAGCTCCCGAGGACACATGGGAATTATCGTCAAGCTAGTTTTCACCACGTTCATATGATTCGCGTTCGGTACTTTGATAATTTGATATGTGGGTGGACCGGTACTTGGGTACTGCTCTTACTTGGACAAGCATCCCACTTATGATTAACCCTTATTGCAAGCATCCGCAACTACAAAATAAGTATTAAGGTAAAGCTAACCACAGTATTAAACATATGGATCCAAATCAGCCCCTAACGAAGCAACGCATAAACTAGGGTTTAAGCTTCTGTCACTCTAGCAACCCATCATCTACTTATTACTTCCGCATGCCTTCCTCTAGGCCCAAATAATGGTGAAGTGTCATGTATTCAACGTTCACATAACACCACTAGAGGAAAAGACAACATAAATCTCATCAAAATATCGAACGAATACCAAATTCACATGACTACTAATAGCAAGACTTCACCCATGTCCTCAGGAACAAACGTAACTACTCAAAAAGCATATTCATGTTCATAATCAGAGGAGTAATAATATGCATAAAGGATCTGAACATATGATCTTCCACCAAGTAAACCAATTAGCATCAACTACAAGGAGTAATCAACACTACTAGCAACCCACAGGTACCAATTTGTGGTTTTGATACAAGATTGGATACAAGAGATGAACTAGGGTTTTGAGAGGAGATGGTGCTGGTGAAGATGTTGATGGCAATTGACCCCCTCTTGATGAGAGGATCGTTGGTGATGATGTTGGTGATGATTTCCCCCTCCCGGAGGGAAGTGTCCCCGGCAGAACAGCTCCGCCAGAGCCCTAGATTGATTCCGCCAAGGTTCCGCCCCGTGGCAGCGGAGTTTCGTCCCGTAAGCTTGCCCACGATTTTTTCTAGGGTAAAAGCTCTGATATAGCAGAAGATGGACACCGGAGGCCCACCAGGGGGCCCAGGAGATAGGGGGCGCGCCTTGTAGGGGGGGGGGGCACCCTCCACTCTCCTGGACAGGGTGTGGGACCCCTGGTGTATTTCTTTCGCTCAAAAATTCTTATTAATTCCAAAAAGATGTTTCGTGGAGTTTCAGGGCTTTTGGAGCTGTGCAGAATAGGTTTCCAATGTTTGCTCCTTTTCTAGCCAGAATTCCAGCCACCGACATTCCCCCTCTTCATGGTAAACCTTGTACAGTAAGAGAGAATAGCCATAAGTATTGAGATATAATGTGTAATAACAGCCCATAATGCAATAAATATTGATATAAAAGCATGATGCAAAATGGGCGTATCAACTCCCCCAAGCTTAGACCTCGCTTGTCCTCAAGCGGAAGCTGAAATCGAAAAATATGTCCACATGTTTAGAGATAGAGGTGTCGATAAAAATAAAATACGGACATGAGGGCAACATGATAACAGTAACATATATAGATTTTATCATATGATTTCTTATGCTCAAGTAACAATCAATTCACAATGTCAAGTATGGTTCAAAAACTTCATTGGGAACTAACAAACTATAATCTCAGTCATTGAAGCAATTGCAATTTATCGTAACATCAGAAAGAGTCAACAATAGAGCTTTTCAGCAAGCTCATATACTCAACTATCTCGTAGTCTTCTACAATTGCTAACACTCACGCAGTACTTGTGGTCACGGAGTTTCAACCGGACACTGAGAAAGATAGGGGCTTATTGTGTTGCCTCCCAACGTATTCACCTTTAGGTGATGTCAAAAATAATAGCCCATGCTAGCTTACATCCAATTGGATATATATATCATGATCTTTCAAACACGAGGAGCTTGCCAAAGGATAAAATGAAAAAGGGAAAGGTGAGGATCACCTTGACTGAAGCATAAAGTGAAAACATAAAGTAAAAGATAGGCCCTTCGCAGAGGGAAGCAGAGGTTGTCATGTGCGTTTAGGGTTGATGCACAAAATCTTAATGCAAAAGAATGTCACTTTATATTGCCCCTTGTATGTGGACCTTTATTATGCAGCCCGTCGCTTTTATTACTTCCACAACAAGATCGTACAAAGCTTATTTTCTCTGCACTAATAAGTCATACATATTTAGATAGCAATTTTTATTGCTTGCAACATGACAACTTACTTGAAGGATCTTACTCAATCCATAGGTAGGTATGGTGGACTCTCATGGCAAAACTGGGTTTAAGGATATTTGGAAGCACAAGTAGTATCTCTACTTGGTGCAAGGAATTTGGCTAGCATGAGGGAGAAAGGCAAGCTCAACATGTTTGGAAGGTCAATGACAATATACTTTAACTCAGATGTCGGAAAACATAAACTATTACGTTGTCTTCCTTGTCCAGCGTCAACTCTTTTAGCATGTCATACTTAATGAGTGCTCCCAATTATAAAAAGGTGTCCAAGATAATATATTTGTATGTGAACCCCTCTTTCCTTATCACATCCTATTAATTGCAACGATGACGAAAACTACGTTCATCAACTCTCAACAATTTTTATGCCTCATACTTTCTATGTGTGAAGTTATCACTATCCATAAGATCAATATGAACTATTTTATTCTTTCTACTTTCTCAAGATCATAGCAACATAGCAAAGCCCTTGACTCAACACTAATATTTATTATAGATAGCTCACGGACTCGATTACAAAAAGAGATCACAAAGCAAAACTCAAACTACTTGATATCAAAACTTCAATCTACTAGATCAAGATACTACTAAAAGGATCGAACTAAATAAAGTGGTAAAGATAGGAGTGTGATGGTGATACGATACCGGGGCACCTCCCCCAAGCTTGGCAGTTGCCAAGGGGAGTGCCCATACCCATGTGATTATGTCCTCAGAGGTGGTGAAGTAGAGTTGTTGATGATGTAGGCTTGTCGTCCGTCTTCCACGGCATAGGCTCTCCATCATAGAAGGATGATCGAGTCTCCGGGATCCATAAATCTGCAGCCAAACTCATCCTCTTGAATCTATATTCATACTCACAGTTCTGGTTTTGCAGGTCACAGATCTGGGCTTGGAGGTGCTCGATTTTCTCTTGAAGCTTGAAGATGGTCTCCCCAATGACTTTGGCATCCAGCTTGTGGTTGTTGGTGAACTCCGTGATCATCATCTGGTTGGCGTTGAGTCCACGCTCCACCATCCCTTGACACTTAACTTGCTGCTCCACGGCTTCGATCTTTGTCTCCACGCTCCCGGTATGCCTTGGTCCCTCCACATCGCGGATGTGCAGCACCCCCTCAGGCATCTCAATGGTTTGAGGGTGTTGCAGCACCTCCGCGAGATAGGGGTTGATAACCCTCTCGAAAAACTTGTCCTTGGGAGGGCTTGGAGACGTCATGATGCTCTAGATCTGAAACAGAAATAGCTCGAACCGAAAACAAAGGATATTTGCGTGATACGGTGGTCAAAACCTTCGGAAGTATATATAATGAATTTTTACCGACCAAAATACGTAACGTGCAAGAAAACGGAGTCCGGGAGGCACACAAGGTGCCCACGAGACAGGGGGGCGCGCCCAGTAGGGGGGGGGGGGGCGCCCTCCACTCTCGTGGGAGCCTCGTGTCCCTTTCGGACTACTTCTTTCTTCCTAAAATTCTTAAATATTCCAAAACTGATAAAAACTGCCATTGAAGTCGTTTTGGAGTCGGTTTACTTACCGTACCACATGCCTATTCCTTTTCGGAGTCTGGAACGTTCTGGAAAGTGTCCCTTATGTATTCCTCAGGGGTTACGGTTTCAATATTATTAGTTTCAACATTGATAGGGTTACCTGAAATATAATGTTTAATTCTTTGACCGTTTACCACCCTTGGACTCGTGCCTTCGAAGTTGTTGATTTTTATGGCACCAGAACGATAGACCTCCTTGATAACGTAAGGACCTTCCGATTTTGAGAGGAGTTTTCCTGCAAAAAATCTTAAACGAGAGTTGAATATAACACATAATCTCCTACATTAAACTCACGCTTTTGTATCCTTTTGGCATGCCAGCGTTTGACTTTTTCTTTGAATAGCTTGGCATTCTCATACGCTTGGGTTCTCCATTCATCAAGTGAGCTAATATCAAATAACCTCTTCTCACCGGCAAGTTTGAAGTCATAATTGAGCTCTTTAATAGCCCAATATGCCTTATGTTCAAGTTCAAGAGGTAAATGACACGCTTTTCCATAGACCATCTTATATGGAGACATACCCATAGGATTTTTGTATGCAATTCTATAAGCCCATAATGCATCATCAAGTTGTTTGGACCAATTCTTTCTAGATCTATTCACAGTCTTTTGCAAAATTAATTTGAGCTCTCTATTGCTCAACTCTACTTGACCACTAGACTGTGGATGATAAGGAGATGCGATTCTATGATTGACATCATACTTAGCAAGCATCTTACGGAAAGCACCATGAATAAAATGTGAACCACCATCAGTCATAAGATATCTAGGACTCCAAACCTCGGAAAAATAACTTCTTTAAGCATTTTAATAGAAGTGTTATGATCAACACTACTAGTTGGAATAGCTTCTACCCACTTAGTAACGTAATCAACAACAACTAAAATATGTGTATAACCATTAGAGGCAGGAAAAGGTCCCATATAATCAAAGCCCCAAACATCAAACGGTTCAATAACAAGAGAATAATTCATAGGCATTTCTTGACCTCTACTAATGTTACCTATTCTTTGACATTCATCACAAGATAAGACAAACTTACGAGCATCTTTGAAGAGAGTAGGCCAATAAAAACCAGATTGTAGTACCTTGTGTGCAGTTCTATCTCCAGCGTGGTGTCCTCCATAGGATTCAGAGTGACACTTGCGTAGGATCATTCTGTTCATGCTCAGGCACACAACGTCTAATAACACCATCTACTCCTTCTTTATAAAGGTGTGGATCATCCCAGAAGTAATGTCTTAAATCATAAAAGAACTTTTTCTTTTGCTGGTATGTGAAACTAGGTGGTATAAATTTAGCAACAATGTAATTAGCATAATCAGCATACCAAGGAGCAAAGACGAGAAGCATTAACGACCGCTAATTGTTCATCGTGAAAGCTATCATTAATAGGCGTTGGGTCATCAAGAACATTCTCTAACCTAGGCAAGTTATACGCAGAACGGGTTCTCAGCTCCCTTTCTATCAATAATATGCAAGTCAAATTCTTGGAGCAAGAGAACCCATCTAATGAGTCTAGGCTTAGCATCTTTCTTTTCCATAAGATATTTAATAGCAGCATGATCAGTGTGAATAGTAACTTTAGAATCAACGATATAAGGTCTAAACTTATCACATGCAAACACAACTGCTAACAATTCTATCGTGGTGGGCGCATGGAGATGCCAAGGGATGGCTAAAGAGAGGAGGAGGCTTGAGGGAGATGGTGGGCTTCGGAGGCGAGGTTGATATGCGCGGGCGCGGGACGCCGGACATACCCAGGTTCGGGGCTCTCTGGAGAGATAACACCCCTAGTCCTGCCAAGTTTAGTTGGATGATTGATAGTACAATGTTGCTCCTGGAGCTGTTTGGAGGAGGAAGGAGGCTGGCCAAGGCTCCGGCTGCTCCTTCTCCTTGGTGTCGCTATGTGGTGGCTAGTCCTATCTTGCTTGCTCTATCTCGTGTGGCTTTGCATGCCGTGTGTGTCGTATGTCTCTGTTGAATATCTTGTGTCCTCTCTCCCCGTTGGCGTGGACTCCTGGGGGGGTTTTATGGACCAACCCACCCAGGGTTACAATGGTAATATGCCGAGTCGGTGGGTCCGTATAGTCAGTGTCCGGGATGCCGGGCTGGGTCCCGCTTGGGGGCTTGTGGTTTGCCGGGTTCCCCTAGGTGCGGGCCCCACGTGCCTAGGGGGACTGTGCGCCGTCTTGTCGATCGTCATGGCGTGGCCGGGTAGAGTCGCGCACAGTGTTCTCCGTCAGGCCTCCGCTTGCTGTCGTCAGCGGTAAGGGCGGGAATCTTTGTTGCCGTGCCGCCACCTGGTCGTGGTAGGTAAACCTTGTTGCCACACTCTGGCTGACCACGGGCATGGGCGGGGCACTGTAGTCTTGGTCCTTAGTGACTGAGGTCTCGTCCCATCGTACGGCCTGGATGGGACGGGAGCTGACCCGTGGCTGGGTTGCCGTGGACGCCACGGGTGGGTTGGCTTACTGGGGAAGCCAAGGCTGCGCCGGGTTGAGTTGCCTTGAGCCAACCACTGCGGCCGGGTTGACGTACCTTGCCGAGTCGAGGGTCTTGACCGGGTTGCGCGCCTTGACGGGTCGAGCGACCCGGCCTGGCGCACGCCGGTTCGCGAGGCGATGTGGGCCCCGCTGTTTTTGAAACAGATCCGGTTACATTGCTGCGCAGGTTCATCCCGACAGAGTCCCGAAGCTGTGAAGGTCCGCCGTCTTCGGATGAGTGGGCCTTCGCAGCTTCCCCCTTGAGCAAGGCGGAATCTGCGAACGCCGGGTCCGGCAACACCCACTGTGTGCCGGTTTTTTCGGAAACCGGATCGCGGCGTCCCGGTCGTGGCGGGAACCGAGGAGTCTGCCGAATCTTTAGGCGATCCCTCGGGCTTCGTGCTGGCGCCACGTGGTGCTCGGAAGCTGGAGGGGCCTGACAGGCCACACGCGTGACAGGACCGGGCGACGGGCCAGGGGCCCGCCGTCGCGCGCCCTTGGCCACACGTGCGGATTTATTGCGGCGTCTGGGGGCCGGTTGCACTTCCCCGCGCAGTTAGTGCGCGTGTACGTGCGCACTTATTGCGGGGTAGTGGAACGGGCGCGTGTAGACGATCCCACTTCCCCACGTTTGAATCGGGGCTTATAAATTGAGGGGGGCAAGGGGGCGGCGGGCATTATTCTCGCTCGCGCCCTCCTGTCCCCCTGCTCTCGCCCTACTCCTTTCTACTGACGCACAGCTGCGCCCGCAGCCCCGAGCAGAGCTCTTCTCCGTCGTCCTTCTTCCTTTCACTTCCATCCATGGCGCTGTCGTCGGGCTCTGGGATGGGTTCCAACGTCACCAACGATGACATCACGTAGCTTCGAGCTTTGCGGCGCTTGCCATGGGAGACGGACGTTGGTGTCCGCCTGTCGCGCGGCAAGCAAAGGCCCCGAGCCGAGGGGCTGGAGTGCGTCGTCTTCCTTACCCACTTCGAGCGCGGGCTCGGGCTGCCGGCGAGCACCTTCTTCCGCTCCTTTCTGGAGTTCTTCGGGCTTCAACCGCACCATCTTGGCGCCGGCGCCATCGTCCAACTCTCCGCCCGTGACCTGTGCGAGGGTACACTGGGGTCGAGCCGACGATCGATTTCTCTGGGCGTGCTTCTTCTCCTTGAAGCAGCAGGGCCTGTCGGCCGGGGAGTTCGCCGACTGCGGCACCGCCGTCATCTCCAAGCGGTCGGGGGCAGATTTCCCCAAGATTCCGCTCGAGGATTCTGCCAAGAAGTGGCAGAATTCCTTCTTCTACGTCCGCAATCTTGGCGCGGATCATATCAATCTCCCCCCTTTCGCCATGGCGCCGCCGCTGGCGAAGATGAACTGGGGCTAATCGCCCCGGTGCCCGTCGTAGGAGATCGTCAACCTCTGCGAGCGGGTGACGGTGATGAGGACGCAGGAGGGGCTCACCGGCACGGATCTTCTCGCCGCGTTCATCACCCGCCGGATCCTCCCGCTTCAGAGGCGCTCCTGCCTCATTGGCGAGATAATCGGCCTGCAGGACCCCAACCGAATGGGGTCGACGCGGCTGTCTGGGGAGCAGGCCGCGCGCGCCGTCAACGCCATCTCTAGGGGCAATCTTGGAGAAGATTGGCGATTCAGCAAGGCGCCGTATAGCCAGGCGAACCCGGCACCGCAGGTGAGCATCTGGTCTCCTTACTTTGCTGCCGCACATCTTCTTGTTCGTCCTGATGCGTTGCGAAAGGTTCTTCTGAATGCGAGCCGACATCCTTAGCCCGGGCTCCGCTACAGGTGGCGCCGGTGGCACCAGAGGAGCCCGCGGCCCAAGGCGGCGAGGAGGTGGCCGAGTCCGACGCCGGCGCTATGCGCCGAGCTGGTAAGCTTCGAGTCTTTCTCTTCTTCATTTTGTCTTGATTTGTTGCCCGTGTCGCAGTGAAGGCGATGCTGACGCCGGTTGCTTGGTGTAGCGGCGTTGGGCGGGGGAGGCGGCGATGTGGGCGGAGCCGGGTCCTCGCATGGGGCGGCGCTGAGCCGCCCGCATGGCAAGGACAGCGTCGCGCCGCAACCCCGTGGATCGAAGCGCGCAGCGGACCCGGCCGAGCCCGGAAGGCCGGCCAAGAAGAAGCGCGCGAAGCCGACCCCGGTCCCGGTCTTGACGGGATAATTTCTGTTCGTCGCTTGCGCCTGGATTTCCTGTGTTTCTTTCTTATTTTGCCTTCTTCTTTAGGCCACCAAGGGGACCGCGTTCCGCAGGAGCCGGTCCGACCTCGCCGGTCTGGCCGGGGAGGAGGGACGAGGCGACTCGGACCTCGTCCTGGACCCGGACGACGCCGAGGCCTTGGCCTGGCGTGACAGGAACCGGGCCGAGGCGGAGCTGGAGGCGGCGTCGGTCTAGGCTTGGACCGACGCGGCGGCGGCATGGGCGCGAGGAGGCGTGGAGCTGGCCTGGCGTGAGATGCCGGAGGGCATGGTGGTGGAGGCGACGGTTTTTGAACCGTCGTCGGTGAGGGAGCGCGGCCGTGGGGGCCGGCCCGAGGTGGTGCTCCTCGACCAGGAGGTCATGGAGGTGGGGGCGATACCCCGCCGCGAGCCGACATTGTCGAGCGCGCGGGGGCTGGTGGTGGTGGAGGCGGCGTCCCGGACGGGGTGCCGGAGGCGCCGTCGGCTATGGAGGAGGCACCGCAGGCGGCGGTGCCTGAGGTGACGACGCAGGGCGCCCCGGTGTCCGGATCGCCGTCGGCGCCGGAAGGGGCGTCGGAGGAGGTGCTGGCCGCGTCGCAAGCGGCCAGCAGGGGGCACGCCTTGGTGCCCCGGCAGGCGGACGCCGAGCTGCTGTGCCGCAACCAGCGCGGATCGGGCGCGGCCGTCTTCGGGCCCCAGACCCAGGAGGAGGCGGCGCTGGATGCCGTCAGCCGCCGTCTGCGAGGCCGGACGGAGCGCCTTGAGGCCTTCACCCAGGCCGAGACGGAGCAGACGCGCGACCTGGAGCGCGCCGTCCTGGTAAGTCCTTCTTCTTCTTGTTTTCTTGTGATTTTATCTCGTGAGGCCAACAAGACCCACTGGTGTAGCCTCGAGATTCAGGCCAACTGTGTAACAGTTGGGCCAAATCTTAGGCCTTGTGTTGACTTTGGTCTTCTTTTCAGAATCTTGACGCCTTCCGGGTTGCCGCCTACAACCGGCTCCTGGGCAAGCATCGGGAGCTCAAGGAGCAGCTTGCTGCCAAGGAGGAGGAGCTTCGTGCCGCAGCAGGTACTTTGCTGAGCTCTTCTCTTCTAGTGGGGGCGCACTAGCGCACCCACTGGGTGTAGCCCCCGAGATTCGAGCCAACTGTGTAATAGTTGGGCCAAATCTTAGGCCTTGTCTTAATTTTTCTTCCTTCTGAGTTCTTCTTCTTTGAATCCGAGGTTCTGTCTTGGCGGACCCAGCTGTTCCGAGCCGGTCATCACTATGACCGGCTCGTTGCTGATTATGGCCGTCTTGGCGTCGAGGCGGCGCAGGCGAGGGCGGAGGCAGCCGCGGCCTGGCGGTCTCTTGACGAGGCCAGCTGGCTGCACGAGCAGCTGGCGGGTCACAAGAGCCGCCTCGAGGCCGAGGTGGAGCTTCTTAAGGCGGAGGCCGCCAAGGCGGTGGAGGCACAGCAGGCCCTGGTTGAGGCGGACCAGCAGCACGGCCAGCTGGCCGACGACAAGGGCCGGCTCCAGGCCGAGGTGGAGCGTCTGCGGGAGCAAGCCACCGCGGCGGATGAGGCCCGCCAGGCCGAGGCTCGCCGCCGTGAGGCGGCCGAGAAGGCGACCGAAGACAAGGACACCGAGCTGAAGGCGGCCCTTGCTAAGGCGGTAGACCTGGAGAGGGCGCTCGGGGAGCGGGACCGTGTCTTGGAGCGGGAGCGACGTGGTACGTTGCTCGAGGCGCAGCACCTGGAAGGGTCCTTCTCCAGTAAGTGCTACTTCTTTGCTGTTTGCCAGGTCGGGACCCGGCCCTTTCTTCCTTGTTGCCCTTCTGACTTGCTTCGTCTTTGGCTGCAGGGGCCTTTCCGGAGACGCAGCGGCTGGCGGAGGAAGCCGTCCGCTATCAGCGCGACCCGACCGGCGTTGTCGGGTCCGGGACGGATCCACTGACGGCTTGGACCTTCCCGGAGATCGTTGCCGCTGCTGAGGCCCAGCTGCGGGCCTTGGGAACGCAGATGGAGCGGCTGTCCCAAGCCAGTACCGCGATGACGGCGGCCTTGTGGCCGGGTTCCGGCCATCCTCACAGCTTCTCGCGTCTGGCGCACTGGTTGGAGATGGGCCCGGATCACCTTAGCGACTGGCGCGTTTCTGCCGCCCGGACCGGTGCTGAGATGGCGCTCCGGATCGCGCTGTCTTGGCATCCGGATCTTCAGCTGGATGCGCTGATGGGTCAGCGTGCTGGCTCGGAGCAGTTGCTGCAGGAGCAGGCCGGCCGGATCGCCTCACGGGACAGCTACATCGCCGAGTTCGCCTTCCACTCGAGTTCCATCTGGAACGGACGGAGGACGGCACGGTCGTGGCTGGCGACGACTACGGCTTGCTTCTTCGCGACTCGGAGGGCAGCTCGGAGGAGACGGGTGTCTACGGCAACGCGGAGGTCAAAGAGGATACCGGTGCTTCGCTGGACCCGGAGGCCGGCCGGGGGGAGCCGTCGACGTCGCGGCGCGGCGCTGGGAATGCCTGAGAATCTTTTGTAGGAAATTCTGTTAAGTAGCAGGTCCACCCACCCACTGGGTGTTTTCAGGGTGTAATGAACTCGGGCCATTGGCCTTTGCTTGAAACATTTATGTGTAAATGTTGTGAGTGTTTATTTGCCTTTTGCCTTCTGCTTTTTTCAAACTTATTTCATGCGTTGCTCCTCCCTGAAGCTTCCCCCCCCCCACGAGTCAGACGGCCGAGGCTCCGGTCCGTGACAAGGGGTTTGGCTCTTCGAGAGGCGGCTGCAGGAGTTGGGTCCTTAAAACGTTGGCCTTGGCGAACACCCCTTGGGCGGCTGGCGGCAATCCGGCTTGGCGATTGGTGAGCAGCCGGTCGTCGGTTAACTTAGCCGACGAAGGCGTCGGGCGGGTTGGTCGACCGGCGGCTTTGACTTAGTGTATGAATCGTAGGGGAGCTTTAGCCCGTTGTGCTTGCCCGCCGTCAGCCAAAGCTGGATCTGCGGTTTTAGGGCGAAGCGGGGGCATCCTATCTTATCAGGAATCACTAAGTGAAGCGGCGGGGTGATGATCAAGCCGGCCAGCCCTCGAGCCCCCGGGTCGAGCTTGTCGAGCCGGCGGCCGGGTTCGGTAGTAAGGTGGTGTGAAATACGGATGAAATAAATTGGTCGGCAAAAGGCAGCCCCCGAGTATCGTTCGGGGACCCCATAGTTTCATATGCTTACAAAAGGCGTTGATACATACATTCGTTCGGCTAACTGTAAAACGGACGGAGGAGTTCCGCGTTCCACGGTCGGGTTTTTTCTTCGCCGGCGGTGTCCCTCTTGCGCTTCTTTGATTTGCGTGCGTCGATGAGGTAGTAGGCATTGCGGTTGTGCAAAGCCCTGCTCACGATAAACGGGCCTTCCCATGGAGAGGACAGCTTGTGCTGGCCTGCCTGCTCTTGGACAAGTCGGAGGACGAGGTCGCCTTCGCGGAATGCGAGAGGCTTGGTATTCTTGCTATGGTAGTGCCTCAAGCCTTGCTGGTAGATAGCCGAGCGGCTAAGTGCCAGAAGGCGCGCCTCTTCGAGCAGGTCGACACCGTCTTCGCGTGCTTCTCTTGCCTCTTCTTCAGTGTACATCGTGATGCGCGGCGAGTCGAACTCGACGTCGGTCGGGATGATGGCTTCGGATCCGTAGACGAGGAAGAACGGGGCGAACCCGGTCGACCGGTTTGGTGTCGTGTGCAGACTCCAGAGAACCGCGGGCAACTCATCGAGCCAACTGCCGGGTGAGCAGATAAGTGGCTCGACGAGTCGCGGCTTGATGCCGGACAGGATGAGTCCATTGGCCCGCTCGACCTACCCGTTGGACTGCGGATGTGCCACGGAGTCCAGGTCGAGGCGGATGCCGGAGACGGAGCAGTATTGCTCGAGCGCGCCCTTGGCGAAGTTGGTGCCGTTGTCGGTGATGATGCTGTTCGGCATGCCGTAGCGCACCGCTATGTCCTTGATGAACGGGACGGTTGTTGGCCCGTCCAGTTTCTTGATTGGTCTTGCCTCGATCCATTTGGTGAACTTGTCAACTGCCATCAGC